>CM060118.1:15464650-16064650 GCA_030522415.1 Channallabes apus
GGCCGTCTTATCCATGATTGCGGTTTTGAGTAATGAACCAGGCTGGGAATTTTTAAAAGCCTCAGGAATCTTTTGCAGGTGTTTAGAGTTAATTAGTTGATTCAGATGATTAGGTTAACAGCTCGTTTAGAGAACCTTTTCAAGATATGCTAATTTTTTGAGATTTTGGATTTGGGGTTTTCATGAGCTGTATGCCACAATCATCAATATTAAAACAATAAAAGGCTTGAACTACTTCAGTTTGTGTGTAATGAATCTAAAATATATGAAAGTCTAATGTTTATCAGTACATTACAGAAAATAATGAACTTTATCACAATATGCTAATTTTTTTTAGAAGGACCTGTATTTGTAGATAATTTCACTGTTTTTGGTTTAGGGAGTCCGGGAAGGTACCTGTATTTTTGTTTGTGTGGTGTTGTTTTTTTGTGCAGGTAATCTAGCTACTAAATATAAATACTATTTTGTTTATTATTTTGGCCTGGCTCCATCCTGAGTCTGATCCTCCTCCAGGGGTGTGTGTGTGTGTGTGTGTGTGTATATACAAACCTCATTATTTCATCAGTTAATGATTGGATTTAGTTCTTTCTGCCATATACCACCATTTCCATACAGTTTAAAATAGAACCCTGAACCATTCTTTTGCTGTATGACCCTAGACTGGGACGTAACACCATATTTAAGTGACCACTTTGATTTTCAAGCACAAAAAAGACAACAGCTTTATTATGCAAAGGTGTTGCTTCAGTTAAAAACAACTAGTTTGAGATTTACTGTATATCTTCATTCATTCATTCATCTTCTGTACCGCTTTATCCTGTATTTAAGGTCGCTGGGACCTGGAGCCTAGGGATAGAGATTTATATCTGCTCATCTTTTTTGAACTACGCTAGAATGCCTCATCCTACTCCCGCTGTTAAAAAAAAAAAATTCAAAAGTAACTCGGTAACTTTTACTCTGAGTAAATTTTTTAATGAGCTACTTTTTACTTTTACTTGAGTAGATTTTTATAATGGTAACTTTACTTGTACTTAAGTAAAATTTCACTGAAGTAACAGTACTTACTCTTTCCACCTCTGGCTATATATATATATACTCAGCAAAAAAAGAAACATCCTCTGACTTTCAACTGTTTTTACTTTCAGTAAACTTAATGTGTAAATATTCGTATGAACACTAAGAGAGTCAACACCATAAGACATAAACTGAAAATGTTTCACAATGTGTCCCTGAATGAAGGGAGGCTCAAAATCAGTCAGTACCAGTCAGTATCTGGTGTTACCACCAGCTGCTTGAAGTACTGCAGTGCATCTCCTCCTCATGGACTGGACCAGATTTGTCAGTTCTTGCTGTGAGATGGAGGGATTGTGTGTTCCTGGTGTGACTCGGGCAGTTGTTGTGGCCATCCTGTACCTGTCACGCAGGTGTGATATTCGGATGTACCCATCCTGTGCAGGTGTTGTTACACGTGGTCTTCCACTGCGAGGATGATCAGCTGTCCTTCCTGTCTCCCTGTAGCGCTGTCTTAGGCGTCTCACAGTGCGGACATGGCGATTTATTGCCCTAGCCACATCAGCAGTCCTCATGCCTCCCTGCAGCATGCCTAATGCACGTTCACGCAGATGAGCAGGGACCCTGGGCATCTTTCTTTGGGTGTTTTTCACAGTCGGTAGACAAGTCTCTTTAGTGTCCTGCATTTTTAGAACTGTGACCTTAAATGCCTACTTTCTGTAAGCTGTTAAGGTCTTAACGACCATTCCACAGGTGCATGTTAATTAATTGATTATGGTTAATTGAACATGCATGGAAAACATTGTTTAAACCCTTTACAATGAAGATCTGTAAAGTTATTTGGATTTTTACAACATTATTGTTGAAATACACAGTCCTGAAAAAGGGACTTTCTTTTTTTGCTGAATATATATATATATATATATATAATTTTTTTATTTATTTATTTTTTTTTAAAAGAGATTAGCTCTGTTTTTGAGTGCCTGTCCTTAAAACGAGGAATTGTCAATGCACAATGCTGGAAATGTCAAAAAAGACAATGAGCATGCACTTGGTCGAGCTGTGAACCTGCCTCAGCTTGTTGCTTTGTCTCAGGCTCGTAGCCATACACACAAGTTTCATCACCAGTAATAATCCTCGACATGAAGGACGGATCATCCACAGCACACTGACGGAGTTCTTGGCAGACTTCGATGCGATATTCTTTCTGCTCCTGGGTCAAATTTGGCAGTAACATAAGGATTGCCTGGCCTGTTCTGTATGACACAGTGACAAGGACAGTGGTGTTGTGGTTTGTTCTATGCTGAACATCACACACAAGTTGTAGAATGGCTTTGACATTTTTGGGGGTTGAGCTCATTGAAGGTCTTCCTAAACTCTTGTCATCTTCCATTGACGTTCTTCCGCTCTCGAAGTGCGCATGCTACTCAAAACCCCTCAAACAACTCATTGCAGCATTGCTGTAAACTTGCCAAATCATGTCAAAAGTTCCGATGGCAGATTTGCCCAGTTTCACATAGAATTTCACGTTCGCTCTTTGTTCTAACTCGCTGTCCATGATGAAATATCAGACATGGTAATGCATATGGTCAGAATATATATACAGTATATACATTGGAATAGATTAGAAAGGTTTGTTCAAATTCTGTCCAATATGTTCTATACAAATATACATCAGAATTGAATAGCGTTCTTATACCCACAGAAGTGACAACAGTGAGATGCACTGACTACAAGTAGGAGAATGTTTAGTGCAAAATTTTTGAATATTCATAAAAAGCGAAATGGACAAAACAATAAAGAGATGTTAAGCAAGAACCAGTACAATGAGGACAATACAATAAATATGAAACAAGACAATAATTACAGCACAACAGAGAACCAGTACGGTGTTCCTCAAACACTCGTTAAGAGTTCCAGATTTTAACGTTTTACAAGAGTGTGACATAAACCAATCGCCACATCAAGCAAAAAAAAAAAAAGAGCTTAATTATTTTTTTGAATAGACACTGTGAAAATGTTTTTAAAAACTGGATGATAACACCAACTAATTTAAAGCTATCACAAGAAACAGTAATTGCAAATCATTATCTTGTTTTAATACAAATAGAAATCAAATGGAAGTCAAATGAAAGCACACGGCAACAAAAGTTATTAAATGAAGCCTCTAGCGCACACCAGAGAATGAGTTTGTTCTATCACTTTAATTTGAAGGAGCTGATTTGTCTTTGTGCTAAAAGGTTAATCCATTCAATCTTTTTTGTTAGCACTTTACTACAGTATTTAGCAATCATTTCTGAGGTTATTCTGTTTCACACAGTGGCCTCAAGGAATGTTTGTTAACCAGAATTGCCACAATATTACAGAATATATCATGTTCCCTCCAGGGTCTGGGCATCTTCTATTCCTGCCTCTGTGTGCATGGAGTTTACATGTTCTCCTTGTTCTTGGTGGGTTTCCTCCGGGTACTCCGGTTTCCTTCCACAGTTTAAAGACATGCAGTAGGCTAACTGGCGTTTCCAAATTGCCCATAGTGTGTGCGATGGATTGGTACCCTGTCCTGGGTATGCTGGCCGCTATGTTGAGTGTAGAATCACTTGTTCCACACACCAGGTAGTAGTGCCCTTGTTTCAGCAAGTTCAAAAAGGCATTTTGGATCCGGATTGATTTAGAATCTAGTTAGCATTGTAACACATTAGCCATAATAAAGTGGTTAGGTGAGTAATTAACCTGTGAGCGGGAGCCCCCACTCACATTAACTAGAAGCAATTCAGAACGGCTTAAAAGCAATTATTAAGGAGACAGAGTGTTGAAGACGACATAACATTATTAGATGTGTTTTCTTCCTGAAAGTGCTTCCTTGAGTGGTTTTGATTGTATTTTTTTTTTTGTGTGTGATATGCAGTACTGGACCATACCAGTGTACTTTCACCTCTGGAAAAAGGGATAATGATAATACATAAGGCCCATTTTTAATACTGGATTCTTAAATTTTTCATCAAACTTGCATATTGTTTGTCTTTTGTCTGGCACAAGGCTTGGTCAGTGATGCTTCAATTTTAATGCACTTAGTCAATTATAATGTTTGCTTCGTTTGACTCATTAATGTGTAATAAACCACCTGTTCTTCGTTTACAAGCTGTTATTAATCTGCAGTTTGACACTGTGCTGGGAAATGTGTATAATAAAACTTTCACATGTATTTTGCTCTGGAAAAGGCTTCATACTGTATCATAACCCTGTCAAAAAATTGGCAAGCAGTTTAGTGACAATATGCCTGAATACTGATTCTATATCTGTACAGATATATCTGTATATCTGTATAAAAAAATAAGAAAGGTCGATTTATGCATATGGATGTTTAGTTGAATAAAGATGAGGGAGAATATTAAATCCATGCCTACTGTATATCGGAGATGACAGCTACTTTACACTTCCTGAGGCCATGCTTCTTAACATGACCTTGACACTCCAGTGATTTCTGATGATGTCATGCCTTTTTAAAAAATAGAATAGAAACGTTTTTACATCTTGCTTTGATGCAAAACCTAATGGAAAGTGTTCCAAGTTGCAAATGCTGGGAATTTAATCATAGCACTTAACCCGTAACTGCTCATTTGTATAAATGATTGGAATGTAGGCTACTCTGGATAAGAGGGTCTGCCAAATACCAATAAACATATACCGTAAGTATTTTTCTTGAAGCATAACTTAATAGGCATACCATTAACGGTGAGGGCTTATGAAAGCTAAAGACACACATGAGTTGAAACATACTGTCCTGGAATGCCAAACGATGCTCAATAATTGCAGACGTTGCAAGAATCAAAATGAGTTTTATTTCAATTCTTCAGAATAGAAAGCATGGAAAGAAGTCTTGGGTCATATTTTTGGTGCTTACTGTTTTGGGACTCTTTAGATTTATTCAATTTTTTATTTTATTTTTATTGATTATTATTTATTACGTTTTCTTTAGACAACAACTGTGAGCAACTGTAACCAAGAATAAGCAATTTCCCTCTGGGATTAATAAAGTTCTTTGAATCTTGAGTCTTGAATCTTGAATGAAGTCACTTACTTCTAGGAGAAACACAACATGCATATTTTGTATGTGTTTACTAAAATACTGTACCTAGATCATGCCACAGCATTCTAAAAGGGAGCTTCATATTTCTTCCACAGTCACATCTCAACAGCTCATCCTTCGAATTCAATGCAGTTACAATTACTTCACCAGTCAAACTTCTCACCATCGTCATATACCTTTCTCCTGGTCCCGTAGAAAATGTTTTTGAACATGGACATGCTTTCTTTCTTTTCTCCACTGATGGCACTCCCTCATTCTTCTCTAAAATTTCATCCACCTCCAACAAGCTCCAGTTTGTAGCTGGCCAATGCACAAAGAAGGAAATGCCCTCCATCAGTCACCATCCTTGTTCTGCCTGTTATTAACTTTCAATACCTCTTTCGCACTCACCAAAAACCTCCACTCCATCACCTTTCCCTTCTTAGCTTCATGCACACTATCAACTCTTCCAGATTTTCTTTTACAGTATCTCTAACACTCATCTGCCCTCCATCTTCTGAAGCCAACAAGTCTTGGCTAGCCAATGTGAGAAAGACATTACGGAGCAGCTGGAGGAAACTTAATATTTGATACAATCTCTGTAATAGGATGTTCAATAAGCACATATGATTGTAACTGTCAGGTATTCATATACTTTCATATGGTAGATTTCAATTTGGTTTAGGTTGGTGCCCATATGCTTTTATCTTAAACAGGAAACCCCAGAATCTATAACTATACAACCTTATTTGCCCCCAAATCTACCTATTGCATGGTGTGCATTTGTATTTCAGAACTTAGTGAAACAGAACACAAGCTAAACATGCATACCCCAGTAATGGCTCTTTCCAGTTACTAGTACAGATCCTTAATCAATGAGCTCTTACTGCCTCACTACACACTGCTATCAAGTGTTACCAAGATGTAATTTGCACTTATTCCTTTTACTTGCCTGAAATCACTTGCATAGCCACAAATGCCAATGGATTGCTTATTTTTCCTCTCTAATGAAAAGCCTTTACATTTCTTGATGTAATAAACGTGGACAAATTGAACAGTCACCTTTTTACATGGCAAGTGTTTCATACTTAGCTACAAACACATGAACAACTCATCAGTGACTCACCCTCTGGCTGTTCTATTAGTTACCATGGACACTCAGATTTCCCCTGTGCGACAGCACAACAAAATTATAAGGTTCTAATTACCATCTTCAGTGACATTAAGTGTGAAAGATATGCCTAAAATCGCGCTATCACATGCAATATTTCTCGTCTGAGAGTCTCTCCAAATGATGCCAATTGACATTTGAGCTACTAATGGTTTTACCGAATTATTCGCGCTGACTGTGCTAACCTTCAAGGATTTCTGCCGACAAAAATTATTGCCTTTGTTTTTATGATTTGTAGTGTTCTTTAATCTATTATTGTTGGTTATTATTTTTTTCTCGCAGTATCCAACCTTATTCCGAAGACTCAAAAAGGAAGAGCGATTAATATGAGTCACTCCTATTATTCTAAGCTATTTGTGTCTCTAGCTACTGTATATCTTAATACTGTACAGTTTGTATACAACACCCATTCCAAAGCCTTTTCCTTCCCTCCTTTCTTATAGAACACAGTGATCCAACTTCAGGGTGAATTAAATGTACTTTAAATGTGTGCAATTAAGCAAAATTGATGTTTAACCAAGGATGTTCTTTCAAATTTAGTTACAAATAAGTATATACTGTATGCATTTCAGAGGGAATGGTACCATTGTCTATTATACTGATGGAATGACACTACAGGGCAAGTGGCAAAAAAATGTGGAGAAAGGACACAGGACACAGAGGAGAAGGAGAAAGAAAAAAGATAGTGTCAGACTTCAATGAGAAAAACAAAATTGAAGTAAAGAGAGAGGATGCGGCAGTTGAGGGTCAGTGCCAAGACAAACTTTCTGTTATTGACAACTCCACCTAGTCTAGACAATCCCCCAAAGCCAAATGTCTCATGGGCGGGGCTCTCACAGTCAGATTTACACGACTAATGCTATCTAGCAGTTAATTAGCTGAAATAGCACAAATAGTAGAAATTAGTCTTAATTCCTTTTTTACTTTCCTTTCTTTAATCTTCAACGCTTGTTTTTAAAGTGCATTTAATCAGCTCCAGGCAGTATAAGGAATGTTTAGTGGGAAAACGGCTACAGAGTAAAAAGATAAATGTCTGTAATGTGTTAAACGTCAGTGATTAAACAAAGCATTGAATCAGTTTGTCCAAGTGTTTGAAAGGTTTATTCAGAACGTGAATGCTTCATTTCAGTTTTGCAATTGAGCGAAGCTAGAGCTAATACACCAACAGTATATTTGATTTATATATTTGTCCTTAAAAATGACAGGAACTAGATTATAAGCCAAACTTTGCCTTCATCCGTCCATTATTTGGCCCAAGCCACGTTAGGCTTGTGAAATTCAGCCGTTTCTGTTTTGTGAAAGAGCTGGTTCTATGAAAGTTAAGCAACACATGAACTTTGAGAAAGGAAGAATAAATCACCATGTCGTTAATGTACGCAGTAATAAACGTTCCTTTTTTAAAAGGGCCGATGAGTAGATCATATGGCATTAGGAAATACTCATAGCGACCACAGATTCTGCCAAACACAGTTTTCTATTTGCACCTCCTAGTTGTACTGTACTCTAGCTGCTCCTGTGATCCTCTGGAACCTTAACACGCACCCACAAGCATCAAGGCTTAACTCTGCTCTGGCACCTTCGTATTTGGGTGGAATAAACTTCCTCTAGATGTCTGACCAGCTGAGTCACTGGCTGTCTTCAAACGATGACTGAAGACCTACCTCCTCATGAATTGCTTGAATTTGAAGTTTTTTTCCTATTACAGTATACCAATCTTCCCAACAGGGTTTTAGACTAATAGTACTTCTTGTTCCTGGCATACTACACCTGTAAGAGTGTATATTTATTAATAGAGACTAAAATACACCTGACCCTTGGGACAATTTATTCTGCAGAATATATACAGTATGAGAGTTAAATACTCCCTTTATTTCGCAACATAATGCCCTTCAACATTAATGCATTTATCCCAGTGGTTCACTAGTTCTTGGATACCATCAAGGTACTGTAGAAAGGTTTCTCAGTACTCTGGAACCATGGTAGGACTGCCTAATTCATGTCTGAGCCCCTGTCCTCCCAGGAACTCCTTTAATAGCCCAAACATGTGGAAATAACTCCCAGCCGACTACTTGTATTGTGCAAGTTGTGTAGTGGGCAATATAATGGAGCGCAAAAACAGAAGACCTTTGGTAATCAAAACAGGCCATTTTTTTTAAATAAATTAAACTGTTTTACTTGCTGAATGTTCACAGGAATGACTGCAATCTTATTCATGCATTTGTGGCCTTCTTCAAAACATTTGCACCATTCATATATTTTCCTGCAGCAAAGAGTCTCATAATCAAACTGTGTTTGAAGTCTTCTGTGAATGTAAAACGTTTTTTTGCCTTAATTCTTATGAAGTTACATCACAAGTTCCAGTTTACCATGAACACCACTTGTATACAGTAAATGTGAATGTAAGTACTGCAGCTTAATTTACCAAGGATGCTCACTGAATCTCAATTTGATATCAGCCTTTGATCTTAGAACAATAGCAAGATTTTTGTTAGTGATAAGAAGTGAGCCTAATTTAAACAGTTGGATGCACAAAGTTAGAGCCTTTGAAGATTTTCTGGAACTAAGGAGCCTACCCAAATTCTGTGCCAGCGTAAAAATGCCCCCTTGCATAAAGCATGGTCTGGATGGTTACTTATACATCCCTCTATTGCATTCTTCCATTGTCTACACCAGTCATGGTATAGGCAGGGTACACTCTAGGTGAGTTGCCAACACATCAATTGGCACAAGAACACACATTCTCAGTAATACACTGTGGGCATTTTGAAATTGCAAATCAGCCTAAAATGCATGTCTGTGGGGAAAATGAGATTACCCAGGGGAACGCAAACAAAAAAACATGCAAACTCCAAACACAGACTGGAGCCAATGCATTTTTTTTAAATATCACAGTTACCTTCAGCACATCATTCCTGATTTGAACTCTCTGTCTGGCCATTTGATACAAATCCTTCTTCTTTCCTTTCTCTGTCCAGATGTGACACAGAGTGCTTTCCTAGCTGTTCCCTCAGTTTATCTGCAGTAGTTACCCAGGCAACCATCAATCCTTCTTCTTCATCTCTGAAAACATCCTAAAGACAACAAGAGTGCTGTCTAGCTACACAATCTCCTGCCACCACCCAGTTTTCAATCTCTTCCAGGATGCAGTTCCTTGCATAGTCCACCTATTTCCACCTTTCTCTACTCTTATACATCACCCTGTGCTCCTCTTCCTTCTTTAAATATGTATGTCTTCTCCTTGATTTCCTACCTATCTCTTCTTCATCACGTCTGTTTTTGCCAGCATTCCCACTGAGCTTTGTCCAATCACACCTGTTTCTTTCTTGGGTACACTCTCCATCGCTTCTTCTAACTCCCTCTAGAAATATCCTTTTTCCCACCACTTCACACTCATGACTCTGTCAGACACTCAACACTCTCATTTGCTCTTAATATTCTCTTTCTTCAGGATTAAACCTACATCTTTCCCCTTCACATACACACCAGTATAGAACAGTTGAATGTACAGTAACTCCTGGCCTTACCCGACTTCCACTTGATCTCTTGTACACACAGTGTGTCTATCATTCTTTACCTTCACTATCAGTTTTAGTGGCAGTATTCAAAGTTGTGTCTGACACCTCCATGTTCTTACTCTTCCTTCTCTCCCACTGTCTCTGGGCATGCATTCTCTCACCTTCCTCCTTTGCCAATCAGAACCCAACATAGTTTCCACAAGTACCCTGCTGGTGGTTATTAGTAACCTGAGCCTCGACTGATCCGTTTATGGAAATCCAGTTCATGATCAGCGTATTTGATTTGGCACAGGATTTCCACCAGATGCCAGATATGTGAATGCCAAATGTGAATATCCAACCATTGCACTGGAGACATAGTGACGGACGTAGACCTAGACATTTATGTGCCCAAAATTATATTTTCTTGATACAACTTGTCAGCAGGCGGCGCGGTGGTGTAGTGGTTAGCACTGTCGCCTTGCACCTCCAGGGTCTGGGTTTGATTCCCCGGCCAGGCTCGATTCCCGTCTCTGTGTGCATGGAGTTTGCATGTTCTCCCCGTGCTTGGTGGGTTTCCTCCGGGTACTCCGGTTTCCTCCCACAGTCCAAAGATATGCAGGTTAGGCTAATTGGCGTTCCTAAATTGCCCGTAGTGTGTGATTGGGTGTGTGAGTGTGTGTATGTGTGTGTGCCCTGCGATGGATTGGCACCCTGTCCAGGGTGTACCCCGCCTAGTGCCCGAAGTCTCCTGGGATAGGCTCCAGGTCCCCCGCGACCCTGAGCACAGGATTAAGCGGTATAGAAAATGAATGAATGTATGAACTTGTCAGCAGTGAAAGCTTAAGCTTTTGGACGTAATGTTTACACTTATTTGGAAACAAGTCGGACAGTGAGTTACTTTCCCCATCATTTCTGTTCGGTGAAGTTGAGCGGAATGAAGTTGAGCGGAATGCTGCATACAGTAAGTATTTGTGTATTTTTTGTTTTATATCTATAGAAATAAGTTTTCCAGTTTTGATGCTCAATCTGAATCACTCAGATTCTTCTGAATGTGACTAGTTTTTTACCCCCTGACTAACGCAATGTAGCTCAGCACTAATCAAAATCCGGTGAAGGTGACTCATATAGCCATTTTCAGACTTCCAGGAAGTGCTTTCAAGTGTTACTGTTGTCCACATTTGTAGCGTACATTTCTAAATGCGCCTTTACAAATTGGCAATGCCAGTTATCTTGAGAAGGACAAGTAATAATAATAATAATAATAAAAAAAAACAGCTTCAACGCAATTTGTTCCTAGAAGAGAAGGACACAGTTTCCTTTTTAAACAACATCACAGTAAGAATGATAAGTGAAATCAGTGTTAAAAGGACTGTAGAGAGGAGAAAGCAGAGAGCCCTGAGAGAGTTCCTGTCTGCTTGCAGCCAAACTCATGATCCATCTTACTCGCTTCTTCAAAACCAAATCATTAATTCACCTGCAACTGGAGCTGTGGGAATTTCAATTGAGCAGTAAAAAGAGAGATAAAAAAAAAATCTGTGTTAAATTTATATCAATAGCGTTAATCAACTCTGTGCAATTTACATTCTAAAATACAGAGGGTGTTAAACATGTTAAACTGCACTCATAGCTGTATTGATGTTCTTCTTTCTGAATTTTATCTGACTGATGGCCTCTTGTAGAAAGAAAAATGGCTGTCAGCGAATACATTTCACCAACACACTTAATAATAAATAGCTTCATTATACATATAATTATGGGTGCAACTTTAGGTTCAGCATAGCATAAATCATTCACTTTGTATATTCATTCATTCATTCATTCATTCATTTATGATTTATACCACCAATCCTGCATAAAGGGTTGTCGGGGGGCCTGAAACTTGGCAACAGGAAAATTTGGGAACACCAGTTAGCCTAATCTGCATGTCTTTAGACTGTGGGAGGAAACCGGAGCACATGGAGGAAACCCACCAAGCATAGGGAGAACATGCAAACTCCATGCACACAGACCAGAGGCAGGAATCGAACGCTCGATCCTTGAGGTGCTAACCACTAAGCCACTGTGCTGTCTCGCTTTGTATAACAGCACCAAATTTGTCATTTGTTGTTCCAGTATTAGTAAATAATAAACCTCCTGTTAGGAAGAGATTTTTTGTTTTATTTCCTTTTGATAAAACAGCAACTTAAAATTGTTGGTTGGACTGGATGGGGATGTTATCATTTGCTTGTCAATTACAGTGAATTGAGAAAGCCAACCACTTTATCATGGTTTAAAACAGTTAGTCAACAGTTCATTTTAATTAATCAATATGATTAATCTGCCATGCAAACCCGAACCACTGGATGCAATGCTGTTCCCAAGCCCAAAAAAAATGGGAGGGTTGCATCAGGAAGGGCGTAAAACCTGTGCCAAGCTTGTATGTACAGTTGAGGTCTGTGGCGACCCCTTGCCTGGAGCAGCCAAAAAAACAACAACATCTGATATTTGACCAGGCTAGTTTTGATCATCGGGGGTTAAAACCACATCCCTTGCATATGCAAATAATATAGGTTCTAGGGGAAATAAACTATAAAAAACTATTTTAAAAATCTAAAAATTTTTACAAAATCCACCATAACTTTGAAGGATGCCAACTCAGCCATTTTTTTTTTTAGAGATTCTTTATAAAGCTGAGGAAACAAGGTTTTAGAAAGGGAAAAATGTGTTTTGAGTATAGCCTTTTAAAAAAATAAATTGTAAACCAATAATCTTTTATTATATATAGTATATACTGTATATTAGAACTATTAACTATTGTTGTTGTTGGTCTTTCGGCTCCTCCCGATAAGGAGAGGACACAGCGGAATATCCAGTCCGCACTACAACTTGGCACAGGTTTTACATCGGATGCCCTTCCTGACGCAACCCTCCCAAACTATGCCTGATCAAAATCACTGCAGCATTCAATTACTTAAATTCATCAAGACGTAAAATGCAGCACCATTTGGGAGAGGCCATCTGTTTCATCCTATGATGAAAATTGATGTAAATCCATTTCATCCATAAAATATGTTATAGTTCAATTTCCAGTTATTTACTTTTTTTTGTTAAATAAAAACACATTTTGGTAGGTTATATATAGCTATTATTTTAAGACATACATTAAAATGAAAATTTATACATTTTCTTTAACTTTATATTGTTTACATACATAATTATAATGTATTCAAGTTCCATTTGTCCAAACTTTTTAACTGGTATTGCACATGTTCAATAGAACTCTATACTGCAGGAGAAATACTGTACAAGGTCCTATATACTGTACAATTAACCTATAATTACAGATTTGGCAGCCCCAGTGAAAAAAAAATGCACTTTAGTGTATTACAAATATATTGAAATCCTCGATAATACACTGCTAATATACTAACAAAAAGTTGTACCATCAGTTAATATATAAAAAGTATACTAACATCATGCTTTTACCAAATTTTGGAATTAAACTTTAAATATACTTAAAAATTATTGTATTATAATACTTTAAGTGAAAGGTTGGTCTAATTTCCAAAGTATACTTATTTAAACTTGTTTTTCAATATATTTTTGGTATATTTTTTAAAAATATGCTCGAAATAATCATTGTACAAATGTACAGAAAGTATATATTAGAATACAAATTTTAATATACGGTAGTATATTATCAGTTAAATGTAAATGTACTTATATTGAGTGCACTACTCTCTCGTGCGTGCTTTTAGACTCGTTTTTGCACGCTGAATCTCTCCCTCGCGCGCGCGATCTCAAACTCGTTCCTGCGCGCTCAAAATCACTTTTGCCGTTCAAGATAATTTATGTTTTTACTCTCTCACTCTTCTGTCCGCTCACTGTCATAAAGCGACACACAAACTGCAGCAGGGTTGTAAACTTTGCGACTATTCCAGTCAACCGGAGACTAGACAGCGCCCCACCAGCCAATCAGAGCTAGAGGCGGGCAGATTCGGACTGTCCGTTCTCTGATTGGCTCCCCAGTTCTCCACTTCTAGTTTCAATTAACGGCTGAAGCTGCATCATCGCGTGTGTTAGTTCGTATCGTTATTATTTTATTTTCATCGGCACAAGGTAAATTTAACGGTTTTAAATTAAGTACATACTTTAATCTATAGTTTGTATTGTCTAATGTGTTGTTGTTAATGTGTTCTGTACTTTGCTTGTGGTATAATGGCTCTGTAGCTCTCGGCCTGTTTTCATTCATTCATTCATTTTCTATACCGCTTAATCCTGTGTTCAGGGTCGCGGGGGACCTGTAGCCTATCCCAGGAGACTTCGGGCACTAGGCGGGGTACACCCTGGACAGGGTGCCAATCCATCGCAGGGCACACACACATACACACACTCATACACCCAATCACACACTACAGGCAATTTAGGAACGTCAATTAGCCTAACCTGCATATCTTTGGACTGTGGGAGGAAACCGGAGTACCGGGAGGAAGGCCTGTTTTCAGTCTCTGTGTAACAGAATCAACACACCAGGTTTAAACTAATAATGTACCTGTAGATTCTAATACTAATGTCTGTCTGTGTTCACACACCAGTTTATATTTTAGTTTGTGTGTTTGTAAAACAACCTGACTTTTGAGCACAAACTATAGTAGTGCTTTTTTGTAACCTTGTGTAAATTAAATCTGTTGAACTCATGAATAAAATCTGCCTCATAATTACTGATGTAATGCTTTTCAAAAACATGTTATAGTGTAGAAAATGCATTTAGCATATCCTCAACACTTAATGTACTGGTAACACATTTTCAGTACAGTATTGTGGGCGGGGCGGCGGTTTGCGACCGTCATGCCTTGCGGGAGGTGTTCTTTTTGTGTTCACCCTGTTTGGGACGTGTGTTTAGGTTAGTGGCTTCGGCCAAGTGTGAGTATGTGTACATGTGTGATATCTCTACGCGTGTATGTGCTGCATTCTGCTACCGTTCTCCAGTTCTGGCTAATAGCCAGAGGTGTCAAGTAACGAAGTACAAATACTTCGTTACCTTACTTAAGTAGAAATTTTGGGTATCTATACTTTACTGGAGTAATTATTTTTCAGCCGACTTTTTACTTCTACTCCTTACATTTTTAAGCAATTATCTGAACTTTCTACTCCTTACTTTTTAAAAACAGCCTCGTTACTCTATTTTTATGATCAGAACGCGCAACCCCTCCGGTCGCATGATAAGAACGCGCACAACGCGCCCCCCCCCCCCGTCACATGATCAGAATGCGCACAACGCCCCCCCCCCGTCACATGATCAGAATGCGCACAACGCCCCTCCCCCGTCACATGATCAGAACGCTCACAACGCCCCCCCCCCTTAATGCCCTTAATGCTTTTTTCCCCCCCTCACGGTACTTTTACTTTTATACTTTAAGTAGTTTTGAAACCAGTACTTTTAAACTTTTACTTAAGTAAAAAGCTTGGGTTGATACTTCAACTTCTAAAGAAGTATTTTTGAACCCTAGTATCTATACTTCTACTCAAGTAATGAATGTGAATACGTTTGACACCACTGCTAATAGCTGAATAGGTGTGTCATTACATTGTGTAGCCACCAAACTCACTCGTCCTCCAAGTTCCCTGCTAGCGTCGAAAAACGCTACAGTAGTATAGAAGGTTGTGTCTACTGTATGATACAATAAAGTATATTTGTATTAACCACAAAGTGTACTTTTTTTAGTATTTGTAATTGTCCAGAAGTATAACAGCATGCTACTGCTGCAATAAGAATATACTCATAGTGTATTAATCATGTATTTGTAATACAGTAAAAATAGCTGTAATGTACTTATAATACATTAAACATATACTTAAATTTTTATTAATAATACTGTCAGGTATGTACGTTAGTACACACACAGCCATATACTTTAAGTGTACTAAGTATACTTAAAGTTGTTCCACTTTAGCACACACAAGTATACTTACAGTAATACACTTAAAATTGTGCTTTTCTACAATTTAATTACAACTTAAATACACTTAGTACAAAATTAGTTGTTCCAAAATAGCAAACTTCAAGTCTACTAGTCATTAGTCTGGAGCAAGTACATTTAAGTATGCTTCGGCATGCTAGGATTTAATATACTTAGCATACTTTTTTTTTACTTGGGAGCTTAAGTAAGTGAACAGCAAAGAGAAGACTAATTAAAAGCAAGCGAGGATTTTCCACACAGAGAATCAGAGCAACTGCGGTGAATAAAGTGGTGAATCTGACACAGTTATTAATAACAAGGTTAATTGTAGATATTAGATTATTTTTTATTCCATGTATGAATAAATCAACCAAATTAATCAAAAAACCTGTAGTGGAATAACAGGAACTGCTTTATTCAAGGCCAGCTGCACAAGCATATTTAAATAATGGGTAATGTCTTATTAATCTTCTTATTTAATTACACTTTGACATTTTCAGCATAACCTATCACGTCTTTTAAATGGCATTTAGCTTAACATTTTGGGCCTTATTGTTCTCAAAAGACATTTTCTGCTGAATTGAGTCAATTAAGCCATAAGGCACTTAAAAACCTCTCAAGAATTAACAGATAAAGGAACAACTGTGACCCGATCAGAGTATGACATCACAGTATGCATCACCTAACATCACTAATGGAGCAAAGTAACAGCACTCTCAGGGACACTGATGGTATGATAATACCGTTCTTTACTTATACGAGGTGTTCCGCCTGCCATGCGGAAGGCCCGGGTTCGATTCCCAAACCCCCCAGCCGCTGGACGCAGTGCCGGTCCCAAGCCCGGATAAAATGGGAGAGTTGTGTCAGGAAGGGTTTGGGTTTGGGTTTACCATCCACGCTACAAAGGGCTAACCGCTAAGTGCTCAGTAAGTCTTCTGATCATCCCGGGTTAGTTCGTGATAGAATGACTGAGCCTCAATTAAGACATGTCTCCCTAACCGTGGCCGAGCAACCTGTCCTCTCCGCCTGGGAAACGCCCAGACCCGGTGAAACTCCCCAGGTCCTTTCCAACTCTCCACTACGACCACCAACACCATC
Organism: Channallabes apus; assembly: GCA_030522415.1. Taxonomy (NCBI): domain Eukaryota; kingdom Metazoa; phylum Chordata; class Actinopteri; order Siluriformes; family Clariidae; genus Channallabes; species Channallabes apus. The sequence continues at coordinate 15,481,433 of CM060118.1, forward strand.
CTTCGCTTCACGGTTCAGGTATCCCTCCAATTTGGCCCCAAACAGGTCAGAAGTACTGCGTTCATCGATCACAGTGCCGCAGGTAATTTCATTGACTCTAACTATGCCAAAACATTGGGGGTGAAAATTGAGGCGTTATCCCAGCCTGTTCGTATCACATCTGTAGACGGTCGGCCCCTTTCATCCAGCCCCATCACCACCCAGACACAACCCATCACCCTTAACATCAATCAACAACAAAGAACAGGTTCAATTTCATCTAACCTCCATTTCATCACCACCCATCATCCTCGGACACCCCTGGCTTCTCCAACATGACCCTCTGATCTCCTGGACCCAAAACCGGATCCTGCTGTGGGGGCCGGCCTGCAACGAACTTTGCCTACAGGCATCGGCTGAGACGTGCTCTAGGGAGTCCGAGGCCCCCGACGTCGACACCAACGCCATCCGTACTGCCTATCGAGACCTGGCTGAGGTGTTCTGTAAAAGACGCGCCAACCATCTCCCGCCTCATCACCCCTACGACCTGGCGATCGACCTTCAGCCATGCTCGGTTGCCCCCCGTGGCCATCTCTACTCCCTCGCACCCACCGAGACACGGGCGATGGAGGAGTACGTGTCGAACGCCCTCCGCCAAGGTACCATCAGGCCCTCCTCCTTGCCCGCCGCCGCGGGGTTCTTCTTTGTAAAGAAAAAGGAGCGTGAACTTCGTCCATTTGTCGACTATCGGGGGCTAAAAAACATTACCATCAAGAACCGACACCCACTGCCGCTTACCAACTCTGGCCTGGGCACCCTCTCTGGTGCCACCATTTTCACGAAGTTGGACCTTCGGAGCGCCTACAACTTGGTGCGTATCAGAGTGGGCGATGAGTGGAAGACGGCCTTCATCACCACCACTGGACATTATGAAAGTCTCGTCATTCCCTACCCAATACCCTCAAGCAGCTTCAACGGTTCCTCAGGTTTGCGAATTTCTATCGTCGCTTCATCCGAGACTACAGTACAGTTGCAGCACCCCTAAGTGCCCTGACATCCCATCATCTCAGCACTTCAACCTCAACTCCACTGCCATCTCCGCTTTCCACAAACTATGTCATCGTTTCACCACCGCTCCAATCCTTCTCCATCCAGACACCAACAAACCATTCGTTGTGGAGGTGGACGCTTCGGATATGGGCACCGGTGCTGTTCTCTCCCAGCAAGGTCCAGACCAGAAGCTACACCCCTGTGATCCCACTCAACAGCGATACGGGGTAGGGGACCGCGAGCTGTTGTCCATAAAGTGGGCATTGGAGGAATGGCGACACTGGCTCCAGGGCACCAGCGAGCCTTTCATTGTCTGGACCGATCACCAGAATCTGATCACCATCCAGAACATCAAGCAGCTCAACCCGTGTTGTGTACTACATGTTTCCTAAAGGGTTTATGGAATAGTATGTGTTAAACTTAATTAAATAATTTTGTTGTATTGGTTTACATTTTATTTAAATAATATTTATTAGAAGTAGTGATTTAACTGTTATTTATTAGAAGTAGTTATTTAACTGTTATTTATCAGGAATAGTGATGTACCTTTTTTGTGTTTTTTCCATTTAAGGTTATCGATCACGTTGAATCTACTTTAAACAATTATTGTGTAACCTGCAAAGCTGTCAGACACAAGAATTAAAAAGTGATTCCAGAGTTGATCCTCATGTCCTCTGTAGTTGGCTAATGGCTTTTTTCAAATTTGAAGCAGAAGCTAATGTGCAAAATACCAAGATAACTCGACAGTGATGATTTCTAAACGTTTTTAATTTCATTGACATTTTATGTTCTATTCCAGAGGCATCATGTCTTAGTGGTTAAATTATACAATTTGAATTTGATATTGATAGTAATATTGAATTCGGTTACCACTGTCACATTTAGCCTTCAGGATTGGGTGCTTGAATTTCACCTCTGGTCTCTGTGTGGGGTTTGCATGTTCTGCCCATGTTTGGTGGGTTTCCTCTGGTTTCCTCCCACAGTATAAAGACATGCAGTGTTGGCTGATTGGTGTGTGATTGAGTGTGTGTTCTTGTGCTCTCAGACACTCCATACAGGGTGTATTCTGGTTTATGCCCTATCTTCCCTGGGTATTGGCTCCTGGCTCCTGTGACTATGCACAGGATAAGCGGTATAGATAATGGATGGTTTGTATAATAACTGGTCTGTGTGTGTGAAGTTGCCAAATGCTGCAATATGTTTGCATGTTCTCCGTGTGTTTGGTGGGTTTCCTCCCACAGTCTAGCATCATGCAGATTAGGCTAATAAGCATTCCCAAATTCATCAAATTCATAGTTCCTAGTTTGTGATCAAGTGTGTGTGTGTGTGTGTGTGCCCTTCCCTCATAGGGAATAAATGAATGAACTATTTAAGATTTTTTTGCCTATAGGATGGTTATTTAAAAAAATGTGTAACAGCATATGTGGTACACACGCATATATATAATAGTTCCCAACATTTGCTGTCAACATTGTTACATTCTTTCAAAAACTGCCAGGTAATTTTTCTCTTGTGTTTTTGTGACAGAATTCAACTGTAGAAAACAATTCTCCAGTGTTCCAGCCTATTTTGTTCTATTTATATATTTTTACTATACTGTATATAACCGCTGGTAGCATTGCCATTATATAACATGAACACTGTTATCTTTATAATAAATATTAAAAGACATTTCATACATTTTGCAAATTCCATTGAATGTACATGACCTTCACAACTATCTATGCATGTGCTCTCAGAGCCATTAAATGATAAAGGTAATATTTTTCTAATTTAACGATAGCCACTATACTATAGCAAATTAAAACATGATACAATAGCCTACATGATACAATAACCCACCCATACATTATGATTTCAAACTTTTATATCTAATGACCTCATTCAGTTGTGGGCGCCATTAATTTCCTGTGCACAAAATTGAAAATATAAATATATTTTATTGTTACCTGCTGATTCTATAGCAGCCTAAGCTTCACACTTCACACTTCTGCTATTGCGCTTTAATATAATATATTTATAATCACCAACTAACTAAAATGATCAATTTCACAGACTCCTGTTTACTTTGGAGTTTGTCTTTCATTTGTAAATCGTCCTATTAATCTTTGTAATGTATTTATTTATACAATAATTTGTTTATTTAATCTTTTTTGTTGTTGTTGTTTATAATTTCATTTGCATTTAATGGGGCATTTAAGTCAAACTGGGACTTTTTATAGTTCAGAATACCAGACCACAGTTATGAGAATAAAAATCTTTATTTCTCTATAAAATCCCCTGCTACACTAATGCACTTATTTCAGCTTTTTTAACTAGTGCTTGGATACCGTCAAGGCCCAAACATGTGGAAATGGCTTGAGGCGAGGTCAGGACTGTACGGGTGATGTGGCAATAACTCTCAGCCACGTTCCTGAAATCTGTAATGTGCAAGTGGTGTTTGCTCATAAAAACCGCAGTAGATAAAGATTCCTGTCAACTTCCCTCAGACAGATGCATCTCTTCTGCAGGATGATGACAAGTTATCTGGAAATTTTCAAGGATCAGGCGTTCCATTCTCCAAGCCACCTCGGCCGGGATCATCGTTCACAGACATACAGTATGGCCTTCTTTAAAATGTTTGCACCATTCAACTATTTTACTGTAGTTTAGAGTCTCAGCACTGTGCTGTGCTTGAAGTCTTCTGTAAATGTCAATCAGTTACAGTATATACCTTAGTTCATAAGAAAGTTCCGGTTTGACTCGAACACACCTTATATATTGCATAAAACTAAAATTGACGATATAGAAAGTAATATAATCTACTTTTTCATTCCACATTACTTTATCTCCCCTTACAACATCTCTCCTTTAGCCTCATCTTCACTGATCTAGCTGCTGTTACTAGCCATATCTAAAATATTCAGTTACTTTGAATAATCAGTATAAGCCACTACATACTTAATGAAGCATAAGCCATATCTGATCTAGAAAACCAACCTAAAGCTTTTAAATCTAAGTGAGCAATATACATTATTTCACTATTAATATGCTATTTTTGAATATGGCCAATTGTACAGTAAATAGCGTAATGGAAACTATACCGTCCAGTATGTAGTGCTGCTTGGTACAGGGGTGCCAATGTAAAGATGTTCTTTCTGGTATGTGTTTTGCGTTTAAAGAGGCCCAGTTTGATGGAAGGCAGATCAGTAGGTTGCCTAATGTTGTACAGGATGATCAGGAAAATGCAGAGAGAGTATCATTTATTCTGGTTGTTTGACAAGGAAGAAAACCTGATGAACGTTAAATAAAGACATAAGAACAGGGGCTTCTGACTCAGAGTCCAAGCCATAAATTTTCTATGCTTAGATCATAAGGTTGTGATTTTCAATCCCATGGCTGCCTGTTGGGGCTTTAAGTAGAACCTTTTAACACTTATCTGCTCTTGGACTGTAATTAGGTGCTCATGAAAGCTACAGTAGATAAAGATGCCTGTCAACTAAATAAATGGAACATATTATCTACCCTAATGGATTGTCCTGTCCACCACTGGAAACGGATGACCGTTGGAAGAGATATTATTTAGATGATGTAACATTTTCAGGAAAGCAGCATCACTGCTTTGGCATTTGTGTGATGTGTGAATCAGGCGCAATAATAGGTCACTGCTAGGCTGAGTCCATCAAAAATATACAGCCAATGGTAGTCAATGGTCATAAATTGACAATGATGAAGGGATTTGGAACTCAAATTATGCACAGGAAAGCTGAGCTATAGTCTCTATAAGTGGCCAAATAAGAGTTCCTTAAATAGGTCCCACTGTGGGAGAGACTGTCATCATGGACAGTTTGAAGAATGTCCATTAATTAGCTCCAATTACGTTTTCTCAAAGTCTGCACTTTATTTTGATATGGAGTGTGCTCAAACTTTGTAGGATGTTCATCTTACAGCTCCCTAAAGAAATCCTTAAACACAGATGCTTACACAAAGTGCCGTTGTCCCTTACAGTGTTATAGGACACAAACCCACCCACGCCCTGTAATCTAGAGTTAAAATTAGAGCATAATTAGAAATCCGGACACATTAATCATTTGCACTTTCATTTCAATAGTTATGTGCAATCTACAAATTATGTACCCAGGAAAAAAAACATTATTATTTTGTTCTTTAAAATCGCATGATATTCAGTATTAAGTCTATATGAGTGACTTATTTCATTAAAGGTGGACTTTGAAATTTGATCACACTTTCTTTCTGTTAGAAAGCGATCCATGCACACTGGAGAATAATGTGTGTGACACAAATAACAGTTTGCCTCGGGTGCCTCCTTGCACGCATGAATTAATGCCACGTTCAATATGAAAACAGCTTCCTTATCACTTTATTGAACATGAAGCTCAGCACCACCTAGTTTCTTTTCTGACAATGATAAGCGCCTCTACATTTTGCCTCTGCTTTGTCACGTTATAAAATGTGATAACCAGTAATCAACTTTAAAGCCTAAATATCAGTTTAGAGCCTCAAGATAAATATTTGTTGTGCAGAATGATACCAAATTTACTGCAAGACTTTAATAATAATAATAGTTCAGTCTAAGGTTAAAGGGATAAAAAAAGGTCAAATAGTTATTTATTTGATGTGATATTTCTTGGCTATTGTACGATCATGCAGCACAATCTAATGTTTAGATTTTTTGGGTGGTGAACTGCTAGCTTATTGTGGAATGACAGGATGTGTTAAGACAAAGGATATTTTATAGTATAAAATATATATACTAAATATAGATCAAGTCAAGAGAATGGAAGTCATATACAATTACGACAAATTTGCAGCAACAGCAGTTAATGTATTAATTACAACAAGGACACTCATGCAGCTTTCATGTGTCAATATGCTGTACTTCAATTAGATGTTTATTTGACTGGTTGCCATTTTCTCGTTTTCATGTACTGTTGCGCACTATAATGATTTTTTCCCCCTTTCTTGCTCCATTTTGAACATTTTGCCAAATATGCAGCCCTCTCCATTCACATAATGGCTACCAACCAGGGAGGGTTAGTTTCCTCTAAGACATAAGAAACCAGTCACCAGATGTTTTCTCTTCAGTCGGAATTTTCCCTGCCCTTGATTTTCTCCGGGGCTTTTCACCCAGTAGATGCATGGTGTGTCAAGATTTGCACCACTTGTTCTTGGTTGCATTTCTCCTGATGTCTTCGCTTGTTTGTGTGATGAAAAGTTTTGATTATAAAATTCAGTGCACTGTGTCCTCAAACCCTTCAGAGTTGAGACTTTAAGTCCCATGTTAGATATGTATGTGTGCATAGAGCCTGCATCTTCTCTCTGTGCTTGGAGAGATTGTTACCTTTTTTATTGATGTCAACAATGTTGTTGTTGTTGTTAGTTTTTCGACTGCTCCCGTTGAGGGGTCACCCCAGCGAACCAACTGATCTGGTACAGGTAACGATTTGGTACAGGTAACGATTTCATCCAAGCTTGGGACCGGCAATACAGCCAGTGGCTGGTCTGTGGGCATTAGCTGGGAATTGAACCTGGGCATTCTGAATCATAGTCGAGAAAACTGCCACTGAGCTTATTGATAAACTGTAAATATAAATGCAAAATTAGATAGTGAAAGTATTATGATATCAAATGAATGGTTTTCACCATCCTGAAAAAAAAATATATGTACTGTACAGTATAGACAGCTTTTATAAAAGACATGAGATTAAAATTAAACATAGAAAAAAAATCTCTGAAGAACTCATAGCGTGTAAATAATGTAAATTTTAAAGTCCTTTACAGCTAAAGTTTATTTCCATATTTCTTTATATTACTAATTTGTAAATTCTCTCTTTCTTATGGAAATTTTGAGGTCATCAGCAGTCGTATAAGCGTTTCACTTCATATCATACTGTGTATGTCTGTGTATGTGGCGAATAAAATTTGAATTTGAATTTCATTGGATTAAACCCCAATACAGACTTTTAACCAACACAGTGAATAAAGTAAAGGGTGGACAAGAAAGGTTGAAATTATTGAGAATGTTACTGTACCAATACTATTCTTCCCTATTGGAGAATTATGGGTCTAATACAATTAGACTTTCTGTTTGTAGAAAAAGGATCCAAAAAATTTGCAGCAGGATAATAATAATAATAGGGGCAGCACGGTGGTGTAGTGGTTAGCACTGTCGCCTTGCACCTCCAGGGTCCGTGTTCGTTTCCCAGCCAGGCTCGATTCACGTCTCTGTGTGCATGGAGTTTACATGTTCTCCATGTGCTTAGTTGGTTTCCTTCAGGTACTCCGGTTTCCTCCCACAGTTCAAATATATGCAGATTAGGCTAATTGGCGTTCCCAAATTGCCCGTAATGTGTGAATGAGTGTGTTTATGTGTGTGTGCCCTGCGATAGATTGGCACCCCATCCAGGGTGTACCCCGCCTCATGCCCTAAGACTCCTGGGATAGGCTCCAGGTCACCGTGACCCTGAATACAGGGTAAAGTGGAACAGGTAATGAATGAGTGAGTGATAATTATAATAAAAATAATCATTTTTAATTTAAAAAAGTGTTACAGTAAATACCATAGCAGTTAGAATATCCAATGGATTAGGAAAAACAGATACTCCTATCACCACTGTGATATACTGTACAGTTGTTTTAAAAATATCATATCTTTTCCAGTCAATACAGGTGAAATAGTGTGGCCAAAAATGTGCAACATCTGCTCCATTCTTTCATTTCCCATCTGATGTACCTGGCAGAGGTCAAAATGGAACTAGTTTGTATGGGTCAGCACAGTGTTCTCGATCCCATGCTCTTCGTGGTGGCTTCACACACCAACTGTTATATACAATCTCTCCAGCATGTCCTGAGGCTGTGCAGGTTCTTCAGCAAGTGGTACCCACCTGACACACTCTATTGGAAAATGACCAGAGCAACCGAGCATACTTTTAAGGTGCTCTACAGTAGGTACTTCAACTGCCCCTTACAATTTTGAGAAGGTGAGAGGTATTGTACAAAGCTTGCTAATCCAGTATGCCTCTTGAATAAGGCTTCTTTTTTTTTTCTTCAACTTCCTAAGCATGTTTTTGTTTGCGTTAGGATTATTGTATAATCTTTTCCTTGTCTAATTCCAGTTTGATCCTTATTTTTTCAGTTCTCTTAGTATTTATCTAGATTCATGGTTTTAATTTTCTACTTAATGGAACAATACTGGATTTTTTTTTTAACTAACATATTGTCAAGTGCATTTGTAAAAACCCATCAAGTACCACGATGAAACTGGCTCTCATTTAGACCATCCCAGGAAATCAAGACCGAAACTTTTCTCTGCTGCACCTCAAATTTAGATCAAATATTAGATTAATTAGACCTTGATGATTGAAAGGATTAAAACAAACATAATCTACAGAATACACATTACCTAATTCATAACCCACATAATATTTCTAACTTTTATTTACTTTTTTATTAATTAACTTTTCTATATATGAAAATTTTATTTTTCATTTCTTTTTTTCTAAAGAAACTACTGTTATTGTTATATGTAGGCTACTGTATTTCTCATAGAGTTCTCTGGATGGCAGATCACTAATTCATTGATACAATACAACACCCATGACAGTTCCAGGTGGTTATGCATCTCACAGCCACCAGCACTTTAATTATAACAGATAGTCCCTTAGAATAAAATTTCCATAAAGAGTAGTGCATATTACAATGTACGTACAGTATCTGATGTTGTCTAGTCCCTGCTGAGAAAATAGGAGCACTTCATTTGCATGCGGTTATTGAATAAATAAAGTGTTGAAACTGTGAGATGTTCATTACAGAGTATTTTTCCCAAGCTATAGGATCTCTTATTCAGCACTTATAACTTAGCACTTATATGCGGCTGGTGAATGAACACCATGCTCATGCAATTTCCTTTCCTTATATTTGCAATAAATCACATACATTAGGAGGGCAGGAGTAGAGGAGTCAGGGTACTGTGGGTAACATCTTGGGTGAATCCCACATATACAGTACATTTGTTATTTATTATTTTTAAAGAATAGTGTCTCTTTACAAAACCAAAAACTAGTGATAATTTTTTTAGAGGAATCATAAGTAATATAGGAGTATGATAAAGATATGCAAAGTAATTGCCATTTTTTAAACAAATTTATCATAAACCTATAACACTATTTTATTTTTCACTAGGTTTTATTACCCAACAATAATCTGTTGTACCTTTCAACAATACAATAAAAATTAATATAGAACCATTTAAGCAATTGAAAGACCAGACACAATTAGTTTCACATGTTTGAAACTGTTTACTATAACAGTTTTTATAAAGTTTTACTATAAAAATTTACTATAATGTAGAGATGTTGAGCTCAGTATGTGCTTTAAAAGTATACAGTATATGTTGAGCTCAACACCTGAATTGTTGCTCAGTTTTATGCGTATTACACTGGAAGGTGACGTATAGGTGTAATCCAGCATAATGGAATGGGTCCAAGGGCACCCATCTGACTCTGTAGCGGACACAATCCAGCTGGCAGAATATGTCATGTCTATATTTGCAAGCCCAAGTAACATAAGCGTCATTATCCCCTCTTCCAATGGTGGTGGGTAGTTCTGGAAGGGGACTGGAGAGCAGGGACAACAAGCAGCCCCGCTGAGGGAAGAAGGATTATTGTCAGCGTGTAGTCATTGTATCACACTACCAAATTTGCAGGCACTTTCAGGCAAAATGTCCCAAAATAGGTGGTTCATGTGTTCAAATTTCCTAATTTCCAGTCTCCTGGCGGTCTCATAATCTTTCCTTTGGTAAACAACCAACATAGGACTAGGTGGCTGCCAAGTAAGGAAGTATGAGGGGTGAGTGGGCCTGGCAAGGGAAACTGATCCGATCGCACAGAAAAGCCAATGTTTGTGGGAATACTACTGTATACGCAGCGCTTCACAAACACCAATTGCACATTACAAGAACTCAGCTGGGAGTTATTGCTACAGTACATCCCTGGTACAGTCCGAGTCTCACTCCAAGCAAGTTCCACATGTCTGGGCCATCAAAGGACTTCCTGGATGGCCAGAATTTCAGATGTGAAGCAGGCAGTACGATCATGACTCTGGTGTACTGAGAGAACTTTCTACCTTGATGGTAAGTGAAACTTGTAGAGGTGCACACTCATAACTTTTATCCTGTACAATAATCAAAAGTCCAGGTTTGACTTGAACAATGCTTATATAATCATTGTTCTTATTGATTTAAAAAAAAAAAAAGATTTGGTAGTAAATTAAAATGGATATTCATGATTTTCAAGTAATGTTAGTGCACGCTTTCTCTATATTCAACAAATAATCTAATACAACAGATCCAGTTCCTATTTTTTAAAAACGACACATCTATAAATGTAATCTAATGTGAATGTAATCGCTTCTATCTCATATTGCCTTTTCGCCATGCTCTCCTTCAGCTCCAGTAACTGTAATCCCTTGGAAGTATTGCTGTGATTTATTGTTCTGTCTCCAGCTGCTGATTAGATGAATTCCAGACTTAAACTTCCACATCCCAACACTGAATACAAAGTAAACTGGCTGTGCTTGACCCTGAGCCTTACTTACATTACAGCAGTACAGTATTAAATATGATGTTTCAGATACAGAATAAATAAATAGAAGTATTTAAAATTCATTGTGTTTGAAATGGCTATACAGTGTTGGTCGCTTGCTACCATTTTCTCTGAGAAGTTCTTCGAGGAGTTGAGCGTCACACACCAGACCAGATGGAGCCGACAGAAAATGAAAAAGCTGTTTACATTAAAATAAATCACATATTCTCTTGTATGCCTTCCTTTTATCTGCGCCCAGCAGCTAGGAGAGACATGCCCATTATTCTTAACAAGTGCACTATGCCAAGGACTATTGCATAGTTTAAATGGAAAGTTCACAGAGTATAAGTCATTACTGGATGGATCATATAGTGATATATTGTGTTTGATTACTTTAAGGCAAGAGGGAGGATTTCTGTTAAATTTTTATTAGGAACTAATGACTGGTATTTAAAACCTATGCAATTTTGGTGCATGCAGTATGATGGGGGTAATAACAGTTTGAAGATCTGTTTATATCAAGTGCTTTAATTAAATTTAAATCCTAATGGCGTACACAGTAATTAAATAAAGTGGGTTTCAACACCCAGCCTTCCTTTTTTTGACACACTATACAGTCTTTTATTGACAATGTTTAAAACCTCTCTGGCAAAACTTGAGTGGAACGTTACATCCATATACATTCACTAGCCACTTCATTAGTACTGGGTTGGAGCCACATTTCCCTTCAAAAGTGCCTACATTTTTTGAGGAATAGATTTTTGACAAGGTGCTGAAAACATTCCGTACAGATCTTGGTCCATATTGACATGATAGCATCACGCAGTTGATTGAGATTTCTCAGGTGCACATTCATGATGCAAATCTCCTGTTCCCTATTGGATTGAGGTCTGGTGACTGTGGAGGCATTCCGAGTACCGTGAACTCATTCACCAGTGTAAAATGATTTAGTGACATGGCATGTTAACCTGCCGCCATAAAGGCATGGACATGCTCAGTAAGGGATGCTGACTGGCATTAAAACAGTGCTCAATTGGTACTAAGGGGAACAAAGTGAAGAAAATATCCTCTACACCATTACACCACCTCCACCAACCTGAACCATTGACACAAGGCAGAATGGATCATGTTGTTTATGTCAAACCCTGAATTTTATTGAGGCCATGTGAATTGTATGCTTAGTTTCCTGTTCTTATCAGACAGGAGAGGCACCTGCAGTAGTGTGGCCTTCTGCTGCTGTAGCCCATCCGCATCAATGTTCGACATGTTGTTTGCTCTTCGGTATACCTGGGTCGCAACAAGATATTGTTTCTGTTGCCTTTCTATCAGCTTAAATCAGTTTGGCCATTTTCCTCTGACCTCTGGCATCAACAAAGCACTAAAAGAACTGCTTCTCTCTGGATATTTTCCCTTTTTCAGACAATTCTCCGAAACCCCTGAGATGGTTGTGAATGCAAATCCCAGTAGATGTCTCAAGATAGGTCTTGACCATGTCTACATACCCACCATGTAATTAGCTGAGTAGGTATTTGCGTTAATGTGTTAAGGTATTTGCGTTAAGGTATTTGCATCTATAAAATGAGTGAGAACATTAATTAATTCTATTAAGCTATTTTTTATTATTTAACTTTTTACACTTTCTCCTTTTTCAGCAAGCAGTTAGTATATTAATGATGTGTATAATGTGTAGAGGTAGAAGAGAATAGAGTCTGCATTTGCAGTCTTAGCTTTAATAAACATTGTGATAACACCAAAAAGAGAAACAGGAACTTGATTAGGAACTAAAACAACATGAGCCTTTGGTGGGAACATGGCTGGGGAGGATGCCCTGTTGTCCTCTGATGGCAGCAGATTTGCAGAGGTTACCACGCTCACCTCCACTGGGAGCTTGGCTCTTGAGGTCACCACGTTCACTTCCATTGGAGGCTTCAGTGGTGACGAGTAGCTCATAGTAGATCATAGAACCTTCTTATTGAGTTTAACAGCTTCTTCTCCAATCTTCTTGTCCATGACCACAAAGAGGATGTAACAGGAAAGCAGAAAGAGCATGGCACATGAATTTCATATGATTCGGATTCCCCAGTGCTGGTCCCAAGACATGGTCTCCACGGGATCGAGATGCATTAAAATTTCAGCACCAGTCTTTCTTTCCTCCCCGGCTGCATGCTCTATAAGGTCTATCAGTCTGGTATGTCATGGATAAGAAGATGCAAGTTACTCCACTTACCTGATATAGTAGTTATGATATAGAGTACAGTATACAGAAGTAGCAAAACAAACAAACATTAATAGAGATTTTTATGCTTATTTTCTTTCTTTGTGCATGACTGATTGCTAGAAGTTATAGCTCTCAGAGGGTTATATGCTCTTTGTTTCTGAAACTCAACAGCGTAATCCCAACAGTAAATCTTTAACCTTGGGGGTGATAAAAAAAATAAAAAGAACTGCAATGTCAAAGTGTGCACTATTTTAGTAAAATTGTCTAAAGGGAATAAACACTACACTACACTAAAACCCTGTTAGCCATGAGAATCTCAAGGCTTTTCACAAGGTCTCATAGACTCTCAGCGATAACTGAACTATTTTCACACAAGGCATGTCTTTCAACTTATATATTCCACTGGGAGTGTTTTCTCTTTGAAACAGTGAAATGGCAGAATGAAGGTGAGAAAGCCATGCTGGCATAGACACATAATTAATCTTTTTGATTCATAATTCTTCACATGGTTTATAATATTTTTCAGTTTTATTCTATACTCGTAAAGTCTTGTAAAGATGTGAAGAAAGTTGGCAAAGTGAAGATATTCTTGAAAATAGTTTTTAAAAAATGCTTTTGAATATGTAAAACGTAAACACTAAACACCTTCTAGGCCTTCTTGGTATTAATGGTCTAAGTTTTATTATCATGCAGTGTTATAAGGAAAATAGCTGGAAAGTTGGCCCATGTTAATCTGCTACAGTTTATCAGCTGACTCTGGTTCTTAACTTCTGTCAGGAAAGCTTATTATGTTGTCTGAAAAAGGATTCTAATGATAGGCTCCCAGGTGGTACACAAAAAAAGAAGAAAAAAAAAAGATTATGAGTTTCAACAATGCCAAAGCTGTACATGGCTGGAAGCCAAGAGAAAAGAATTGGCAGTGCTTTCTAGGTGGGAGGGAGCCATATTGTCTCCTCAGTCAATCACAGTGACACTACCCAATCGTGGGTGACTGTGAGCTCATGCATGCAGGAAAACGTAGATTGCTTTGTCCTCAGAGTGGGTTATGCTGTTCTGTGACACAGCATGAGCAGCAGTTGGTTGGAGGAAGTATGTGCTAGGCTTTACGGTTCTCAATTACTAGCTGTTGTTTGAAAGGGAAGAGCTGGCAGGTGGGTGGATATTTCCAGGTGATGGGGAAAAAAAAGTATTGGAAAGGTACAAACTTTGTTATTAGGAAAAATATTAGTGAGGATGAAAAAGAAAATGAATGAATGAACTGTTATAAATGAATGAACTGTATTGAATGGTACTGTAATGATTGACTATCCGAGACATGGGCAAATCATTTTGAGTTTTGAGTGTTGAATCAACATGTCATTCGAAGCAAGTGTGTCTGTTATGTTTAAAAAAAAAAAAAAAGGTGACAGTGATTGTAATCATTACAAAAACTTTTTTTGCTGCTTTTGATCATGATTATTAGTAAAGGTGGATGAAAAAGTTATTGAATGCATGAATGAATGAATACATACATTTGGAAGTCATTATTATTATCTATTACCTTTTTAGATGAAAACCATTCAGGTGAAAATATGTACAAAAAAATGACGAGTGCCTAAAACATTTCCACAAGCTTTATGGAGAAAAGTGAATTATCATACAACTGATAATGTACTTATTCATGAATGCTTTTGAATTTTTACAGTTCCAACAATAACACTTTTTTAGGAATTGTATTTGTCATTTATGCATTTGCGTCATTATCTAAGAAGTAGAGAAGCATGGTTATAGAATGAGGTCCAGGATGATGCTAGTTTTAAATAAAAATCCATGTCTGGGAAAGAGACCAAAGTTTCCAGATAAACATGTGCCTATTTAAAAGAATGGATGTGTCTAACCAAATCTAAGCAAACCCCATCTGTGCATATATAATCGTGGCATGCGCATTTTTCTCCTAATGGATAGTGGCAGGAGAAAAAACATCCTGTCTTTTTTACACCCAACATTATAATGAGAAGTGAAAGGTTTAAAGGGAACATCTATGAAAATGTGTCTGCAGCTTAAAAGGTCTAAAGCACCTTTCTTCATAACACTCATAAAATATTCATGACTGAATGGGAGCTCAGACAGCTTTACCCTACCCCCCCCCCACCTCCTGTACAACACTTGAAATTACTGTACTGTGTCCAAATTTGGAACCACCTGTATTTGAAAAGCACACTTTCATGGTTTCTACTTTATTACAGTAATTTGTCATATATAAGGTGACATGTTACATTGTGGTCTGGTGTACAATGAGTTGGACATGAATGGACATTCAAAATTAAATCCATAACCTACAATAATACTGTAACAGATTGTTAGCAAATTATTCTATTTAATCATTATTCTAAAATAATTAAAGTCAAGATTACCTGCAAAGAGCTAGTGAATTCATCTATATATTACAGTACATGACCACAAGGCTAAAAAAATCAATGCCCTATGTCTTGTGTAATGTGTATATAAATGTTTCATTTTAAAATGCGCTGCCATAATTACACTACTATAATAAATTTCAAATGAACCGAGTTGAGCTAGCTGTATTGATACAGTAGATAACACATTCCTTTACTGATGTACTGTGGACAAATCCATTTCGACTTTCAAAACTTAGAAAAAAGTTAAGAATCAGCTAAATACTGGAAGCACTTGTATCTGTTGTGTTTAGAAAAGTCACAGTAATCGAAGGCGTAATGTTCTTTATGGTCAGAATTAAGTGATTTGACTCCACACTTGTTATAACTGTACTAGCAAATGTAATAAAAGGGGTTTACTAAAATAGACTTCATTGTATTATGTATAGTTTGACTGTTTTGAGTAACAGCTCTTAATCCTAACCATACTTAAGCTGTACTGTACCTTTCTCTGAGCCTGTTCTTCCAGCTATGGCTAGATAATGAACATGATGTATGGCACACTCTGAGATAAGCTGCAATAGTTTCTGGAACATTGGTTAAAATATATAAATGCATGTCATAGTTTACCATGCTTGCACTTTGGATAAAATCTGAAAATTTGAATATTGTAAAAAAGTTCAATATTGTAGGATTAAAGTGTCCCACACAAAGGTGTCCAAAAGATTACAAAGGTAATCTTTGGTCTTGGCCATAGTGGAGTTTGTAGTGTGACTGTTTGAGGTTGTAGACAGGTGTCTTTTTTACTGATAACAGATGTCATTAATACAGGTAACGAGTGGAGGACAGAGGAGCTACTGGTCTGTGAGAGTGGAGGACAGAAGAGCTACTGGTCTGTGAGAGTGGAGGACAGAGGAGCTACTGGTCTGTGAGAGCGGAGGACAGAAGAGCTACTGGTCTGTGAGAGTGGAGGACAGAGGAGCTACTGGTCTGTGAGAGTGGAGGACAGAGGAGCTAGTGGTCTGTGAGAGTGGAGGACAGAAGAGCTACTGGTCTGTGAGAGTGGAGGACAGAGGAGCTAGTGGTCTGTGAGAGTGGAGGACAGAGGAGCTACTGGTCTGTGAGAGTGGAGGACAGAAGAGCTACTGGTCTGTGAGAGTGGAGGACAGAAGAGCTACTGGTCTGTGAGAGTGGAGGACAGAAGAGCTACTGGTCTGTGAGAGTGGAGGACAGAGGAGCTACTGGTCTGTCAGAAGTTACTGGTCTGTGAGAGCCAGAAATCTTGATTGATTGTAACCAGATAATTATTTTCCACCATAATTTGCAAATAAATTATTTAAAAATCCTACAATGTGATTTTCTGGATTTTTTTCTTCTTATTTTTTCTCTCATAGTTGAGGTATACCTATGGTGAAAATTACAAGCCTCTCTCATCTTTTTAAGTGGGAGACCTTGCACAGTTGGTGGCTGACTAAATACTATTTTGCCCCACTGTATATATTACATATATTATTTTATATTTCATCTGCTGTGAATGAAGTAATTGCATCCAGGTGTGGACCAAAACTACAGCACCGCGACCCCAAAAATCACCCGGTGACCTCCTGGTGAGAAAGCCTGCTGGACCAAAATAGGCCCAATGTACATACGTGCTTAATGGATCTGTGGAAATATCTTTGACTGATGAGCATAATACCTCTTGTATTGTCTTTATACAGTATGCGCCTTTGGTGACTCCAGTGCATCAACATGTTGTTTTCCAGCTGTAGCTGTGCTTTATATTCAAACTGTATGATTTTCCTTAAGTGGGAAATTCAATCAATTTAATAAACAAATACCAGGGGGAAATTGACTGAAACTGTCTCTCCTATATCACAGAAGCATCCAGTATTTCAAACACAGGACCTTTTGCTTATACAGTGGAAACTCGGATTACGAGTAACGCGGTTTACTAGTGTTCCGCAAGACGAGCAAAGATTTTTTATACGTTTTGACTTGAAAAACGAGCATTGTCTTAGTTTACGAGCACCGAGTATCATGTATCACGCATGCTTCTTGTTTTGACGCCGAGCGTCACGTCATCACAACTGAGCCAGCGGTTTTTCCCTCTCTTGCGCTGCGGAATTGTAGGTAATCGTCTCCCCTGCTGGGTGAATACACACATACACACATATGTGTGTGTGTGTGTGTGTAATGTGCGTGCACACACACACACACACACACACACACACACACACACACACAAACACACATTAACAGAGAGACCACTTTTAAAAATTAGCAAGGAACATCGCTAGTCACACTAGCGTGAGCGCATACTAACTGACTCACTGCTGTAAAGTAAAACAACAACAACAAAAAAACAAATCAACCAGCACCTAACCTTTGAAAACAGTCGCGACAGAGCAGAGTTTGTGTGTGTTTGTTTGGGAGCCTGAGAGGAGTGGGGGGGCTGTAAAGCCGAGACCTATTGTCTCCCCTGCTTAGTGCTTGCAGAGGTTTTGAGTTTGCGTGTGTGTTTGTGTGCGTGTGTGTGTGTGTGTGTGTGTGTGTGTGTTTGGAAACCTGAGAAAAGGGGGGCTGTAAACGCGAGCAAGTGTGTGTGTGTGTGTGTGTGTGTGTGTGTGTGTCATTCACTTACACCAGTGGTTTTCAAACTTTTTCTGTCATTCCCCACTTAAGGGGGTGAGCGAATTTACAAGCCCCACTTGTCAACAAAATAATAACGAAATTAGCCAAATTTACTGGTTATTGAAATATCAATTTCTAAACCAATAAGATCAAACAACACCAAGTTCAAAATAGATCAAATACACGTGCAATTGTTATACAAGGCTTATGTTGTCACATATCTTTGCATAATTGACCCCATGTTTATTAGCTGCTCAGCAACCGTTTGTAGTTTTTTTGCACTGGCCAATTCTGTATGCAACTTTGAATGAAGCCATTTGTGCTTTGCTGTCCACTGATTCAGATTTTACCATGTGATTATCCTGCCGTCTGTATTCTGCCAGCTTTCTTTGAAAGAATTCGAGTGGCTTATTAACGTGACTGGAGTGTGTTGTCTCTAAGTGTCTTCCTAATTTGTTGGGTCTCATGCGGTCTGCTGCCAGCGGTTTAAGTCACAAAACACACACGCGTCTCTCTTCTGCCCCCACCATCACCACCATGAATCCAAGCTCAAGATAGGCTTCATTAGGGGTGGGCGATATAACCAAAATCTTCTATTACGGTAGAAGCAATTTTCTACCTCGATAACAATATACAGTGATGTGAAAAACTATTTGCCCCCTTCCTGATTTCTTATTCTTTTGCATGTTTGTCACACTTAAATGTTTCTGATCATCAAAAACCGTTAACTATTAGTCAAAGATAACATAATTGAACACAAAATGCAGTTTTTAAATGAAGGTTTACGTTATTAAGGGAGAAAAAAAACTCCAAATCTACATGGCCCTGTGTGAAAAAGTGATTGCCCCCCTTGTTAAAAAATAACTTAAATGTGGTTTATCACACCTGAGTTCAATTTCTGTAGTCACCCCCAGGCCTGATTACTGCCACACCTATTTCAATCAAGAAATCACTTAAATAGGAGCTACCTGACACAGAGAAGTAGACCAAAAGCACCTCAAAAGCTTGACATCATGCCAAGATCCAAAGAAATTCAGGAACAAATGAGAACAAAAGTAATTGAGATCTATCAGTCTGGTAAAGGTTATAAAGCCATTTCTAAAGCTTTGGGACTCCAGCGAACCACAGTGAGAGCCATTATCCACAAATGGCAAAAACATGGAACAGTGGTGAACCTTCCCAGGAGTGGCCGGCCGACCAAAATTACCCCAAGAGCGCAGAGACGACTCATCCGAGAGGCCACAAAAGACCCCAGGACAACATCTAAAGAACTGCAGGCCTCACTTGCCTCAATTAAGGTCAGTGTTCACGACTCCACCAAAAGATAGAGACTGGGCAAAAACGGCCTGCATGGCAGATTTCCAAGGCGCAAACCACTTTTAAGCAAAAAGAACATTAAGGCTCGTCTCAATTTTGCTAAAAAACATCTCAATGATTGCCAAGACTTTTGGGAAAATACCTTGTGGACCGACGAGACAAAAGTTGAACTTTTTGGAAGGTGCGTGTCCCGTTACATCTGGCGTAAAAGTAACACAGCATTTCAGAAAAAGAACATCATACCAACAGTAAAATATGGTGGTGGTAGTGTGATGGTCTGGGGTTGTTTTGCTGCTTCAGGACCTGGAAGGCTTGCTGTGATAGATGGAACCATGAATTCTACTGTCTACCAAAAAATCCTGAAGGAGAATGTCCGGCCATCTGTTCGTCAACTCAAGCTGAAGCGATCTTGGGTGCTGCAGCAGGACAATGACCCAAAACACACCAGCAAATCCACCTCTGAATGGCTGAAGAAAAACAAAATGAAGACTTTGGAGTGGCCTAGTCAAAGTCCTGACCTGAATCCTATTGAGATGTTGTGGCATGACCTTAAAAAGGCGGTTCATGCTAGAAAACCCTCAAATAAAGCTGAATTTCAACAATTCTGCAAAGATGAGTGGGCCAAAATTCCTCCAGAGCGCTGTAAAAGACTCGTTGCAAGTTATCGCAAACGCTTGATTGCAGTTATTGCTGCTAAGGGTGGCCCAACCAGTTATTAGGTTCAGGGGGCAATTACTTTTTCACACAGGGCCATGTAGGTTTGGATTTTTTTTTCTCCCTAAATAATAAAACCCCTCATTTAAAAACTGCATTTTGTGTTTACTTGTGTTATCTTTGACTAATAGTTAAATGTGTTTGATGATCAGAAACATTTTGTGTGACAAACATGCAAAAGAATAAGAAATCAGGAGGGGGGCAAATAGTTTTTCACACCACTGTATATATAATCACAATATAGCAATTTGTATCTGAAAATGAAAAAATAAAAATAAAATTAAAATTCAAACACAAAGAAACTGTTTTACATAATGTAATTTTATTTAAACTGTGAATTGCTGAGGTTTGCAGCATTTTTATTTTTTTTTTACTTTGGCCATATTCGTTTGGATGTTTGGATTTCAGATGATAGAAAAGGTTTGACGTGTTTCCACCACTTGTTAAAACAGTGCACTTGCGTACCTTCCAAATCACGTTCATCTCATTCGTATCACTTTTCTTATACCCAAACCAATTCCACACCACAGACGAGGCACCTTTTTCTTTACAATCTCCTCGTTGTTGGTTTTGTCACATGTAAGCAAACTCACTGCTGCTGCACCGTCTTCTTCCATTGTCGAAGTGAATGTGAAGCCAAACACATCAAAAGTGGGACGAAACCGCGGCACCTGATTGAACCGAATATCTGCGCAAATACAGCGCAGCCCGACTATCTGGATAGCGCAGTGATGATCTGGTTTATTTGCGCAGCCCGGTGGATCGCGCAGCGCCGCTCGAATCACAAACCTGCGCGACTCAATACAATACAATACAATTTATTTAAAATGTCAGGACTGTTTAATATTGTTTCCGCCTTGCCATGCCTGGTTTGTACGTGCGCATACCAGCGGGATAAAATCTACTTTGATGGTCGGCGCGGTTTATTTCTGTCAGAGTCGCGCAGCGCTGCCCAGTGGGTCGCGCAGGTTTCAATTCAATTTACGTACGCTCTTCATTATCAATAAAGAAAAGCATGAATTAGAATAGGTACTTTCCTATTATTTTCCACTAATTTCCACCCGTTCATTGCGCCCCACCTGTCATGTCTGTATTCCCCACTAGTGGGGCCGCCTCACACTTTGAGAACCACTGACTTACACCAACACACACACACACACTCACTCGCTCGCATTTACATGCCCCCCTTCTCTCAGGTTCCCAAACAAACACACAGCAACTCTTCTCTGTCACGATTGTTTTCAAAAGTGAGGAGCTGTTTAATTTGTTTTTTTGTTGTTGTTGTTGTTGTTTTACTTTACAGCAGTGATTCTGTTAGTATGCGCTCACGCAAGT
This sequence comes from Channallabes apus, assembly GCA_030522415.1. Classification (NCBI taxonomy): domain Eukaryota; kingdom Metazoa; phylum Chordata; class Actinopteri; order Siluriformes; family Clariidae; genus Channallabes; species Channallabes apus. The sequence goes on from CM060118.1 coordinate 15,502,633, forward strand.
GTGACTAGCGATGTTCCTTGCTAATTTTTAAACGGTTTTAAAAACGGTCTCTCCGTTAATGTGTGTGTATGTGTGTGTGTGTGTGTGTGTGTGTGTGTGTGTGTGTGTTTGCGTGCACGCACATTTTACACACACTCACAGCGCCTGCATGCACAAACGGAAACACTTATCTGTCGTGATTTATTTTTACATTTTTTAGAGGTAAAGTGCAGGTTAATTTGTTTTATTTTTACTTTGTATTTTTGTTAATTATTTTTTGGGGCTGTAGAACAAATAATCTGAATTTCCATTATTTCCTATGGGAGAATTAAATTTAGTTTACGAGTGTTTTGGAATATGAGACCACTTCCGGAACAATTTATGCTTGTAATCCAAGGTTCCACTGTGTATATATTTTTTCCCCTGCAGCAGACACATCTGACCAATAAGCAGTGAAAACATTCTTGCGTGGTTGAAAGTGACACAAAGTGGATTTTTCTCTGGTTGAAATGAACCGAACCAAAAGGTTACAAACTTACAGTATCAAGTGATTCAGACGAGAGCAAACAATCTAATGTTAGAAAGCAGCCTGGAAATGCTGCTGTGGAGGGCATTGAGTAAGTGAAATATGCATTTCTTTTGTACTAAAATGCCATTTCAAGTACTTCATGAAGAGGTAAGTTCATTTGAGGATTCAGCCTCAAAAAGGGCACAAATGCAGCAAATGAATGTGTGTAGTGTTAATTTTACACATGAAGTGGCCTTGCTGTAACCAACATTCTCACCTACAGTATGCTGAGTTATGGTTATGTTCTGCTAGCTAGAATTAGACAAAATCGATTAGCATCATTCCACAGTGACATGTGGACAACATTCATTACCTGGAAAGTGTGGTGTGTTGATTGGACAGATAATCATTTTAGGGTTATCACATTTTAGTACATCACATTAAAATCACTTATATGTTTTTATTTTTTGTTCTTTTTTTTATTCTATTTTATATATGGAATATAACATAAATCTGTGATGAGGCGAGAATTATGAAGGCTGGCCTCGATGGCAACAACCTTTTAGATTGTATAAAACATAATGGAACTGCTCTCAGGAATTTGGTCATCTTACCCTAGAATATATTACTAAAGAAAATAACATTCTTTTATTATATTGAGAAGCAGAATTTAACCATGAGGAGGGAAGGAAGAGATCTTTATTTTTCTTACTTCATAAATTTTTATTACCTGAAGACGCACCGGTGCATTAAGGTTTTAATTTCATCTACAGTATAAATGGAATCCTAGCTGAGAGTCCTATTATTTACTATTTCAACAAACTTTTTTTGTGATTTAGAAATGATCAATGTAATTTAAGGGAATATTATTCATTGAACACAGCTGCAACACTGAAAAAAAAACCTGCACACTTTTTGAAACCAGTAGAAATTGGTTGCGGTAGTGTTTTGAATATTCTTTACTTCCGCTGTCTTGTTTATGATTAGTTTCTAAAGTATTCAACTTTCATTAACATTGCCGTTTCTTTAATTCAGAGAATTAATATGGAAACCCCTGACAACTTTTTTTTTTTTACCAAGTAACTAAGATACTTAAGCATTAATGAAGGAGCCTGAAACAATACACTTTCACAGTGATTTAATGAATCAGTAATTAATGGTTCTGAAATGATTCTTACAGTGACATTTATGGCATTTGGGTGACACATGTATCCAGAGCAACTTACAGGAGTGGTTTGAAGTCTCTACCAATAAGTACATCCTCATACTGTCTACTGTTTACTGTAGGTCTGAAATTAAGAGTACTGTTAGTTTAAAACGACTCTACTAGCAAAACATTAGTGTTACCTTACATTTAGGCATTTGGCAGATATTACATTTTTATCTCAGTATACATCCGAGCAGTTGAGGGGGTAAGTGCCTTGCTCAAGGGCCCAACAGTGGCAACTTGGTGGTCACGAGGTTTGAATTTGGGACGTTCCGGACCGTAGTCCAGTGCCATAACCACTGAGATACCCCTGACCCTACCTTCATTCAAGGCTGCAGACTATAATGTGTATATATATATATATATATATATATATATATATATATATATATATATATATATATATATATATATATTTATATATATATATATATAATATTTAATATATCTAATAACAACCTATCCTAATATAAATTCATTAGAATACATATTTGTCCTGAGTTTTCAACATCCGTTAATGTTAACATTGTAAGATTGTGCTGCCTTTGTAAAATATAAATTTCCTCAAGAAGAAATTATTATGACAGGTTGGGGCTTGTTTGGCATTTTAGCAAAACATTGATGGGATTGTGTTGTGCGAGCTCTGCCTGAGCAGACCCTGCAGGAATGGCTTGTCACCATGGAAACAGGCCGACTCTTGTGTCACGGTAAGACCACAGAGGACTGTTAGTGTTTACACTCATGCCCCTACAGCCCAGTGTTACACAATTCTTCTACTGACAGTGGAGATGTGAAAATGGTTCACTTACACTGTGTTAATGTAATACTTAGGACTGGTGAACTGATCATTCTGCAAATTCACAGAATGACCAGTGAATTTTTGTTATAATAATAACACACTTTAAACTAGTTCTGGGATACAAACAACACCTATGTGGTTCTTGTGGTTCCGTTTTATACAGTGCTGTGTTCATTTATCAGATGTCTACAGCCTACCTACAGTACACTACTGTGCTCACTACTGTGAGCACCGAATCATTTCTCAATTTTCATATTTTGCTTACCCAGAGCCAGATTTTCTTGTATTTATGAGGAAAAACCATCTTGAGGAATAGTTCTCCAGGTTTCCAGAAGCAGCGTTTTTTCTCTCATTTTTAGTCCAGTCACTTTACCTGACCAGTTTCAGGGAATGATTTTTGTTTTCTAAGTCACACGGAGATCTATGAATCATTCAAACATACAGTACAAATAATCTAACTTAAGGCATGAACCAGTAACAGGTGCAAGTGATGACAGATGATCAGGCCGGTGATTGGTTGGAGGTCTCGTCACATGGATGCCCCGTGTGTCTCTTTGGGATGCGTCTGGTGTCTGGGGATGATTCTATCTACTTAGAAGATGGTTCTGGCCTCGACTGGTGTTGTCAGCTGTTTCTCTGAGGACTTGACAATTCGATAGTTCAGGACTGGAACTTTCTACAAGTCTATCTGAGTCTCCAATAACTACTGGACTCCATTTTAACATCAACTATTATAGCTGAACCTAACACTTAACACTGTATAAATGCAGATAATTTCCTGCTATCTGTTTCACCCAGATGAGGATGGGTTCCCTGTTGAGTCTGGTTCCTCTCAAGGTTTCTTCCTATTACCATCTCAGGGAGTTTTTCCTTGCCACTGTCGCCCTCAGGCTTGCTCACCAGGGACTATCTGAACATTTTGATTCATACTCACATTCCATACAAGCTTAAATAATTATTTTGATTGTGTAAAGCTGTTTTGAGACAATGTCAATTGTTAAAAGCGCTATACAAATAAAATTAAATTGAATTACACTGGTGATGCTACTGTAAATGCTGAGTGGTTGGAACAGATGAGCGGGGAAGTGAGATTGCTGTTACATAAACAAACGATTTTTAAATTGCATCATTACATATTTTATTGTGCCAGTAAAATAATTGTACTCAATTCTTTCATTTAATTTAATGTGAAAAGATAAGGGGCTCAGCTCAAGACTTTTGCGGTAGCAGAGCTGAAGATGTTGAGGTTCTCTTTGGGAGTGACAAGGATGGATAGGATCAAGAATCAGTTCATCAGAGGGACAACCCATGTGAGATGTTTTGGAGATAAAGTCAGAGAGGCCAGATTGAGGTGGTTTGGACACGTTCAGAGGAGAGAGTGTGAATATATCGGTAGAAGGATGCTGAGGTTGGAACTGCCAGGCAGGAGGTGTAGAGGAAGACCAAAGAGGAGATTTATGGATGCAGTGAGAGAGGACATGAAGTTAGTTGGTGTGAGAGAAGAGGATGCAGAGGATAGGGTTAGATGGAGGCAGATGATTCGCTGTGGCGACCCCTGAAAGGGAACAGCCGAAAGACAAAGAAGAAGTACAGTACAGTATGTAATAGCCATCCAACATGTAGATTTACCTGTACTGCATGTGCTTAATATTAATATTATATTAACATATTTGGAAAATATCCATCCAATGTGTAATGACTAATGGCTGTTTTAAATTTGTCTCCTTGGCCCTTGAAAATAAATTAAATGAACTGGAAAAAAAAACAGATTCACTGACAAGAAAAAGTCAATCACATAATAAAATTACTAAATTACTTTTCTTTATCATTCATGGTTACAGATTAACCTAATACATTTCCATATATTTTCATATTTGTACATGGGAACAAAAATGTATTTAATAACCAAGAAAAGAAATAATAACCCAAGTGCAGGGTGAAAGAAATGGTGCATCAACTAGCACCAGTTAGCAGCCCAGTTGCTGATCACGGTCAATTTGTAGGGATGTGAAGGCCATATTGTTATGGGATACATTCAATCAAGTTCAGATCCTGATAAGAAACTAAGAAACTTAATTAGCTGGCTAGCTGAGACAAGACAGATTGACACTGACAACATAAATTAACAACATAAGTTAACAAAAGAACTAACTAGCTAGCTTAGAGACCTAATTAGCTGGCTAACTTGGACAAGACAGATTGACATTTTAAGTTAACAGAAAACTATCCATGTTTTTATACAAAAGAGACAACATAAAGTGCACGTGCGAATGTACAGACAAGAGCGACAAAGTGACAGTGCGACAACATTACATCACAATACTTTGTACCATTCATTGATATTCATTGTCATCTATCCATTCCCTATACTTTTTATTGTGTGTACCCTAGTAAAAAAAAAAAAGTATGCTAAGTATATTAAATCCTAGCATGCCAAAGCATACTCAAATGTACTTGCAGCCAGACTAATGACTAGTATACTTGAAGTTTGCTATTTTGGAACAACTAATTTTGTACTAAGTGTATATAAGTTGTAATTAAATTGTACAAAAGCACAATTTTAAGTGTATTAAGTATACTTTTGTGTGCTAAAGTGGAACAACTTTAAGTATACTTAGTACACTTAAGGTATATGGCTGTGTGTGTACTAACGTACATACCTGACAGTATTATTAATACAATTTAAGTATATATTTAATGTATTATAATTACCTTACAGCTATTTTTACTGTATTACTGTACAAACACATTATTAATATACTATGAGTATATTCTTATTGCAGCAGTAGCATGCTGTTATACTTCTGGACAATTACAAATACTAAAAAAGTACACTTTGTGGTTAATACAAATATACTTTATTGTATCATACAGTACACACAACCTTCTATAATACTGTATTGCAAATGTATTAACAGTACATTAAGTGTTTAGGCTAATTTACAAATGCTAAATGTATTTTCTACACTATAACATGTTTTTTAAACAAATTACATCAGTAATTATGAGGCAGATTTTATTAATGAGTTCAACAGATTTAATTTGCACAAGGTTACAAAAAAGCACTACTATAGTTTATTTGTGTTCAACAAAAGTCAGGTTGTCTCACAAACACACAAACTAAAATATAAACTGGTGTGTGAACACAGACAGGCATTAGTATTAGAATCTACAGGTACAGTATTAGTTTAAACCTGGTGTGTGAACACAGACAGACATTAGTATTAGAATCTACAGGTACAGTATTAGTTTAAACCTGGTGTGTTGATTCTGTTATACAGAGACTGAAAACAGGCCGAGAGCTACAGAGGCATTATACCACAAGCACAGTACATAAGATTTAGTAATAACACAGTAGACAATACATTCTATAGCTTAAAGTATGTACTGTACTTAATGACAAATTACCTAACAAAAACCGTTAAATTTACCTTGTGCCGATGAAAATAAAATAATAACGATACGAACAAACGCACGCGATGATGCAGCTTCAGCCGTTAATTCAAACTAGAAGTGGAGAACTGGGGAGCCAATCAGAGAACGGACAGGCCGAATCTGCCCGCCTCCAGCCTCTGATTGGCTGGTGGGGCGCTGTCTAGTCTCCGGTTGGCTGAAATAGTTGCAGAGTTCACAACACTGCTGCGGTTTGTGCAAGTGTTGCTTTATGACAGTGAGCGGACAGAAGAGTGAGAGAGTAAAAACATAAATTATCTTGAAGGGCAAAAATGATTTTCAGCGGGCAAGAACGAGTTTGAGATCGCGCGCGCGAGGGAGAGATTCAGCGTGCAAAAACGAGTCTAAAAGCACGCACGAGAGAGTAGTGTACTAAATATAAGTACATTTAAATTTAACTGATAATATATTGAGATTACTGTATATTAATAATTGTATTCTAATGTATACTTTCTGTACATTTGTACAATGATTATTTCGAGCATATATTTTTTTAAATATACCAAAAATACATTGAAAAACAAGTTTAAATAAGTATACTTTGGAAATTAGATCAACATTTCACTTAAAGTATATTTTCCAATAATATATATTTTACAAAGTGTACTATAATACAATTATATTAAAGTATATTTAAAGTTTAATTCCAAAATTTGGTAAAAGCATGATGTTAGTATACTTTTTATATATTAACTGATGGTACAATTTTTTGTTAGTATATTTGCAATGTATTATCGAGGATTTCAATATATTTGTAATACACTAAAGTGTATTTTTTTTCACTGGGGTAGGGTTATGGGGGGTCTAGGAGCCTATCCCAGCTTACAGTAGGTCACCATGTGGGGTAGATTCTGGTTATAAGGGCACCTAACACGCACACACACACACACACACACACACACTCACTGAGGGCAATTTGGAAATACTATTCAGTCGACAGCGCATGTCTTTCGTACGTAAGTGGGTAGAAACCTGTGTACCCAGAGAAAAGCTCTCAAGCTCATGTACAGTAACCCCCAAACCTGGAGGAGTGAGGCCACAGTCCCACTCAACTACTGTGTCCTCTGATTCATCTTTCACAATCATTGTACAGTGGCTTGCAAAAGTATTCGGCCCCCTTGAACTTTTCCACATTTTGTCACTTTACAGCCACAAACATGAATCAATTTTATTGGAATTCCACATGAAAGACCAATACAAAGTGGTGTACACGTGAGAAGTGGAACGAAAATCATACATGATTCCAAAATTTTTTTTTTTTTTTACAAATAAATAACTGCAAAGTGGGGTGTACGTAATTATTCAGCCCCCTGAGTCAATACTTTATAGAACCACCTTTTGCTGCAATAACAGCTGCCAGTCTTTTAGGGTATGTCTCTACCAGCTTTGCACATCTAGAGACTGAAATCCTTGCCCATTCTTCTTTGCAAAATAGCTCCAGCTCAGTCAAATTAGATGGACATCATTTGTGAACAGCAGTTTTCAGATCTTGCCACAGATTCTCGGTTGGATTTAGATCTGGACTTTGACTGGACCATTCTAACACATAGATATGTTTTGTTTTAAACCATTCCATTGTTGCCCTGGCTTTATGTTTAGGGTCGTTGTCCTGCTGGAAGGTGAACCTCCGCCCCAGTCTCAAGTCTTTTGCAGACTCCAAGAGGTTTTCTTCCAAGATTGCCCTGTATTTGGCTCCATCCATCTTCCCATCAACTCTGACCAGCTTCCCTGTCCCTGCTGAAGAGAAGCACCCCAGAACATGATGCTGCCACCACCATATTTGACAGTGGGGATGGTGTGTTCAGAGTGATGTGCAGTGTTAGTTTTCCGCCACACATAGCGTTTTGCATTTTGGGCAAAAATTTCCATTTTGGTCTCATCTGACCAGAGCACCTTCTTCCACATGTTTGTTGTGCAAACGGGACTTTTTATGGTTTTCTGTTAACAATGGCTTTCTTCTTGCCACTCTTCCATAAAGGCCAACTTTGTGCAGTGCACAACTAATAGTTGTACTACTGTATGGACAGATTCCCCCACCTGAGCTGTAGATCTCTGCAGCTCATCCAGAATCACCATGGGCCTCTTGGCTGCATTTCTGATCAGCGCTCTCCTTGTTCGGCCTGTGAGTTTAGGTGGACGGCCTTGTCATGGTAGGTTTACAGTTGTGCCGTACTCCTTCCATTTCTGAATGATCGCTTGAACAGTGCTCCATGGGATGTTCAAGGCTTTGGAAAATCTTTTTGTAGCCTAAGCCTGCTTTAAATTTCTCAAAAACTTTATCCCTGACCTGTCTGGTGTGTTCTTTGTACTTCATGGTGTTGTTGCTCTCAGTATTCTCTTAGACAACCTCTGAGGCCGTCACAGAGCAGCTGTATTGGTACTGACATTAGATTACACACAGGTGCACTCTATTTAGTCATTAGCACTCATCAGGCAATGTCTATGGGCAACTGACTGTACTCAGACCAAAGGGGGCTGAATAATTACGCACACCCCACTTTGCAGTTATTCATTTGTAAAAAAAAAAAAAATTTTGGAATCATGTATGACTTTCGTTCCACTTCTCACGTGTACACCACTTAGTATTGGTCTTTCACGTGCAATTCCAGTAAAATTGATTCATGTTTGTGGCTGTAATGTGACAAAATGTGGAAAAGTTCAAGGGGGCCAAATACTTTTGCAAGCCACTGTATCCTAAGTAGGATAAATTGAGCCTAGCCTCAGAACAGAGAACATGGGAAACTCTGAGCAGTAATTAACCCGAACCTTAGAGCTGTGAGATGGAAACTCTACCTGCTGTGCCGTCATGCCTCCTTATGCTGTATTCGTTTTTATGCCGTATAACTCCAATGCAATGCTACTCCCAAGTAACTTCAAATAATTGTCTTGTTTTGCACAAATACTCTGAGTAATAGAGTTTTTTTTCCCTTAATAAGACAAAACATAAACTGAAAAGGTTCCGGAACAGATGGTAGTGTTTCTGACAAGACGCTGCCCTTTGAAGAAACACCCTAATTCAACAAACCTCAAGATCTCTCTGTATTGTACTAGTGTTTGATCAGTCAATTTTAACCTTTTATTTCAGAAGACTCATGGACAGGCCATCCAATCTGCTCCTAATCTAACCTTGAAAAACTCTGACCAATCAATACCAACACTCTCTGAAGTTTATATTTTATTCAATCAGTTGTCAGACAGTCTGTCTAGAGAGCTTTACAAAATGTTAAAGCAAAGCTACACGGTTCCTAAAGACCCTCTGAGAACAGCATTTATATCCATACTGGACTCCGTAGGTGTAAATCAGTGTGTAGTAGGACCCACTCATAAAGCAGGTCACACTTGAGATTTAGTAATATTCTTCGGATTAATTATAAGAAATGTATTCACAATTCCACTGTCTGAAATTATCTCAGATCACTATCTTGTCTCCATTCAAGTGTGTCACAGTGATAATGTACGCATAGCACCGCGCTACCGTATTAAACGTACATTCACATCAACTACCACACAGAGTTTTATCAGTAATCTCCCAGAGTTACCAACTTCGATTAGGCCACCGTCTGACCCCACAGAACTCGATCAGGCGACTGAATATTTAGAGTCGACACTTCGTTGTACCTTAGATAATGTAGCTCCAGCTAAAAGAAAAATTATTAGAGATAAGAAACTCGCTCCCTGGTATAACGATCACACGCGCACTTTAAAACAGACTGCTCGGAAATTAGAGCGTAAATGGCATCAAACTAAATTGTTGGTATTTCAAATAGCATGGAAAGAGAGCATCCTGAACTATAGGAAAGCTCTTAGTGTAGCTAGATCAACGTATCTCTCCACTCTTATAGAAGAAAATAAAAATAATCCTAGATTTTTATTTAATACCGTAGCCAAATTAACCAGAAATAAGACCACTACAGAAATCTCCACAACAACATCATGCAATAGTGAGGACTTCATGAACTTTTTTAATAATAAAATTGTAAATATCAGGCATAAAATTGAGGCTTTGAAACCAAACAATGTAATTGATACTGATGTTAACCTAGCCATGTCAGATTCAAACCTAGAATACTTTACTCCTCTTGAAGAGAATGAACTAATTTCACTCATCTCTTCTGCAAATTCATCAACCTGTATATTAGATCCTATACCGACACATTTTCTTAAACAGATAGTACCAGTAATAACAGAACCGATGTTGAGAATAATTAATTCCTCACTCAGCATTGGTTATGTTCCAAAATCTTTTAAAATAGCAGTTATTAAACCAATAATTAAGAAACCTGACCTCGACCCCTGTCAGCTGTCCAATTACAGGCCAATATCAAACCTCCCCTTTATCTCTAAGATTCTGGAAAAGATAGTAGCGGAGCAGCTATGCTCATATCTACATAGAAATGGCATACATGAACTGTATCAGTCAGGATTTAGGCCTCATCACAGCACAGAAACAGCACTCGTTAAAGTAGTAAATGACCTCCTATTGGCCTCTGATCAGGGTTGTGTAACTATGCTTGTATTACTCGACCTCAGTGCAGCTTTTGACACTATTGATCATGCTATTCTTCTTCACAGATTAGAAAATTTAGTAGGAATTAAGGGTACAACCCTCTCCTGGCTCAGATCCTATTTGACCGATCGTTATCAGTATGTAGACTTAAATGGTGATTATTCTGCATGTTCTCTAGTGGAGTTTGGCATTCCGCAGGGTTCAGTTTTAGGCCCACTGCTTTTTTCCCTTTACATGCTTCCTCTGGGCAACATAATCCGTAAGCATGGTATTAGTTTTCATTGTTATGCTGACGACACACAGCTATACGTCTCAACAAAACCTGATGAGAAAAACCATCTTACTAAAGTTGAGCAATGTGTTCAGGACATAAGAAATTGGATGCTAATTAACTTCCTTCTGCTTAATCCGGATAAGACAGAAGTTCTAGTCATAGGACCGCATACAGCTAGAAGTAAAATCTTAGATCACACCGTAACTTTAGATGGCCTTTCTGTTCCGTCAAGTGCAACAGTAAAAGACCTCGGCGTGATTATAGATTCCAGCCTTTCATTTGAAGCTCATGTAGATAATATCACCAGGATAGCATTCTTTCACCTTAGAAATATCGCCAAAATAAGAAATATATTGTCGCTAAATGATGCAGAAAAACTAGCTCATGCTTTTATCACTTCTAGGTTGGACTATTGTAATGCCTTACTGTCTGGTTGTTCAGTTAGGTGCATAAACAAGCTTCAGCTAGTCCAAAATGCAGCAGCGAGAGTCCTCACTAGAACCAGAAGATATGAGCACATCACCCCTATCCTATCTTCACTGCATTGGCTCCCTGTGAAATTTCGCATTGATTTTAAAATACTACTCTTGACATATAAGGCATTAAATGGTCTCGCGCCGCAGTATCTGAGCGAACTGCTAGTGTCTTACGATCCGCCACGCCTACTTCGGTCAAAGGATGCAGGCTGCTTATCAGTACCGCGTATTATGAAAACTACAGCTGGGGGCAGAGCTTTTTCTTACAAAGCCCCAAAATTATGGAATAGTCTTCCAAATAGTGTTCGGGACTCAGACACAGTCTCAGTGTTTAAGTCTAGGCTCAAAACCTATTTATTTAACCAAGCATTTTATAAATAGATTTGCCATAAGGTAAAGGAGCAGATCTGGGGGACTCATGGACGTAGAGTATTATGGTGAACTGGTATGTTTAGATGCTGTCTTCCTCAGTCTCATTTGATCACTCAGGTTTGTTGACGGTGAGGTGATTGTTTGCTTTACATCTCAGGGAGCCCTCATGTTTGTGTTTCCTTCTGGCTCTCCCTTTTAGTTATGCTGTCATAGTTAGTCCTGCCGGAGTCCCTGCTTGCACTCTACAGTAAATATACATTCACATTAGACATTGTGACTGTGACCATACCTAATTGCAATCTCTCCTCCTCTTCTCTTCCTCCCCCTCTTTCTCTTTCCTCTCTCCCCCTGTCTCCCCCTATCACTCTTTCTCTCTCTCTCTCTGTCGAGCTACACATGTGGTTCCTGAGCTGCCAGTGATCCAGACTCCCTCTGCCCTCCGGACCTGTCTGATCCATCCTGGTGCCCGGTTTCTGGTTGGAGGTCTCATCGCATGGATGCCCCGTGTGTCTCTTTAGGATGTGCCTGGTGTCTGGGGATGATTCTATCTACTTAGAAGATGGTTCTGGCCTCGACTGGTGTTGTCAGCTGTTTCTCTGAGGACTTGACAATTCGATAGTTCAGGACTGGAACTTTCTACAAGTCTATCTGAGTCTCGAATAACTACTGGACTCCATTTTACATCAAGTATTATAACATCAATTAACATCAACTATTATAGCTGAACCTAACACTTAACACTGTATAAATGCAGATCATTTCCTGCTATCTGTTTCACCCAGATGAGGATGGGTTCCCTGTCGAGTCTGGTTCCTCTCAAGGTTTCTTCCTATTACCATCTCAGGGAGTTTTTCCTTGCCACTGTCTCCCTCGGCTTGCTCGCCAGGGAATATCTGAACATTTTGATTCATACACATTCACATTCCATACAAACTTAAATAATTCTTTTGATTGTGTAAAGCTGTTTTGAGACAATGTCAATTGTTAAAAGCGCTATACAAATAAAACTGAATTGAATTGAATTCCTAAGTAAGGATTGTTAAGAAGAAAATTCAATTAAAAAACAAGGAGGTGATGGGGGAGACAATCAATTAAATGTACATATGGAGACAATTAAGAAAGTATTATCCTATTAGCTTGACGTATTTGCTTCTTGTATCCCTCAACTCTGCTACTCCCTAATCACATGTTTTATTTTTGTTCACTTTGATCCTTATTTCATTTTTTGTCTCATTAGATGGTGTACTGTATGCATGCCTCATTTTTTATCTCCTATGCCTCTTGTATGTACTCTTTAAAGCCAAAATAAAAATTCCATGCTTTGTCAAGGGCCCTGTTTTTTTATGCCCCTCATTACCTCTGCTGCCTGTTTTCTATTTCCGCATCTCTTACCCCTTGCCCTATTACTTTGTCTTTTTTGGTATTTTCTGGTCTTTACCATTTTATATTTATGATATGATCTTTGATGTCAATTATTGAAAATAGCAGGCTAAAGCAATGGTGCAGCCACTGATCCAGGTCACTGAAGCCCTGATTGGGATTGGGAGTGAGATTAGAACTGAACAGTGTGTGAGGGTGGCTCTATGAGCCCGCTGGATATCTTACTAGACTGACAAAATCCTTGGCCTTGGAGTGTTTCTTAAAAATTAACTGATGCATAGTATAAGGCTTTAATCTGAAATGCTGCATTAAGGATTATATTGAATATACTGTATGTAGTGACTAAAGTCTATAGTTTTACATAGAATCTTCTTTTAAGTAAGACACTTAACTATTCAAAGAACCCATAAGGAGCTGAAGTAGATTTAGTATCATGGCTAGTAAAAATAATTTAAGATACTGTACATCATCCTGCAATTATCATTAAGCTTTAAAGGTAATCACATTGATTGATACATCCCATGATATTCAGCATCTATTTGACATATTTTTATTGTTACGTTGCTGTTTGCTTATGCATAAGATTTTAAAGATTTTTTTTTCCATTCTTGTTTTCTTATTGAACCAGGTTTTGTCATGAAGGCAAAATTGCTACATATATCGATGTACTTTAACTGCACACAAAACTCATTCACTTGTCAAATAGCACAGGTAGTAGCAGGACAAGTGGATAGCAAGATAGGGAGGAAAATAGGTCAAAAAATTGGTGATATCAAATGAAAAAGTAAAAAAAAAAAACACCATTCAATGGTCTCTCGTTATGTGGTCAGTAATATGTGTTTGGGTAAATTTGTCCAGAGGTTCATCCTTTTTTTGGCTTGGGGTTATTAACTGTCGTGGGCATGACTGCTGGATAAAATGGTCATTAACCCTTAACTGCTTACATGTATAATGTGATAAGCGATGTAAGTTGCAGGTAAGGATGTCTGCCAAATGCCGTAAATGTATATGATTGGACCATGTGCAATGACCTCTATTGAAGTCTTTTTCTGATAAGGTTCACAGCCTAGAGAATTTCTTATGGGACTCAACACATTGTGTGTCAAATTGCTCCTTCTTTCACCATTAAACATAGCTGAGATTTCTACTGTCATTTTGTTACAATGCTATTTCAAAAGATGCTTAAAAGATCTCCAATCATGATTATACTTTTTTTTTCTGTCCACATTTCTTCCCCAACATTAGTGGATTAGCACTATTCTTTCAGGTGTTAATAATGTGTTGGATGGTTCCTAACCCAATTCGAGTATGTTCAGCAATCTCACTACTTGATTTCTTTGGTTGGGGCAGGCCATTAATTTGACCCTTCTGAAATACAATAAGATTTGTCCTCTGACATGATTGTTTAAGAAATGAGAAACTTCTTGCTGCATCAGTTGGGCTTAAAAAAATTGCTGCCGGCCTCCGAGTGGCGCAGTGGTAAAGCACTCGCCCTATCATCCGAAGATCGCAGGTTCGGACCCCAATTGATGCTGTTTTCCTCTCACAGCCAGAGGCATAGAGAGAGCTGATTGGCCGAGCTCTCTCAGGGGGGAGGGATGAGAGGTACTTGCACTCCCAGATTAATCACGGCTCTACAGCCAATCAGGGGAGTCTGTGAGCTCGCGCACGCGGAAGGAGCGCTAGCGCTTTCCTCTGAGTGTGTTACTCCGCCCCAAAAGGTGCGTGAGCAAGCAGTTCAAAAAGATGCGGTCGGCTGACGTCACGCGGTTCGGAGGAAACACGTGATAGTCTTCGCCCACCGTAAAAAATTATTAAAAAATAAATAATAATAATTGTTGCCAGCTGAGACATATTCATCACTACAGATATTCATCACTACAGATATTCATCACTACAGTTATCCAATCACATGCTCTTGAAGTTTTGCTTATTTAAATCCAAATGATATTTACTTTTCTGGGCAGTGTACAAGAAACTTAAAATTCTTATGAGGCTTCCTTATCAGCATGAAAGAAAAGCTACAGTAATACCCTTTTTCTGTCAATGAAGTGTTTAAAATTCAGTGTGTAAGGGCATTTCAGGTTTTCTATAGCAATCTATTGTGTAAATAGAAATAACATTACTCTGAACATGCAAATATAGCATAGATGAATTTAACAAATAACATGACTTCATCTATGCTATATTTGCTTCATCTATGCTATATTTGCATGTTCACTGTAATGTCCTTTCTATTTATTCACCCAGTCTTATTCCAACTATTTCTGTGGAGGATGGATGCTACATCACTTTCACACCACTTACAGAATGACAAATCTCACAACCTGCAAATGGCTTTACCCTAAGGACTGGAATGCTGGGAAATTACTTAACATATTTTCAGACTAATAATTCAATCCATTTAACATTTCCAAGGAAAATACAGTCATGAAAGCTACCATTTTTAAAATCAATTACTGGTGGAAGGGCAGCGTCTGTACTGCTCTGACATGACAATGCATGGTCGTCTTGAAACGACATTAAACACTGAAGCAAGCTATAATAGTAGAAACTATATTGATGTGTGGAGATTGTGAGTGAAACAGCCTCATTTGTTTTAACCGATTAGATCAAGATTTATTTGTCTGCATATTTTGCCTGAGCAGTGGTACCCTGCTGTGTAGGTCTTCTAAATTAATGTAGACAGATTAATTAGCATACAGATGAATTAGTGGTACGTAGCTTTGCGGTTAGCACTGTTACCTGGAGTTTAAATTGTGCTTGGTAAGTTTCCACTGGGTGCTTTTGTTTCCTCCCACAGTCCAAAGACATGCAGATTAGGTTAACTGGTGTTACCAAATTGCCCATAGCGCATGAAACAGTGTGTAAATGTTGACCAGAGTCTACCACAGCCATAAAATGGGAATAAATACAATGGTCATCATTGGTCTCTATGGTCCCTAGTTGGACTACAGTGGTTCTTGGACGGATGGATGGAGATAAATTATGCATGTATATTTTGCATGTGTTGCACTACCCTCTTTTATTTAGATCTTCTAAATGAATTAGTAGCGGCACGGTGGCTTAGTGGTTAGCGCTAGTGCCTTGCACTTCCAGTTTGCATCGTGCTCGGTGGGTTTCCTCTGGGTACACCAGTTTCATCCCACTGTCCAAAAACATGCAGATTATTGTAACTGGCATTGCCACATATCCGTAGTGTGTAAATGTGTGCATGAATATTGCTTGGAAATCCTACCACAGTTGTAAAAAATGTCTGTTAGTCCCTAGTTGGACTTCTGAGATTTCTAGACTGACAGATGGGTGGATGGATGGATGGACATAAATTACTAATAAGCACCAATGCAACAAACAGATGTCTGCTTATCCTGCTTATCTGGTCTGTGTTGTGCGTCACCATGAACACTTAATCACCATCCTGCCAACAAGTAGTAGTGCCACAATTTTGACCTCTAATTAAATAGTTGAGGAGTATTAAACCTATGAAGGTTTATTGGTTCATGGTATATATATATATATATATATATATATATATATATATATATATATATATATATATATATATATAGCTGGTTATCTTTTGAGTATTATAGTGCAAAATAAAGCCATACCAGTGTGCGCTGCTCTTTCATATGTAATTTTTTTTCATCAAGTCATAACCAAGCCAGTTTTTTTTAAACCTGGATGCACCACTGACTTTAACACGATTCGCGCTCGCGCTTCGTCTCGAGCGCACTTCTCACGCGCGCGCTTCAAAACCAGGAGCCGCGGGTCACGTGCCTTGTCGAGTGACGTCATATTGTCGGATAAAAATGAGAAAGACAAGCCCTCCTATCCATTTATACGTGGTGTTACGGCGGTAGGACGGGACGCGCTGCTGAGTGACCGGATAAAGCGGTACACCGCCGTGTGCGCACGGGGCTCTCGCGCGTCTAAGGGTTTCGAGGCAGCACGGACGCCGGCGCGCATTAAACAGACCGGGTGTCGGTAGGAGAGAGAGAGAGAGAGAGACAGTGTGAGGGAGCGAGAGAGAGAGAGAGAGGTGTAAACAACGCGACTCGAACCGAGAGCTGTGGAGAGCATGGCGAACGTCTCAGCGCATCACCTTCAGCTCTCCAACACCAGCGCATTCTGCACCAACGCCAGTCTCCTGGAGAACAGCACGTGTGTGGAACCCGACCCGATCAAAGGCTCGACCCCCGTCATCATCGCCATCATCATCACCGCGCTTTACTCCATCGTGTGTGTGATGGGGCTGGTGGGCAACGTGCTCGTCATGTATATGATCATCAGGTAAGAGCTGCTGTTGGGATGGTTCAGGTCAGCAGCACTTCCCTGACCGTGACATCCCTCCACCCCAAAACAAACACCAGTTCACACTTATTATGCAATTCAACACCTGTTGAAAGTCTTACTTAGTATAAATCATATGCACTACAACAAACCCCAAAACAATCAGAAATAAAGGCACTTTTTATTGCTTCCATCAAGGTTAACATATTCAGTATGCACCTCTGCTATGCCTATTGTACCTGCATGTGGGACTTGCTAACTGTGAAGATACTTCAGTGGACCTTGAGGTGCTGCAATCATGTACCTTCAATTGTTTTCACACATACAAAGATTCTTACTAGAGGAACAAAAGCTAGAAAGAAGGAAAAGTACCATTTGGATGATGTTATTTCATCGTAAACAACTGGTCGCATACTTGTAAAATCTAATTTACATTTAAAACATTTTATATGCATTCATTTATTGTTTATTTTTTCTTATGGGTATGAAAATCTCCCTAGTAGTTTAGAGACATTCAGTATTTTGCATAATATTCGGTGCCTTGCAGTACTGTGATCCCCCCCCCCCCCTCCCACCACTGATAATTCTGTCTGTAGCTAATGTTTGTTGCTCACACCTGCTGAGTGATGTTAAAAGCTAAATGGTCCGTATTTATTTAATGCTGTTCAGTGATTTTTAATGATTTAACATGACGTCATGGACGTGGTTGCTATCTGTTAGTAAATATGTGTGTTTAAATGGCAGGCATTCTGCCCATGGAGTGATAAAGCACATGTTCAAAGATTTACACAAACAATTAGAGCTGTTTCATGCTATTCACTAATGAAGAGGACACATGTAGGAGAAAAGGGTACCAACACTATCCTGTACTGTTTAGAGTAAAAAAAAGGCCAGACTCAAACCCTCAAAGTTATTTTTTCAGTACATATTGCGCTTACAGAAAGTATTTATCACCCCACCACCACCCTCTTCATGGTGATCTCTCTTGTTGCTATATTTCAATATCAAACTAAAATATAATAAAATAGGTATTTTTAAGCAGTTCCCTACAGTAATAAAAATGTAAAAAATTATCTGGAGGACTAATTCCTAATTAAGTATTTGCCCTGCTTCCCCTTTAATATAAAACTAAACAACTTTAGTTGAACTTGTATAATACACTTGTGTCCATAAATACAGTGTCTCTGACTATGAATTGTTTCACAACTAAAACCAAAGATCAAATCAGTCCTGCTGTCAAAAAGGCAGAGTAACTATGATTGAAGTTACCGGTTCAAGGTTATTATGAATTGCCAATTCTTTTAACCTTCTTACGAGTAATGTGAAATCCATTATAACAAAGTGACAGAAAGAAACCTAGCACAAGCCGAACACTACAAGGCTCAGGTCGAACTGTGCTCAGACAAGAAGGGAAGTGCAATTCAATAAATTTTTAGAGCGTATTTGAAACTGACCAAATGCTTTATAGCTGAGAGGAATGAAGGTTAAAAAGGTACCACATTTTAGCACAAAAAATGGCAAAATAAAGCTAAACACACTAAAGATAAAAAAGCACAGACAGTATAATCCCCTTAGATGACTAACTACAGTAGTTGCATGCCTTGCCAGGGTATTGTTCAAGAGTGCAGCTACAACACTAGACGACTTACTGAGCTCACTGGCTGAAGATGAACAGCTAGACCTCAACAATATCATCTCAGAGCTCATCCAAGATCTGGCCATTATGGGAGAGTGACCAGAAAGCAGCTGAGCCTGTTTTAGACCATGTTTATAAAATCTGAGAGCTTTTTAAAAAGGATTTTTTGAGGCCAAATGGGTCTTAAGCCAAAGCATAATGTTCCTGTGATCAAACACGCTGGGGCCAGGGTTGCTTTTCAGCAGGTGGAACCGCACAGCTCATTGCTATCACAGACACCATGGATGTTGAGAAGAAGCGATATTTGCATTTAGTGTGAAAATGCAGTACATGTTCCAACAGGACAGTGAGCCAAAAGTGAGCCAAAGCATATGGCAAGAACTATAAAAGGAATGAGAGTTTGTGTTTTGGAATGGCTGAGATAAAGCCCAGATTTCCAGACTTTTATTCAATTGAAAATTGCTGCCCACCAGCATTCTCTGTCTACTGTAATTAGGCAAAAATTGCAATGAAAGAGAAATGGTAAAATCAAAATGTGCAAACTCTCATAGACACACTTGAGGATAACTAAAATCTGTAAAATGTGTAATTCTTGCAGAAGAGCTATTCAAGTTGAGGGGCTGATTTTTTATTTATTTTTATAATTATGATCTAAATATTGTATTATATATTTTTTGTCTGTTTGTTGGTGCAATAGAGCAAAAAGAGGAATGATTTGGGGGTACTGGGGGACTTCCTGACAACAGTGTACATCTTTTACCTACTGTAGGAAGCCCCATTTCCTTTGACATAATTGGACTTCTGATATACAGTATGTGAGGTAGGGTTACAGTTGTATTTAATAGAACACAAAAAAGATGTATATACTGTACAGTATATATTTCAGAACCCCTAGAGAGCTTTAACACCTTGCCTCACTGGAGGAAGCCTCTGAAGGTTCTATCTAGAACAGCACAAACAGCCAGCTGAGTTTTTTATTTTAAAACTAAATTGAAAAGAGAAAATAGATCTCCACTAGAAAGATTGAGCCATGCACGATGTTCAGTAACTGTTTATTTCTGTTATTTTTGGTGCTGTTCAAGATCAATATTCATGCACCTGTTTAGAGGTATTAGGTGATGATGCTCTGTTATACTTAGCACCTTTCAGGGTACCTTAATGAACTTTAGTGCTGTTTACTGACTTGCACTAATGTGCTGTGTTAATTAGCAGTGAGCAGTGACGTGTGTAAATACAGCTGGCTGATTGCTGTTGGTAAGACCTTTGTGTCATGGGCCTTAAACAAAAGAGCTGCAAAGCAACTTGTTTCTGCAAAAATAACTTCATGATGACCCGTGTTGCTGTATAAGAAAGAGACTATACCTACAGTATACCATGGTGGTGAGACAGGTATTCTATTTTTCCTCAAAGCTCCAGAGTTCCCAGTTTGTTACTATCTGCATGGAGTTTCACATGGTTTTCTGCGTACATTGTCTGGTTCCCTGGTTCTCTCCCACCTGTCTAAAACATGCTTACAGATTAGCTAACCTAAATTTTCTCAGGTGTCAATGAGTGGACTGACCTCCGATATAGAGTGTATTCCCACCTCATACCATGTACTCTCCGGTCCCTGGCTTCATAATGAAACAAAAAAAAGGCTCAGTGTGTTATCTCTAATTTATCATGGGATCGCCACCATGATTTAAAGTTTATGAAAGCACTTCACTTGATGCACCCTGCGAGAGCACAGGAAATTGCAATTACAGTAGCTTCAGATTTTTTAAAGGTGTGGAATTTCATTATTATGATTTTGCTGCTGATACAGATTGACATACACTGATCAGCTGTAACATTAAAAGCACCTGCCTAATACTCGCAGCAGAATATTGCCCAGATCATCAGCTTGCCTTCTTCCCTGGAAGCCACCATCACATGAAAGGAAAATGTGATTGATTTGGTGGAGCCGTCTTTTTCCACTCCTCCCTACGCCAATTGTGGCACTCATTTACATGTAGATGTTTTTGGCAGTGGACAGGGTTCAGCATGGGCCTCCTGTTCAGTCTGAAACTGTACAGTCGCATGCACATTAAGCTGTACTATACTGTACGATGCACTGTTTTGATGCGCTGAAGATCCCCTTACATACATTAGTCATCTACCCATCACACTTGTCGAAGTTACTCAGATCCTTACTGCTGCCCATTTTTCCTACTTCCAACACATCAGCTTTGAGAACTGACTGTAAATCTGCGTAATGAGATAATAATGTTATTACAATATAATCTTATTCACGTTGTCTGTATGTGGTTTTAGTGTTACGGCTAATTGGTGTACTTATTTCCATTGCAATACAATATTACAGCATCCTGGAATCAACAGTATGCACTAATCACTGTTTCCCAAATCCATCCTCGTCAAGTGACATGGTTGTACATATAAAGTGAGCATTTATTTAATACTGATTTGAGTATCACATTCAAAAAACAAGTGTATATATACATTCACTGCTCTTTACAGCTCTTTCAATTTGGTGCATTACAACTGTTTTTGCCAAGAAATGCTGTGGGTCAAGCTGTGCATATAGCAAACAGTATACCGGTTTTTATTATTTGTACACAGGTCAATCCTGATATTTATAACGACAGGATAATGTGTTGAAGGGCAAGAGCATACATTGGAGCAGTCAGGAAGAAATGGGCTTTCCATCATATGTCAGAATTTTATGGACCGTTATTATTGGATAATATGACGATAGGCAAGAACTCCCAAATCAGATGTCTGAATCATTCTCTGTGGCTTACTTGTTTTGCTGAATGCTGAGGGCAGCATTTATACATTCGGTTTCTTTTCCAGGTTCCTAAAATTCCTGCTCCTTTTGTTACATATTGTACAAAAAAATTATTCTTGCTCTGTATTTTTATAAAATTATTTTTCCCCATTTCCAGACGAAAGTAATCTCTGTCTGTGCAGCACCAACCCAGCTTGCAGATACAACCTGCCTGAGATTATTAACAATCCGAGTGTAGGTTAATACAGGCTTGCTGTCATGTAGAATATAACATTAAAACATACCTTACGGGAAAACATTGCACCGATACTACAGAAGTGTTTTAAGGCATTGTTTTTGCTCACTGGCGCAGGAGCTGTGCTGCACTCCTGCTGTCTCGAATCACGCACATTACCTCTTCCACATGCTGCTTTCCTCAGGGGCAACTTCTTGCATTGTAATAATCCAAACATTCGGCAAGCAATAAATTGGACTATAAGGGAGCAAAAACAAGCGTGATCTTTCAATGAGAGAAAAAAGGTTAGTAAATGCAGCATACTCGCTAATACCATCTCGATTTTGACAATAAAGCATTGATTCCATGTCAAGGAGAAATAAGCAGCACTAAGAGAGGGTTATTATTATAACTTAAGGAGATGGAAAATGTGCACTTTGTAAACTGGGAACAAAAATAGTTCGATTACAGGTTATGTATTGAATATAGAAAATTATAACGTGATTTATCTGATTAGACCACCATTTGTTTCGCACTGATATTACGTTTACATATACTGTACGTATGTTCATGAAGTAAAGGGTAAAAGACAATTTTATACATAAGCAAAATATGCTTTATAACAACCTGCAGATGATTAATCATTAATAGACTTGATTAAAAGACATTAATAACAGTCAGCACAGCACTTGTGCCCAGTCTGCTATAACTAAACTTAATTAAACATCTTGACATTTAGTCATTAACATTAACATGCTTCAAAAATTTACGAATTATCCATTAAAAGTTACAGGGAAAAAAATACTAATTTGTAATGTTTTACAACAAGGAACTACTGTAACACTGTTATATTATCACATTCACCCCTATGAAATATGTGGAAAATTCCAAAAATCTAATGTTCAAAAAGAAGTTCATCATCTAAGTTAATTTCTTGAAACTCATGGGAAGAAGAAAACCAACCTTATTGTCATTCCTGTTATCTTTATTATAGTATAAGTGGTAATAAAAATTATTAGACAACAGTTCCGATCTGTAATCTGGTTGGATGAGAGGTGGATATCACGAGTAGTGATATAGGGCACAACAGCACTGGGACTTTTATCTATATGTTATGCCTCAAGTGTTTTAACAATTGTTGATTATGTTAACTTTCAGACGCTATTAGTGCTGCACAATTATTCACATCAAAATTAAAATCTCAATATGGATCTGTGCTTATTTATTTACAAAAGGCTGCAATTTTAATACAAAATTGTTGATTAATACTTACACAGTACTGTTTAAAACGCAATCGCAATCTGTGTCATGATAATGACTGTGTGATTAAATTTTTTTTTATCGAATTGCACAGTCCCAGTCATCAGCATGGATGAAAGTAAGTCGGCAGTACTGGAAAGAGAGGAGAGCAGCTGCCTGCCAAAACCCACTATTAAAACCAGTCACAGAAGCACTTTCAGCAAGATACACGTGATAACTTTGTCTCCTGAATAATTGCTTTTAAGTCATTAACACAAGCCTTAATCACAAATCCCTCTTTAACATCTGACCTAAGACACTACTGTACTTGGACAGTGGATTGTACACCTTGCATAGCACACTAGCTTTCCGTTTGATTCTATTTGACATTCAACCCCAGTACCCTGGAAGTTAGCTGATATTCTAAAGCAGAATATGTGTAAATATAATGGTAATCTTGTAAGTTTCTTATGGCTGTTCACCACCGCATGGTTTATTCTCCTCACTTTTTTGCTAAAAAGTACCAGTAAGAAGTTGGAACTGTTAATTACAGTAACTGTCTAATTGAACTGAACTAACTGTCGGACGACAGCTCTACCAGTACTGGTTAATTCCACCAACTGTAGAAAGATATGTGGTGGAGGAAAATAAGTGGTTAAATAAAAATCAAATCATAACTTCTGATAATAAATGCTGTTTGTAGAGCTGATGTATAAAAGCAATATCACAAACCAAGGTGCTGCTGTTGTCCTGAATATCAACACTGCTGTGATGTAACTATGACCTCATCACAGTTGTGCTGATATTCATTAGGACAGCATGACTTCAAGTGTCATATTGCTTAATTATATTGCTTATCATTTTATACATATATAATGTCTGAAGATTTAACTTCAGACATAAATAACAGATTTAATCTACAATGTTGTCATCACAATAAGCACAATGCACAGTGCATTTGCTCATTGTATCCTTAAAAACAAACCTTTATTACTAATATTCATTTTAGACCCAAGTCCACCATTTTCAGAAGAGTAACCTTATAAAAACAGTTTGAATGGTGAAAGTCACGGTTTTCTTCCACTTAACTTTATATCTTTAAATGAAATGCAATATCATTCATTCATTCATCCATCTTCTATACCGCTTAATCCTGTGTTCAGGGTCGCGGGGGACCTGGAGCCTATCCCAGGAGACTTCGGGCACTAGGCGGGGTACACCCTGGACAGGGTGCCAATCCATCGCAGGGCACACACACATACACACACTCACACACCCAATCACACACTACGGGCAATTTAGGAACGCCAATTAGCCTAACCTGCATCTCTTTGGACTGTGGGAGGAAACCGGAGTACCCGGAGGAAACCCACCAAGCACCGGGAGAACATGCAAACTCCATGCACACAGAGACAGGAATCGAGCCTGGCCGGGGAATCAAATCCAGACCCTGGAGGTGCAAGGCGACAGTGCTAACCACTACACCACCGTGCCGCCTTGAAATGCAATATGATTTCTCAAAATGTTATTGGCCCTATACATATGGAATCTCTTATGGAATTATAGAATTTATACACTGACATACATCAATCAAATGAATCAGAAGCAGCTACTGTATAAGCTGTAAGCGTGTCTTATGTCTATTATACATCATGAATTATTCAGACAGTAATTCCACCTCTCAGCTCAATACTATCAAAAATGAATTCAGATGTCAGCGTCACCTTATGCAATGGATAATTGTATTTAGATCCTCACAGCTTTTAGCCTTCACAACATCAGCAACTGGTCTTTAGGGGAACCCCTTCCACATCACAAACAGGAGGGGCTCTGCACAACCATGTGGAAAATCAATTTTTAGTGTGCGGAAAGGGAAACAGAAGAGAATTCTAATAGTGCTTGAGCTCTTTGTTGTCATGGAGAAGCTGGAAGAAGAGCTTAGTTTTTGCACCCAGTGTCCCCTCCTCCATCAGACATGAACCATCACACCATGCATTCAACAGTAACGAAGCGATGAAGGGAAACCATAGTGCGATGATTAGAGCACCAGTGTTCATGTTCAAGGCATATATAGGTTTGGTCGAATGATACAGGACAAAGATTACTGTGACTCTAAAGAGACTTTCTTTTTTAATGGGGCTTTTAAAGAGAGACTAAGTATAGATGAGAGGACTGTTGGACTTCTTGTATGTTTCTTCCTGTTTTGCTTGCAGATTGATATGCCTACTAAGTGCTTTATACTTAAAGGATTTTGTATCAGGACAATATTCCTCATTTTATGTTTGTCCTGTCAACTGAAGCTTCAGCTATAAATATAAATCTCTCAACAATTCGCATGACTCTGAAAGCCAGAAAGCCAGCAGCTAAAACGAGCCATAACCCAGCTGTAGGTAACTATTGGTGTTACTCTAAATAAAAAAACTGGGGCTTTTGATTCTTTGCTGCCAGGTGACAAAATAAAAAAAGTTAAAAAAAAATAATAATAATAAAAGATAAAACAGGATTCAAAACGAAAACATGGCTGTTGGAGCATGTTCACTTTAGTTTAATTGCACAGTTCACTTTTTTATTCACATCAGATCTGTTTCATTCAGATCCATCTTTACTATGAGGCGTTTGTGATTGGGCAACTGTTTGAAACACTTTCGAGTTTGGTTTTGCCTTCAGTTTTGCGATCAGTCTCCTAAATATTTACATTTACATTTAGGCATTTGGCAGACGCTCTTATCCAGAGCGACTTACATTACATCTCATTACACATCTGAGCAGTTGAGGGTTAAGGGCCTTGCTCAAGGGCCCAACAGTGGCAACTTGGTGGTTGTGGGGTTTGAACCTGGGATCTTCCGAACCGTAGTCCAATGCCTTAACCACTGAGCTACCCCTGACCCCCATAAATATCAGCAACGTTTCCGATTCACGCATAGTCACCCTTCCACTGAGTATATTCACTTCTGTTACCTTCCGTTAACACTGAAGGATGACGCCAACATCCCCATACGCTATAATCTGACTATTCATTTCGCAAGACCATTTTTAAATCCATTCTGGATGAAGTAGGTTTCCTGAAATGCTTGTATGTCCCAAATGTAGAAAGAGTTAACAGTCGGGATAGATATTTTGTTCACTGTCTCACTCATCCTGGTGCCCCGCTTCTGGTTGGAGATCTCGTCACGTGGATGCTCCGTGTGTCTCTTTGGGATGTGTCCAGCGTCTGGGGACGGTTTCACTCTACCATGAAAACTGTTCTCGACTGATGTTGACAGCTGTTTCTCTGAGGACTTGACTTGTCTGCAGTTGCTCGATAGTTCAAGACTGGAATTTCATACATGAGACTCCAATAACTACCTGGACTTCATATTAACATCAATCAACTGTTATCAACTGTTATAGCTGAACTGGCTGCCACGTAACACACACAGTATAAATGCAGATAATTTCCTGCTTTCTGTTTCATCCAGATGAGGATGGGTTCCCTGTTGAGTCTGGTTCCTCTCAAGGTTTCTTCCTATTATCTTCTCAGGGAGTTTTCTTGCTTGCTCACCAGGGCCTATCTGATCATTTTGACTCATACACATTCACATTTCATACAAACTTAAACAATTATTTTGCTTGTGTAAAGCTGCTTTTCGACAATGACAATTGTTAAAAGCGCTATACAAATCAAATTGAATTGAATTATAAAGACACAGATAAAGTGACTCGTGCCATTAATTATTCAGTAGTACTGTATATAATTTGGACATATTATGAATTTTCTAACATTCATGTCCATCAATCTACCAGCAATTCATCTTGAAAAAGCAATGAAAAGGATCCCTGGAGAGGAGACTTGGGAGAGCGAGTGCCTTGAATACCTGTAAACTCTCTGGTTCTCGTCCAACAAACTACAGCAGTATATTTATGTCCAAAGCCCCAGTTCTCGATCAGCATGTTTTTTTAGTATCTTCAGAGTAGTGTGTCATCTGCGAAATTGGACTATAAAGCTGTAGATTTCCTGCCAAAATATAAAGCTTTCTCAAGTAACATAAGTCAGGTAGATTGCACATTTGGAATAATTACAGCTTGTATATTGGCTGGTGAATAGTAAAAGTAAGAGCATTTAACACACACAATTTGATGAGAACACACAGGATTGGGAACTGTGTTTATATGAAAACTGCTTGTTAGTGGGCCCCCCACTAAAGGCATGAAGATTGGTCTTTGGAGCAATGGATAAAGGTCATGTGGTCTGATTGACCGAATTCCAGAGTGATGTGCATCAGGGTAAGAAGGGAAACGCATGAAGCGATGCACCCATCATGTATAGTGGCCTATGTACAAGCCTCTGGAGGCAGGTTTAACTGACCAACTTTTTTTTCAGTTGGTCAGTTCTAGATTCAGCAAAATAAAATAAAGTCAGCTGATGACCTTAATGTACTGATTGACCGTTATCGTAATTTTCTTTCCTGATGGCATGAGAATATTCCAGGAACCAAATTGAGACAGATGGTTCTAGGAGAGTGAGTTAGCTTTTTTCATACATGGATTGCATGCTCACTGCATTCTATAATAAATATAAAGGTGGGGTCAATCAGTGAAAAAATGCCAGTATATGTAATTATGTGCAAGTAATGGTAGCTTTTTTAGAGCCTCCTGTAGGTTTTTTTTTTTTTTTTTTTAACAGTAGGTCATTGTATAAGAATATGATCGCAAAGCAATGGTACTTTGGTGCAGAAAGCATCATAGCCAGGAAGGTGAAAAGAGAACAATTATCCTATTTTCTCTGACAATTTAGAATATCTCCTTTGAGGATTCTTTAACAAATACAAAAGTGATGCTTAAGTATTTTAGCGTATTTTCCCTAATTATGCACCTATAATGTTTAACAAGACTTAGTTTGCAGCCAGCTCAGCGAGTATGACATTATAAATCTCCAGGCTCTGAGAGTTAAACAGATTATTCAAAGCCAGTCAATCTCAGCCTCTTTTTAATAATGTTTGCATAGTTCTTTATGGAACATCAAGTTCCAATGTCATTGAAATTCCATTATCATTATTCAGAATGTTTCAAAGCCTAAATAGGCCAGAATTTGTACTGTCCTAAATTTTGTGTTTGGTTATTTGTTGTTGTTGTTTTCTTTATGTGTGTGTAAAGCCTGAAATCATGCATACAATTTTAAAAATGCATGGGCAGCGTAGTTGGATTTCATTGCATTTTTGTGTTCTTCCAATTAACTGCACCTCAGTGTGTGGTTGGAGAACTCGATGTGCAATAACAAAACATTACTGAGCACAAATAATAATATTTAGCAGATTCTGGTTTAACACTATCACACACATATTACTGCAAAGGCTTTCTGATCTTGGTGCTAATATCTGAAATCTTATGAAAAGGCTTTCCAACTAGCCACAGAGAGCGCTATTCAATATGAAAATAATAGCTTTCCTTTCTGTTCTTGATAATGTTCATTTGTAATGCATCACTGTCTGTAGATGCAACTGCTCCTCATTTTCTTCTGCCTTATTCGTTTGGCTCAGGTGCATTGTTCGGTTTTCTCTCTCTGTGTCTTTGTGGTGTTTGCAATTGTGGCTACATGGTGGCAGCTTGTCGTGATGGTAGATGGGGGAAATCTATTATTTGTCAGTTGCCTGACAGCAAAGCTGTTAGGGTTGAGCAATACGTTATATCAAAAGGTCTCAAAGACATAATAAGACCTATGTGAGCCAAACCTCATGTACTCACCTCACACTCTCATGTTTCAGCTGTAATGTTCTACTGGGTGCATGCTGTATACTAAACATAGTACATGCTTACTGACACTGCTGGATTGCATGAATCTATAGTCTTGGCTGGAAAGAAATAAGCCTAGCCTTGCTTCCTTTTTTTTACATACTATACAGGATTTTACTTGCAACCACTGGTGGTGCTGTTGCACCTGATTTGATTTGATTCGATCATCATGAAATCTTATATTTATGTTTTTTTAACTTTGAATGGGTTAGTACTGTGGCCTCGCACCTCTGGGGTTGAGGGATCGATTTCCACTTCGGATTTGTGTGCATGTTCTTCATAGTTCAAAGACATGCAGGATAGGTTGATTTGCATTCCAAAATGGCCCATAGTGTTTGAATGTGTGTGTGTATGTGTGTGTGTGTGTGTGTGTGTGTGTGTGTGTGCCCTGCAATGGAATGGCGCCCTGTCCAGGGTGTACCCCGCCTCATGCCCTAAGTCTCCCCTGTCTCCCGTGACCCTGTGTACAGGATAAGCAGTCTGGACGATGAATGAATGAAAAGCTTTGGATGGTAGATTAACTAGTGCTAACTGCTTCATGGCCCTGGTCATGTGGTCACAAGAGTTTCCTTGAAAACACTTTATGAAATCCTGCAATTACAAATTAAATTAAAAGCTGGCCATTGGCATTTTCTTATTAATTCTTGACTTATTAGGTGCAACAGCTGTATTCAATGTGAACATCAATGTGACACTAAATATCATACATCATATATCAGTCATTACCCAGAACCTTCTTACGGAGCTGGAAAATGATAAGGCTTAAAAGATAATGGTTGTAGAGAGTATGTTACTTTCCAGCCCTGCTCTTAAAGACAGGCTAGATAATAGGATAGTTTTACTCTTTTGTAATTCCTGGTCTGTAATGAAGGCTGTCATTACAGTATTCAAAGCCTTTTTTTTTATTAAGCATGACATTTATCATTTATTGATTCAAATGATTAGGCCATTTTAGACACACTTCCCTAATTATAATAAATTAATTATATTTTAGCACCAGCTAGTGAAACTGTCCTCCATTGTAAATGTCCAGAATGACATAATTTACTTTAAGTATGTTTTCTCCTCTAGAATTATCAACAAAACATCACAGCTTAAATAATGATATTTCACTGCAAGGACCACGATTTATTTGAAGAATTATTACCTTACATTCCATGTAATTAGAGATACTGTACCCGGACCATTGTTTCAAATTCTTAATCGCTGGTTCTGTTTTAACCATCAGGGTAGTACAGTATGTAACATCTGGACAACACGACAGAATAAACTCACATTTACTGTAGATATGTAACTAATGTTTTTAATCTCCTGCATATAGGAAAATCAATAATGGATCAGGTCTATTTTTATATAATCCATAAAATAAGAGTAAAAAATAGCACTGATAATGCATGACCCCTAGAAAGGTGTAAATACTTTCTCCCTTTATATTCTCCTAATGTTAGCTGTGCAAATACTTTTCTATTGTGTTTGTCCTGGGACTTTATTTATAACCACTGTATGTAATAATACGATTAGCTATTTTGATGTCTAGGAAGCATGTGTGCACTCCTGACTACGTCTGTATGAATGTATTGTGGTGTATTCATGAGTGTGTGCATTACAACCTTGATCCGACTGAATTAACAAGAAGTCTGAATTACTCATGACTCATTACTCACACCAAAATACAGGTTAGGAAACAGTTCCATGAATCACTCTGACACATTGCCTGACTTTATTATAATGTTTGTATTTTAATTAAACAGATCTTAAAGGTTAAAGAAGGAATATTTAGAAGCATCATTTTCATGTCATGAGGCTGTGATGCACATTTAATGTCCTTTAACGGTGCAGCCATAAATGTTAATCTATCTGCATGTGTGTTTAGTGTGCAATAAAATACAAATAAATAAAGACAATCAGGCTTGCTCAATGTTCAACTAATCAATGTTCTATGACATTAAAATTTCAGGCAAAGGAAGCTTATCTGGATAGACAACAAACATCGATGGATGATCACTGATCTGAAAATGTTGACATGGTGATGAGGTTACTGAAATACATGCGCTGTTACTGATTGTGTGTCATAATACAAAATGTACAAATGGGTTCCACCAGCTTCGTTAGGAGCTATGTGTAAATCTATAGGAAAAGCTACAGTATAACCACTTGTTGCATACCTTAACCGGACTTTTTTATGTAAATCCTAAATTTTCATTCTATTTGTGCTTGTGCATGGGAGGACTTTTAACTTGCATTTGTAAGATCATGTTAGTTTGGAGTTGGCAGAAGTGTTGGGCGATATTACAAAGATTCATTAGGAACATGGATGATGTTTTATTGTCTAAAAACCTATTTTATTCATAAAATTCACACTGAAAAGACAAAAATCTTTTATAAATCTATAATGACACTTCAGTATGAAATTTATTTAACAACAAACCGAATTTTTTTTAACATCAACCCATGTTTTCTTCTATTTTGTGGAGAGATAGCATGAGAAATATCATGATATTTATAGTACTGTTTATCAGCAAAGCATATTGTTAAGCAATTAGTTACAATCAATATGATATTGTTATATTGCCCAGCATAGATGACAGGCTAATTGATTTAAAAAAATTTAATGATCCATTCTGAGAAATATTTATAAAATGAGAGATTTATGACTCCAGTGTGCTGCAGACCCAAGACTTGTCCTCACAATGGCACCTCAGGACACTGACCATGGCCTAGTATTTGTATAAACCATGCACCAAGCCCTCTTCACTGATTTTATTCATGCTAGGCATAAACTCTAATTGTTGGCTATTTTATTTTTCAGGTTATTTGTTGGTTTTAGACAATGAGCCAGCAAATTTGGATTAATTGGCTGTGGAGCTCAAATCATTGTCTGTTGTGGCAAAGGAAATTATCCACACTGAAAGGTCATAAAATAACAAAATAGTCATAATTAATTACAGACACAAACCATTCAGGTCTTTAGGTCTGACTTTATGTACCACTTCCTAGCTCTCCTAAACTGCTGTATGTATGAGATAAGGACGGAAATCATGCAGGACGACCCGATCTAATATACTGTACAGTGGAAGCTCGGATTACGCACATAATTTGTTCCGGAAGTGAGCCCTGAGCAGAGAGAGAAAATGGATTTTTACCCTCTCTAATGAGACTTGTTTTTGCTTTACATGCGCACTGTACACACACGCATACAGACGCAAAATAAAATATGTTTTACGCACACACGTGGTCACAGTGTTATAGTAAACAGAACACCCCTACCTATGATAAAAATTACACCCCATGTTGATTATACCAGAAAGAGACGCGCACTAAGACCCAGCAGGGGAGACGATTACCCACAATTCCGCAGTGCAAGAGAGAAAAACCGTTGGCTCAGTTGTGATCACGTGACGGTCGGCGTCAAAACAAGAAGCGCATGCGTGATGCATGATACTCTGTACTCGTAAACCAAAACAATGCTCGTTTTTCAAGTCAACATTTATTAAAAATCTTTGCTCGTCTTGCGGAACACTCGTAAACCGCGTTAATCGCAAGCCGAGGTTTTCAAGGTTTTTCCGATTAGATCTGTATTGAGATTTTATAAATATGACGATTTTATAAATATAAAATTCAATAAATTTTTTTAAAAGATTTTGTTACACTTATAAACAAACTTAGTATATAATTTGCTCCTACAATACACAATGCTGTGGTGTTTGCCAATGTGTGAATAGTTTAGAGTGTGCCACCTGTAGGGTCAAAGAGGAACTGCAACATATTACCACCTTAAATGCAAAACGTACATCAAATAAACAATTATTTTTTTAAATCTATTCTGCAGTTTATGCAGTGAAACATGAATTTCCACATAAAAAGAATCACGATTCGTGACTAAGTCAACTTTCCCCCATCTCTGGTAAGAGATACGTCACTCAAAGATGTTTACAGAAATTGAAGATATCTGACCTCCGTTTAAATGTTGAGCACTTGAGCTCTTAGGCAGAAAACATGAAACAAGACAAGGATGTGCAAACAGACTGAAGAAAAACAATCTCTGCATGTGGACTGCAACAAACCCAATTTACAAGCCTGACTATTCCTCACACTGTGTCGTAGAGGAGCCTAATCATTATAATTTTCCAGTGTTTGTGATCTCACGCACTGTCATTGTTCTGAATATGTGCCAGGCACTGCCATGAACTCACGGGGAGACTACATAAGCTTTAACACAAATTAGTCCTTGGCTAGAATTGGTTTTTAGCAAAAATAGATTTGCTGGTGACAGACTTCTTGTCTAATTATTTCCCCACACCCACCGTTTCAGGGGTTATTAAGCTTTCTAACGCCAGGGATAAGTAATGACCCAAACCTCTGAGCAGATGTTTATACTGTAATAAACAAAATCGAATAATTAAAAATATTGCATACTTTTGTAATATATATATTGACACTGACAGAACACATTTATGTTATTTATCGGCCTACTTGTCTTTGATTTATTGAGATTTATTGAAGTTAGAGTTTAATTTAAGGGTTCAGACAAACTGGCTTATAATTAAGCAATTCTACAATATCTACAATAAGAAATGGAACGATTTAAAAGATGATTGATTGTGCTTTCTAGCAATGTAACAAAACAAACAAACAAATAAATAAAGAAAAAAAATCTCAGACCTCATGTCAACCCTGGGAGGTCCCGGAACACCACTTTGAAAGCCACTGACATTGTTGCTAATATTCGCCAAGCTCTAGCATGGACGGACAGAAGCAGATGGAGTGTCTGGATAAGCTTTAATGGATTGACTCCAGGTGCTGGGATGGAATTGAGCTCTGGATGATTCAGCCTCAGGCAGACAGAACACCACCATATTCATCCGGCATGTAAATGTCGATTATATAAGCTTTAATTAGGCATTTTTGTGCTTGACTCCCCCAGATTACATTGTCTTAATCCATGGAAGCCCCGCCTCATCCTTTTCCTCCAGTCAATCGAATGACTTTTAATTCAATGGAGCAACTGTCATGTCAGGGAAAAGAAGCTTTTGACTACATTGTAGTGTCACTTCTCTTTCGCTCACGTTTATTCTTTGTTTTATAGAATCCAACAACGATTTGTAATGACTTTGAATGCGTCACGTTGACTAAGTATTTTCTGTAGCGGAACAGACAAGCAGTTTTTTGCTTGTCTCTTACAGTAAACGCATGCATGTTTATTCCAGATTAGTCACAAGCATTTCTGACATTTCTGTCAAAATCGTTCACTCGAACAACACCCAACTGCTGTCGTGTGGAACGGATGTGTCACTCGAATGTTCACGCATGTTCAGTATCTCTAGTGACCTTGCCTAGTATATTTAGTTATCCAATACTTGAAATTTGTAAAATCAATCTGAAATAAAAAAGAAAAACAAATTTTAAAAGGATGCATCGATGAGCAGAATCCAAAGAGAAACAGGCTGGTCTGGTGTTCCCTAGCAACAAGCTAATCCTGAGGTTTTGTAATAGAAATGAAAGCTGGTTTGTCTGTGAGAGCAAGAAATCCTGCTCCGCCCGATCGCTAGCTTTGGTTTGGGCTTAATCTATCAAAACAGTTTCCAGTTTTCATCTTGTCCAGTTGTTGAATAATAAAAAAAGGCAGCTAAAATAAAATACAGTCAAATAACCTTTTGTCATCAGTCAAGCCTTTAACAACATGCATGGTCATGAGGACTGTCCACCATTGATCAGGATGAAAAATCTACTTTTGGGTCATTTTGAGAGTTCTTGGCTAAAAATCCATTTAGTAAAATGGATATGTGACAAATCCATGACCGATTACTTATACATACATTATGGGTATGAAGATTAACGGGTATTTTTTTCATCCCGTCAGGACTCATCATCCATGCTGGAAGTCCTGTTGTCTTTAACCCATTGGTTTTAATGCTCTGTTACAGTAACTATGCCAGAAAAACACCATCTGTTTGCAGCTGTTCGACAGAGAGAGAGAAAGAGGGAGAGAGAGAGAGATTTTTAAATGAGAATGCTATGAGCTAATATGTCAGTCATGAGGGATCAGTTTTAATGGGGTTTCCAGCAACCATCTAAAACCATGACGATCGACATTGTATGTTGGTGATTAGAAGCAGATTTCAGTTCCCTTACGAGACTGAAATGCTCAGTTGCAAGTGGAGTAATTGATCCATGGGACATTCACAAAATGAGAGACAAACCCTGGTGAGAAACATAAATGGTGCGATAATTTATCTGGTGTAAAGAGGTTTTGGATCTCTCTCCATAATCATCAGTAATGGGTAATAGCCTGTGGTGTCATCATCTTGTGCTACATTACAGTTGAGTGAATAAACAGGTACATATGCAAAGGTATTTGTGGAATAAACTGTACTTTTAAACCCTTTTTTATTCCAGAATGTTTTGTATACAGGGTCACGTTAACATTATTCAGAATGAACAGAATCCCAGAATACTACATACCAAAGAAATAATGTTATTTCCTTAATTGTTCTTGTTAATAATTACATTATACATAATCAACCAATCAATCAATCAAGGATATACTGTATCAGCAACACACACTTCTGATTTGTCCATAAGCTTTGTTAATGCACAAAATGAATTGTATATTCTTAATAACAAACAAGACTTTTCAAAAGGTCAGCCTATTCCCAGGTG
Source organism: Channallabes apus (assembly GCA_030522415.1). Classification (NCBI taxonomy): domain Eukaryota; kingdom Metazoa; phylum Chordata; class Actinopteri; order Siluriformes; family Clariidae; genus Channallabes; species Channallabes apus. The sequence continues at coordinate 15,538,166 of CM060118.1, forward strand.
CTTTATCTTGATTAATTTCAGGTTCTTTGGTAGAAAAATGTTTGTCCTGTCAAAACATCGATTTAAATGGAGTTTACATTCAATTAAGTGTTTCGTCTGACATTTACAATAATAATAATATATACTGTAGTCATGATCCCATTATGACTATTAGATACCCCAAAGTGCAGAGATTTATCCTAAAAAAACATGCAGTTATGTATCACATAAGGGCAAATAAGAGACGTAATAAGGAGATTTAGTTCCATACATATTAAAGTTAACACATCTTTCTCTTTCAAAAGCTATACAGCGGAGATGATTTATCAGGTCCATTCTCTGAATTTGACGAATGATCAGACGTGTGATTTTGGTGACACATTGGGAGTCAAGCACTAAATCTCTATGTGGATTTGAGCTTATCAAATTAAATTCGAAGATTACTTTAGCGCTGAAACACCTTGAGGTCAGTGACCTTCGTGAATGCATTAAATCCATCACACAGCACTGTATCTTTCTGTGCTATTTCATCTGCGACAGTCACCTAAACACTGCAGCCCTGTTCATCAGTTGCGCCTGCATCTGCAGACATTGTTATGTTGGAAGCACACACAAGCCAGATTTTAGTTTACATCCATCTGGTGTGTCTGGAACATTAGAGGTTATATTTTATGTTTGCTTGTGCAAGAGTAAAATAGTATTCTTTGAACAGAAAACTATAGTGCCATAGTGGTTTAATCTGACTTTATGCCCACTGGAATTGCAATATAGAAGCTTTATTGGATACATAAGCACCATGATGACTTATCCCCCTCCTTGGTTAACCGATTAAAAGAATAACATAAATCATCCTACATAAAATACAAAATAAATGTTTTAATAATTTCTTTTTGCAGAAGGCTTGAAAAAGCCTTTCCACAAACTCTACTAACATAAACAAGTCCATAAAAGCAGAAACGCACCGTTCTCCACTGAGTAATTCACTGCCTGAGCTCATTAGCATAAAATGCTTTCAGATCGACATTATAGAAAACTAGCAAATTATTTTCCTGCATAGAAACCAGACGCTATACTAATGAATTATGCATTATTCTCATTAAGTTCCTATTTTCCTCGACACTTGAGAGCACTTAAAATCTCATTTTAATAGTCCAGACACAACTGCCCATTCAAATCAGCTGCTAACTTTTCTGATTGGAGAATATCTCGGATGAGAATTTATGCATAAGCCCTTTTTTTCTTCCTTTGAAATGAAAATATTTGAAATGTAGTGCTGATACCACCCTTATAAATTGTACAGGCTTTCATATACAATACTGCAGTGTTGTTGTGGCCTTTTTTACGTGCATTAGTGTTAAATTTGGATAATTATTATGTGAGATGAGACTTGGCATAGTATGCTAAAGGCGAGTGAATTCAATCTGCTGAAATGGCCATTTCCATGCACAATAGAACGTCTCCTATTAAAATGCATGTTCTTCCTCACCTCTATTTCTAATGCTTCCAGATTGCTTTAAGGACCTCAGTAGTTATCTGCATTTATCTCAAGGTGGTGAAGTGCTCCCATATTCATCTGTTCATATGTGAAGCCTGACAATATAAGTGATGTGCTATGGGTAATTATGATGAGAGGTGTATAAATTAAGCAGAAGTACAGAGTGTGAGTTGGGTTTTAAGTATGTCAGTACTGAATAAAAGTCTAAAATATGAGTTTGCTTTTCAATTAAGGTCTTTTCTGAAGGGCTGCTGATAACTACCAGGCTAAGATGAGGGTGTAATATTAACATAAATCATTATACCGTATTAAGGTTCTTACATAATGTCTGTATCTGTATAGTGTTTCAATTATTCATACCTGTGTCAGTATTTGTATTGAGACCTGAAGTAAGCAGAGCACATACAGTATTTCTCCTCCTATTAGTATTCTGCATTTGAAGCTGTTCAGAAAACGTTATCTGTTCAGTAATGTTTATGTATTCAGTTACATGCTAATACTATATCTACAAACCGGATTCCAAAAAAGTTGGGACACTAAACAAACTGTGAATAAAAACTGAATGCAATGATGTGGAGATGGCAAATGTCAATATTTTATTCAGAATAGAACATAGATGACAGATCAAAAGTTTAATCCGAGAAAATGTATCATTTTAAAGGAAAAATATGTTGATTCCAAATTTCACGGTGTCAACAATAAAAAAAAAGTAGCAATAAGAGCCTGAAAAAAGTACATTTGAGCATAACGAAGAGCTGGAAGACCAATTAACAGTAATTAGGGTAATTGGCAACATGATTGGATATAAAAAGAGCTTCTCAGAGTGGCAGTGTCTCTCAGAAGCCAAGATGGGTAGAGGATCACCAATTCCCACAATGTTGCGCAGAAAGATAGTGGAGCAATATCAGAAAGGTGTTACCCAGCGAAAAATTGCAAAGACTTTGCAGTTATCATCATCAACTGTGCATAATATCATCCAAAGATTCAGAGAATCTGGAACAATCTCTGTGCGTAAGGGTCAAGGGCGTAAAACCATACTGGACGCCCGTGATCTCCGGGCCCTTAAACGACACTGCACCACCAACAGGAATGCTACTATAAAGGAAATCACAGAATGGGCTCAGGAATACTTTCAGAAACCATCGTCAGTGAACACAATCCACCGTGCCATCCGCCGTTGCCAGCTGAAACTCTACAGTGCAAAGAAGAAGCCATTTCTAAGCAAGATCCACAAGCACAGGCGTTTTCATTGGGCCAGGGATCATTTAAAATGGAGTGTGGCAAAATGGAAGACTGTGGAACGCCATGTCATCCGGACCAAAGAGGACAAGGACAACCCAAGTTGTTATCAACGCTCAGTTCAGAAGCCTGCATCTCTGATGGTATGGGGTTGCATGAGTGCGTGTGGCATGGGCAGCTTGCATGTCTGGAAAGGCACCATCAATGCAGAAAAATATATTCAGCTTCTAGAACAACATCTAGTCATCTCTTTCAGGGGGGCCCCTGCATTTTTCAACAAGATAATGCCAGACCACATTCTGCATCAATCACAACATCATGGCTGCGTAGGAGAAGGATCCGGGTACTGAAATGGCCAGTCTGCAGTCCAGATCTTTCCCCTATAGAGAACATTTGGCGCATCATAAAGAGGAAGGTGCGACAAAGAAGGCCCAAGACGATTGAACAGTTAGAGGCCTGTATTAGACAAGAATGGGAGAGCATTCCTATTTCTAAACTTGAGAAACTGGTCTCCTCGGTCCCCAGACGTCTGTTGAGTGTTGTAAGAAGAAGGGGAGATGCCACACAGTGGTGAAAATGGCCTTGTCCCAACTTTTTTGGGATTTGTTGACACCATGACATTTTGATTCACCATATTTTTCCCTTAAAATGATACATTTTCGCAGTTTAAACTTTTGTTCCGTGATTTATGTTCTATTCTGAATAAAATATTGACATTTGCCATCTCCACATCATTGCATTCAGTCTTTATTCACAATTTGTTTAGTGTCCCAACTTTTTTGGAATCCGGTTTGTAATATTCCAAGACATCTGTTCTAGTGTTATCTTCAATATCATTATGATTTCCTGTCAAGAGTTCTCTTTTAGTATAAACGTATTAAATGTTCAACATACTTGAAAATTAGTTGTGAAATGAATTGACATAATACAGCACGTTTGCATGATCTGCTTCTTCACGCCACAGATACACCAAAATGAAGACTGCGACAAACATCTACATCTTTAACCTGGCCCTGGCAGATGCCTTGGCTACCAGCACTCTCCCTTTCCAAAGTGTGAACTATCTCATGGGCACCTGGCCTTTTGGCGACATCCTGTGCAAGATTGTCATGTCGATTGACTATTACAACATGTTTACAAGCATCTTCACGTTGACCACTATGAGCGTAGACCGCTATATCGCAGTGTGCCACCCTGTGAAAGCTTTGGACTTCAGGACCCCACGCAATGCCAAGATCGTCAACGTCTGCAACTGGATCCTGTCGTCTGCTATTGGTCTGCCAGTCATGGTCATGGCTTCAACTATTAATACACTTGAGTACCCCACCCCCGGTATGTGCGTTTACATTTTAAAAAATGTAATTCAATTTACTTGTATATACATGTATTTGCATGTATAAGGGTTTAGTAAGTGTTTTAGTTGGGAGCAAAGGAATGGATTGAGAGCAGAGAATAAAGTAAATGTAAGGCTTTCAATTAGGGTCATGTTCAGAATAGTGATACACATATAATAGAATTGATTTGTCCTTTTAGTTGATGGATTTGTATAAAAATGGCAAGCCTAACGCTGGGTTTCTCAGTATTTGTGTTTTGAAAATAGTAAATTTAACAGATTCATTTTGTTCTGAATTATGGATAGGGATTAAATCTTGTTTGAGTCATCTTTTGGCGACTGAAACAATACACATCCCTGCATAAGCACTCGGTGTGAATTCAATATATTTAGAAAGATATTACACAAAAAAGACCCTAGAGTTTGTTAGAGAACATGTAAATAAAAATAATCATAATGCTGGAAACCGATGAGTTATCAAAACAAAGTCCTTGAAAAATACACAATGTGACCAAAAGTATGTGGACATCTCACCATCACAGCCAAATGTTGGTCTTCTCCAAACAAAGTTGGAATCACAATTGTTTAAAATGTCATTGTATGCTGAAGCTTTAAACGTTTTGAAAGCGTTCAACTCAAACTAAAGAGCCCAAAAGTGTTCAAGCATGACAGTGCACAAGTTAGATCTGTAAAAACAAGTTGAGGTAGAGGAACTTGACAAGACTTGGATCCTGACCTCAACCACACTGAACACCTTTGGGATGATTTGGAAGACCAACTGCATACAGTACCATTTGCATCCTCACCTGACATCAGTGCCCAGTTTTACTAACACTTTTCTAAATCTTTTATAAAATCCATCCAAATGGTTCAAGAGAAGATTGTGTTAGAGCTGCAAAGGAGGGTGCAACTCCACATTAATGATTGGGTTTTTGAAATGGAATAACAAACAAATCAAGCATATCCTGGTCGTGTAGTATACAAAAACAATGAGTTTAATTTGATTTTTTAATTTGATTTGATAATTTGAGTTTAATTTAAGAAATTAATTCACGGTTTACAAAACTAAAATATGGGACCAGTTAATTGGAAAATAAAAACACAAATTATTTGTCCACTATGACAAGAGAAGAATTACTATCAGTGGCTTTTAATCTTCTTTTAATCTTTAAATAAAATTTTTCATTCTTTCTCCCACCTTAGGCATTGTTGATTGCACTCTTGTGTTCCCTCACCCATCCTGGTATTGGGAGAACCTGCTAAAGATCTGCGTTTTCATCTTTGCCTTCATAATGCCTGTGTTGATTATCACCGTGTGCTACGGCCTGATGATCCTGCGCCTGAAGAGCGTCCGCATGCTGTCCGGTTCCAAGGAGAAGGACCGCAACCTGCGCCGCATCACACGCATGGTGCTAGTCGTGGTGGCCGTGTTCATCGTGTGTTGGACCCCTATCCACATCTTTGTGATCATCAAGGCCCTGGTGACCATCCCCAACTCTCTACTGCAGACCATCACCTGGCACTTCTGCATCGCTTTGGGTTACACCAACAGCTGCCTCAACCCTGTGCTATATGCCTTTCTGGACGAGAACTTTAAGCGCTGTTTCCGTGAGTTCTGCATACCCACCCCGTCAGTGCTTGACCTGCAGAACTCGATGCGCTCAACGCGCACCCGCAACCCACAGCGCGAAGCTCAGTCCAGCCCCACAGTAGACCGAACCAACCGGCAGGTATGACTAGCAGTGGAGATGTCATCACTGGATTTGCGCTGCCAGCCCAGTGTTGACATCACCTCAGAACTCACACAAGTCACCACAGGTCTCTGAGCTCTGTCGGGTTCGAAACTACCGGTCCGCTGTGATGATCATGGAGATCTCCCATGACGGTTTGATTAAGCCTAAAAAGTGCATTTCATATGCTAGCAAAGTAGTGTGACTCATCAGTTGAATGTGTACACCACATACTGCATTCACTCGAGTATAGTGTACCATGAGAAAACCTTACATGAACATCCAAGTCAGTACAAACTCGCTGGCATGTTGCACATTAGACTAATTGTGATTCCTAGGACAACATACAGTATGCTATATAATAAACGTTGCATTTGTGCTTTCCTTTTTCTCTGATTGATTTTCACTGTGCAATCAGAAAAAGACTGAAAAGAAAATTTGATCTTTACCACCAGTTTCTTTAATGCTGTACATTTATTGTAAATAATATTTTCCTAAACAAAACATGCTTTATATTTGTTGAAATGTTTCGCTCGATTGAATTAACTGTCATACATACTTATAAACATATAAGTATTATATATTACAGATTTAAAAGGAATGTCACATCCAAACATTACCACCTGTTACCAAGCAGTATAATATGTAAGGTGTTGTTTTTTCTAGCTGGGCCACTTGCACTGCAATGTAGTATTATTTTTATTTTTTTAATTTATGCAGTGATTATTGTTAGACTAGGCTTGTTTTTCTTGGAGTCAAAAGCACAATGTGAGCAATTTGTTCTATAAAATGGCACATATCTAGTTGTCATGCTTCAGTGGTGACATATTATGTACGTGATTATGCCAATGTGTTATTTGTCAAATCTGATTTGTAAGCTATTAATCAACTTTGCATTACTGAGGTCTTGAACGAAAATATATTTAACTTTGCTTGCATGACAACATTTTGTTCTGACAAGATATGAACAGGTTGTACTTAATATGTTAATATGTTGAGGGTTTTTTTTCATGAAAATAAATAATTTGTTGTGAATTGTATGTTTTCTTTAATTTTAAGTCACTGGACTGAAATAAGCAACGCTTGATAGAAGTATGCAGCAAAGATGTCTGAGCCAAGGTCTGAGCGCGGTTGTTTAAACAGATAAAAGATTCATGTATTGCTTAGGTTTGGAAATGTAAGGTCTGTTCACGCTGATAATTTACATGGCACATTCTTTGACATGATCTGCTTTGGAAGTTGCGTCAAATATTGATAGACCTGAAGTTTTGTTTCGAATGCAAGTCCACAGAGAGATTCTTCCAGTAATGAATCAAAAATGAAGCGGTGATGAGATGAAAATTGTTGCGTTTCTGTTTTTCTCATGCAGTGCACAGCATATTTAGGATGAGATGCGATTTGTCTAATCTTCATGCACTGCACCCAACATGCGTCAGACACATTTTAGCAGATACAAATGCTATTGCAAAGCCAATATCTCTGATGAGATGTACTAATTCGGAGTACCTTTATAAGGCCATAAAATCTATACAGTCTTTAGACACTATAGTTATTATTCTGTTCCTATTTAATATTTACATTTTATTTACATTTATGTTTGTTTATTTGGCTAATGAATTTTTTTAGCACCTTACATTTAAGGTCTTGGTTTTGAACTCATAAATTGTAGCCCAAAACCTGGACCAAAATTTTTTAAGAGTTTTTGTAGATAAAAAAAAAGTCTATCATACAAGGTGGCTCGGAGTGGAGTTGGCACATTCTCCTGTGCTTGGAGAGTTTCCAAAGTCCAAAGACATGCAGATTAGGTCATCTGGCATTTCCAAATTGCCTACAGTGTGAGTGTGTGTGCTTGTCTGCGATTTACCCCGTCTCGAGCACTGGGAGAGACTGTACAGTAGGCTTACTGGGACCCTGAACAGTATACAGTAAGTGATATAGAGAGTGTGTGAGTTATACAATGAAAGCTCTCAGAGACTAGCAGCAATAAAAAGAATGTACTGTAAGAACAAAACAAAAAAGACAATTACAACAAGGATCTAGAAATATGTCCAATGCCACATACTGTACAGTATATAAACAAGGGGACTTGGATGGCGGATTCATTCACCCGAATAATTAAAAATGCTACTTTTTTCTAACATTATATCAAATATATGGTCGTGCTCAAAAGTTAGTACCACCTCTTTTATTCCTTTTTTTTTTGGTGTAAAAACAATAAAAATCATTCAACTTCAGATGCACAACATATAACTTTTTTATCATGTCATTATTTATTTAACACAAATTAAGCTGAAGCGAAAAAAACTCAATACAGTACTAAGTAAGTACCCACAGTACCTCAATACTTAGTACCCTAAGATTCTAAATATTTTTTAGCCATTCTGTTGTGGAATTACTGGGGTGCTTCAGAACGTTGTCCTGTTGCATGACCCAATTTCGTCCAAAAGAGCCTAAATCACACCTCCACTGTTGTGCTTGACAGTCGATATGAGGTGCGACTTGCTAAAATGCTGTGTTTGGTTTTCACCAAATTCGGCGCTGGGTATTAAGGCCAAATGACTCCATTTTGGCCCCATCTCTCAATAAGGTACTGTTCCAGAAACCTTGCACTTTGCTCAGATACAGTTTTTTGCGAACCTCAGGCGTGATTTTCAAACAGAAGAGGCTTTCTCATGACCTTGCAAGCAAAGCAGTCTTTTTCTAATTGTGCTGTCATGGACTTTAACATTTAACATGCTCACTGAGGCCACAGTAGGGTCTGAGGTGCAATGCTGCGTGTTTTTTTTTTTTTTTGTATTTCTTTGAGTATTGCACCGTCTGACCTTTGTTGTGAATGTGCTGCCAACCGTCTTGAATGCTTTCCCTTTCCGAGCAATCCTTCTCACTGTAGAACGTTCAACTCCAAATTGTTTGGAAATGGTTCTGTACCTATTTCCACATTGATGTGAAACAACAACTGCTTCTCTAAGATCTCTGCTTGTGCCTTCCTTCTTGGCACTGTGTTAACACACACTGAAATACTCCAGACAAGCAAAACGTCTGTCTGCTGTTACCTGTATGTGTATAGACTTGGAAGGCCCAGATAGTATAATTTATGCAATGCATCCTGCTGGTGATGAATTAATCAAGGTCTGATGATTAGCAGCACCTGACTGCAGCCTACCCTCTTAAATCCTGTGGAAGCAGTAAGGGGGTACTTAGCATTGCGCACATTTTTTTTGTCTTTTTGTTAAATAAATAATGGCATATTTAAAAAACTAATAATATATTGTTATTTGTCTGAAGTTGGATTTGCCTAATACTGACACCCTGCTAAGATCAGAACTAATGAGGGTGTAACATGACTGAATGAATAATATTCGTTCGTTCATTTTCTATACCGCTTAATCCTGTGTTCAGGGTCGCAGGGGACCTGGAGCCTATCCCAGGAGACTTCGGGCACTAGGCAGGGTACACCCTGGACAGGGTGCCAATCCATCGCAGGGCACACACACATACACACACACACACACATGAATAATATTCAAACAGATTATTAATATTATAATATAAAAAATATTCTCTTTGCTTGTATGAAAGTTGTCACTTTTACATTTATACAACCCAATCTGTTGGTGTTTATATAGTGTTATATAAGAGTACAAATGGACCTACGCCAGGCTAGAAGAATGTCTCGTACAACATATCTAAGCTATTGGACCCCTTTACTGTAGGGGTCAAGCAATATGTACTTCACCGTTTCGCTGGCGAATTCTGTACATGCACTCATCCACTTGTCAAGCATGCTGTCTAGGATGACTCATCTGACAATATTACTTTTTCCACATCTTTATAAGCCTGTGCTTTCTGCTCCACTGAGCCCTTGCACTTAAATGTGCATTCATCTTTGTAATGAGGGCTTTTTGGCCTGAAACCCTACCATAATGTCCCTCTCTATGCAGTTGTTCTTGCCGACAGTCTGATCACGTCCTGCATTAACATTTTCAGTCAAGCTCTTCTGCTTTCCATGTACTGTATATCACACAAATGTACAAGCATCACTATCACTGCCACATTGAATATGCAACTTCCACTATTACCCTTTTTATTGGTGTCTTTCCAACAGGGCTAAATGAAGTCTAATTCGTCACTTCAGTGACTCCTGCCTATTTAAATCTTTGCGACTGAATCTCCTGCTGTCTATGTACAAATAAGGAACTGTGCTTCAGAGTCATTTCAGTTTTTTTCTGCACAGTGTTAAGGAAAAAAAAACTGCAGCAATGCTTGGAAAAATGTATAGACCAGTATCCTTATAAAATTGCATAAAAAGTGTACCTGAGGTTACTGGTGCATTTGAAAGGGCAAAGAGTTATCCCACTAAAAATGGACTTCTTAGAATAGTTCTTGCAAGAACAGTATTGTGTCAAGTGCATTTGCAAAACCCATTAAGCACCTTGATGAAACTAACTGGCTCTCATGAAGACCTTCCCAGGAAAGCAAGACCAACATTTAACCCTGCTGAAGAGGAGAAGTTTACTTAGAGTTACCAGCCTCAGAAATCACAAACAGCACCTCAGATTAGGGCCGTTATGAAGGCTTTACAAAGCATAAGTAGCTGACACATCTCAATATCTATGGTTTCACACACACACACACACACACACACACACACACACACACACACACACACGCAAAGAAAGAAACAGTTTACCGTGCAAAACTATTTATCTGTACTAGAAAGATTGTTAGGTGGCACAGTGACCTAGTGGTTAGCACTATCGCCTTGCACCACCAGGTCCTGGGTTTGACTCCCGCCTCTGTGTGCATAGAGTTTGCATGTTCTCCTTGTGCTTGGTGGGTTTTCTCCCACAGTCCAAAGACATGCATAATTGGCATCCCCAAATTGCCTGTAGTGTGTGTGAGTATGTGTATATACCTTGGAAAGGATTGGCACCCTGACCAAGGTGTACCCTGCCTCCTGCCCCAAGTTTTCTGGGATAGGATCCAGACCTCCCGCGACCCTGAATACAGGTTGAAGCAAAATATCCGAGGACAACGAATATTGCTGTATATGTTCATCATGTCTGCATTATTATATACAAAATCATTCATCATTCCCAAGCATAACTTAAAAATTAATAAATAGATATAACAATATTTGCATGACTGGAAAGAAGGCAACATATTACATGGCAGACCAGTTTTCAGGTTAAAAAGAAATAAACAATGAAGGCTCATGGATTTCTGGATGAACTCATTGTCCAGAATGCTCAGTAAAACCTAACAGCTGTTTTACTTACAAATGGCAAATTGCTTTTGAAAACATCTCTAGAGCCTCCTATAAATAGCACTAAAGAGTAATAAAATACACTTTTACAATGTTTGGTGTTAAAACCCTTTGCTTGAAAATAATCAGTAGTGTTAGATATGTATTAGATACAGTGGTGTGAAAAACTATTTGCCCCCCCTCCTGACTTCTTATTCTTTTGCATGTTTGTCACACAAAATGTTTCTGATCATCAAGCACATTTAACTATTAGTCAAAGATAACACAAGTAAACACAAAATGCAGTTTTTAAATGAGGAGTTTTATTATTTAGCGAGAAAAAAAATCCAAACCTACATGGCCCTGTGTGAAAAAGTAATTGCCCCCTGAACCTAATAACTGGTTGGGTCACCCTTAGCAGCAATAACTGCAATCAAGCGTTTGCGATAACTTGCAACGAGTCTTTTACAGCGCTCTGGAGGAATTTTGGCCCACTCATCTTTGCAGAATTGTTGCAATTCAGCTTTATTTGAGGGTTTTCTAGCATGAACCGCCTTTTTAAGGTCATGCCACAACATCTCAATAGGATTCAGGTCAGGACTTTGACTAGGCCACTCCAAAGTCTTCATTTTGTTTTTCTTCAGCCATTCAGAGGTGGATTTGCTGGTGTGTTTTGGGTCATTGTCCTGCTGCAGCACCCAAGATCGCTTCAGCTTGAGTTGACGAACAGATGGCCGGACATTCGCCTTCAGGATTTTTTGGTAGACAGTAGAATTCATGGTTCCATCTATCACAGCAAGCCTTCCAGGTCCTGAAGCAGCAAAACAACCCCAGACCATCACACTACCACCACCATATTTTACTGTTGGTATGATGTTCTTTTTCTGAAATGCTGTGTTACTTTTACGCCAGATGTAACGGGACACGCACCTTCCAAAAAGTTAAACTTTTGTCTCGTCGGTCCACAAGGTATTTTCCCACAAGTCTTGGCAATCATTGAGATGTTTTTTAGCAAAATTGAGACGAGCCTTAATGTTCTTTTTGCTTAAAAGTGGTTTGCGCCTTGGAAATCTGCCATGCAGGCCGTTTTTGCCCAGTCTCTTTCTTATGGTGGAGTCGTGAACACTGACCTTAATTGAGGCAAGTGAGGCCTGCAGTTCTTTAGATGTTGTCCTGGGGTCTTTTGTGACCTCTCGGATGAGTTGTCTCTGCGCTCTTGGGGTAATTTTGGTCGGCCGGCCACTCCTGGGAAGGTTCACCACTGTTCCATGTTTTTGCCATTTGTGGATAATGGCTCTCACTGTGGTTCGCTGGAGTCCCAAAGCTTTAGAAATGGCTTTATAACCTTTACCAGACTGATAGATCTCAATTACTTTTGTTCTCATTTGTTCCTGAATTTCTTTGGATCTTGGCATGATGTCTAGCTTTTGAGGTGCTTTTGGTCTACTTCTCTGTGTCAGGTAGCTCCTATTTAAGTGATTTCTTGATTGAAACAGGTATGGCAGTAATCAGGCCTGGGGGTGACTACAGAAATTGAACTCAGGTGTGATAAACCACAGTTATGTTATTTTTTAACAAGGGGGGCAATCACTTTTTCACACAGGGCCATGTAGATTTGGAGTTTTTTTTTCTCCCTTAATAACGCAAACCTTCATTTAAAAACTGCATTTTGTGTTCAATTATGTGATCTTTGACTAATAGTTAACGGTTTTTGATGAGCAGAAACATTTAAGTGTGACAAACATGCAAAAGAATAAGAAATCAGGAAGGGGCAAATAGTTTTTCACACCACTGTAGATTTGTGCAGCCTGATATACTGATGTACCTGATGTATTATTAACTAGAATACGACAGTAGGAATCTCTATTTCAACTGTGCAGAAGGTTTTATTATTCATTCTGTAGAGCTTCATCATTTTCTAGTACCCCTATAGACTGATTTGTTCAGGTTCTTACACTTGCGTAAAACATATGTTTAGTCATGTTTAAGGAATCTCATTTCAATTTTCCATAAATATTTTCCATTATAGTGTATTTACATGTTTCTATTTGCAAGCCAATTCTATACATGACTCATGCAGTACCTACAGTGAAAGAGAAAGTCAGTGCAAAACACAAAGCTTGGGATAAAGTGCTAGCAGCCAGAAGGACTCGAGACAGTAAAAATAATTAACTTGAAGTTAAAATAATTATCAATTATTACAGTGAAACACAGTAATGACAATGATAAGGTTATGAGGAACCATTAGACATATAAGTCATTAATCACTATGAAAACTTTATTAAAACTAAATAAACAAGAAAATTGTTGATCCAATTACATTACAGTTAGTTCTTAGAATGTGGTTCAAAACAGGTAATTAAATTGACAATATAATTCAGTGCAAATATAAACTCATTAAAAAGCATTCTTTTGGCATCTGTTATATGAATCCTGATGAAAATGCACTACAGTAGTAACACACATCACTGTTCACTTTTATTAGTTTTATTATATGATTAATATATATTGTATATATGATTAAATACTAGTAATAAAAGGTGCTGTGAGTTAAAATTATTTGTTTTATATGATATTAACAGATACATATATTAATCACTATAGTGCAAAGAAACTGATAAATAAGTTTACTCACATAACAGGAAATTAACAATATTTAGACATTATCCACATTTATAAAGTTGATTATTCTCTTAATTAAGCTATTCACCTGTAACTCACATACTCAAATAGCTCTCTAAGTGTAGAAAGGCACAAATTAACACAAACCCAAGAGTGTATTATACAAAACAGATACTGCAGTGCACGAATATGACTATTTATAACTATATACAAAATACTTTGATGTGTATGTGAATGGATGTATAGTCCCAGGTCCTGTATACTGTGAGTGTGTGCATGTGTGTGGGGTGTGCGGGAATATTGTATCATGTATTGTACTAGATATTGCATGTAAAGTCAATCTGGGAGGACAATGATGAAAAAATGCTGTCCTGTGATCCAGTCCCAAAGGTGAGTAATCCAATGTTGATGTATCTGCAAAGGGACAGAAGGCTTCATGGTCTCATGCGCATACTGTATGCACATAAACAACAATGGACTTTTGGCCTCTTTAAAGATGGTCAGCTGACCTCCTTGTCTCATGATTTGGAGAGAAAGTCTCACAAGATTAAAAACATGGACCCAGAAGATAAATGATAGGGCAATATGTCATATGGTAACAGATTATTAAGTTTACAATGCCATATGTGGCTTTGCTAAATGTTATCAAGGATGGTAGCAAGAAGAAAAGAGAGCCACTTTCAGTTGTTGCCAAGAGGAAGGTTAAGTGAGGTTTAATGTCTCTTTATTTCATATTTTATTACATTTACATGTTTTTTCCATTTTTAAAAATTGGTTTTCATATGCAAAATAATAATTATGGTGTTCAAAATTGGTAATATTTGAATGCCTGGAATGGATTATCTGCATTTACATAATTTCCTATGAGAAAATATGTTTCAGAATCCAAAATATTTTGTCTTAAAACCTCCAGAATGGATTGAATTTGATTGCAGAGAGTCCACTGTACTGACATTTCAATACTTCTAATTAATTTGTAATTAACTGTTGAAGGGTTGGATAAGCAACATCAATTTCGCCATCCAGAACTGGCGGTCAGAGGTCATGACATCACGTGCAAAAGGTCAATAGATTATTTGTATAAATAAAAGCTCTGTGATAATGAACCTGCATCCCATTCAGGGTTTATTTTAGCCTAGCATCCGGTGTTCCTGTGATAGACTCCAGATCAACTTGCACTATGGCAAGATAAAGTGATTACAGAAGAGATATTCATTTTACTTAGAAATAATATTGTACATAAGAACTGGTACATTTCTGTAGTGTGTAGCCTAAAACAAACCAAATTCTTTGGTGCTATAATCGAATTCCGGATCCTGGGGGAGCAGGGCGACTGTCCTAACCACTAAGCCACCATGCTGCCTACTATCACTTGCAAATATATTTCATTACTCAATGTTAAGTAATTAATCAATCATAAAACCAAATGCTTAATCAGTATCAATTATATACATAATCATGGTTTTATCAACAAATGAAAATATGTGATCCATTATATTAGATTAGATTAGATTAGATTAGATTAGATTAGATTCAACTTTATTGTCATTACACATGTACAGTACAAGTACAAGGCAACGAAATGCAGTTTAGGTCTAACAAGAAGTGCAATTAGCAGAAAGTGCAGGATAAAGGTATACGTTTAAAAAAAAGGGATATGTGCAGGGAGAAGCTATGGGTAACTATTAAAGAAAGATATTATGTGAGTATAATATACAGATTACTAGTAACTATAGTTATAAATTTACAATGGATGAACCGTATGTACAGGTTGCTATTAACTGTAGGCAGGAATTTGCAAATAGATATCAACATAATGTACAGGATGTTATATGATCATAGTATACAGATTGCAAGTGACTATAATTATAAATTTACAGTGGATGAACAATATAAGTTGCTGTTGACTGTAGTTTGGAATTTTCAAATAGATATCAGCATAATGTACAAGTTGCTATTTTCTATAGACAGGAATTTACATATGATATGAACATAATGTACATATGAACATAATGTACAGGAATTTATCAGTAGACATGTGTGAATATATATTCAACCAGAAGTTTACAAATATGTTGTGCATGGATATTTGTATTTTCAAATAGGTGTGTACATTGTAGTGCAGTCCATATTAAACAGTGTAAAGTGTAAATAGAGTAATGGGAAGAGTATAGGGGTGTGTGAGGGGTGAGCAGGTGTCAGTGGGGGGCAGAGTTCAATAAGGAGATAGCTCTGGGAAAGAAGCTATTCCTCAGTCTGCTAGTTCTTGACCTGGGACACCTGAAGCGCCGACCAGAAGGCATAAGAGAAAACAGTTTGTAGGCGGGGTGGGAGTAATCCTTCAGAATACTGCGTGCTCGACGCACACAGTGCTTCCTTTGAATGTCCTCGATGGCTGGAACTGGAGTCCCTATAATACGCTGGGCAGTTTTCACCACCCGCTGCAGTGCCTTGCGCTCAGCAACAGAGCAGCTTCCATACCAAACTGTGACACAGTTGGTTAGGATGCTTTCTATTGTGCAGCGATAGAGGTTCACCAGAGTAGATGAGGACAGCTGGTTCTTCTTAAGTGTTCTTAAGAAGAGTAGGTGCTGGTGAGCCTTCTTGACCAGGCTAGAGGTGTTGGTGGACCAGGATAGGTTCTCTGAAATGTGGGTCCCCAGGAACTTGAAGGATGGGACAGGTTCAACAACCATTCCGTTGATGTGAACGGGTTCATGTGAACCTCTTCCTCCTTTTCTGAAATCTACGATGAGCTCCTTGGTCTTCTTGGTGTTAAGGAGCAGATTATTGTCCGTGCACCAAGTGGCCAGGTGCTTGATCTCCTCCCTGTAGACAGACTCATCGTTGTTGCTGACTCATCGTTGTTGCCTTTTTCAGGACTGTGTATTTCAACAATAATGTTGTAAAAATCCAAATAACTTTACAGATCTTCATTGCAAAGGGTTTAAACGATGTTTTCCATGCATGTTCAATTAACCATAATCAATTAATTAACATGCACCTGTGGAATGGTCGTTAAGACCTTAACAGCTTACAGAAAGTAGGCATTTAAGGTCACAGTTCTAAAAACGCAGGACACTAAAGAGACTTGTCTACCGACTGTGAAAAACAGCCAAAGAAGGAAGCCCAGGGTCCCTGCTCATCTGCGTGAACGTGCATTAGGCATGCTGCAGGGAGGCATGAGGACTGCTGATGTGGCTAGGGCAATAAATCGCCATGTCCGCACTGTGAGACGCCTAAGACAGCGCTACAGGGAGACAGGAAGGACAGCTGATCATACTCGCAAATAAAACTGACAAATCTGGTCCAGTCCAGGAGAGATGCACTGCAGTACTTCAAGCAGCTGGTGGCCACACCAGATGGAGAAATGGAGAAAAAGGATTTGAATGACAATTATGCAAAACTTGTAGTTTATTTGAATAGTAGAATGTGACAAATGAATAAACATGAGTGGGGACACACAAAGCATTGAATCTTAGCATATGACTAGGGTATGGTTATGTATTAATGTCTTGTTTCCAGAAAAACATTTAGGAATGTGTCAAAAAAAAAAAAAAAACATCACTGGGATTTGCTCCGTTTACAAAATGTCTGGTTGAATATTTATAAGATTGAAGAAAAAAGAGAGAGAGAGAATGATGTTCTGTGAGAGAAACACTACATGTTTGCAAAGTGCAAAGCAGAAGCATAGGAAAGGCTCAGCATACAGTGGCTGATTCACTGTGTAAACGAGCTAATACAATATTCATCCATGCATATGGAATCTTGAGCAGACGTCTGCAGTCGGATGATTAAAAAAAGATCTCTGTCTTGTTTGTGAAGTTTTACGAGTAAAAGTGCACTTAACAAATGGAATGAAGCCTTTTCATTTATCACAAGCCGCTACTATTGAGCCACTAGATACCCACTTGTCTTGTTTGTGGTTTACAGAGACTCGTTGTGAGCAGAATGCATAGCCTTGTCAGCTGGGAGGCATTATTACCAGCCTGTACGTCTCTTCATTTTAGACTCCGGCTAAAAGCAGACAGGGTGATCATTTGATTTTTATTACTATGAAATCTAATAATCCCAGCCATTTGATGACATTTAATGCCATTTCAGCTGTTGCAAATAAACAAAAAAAAACAAGGTTTGGGCTCATAACCCGAGGCAACAATAAGGACATACTCATACTTCGGAGTATTTGAATGCCGGGTCACATGAATTTAGTCACATGGATAACAATCTAATTATTCATATGTTTTTTTAAGCAGTTGTGTGGCTTATTATGTTTTACACATTTTTCACCAGATACTGTATTTACTACACTGTAAAAAAAAAAAAAAAAAGATCTATAAAACTATTGAGGCAACATGATGCAATAGATTATTGAGTTTTATTAACTACTTGGAAAACCTATCGTAAAACTAAGTCAATATACAGTAAATAAAGAAAAATTATATTATAGCCCGTTATAAAATGTTGATAATTTCCTGAAGTCTGGAACTCCTGGAACTATCTTCAACCTGAGCTTAAAATTTTGCTAATTAACAACTGCTAATTCATTTAATCAGGTGTTTTTTGTTAAGAGATTATGATTTGATTATTTGTCACATTTGTACCCTACAGCACAGCGAAATTATAAAAAAAAGTTTCGCATATCCCCGTTACAGTAGGAAGCTTGGGTCAGAATGCTGGTCAGCACGATGTAGCAAGATACAGCAGCCCTGGAGCAGATAGGGTTAAAACTGCTCAGGGGCTCAACACTGGCAAGGGTTTAACTGCTTCAACTCGTCTGAGGAGGCTTTCCACGAGGTGTTTATAGGAATTTTTGACCATTCTTCCAGAAGGTCAGACATTGATGTTGGATGAGAAGGTCTGGCTGGTAGTCTCAGCTCTAATTCATCGCAAAGGTGTTCTATCGGGTTGTTCACACCAAACAGTGGTCTGCATGCCTAGGGGCTTGATTTTGTACACGTGAATACTTTTGGAGTGAATATTTTTGGCAATATTGTATGTATATATATATACTCAACAAAAAAAGAAACGTCCTCTGACTTTCAACTGTTTTTACTTTCAGTAAACTTAAGGTGTAAATATTTGTATGAACACTAAAAGAGTCAACACCATAAGACATAAACTAAAAATATTTCACAATGTGTCCCTGAATGAAGGGAGGCTCAAAATCAAAAGTACCAGTCAGTATTTGGTGGCCACCAGCTGCTTGAAGTACTGCAGTGCATCTCCTCCTCATGGACTGGACCAGATTTGTCAGTTCTTGCTGTGAGATGGAGGGATTGTGTGTTCCTGGTGTGACTCGGGCAGTTGTTGTGGGCATCCTGTACCTGTCACGCAGGTGTAATATTCGGATATACCCATCCTGTGCAGGTGTTGTTACACGTGGTCTTCCACTGCGAGGATGATCAGCTATCCTTCCTGTCTCCCTGTAGCGCTGTCTTAGGCATCTCACAGTGCGGACATGGCAATTTATTGCCCTAGCCACATCAGCAGTCCTCATGCCTCCCTGCAGCATGCCTAATGCACGTTCACGCAGATGAGCAGGGACCCTGGGCTTCTTTCTTTGGGTGTTTTTCACAGTCGGTAGACAAGTCTCTTTAGTGTCCTGCGTTTTTAGAACTGTGACCTTAAATGCCTACTTTCTGTAAGCTGTTAAGGTCTTAACGACCATTCCACAGGTGCATGTTAATTAATTGATTGTGGTTAATTCAACATGCATGGAAAACATTGTTTAAACCCTTTACAATGAAGATCTGTAAAGTTATTTGGATTTTTACAACATTATTGTTGAAATACACAGTCCTGAAAAAGATTTGCAAAAAATTGCAATAAAATAGATTCATGTTTGTGGCTGTAATGTGACAAAACGTGGAAAAGTTCAAGGGGGCCGAATACTTTTGCAAGCCACTGTATATATATATATATATATATATATATATATATATATATATATATATATATATATATATATATATATAATGTACAGTATATGACAAATATTTCAGTTTTGAGAATACAGGAAGGCTTGGTTGACACAGTTAATTCCTAGGCTGTGTTGAATACGGTAATCACTATTCCCTACACTGACAACAATAACTTCACTAGACAAAACACTAAGCCGTCTATGAACTGAAAACATACCTGTTAAAATGATTTTAGAAAACAGTTATTGAATTGCAGACTTGAAAGCATTCCCTAGATATTCTCCTACGTATGTGTTTCAGGCACCACTACAAAATGTAATGAAGAGAGCACACACAGCTTCATACACAGCTCTGAAAGATTGAAGACTGAAGGCGTTCAAACGATCGGTACAGCCTTACTTATGGAAGACTTCGATTGTTTTCTGCAGGCTGAAGGAGGTAAGATTGAATAGGTGTGGAGGCACCGGTTAGAGTACTAGCACTCCTCTGTCAGACATGTAATTCAAAAGACTGAGCTCCATTTAAAGGTGGAAGACAACTCGGAATGTGATTTCCAATGCTCCTTAGTATTTTGTATTTTGTGTGTGTGTGTGTGTGTGTGTGTGTGTGTGTGTGTGTGTGTGTGTGTGTGTGTGTGTGTGTGTGTGTGTGTGTGTACACATAACTGATGATGTTGAAAGATTCAGTAATTTTGTGAAACTGTTGGTAACTCCCTGATAATCAAATAATCTCCAACCATCTGAAACAGATTCACTTAATTGAACTTGAGATTAAATATTTGTTCTCATATTTTCTGGCAGTCAGAATGAATCAGCTTTATGGTGATGTGATTCATGATTTTTTTTTTAACCGAATAAATTCATATTCACAGGGTCTTATATGGCAGATACAAGACATAATGTAAGGCCAATAATAAAGAGGTGAAAATTTTTATAGAACAAAGATACATTTATAGTCATTGCCAGAAAGTGTCAGTTTTGTGCATTTTACTGTGTAAAGATTACAGTACAAATGGATTCATTTACTTTGTTGGATAGACAGTGACGCATAACGATCATCCATTTCCAGACACTTAAATAAAACATGTGAGTAGGATAAAAATATTACCATGTGTTGGATACTCAATCACCTATAATAAATATTTTTAAGGCAAGTTTGCTTAAAATCTAAACATATATTTAAATAACTATTCAGACCCTTTATTCAGTAGCTGCTGGATATCCTGTATCTTTGGGACCAGTTTGAGTCTTTTTGAGGCTCAATACCGAGGGATTTTGGTAGTTTCTCTAAATCATCCTGTCAGATCCGCTCAAAGTCAACCAGTTTAAATGGAATAAATGGATTTCAAGCCTGAAGTTTTGCTTGGCCACTCGAGAGCATTAAGAGATTAGTCTTGAAGCCTTGTCTTGGCAGTTTGCTTTGGGTCACTTGGGACCACAGTTCCTGTTCCTGTCATAGCATGATACTGCCATTACCATCTCAGTCATTTCTAGTTCGATGTTGCATTGAGCAGTAGTCCATTGAGGATGGTAGATTTCCAGACACTCCTTTAAAACTTGTGAGTAAGATAAAAATATCCCCATGTGTTAAAGAAGTGGTGATATCCTTCTTGCCTCCCTATCTACCCTTGAATGTCTGCTTTCTAAATGATAACAATGGTCTGCTTTTTGCTGGCAGTAATGTTGTACAATCACCCTTCAACCACAGCACATGTCACAGCAGTAACACACATACTAAATGTGATGCTAATGGACCAGCTGCAGCTATTGCACAAAAACAAACCATTTCCCTAAACATCACTAGAACCTTTCCTGTGCATGCAAGCTGCTTTCATGTAGTGAATCAGTGAAATCACTTCCTCTCTGTGAATAACCCATAATGGTGGTCAAGGTCACGGATATATTGAAGAAGAGTCAAAAAGTGATGTATTTAAAAATATATATTTTATGTATTATTAATATTACATGACTTCTAGTAATGAAAAAAATTCAAAGCGTTCAACAAAAATTCAACATTTATTTTACTTTTTAGTGAGTAAAATAGATGTTGCATTTTTTTTTACTTTTATTAAATGATTGAGTATTTAATTCTATACTAGCATTAATACCTGTTGTTTTACGATAAAGAGTTAAAGCTAAGGTTTAAGCTAAAAATAAACTGATCAGCATTATTTAATCAGTGATATTATTATTTCAGGTTGATGCCCATGTACTGTACATGTCTTCCTGTCTTTCTTATTAATATAACTTATTAATATAAAGAAATGCAATTTTATAAGGTTAGGTATCTTACACCTCGGTTAAGCTAAGTTGTACTTTTTTATCGTCAGCCAAATACACTCCCGGTTTAAAGTAAATTATGTTTGATCTAACGACCCCTGTTATTAGGATGTGTTATTAGCATAATAGCGTTCCACATGATTAACATATATTAGCATCTGGGTTTTTAAACATATGAGACAAACTGGTTTTGATGTTCCTTACAGTATTTGAACTACATTAATCTGTCCATAAATCTTTAAGGGTTCTGTTTTCACAGTCTAGCTTTGCTGTATTGCATGTTCTTTTGTGTTTTATGAGAATTCGATCACCTTATAGGGGCATTACAAAATTATTAGAGATAAGAAACTCGCTCCCTGGTATAACGATCACACGCGCACTTTAAATTAGAGCGTAAATGGCGTCAAACTAAATTGTTAGTATTTCAAAGAGCATGGAAACAGAGCATCCTGAACTACAGTATAGGAAAGCTCTTAGTGTAGCTAGATCTACATATCTCTCCACTCTTATAGAATAAAATAAAAATAATCCTAGATTTTTATCTAATACCGTAGCCAAATTAATCAGAAATAAGACCACTACAGAAATCTCCACAACAACATCATGCAATAGTGAGGACTTCATGAACTTTTTTAATAATAAAATTGTAAATATCAGGCATAAAATTGAGGCTTTGAAACCGAACAATGTAATTGATACAGATGTTAACCTAGCCATGTCAGATCGGAACCTAGAATACTTTACTCCTCTTGAAGAGAATGAACTAATTTCACTCATCTCTTCTGCAAATTCATCAACCTGTATATTAGATCCTAGAACCGCTGTTGAGAATAATTAATTCCTCACTCAGCATTGGTTATGTTCCAAAATCTTTTAAATTAGGAGTTATCAAACCAATAATTAAGAAACCTGACCTCGACCCGTGTCAGCTGTCCAATTACAGGCCAATATCAAACCTCCCCTTTATCTCTAAGATTCTGGAAAAGATAGTAGCGGAGCAGCTTTGCTCATATCTACATAGAAATGGCATACATGAACTGTATCAGTCAGGATTTAGGCCTCATCACAGCACAGAAACAGCACTCGTTAAAGTAGTAAATGACCTCCTATTGGCCTCTGATCAGGGTTGTGTAACTATGCTTGTATTACTCGACCTCAGTGCAGCTTTTGACACCATCGATCATGCTATTCTTCTTCACAGATTAGAAAATGTAGTAGGAATTAAGGGTACAGCCCACTCCTGGCTCAGATCCTATTTGACCGATCGTTATCAGTATGTAGACTTAAATGGTGATTATTCTGCATGTTCTCTAGTGGAGTTTGGCGTTCCGCAGGGTTCAGTTTTAGGCCCACTGCTTTTTTCCCTTTACATGCTTCCTCTGGGCAACATAATCCGTAAGCATGGTATTAGTTTTCATTGTTATGCTGACGACACACAGTTAACTTCCTTCTGCTTAATCCGGATAAGACAGAAGTTCTACAGTAGTCATAGGACCGCATACAGCTAGGAGTAAAATCTTAGATCACATCGTAACTTTAGATGGCCTTTCTGTTCCATCAAGTGCAACAGAAAAAGACCTCGGCGTGATTATAGATTCCAGCCTTTCATTTGAAGCTCATGTAGATAATATCACCAGGATAGCATTCTTTCACCTCAAAAATATTGCCAAGATAAGAAATATATTGTCGCTAAACAATGCAGAAAAACTAGTTCATGCTTTTATCACTTCTAGGTTGAACTATTGTAATGCCTTACTGTCTGGTTGTTCAGCTAGGTGCATAAACAAGCTTCAGCTAGTCCAGAATGCAGCAGCGAGAGTCCTCACTAGAACCAGAAGATATGAGCACATCACCCCTATCTTATCTTCACTGCATTGGCTCCCTGTGAAATTTCGCATTGATTTTAAAATACTACTCTTGACATACGTATAAAGCATTAAATGGTCTCACGCCACAGAATCTGAGCGAACTGCTAGTGTCTTACGATCCGCCACGCCTACTTCGATCAAAGGATGCAGGCTGCTTGTCAGTACCGCGTATTATAAAAACTACAGCTGGGGGCAGAGCTTTTTTTTACAAAGCCCCAAAATTATGGAATAGTCTTTCAAATAGTGTTCGGGACTCAGACACAGTCTCAGTGTTTAAGTCTAGGCTAAAAACCTATTTATTTAGCCAAGCATTTTTATAAATAGATTTGCCTTAGGTAAAGGAGCAGATCTGGGGGACTCATGGACGTAGAGTATTATGGTGAACTGGTATGTTTAGATGCCTCACTCTCATTTGATCACTCAAACCTGATGGTGAGGTGATTGTTTGCTTTACATCTCAGGGAGCCCTCATGTTTGTGTTTGCTTCTGGCTCTCCCTTTTAGTTGTTCTGTCATAGTTAGTCCTGCCGGAGTCCCTGCTTGCACTCTACAGTAAATATACATTCACATTATACATTATGTGACTGTGACCATATCTAACTCCCATCTCTCCTCTTCTTCTCTTTCTCCCCCTCTTTCTCTTTCCTCTCTCCCCCTGTCTCCCCCTTTCACTCTTTCTCTCTCTCTCTGTCAAGCTACACATGTCATCCCTGAGCTGCCAGTGATCCAGACTTACTGTTACTGTTGCTCTTACTGTTCATTATTTGGCTTTTCTAGATCATGTTAAATGTTATAAATCCTCCCTCTTTTCAGCTCGCTCTAACTTTATCTCTGCCACAATCAATATATCGAGCAACAGGCCCAAAGCATTATTTAACACGATAAATAAACTTACCAACTGCCCACCTCAGGATGCTCTAGTATCTAATGAATTTTGCTGCTCTTTCTTGGATTATTTGCTTGAGAAGACTAATGCTGTCCACCAATGTTTCCCTACTGATACAGAGCTCAGCCATCCAACAACTCTATCCAATCAGCCTCTGTCTTGTTTCTCTCTGACAACCACAGATTCTGTCTCTAAGCTAATCCTGAAATCCAACTGTTCATCCTGTCACCTTGATCCTGCTCCTACTTCTCTTCTGAAACTTTGTCACTCTGCCATTTCTTCACCTATTTCTCATTTCATCAATGCATCTCTTACCTATGCCACTAAAAACTGCTGCAGTTACACCTGTGCTCAAGAAACCCAACCTTGACTCCTCAGTTTTATCTAACTATCATCCCATCAAAATTACTAGAAAGTACTGTTGCTGCCCAACTCCAGTCTTTTCTAGTCGATAATAATCTCTTTGACCCTTTTCAGTCTGGTTTTCAATCCCTTCATAGTACTGAAACTGCACTTGTAAAGGTAGTAAATGATTTACTGCTTTCTGCTGATTCTGGCTCATTGTCTATACTCCTGCTACTTGATCTCAGCTCTGCGTTCGATAATGTCTCCCATGATTTGCTTATTTCACGTCTCTCTGGTCTGGGTATCTCTGGTACTGCTCTGTCTTGGTTTTCCTCAGATAGACAATTTTATATTTCTGTTAAGGATTTTCGATCGCTCATCGTCCCCCTGAAGCGAGGTGTTCCCCAGGGATCTGTTCTTGGCCTACTATTATTCTCAATTTACATAATCCCAATCGGTCTGATCCTTTAATGTCATGGTCTCAACTATCACTTTTATGCCGACGACATTCAACTTTATTCTATCTGTACACCTACTCCATCTGCCCAAATCGACAAAATCTCTGCTTGTGTGATGGACATTAGAAACTGGCTTAGCTTAAACTTTCTGAAACTCAACATGGACAAAACTGAGATCATTTTCATTGGAACCCCAGCACTCACCAGCAACATTTCCACCAATTACACCTGCTAGATTGCTGGCTCTCACATCAAAACATTTTCTTCTGTGAAAAATTTTGGAGTAATCTTTGACTCCACACTCTCCTTTCAGCCTCACATTAAATCTGTCACTAAATCTGCTTTCTTTCATTTGCGCCGCATTGCCCAACTGCGTCCCTTCATCAGTATCAAAGATGCTGAAACTGTCATCCATGCATTCGTATCATCATCATTGGTCTACATGCCATCTCCATCTTCAGATTACAATATATTCAAAACTCTGCGGCTAGAATACTCACTCATACCAAACGTTCTGCTCATATAACCCCAATCTTGTCCGATCTACATTGCCTCCCAGTTGCCTAGTACATTACCTATTAAATTAAAAATTCTTCTCCTTGTCTTTAAATCTATAAATGGCTTAGCTCCCAATTATCTTCTCAAACTGCTCTCCCCCTACATTCTGACTCGTTCACTACGTTCCTCCGATTCTGTTTTTTATACTTTCCCTCTGCACCGCCTCTCTTCAATGGGCAGCAGATCATTCAGTGTCATTGCACCTAAACTCTGCAACACTCTACCACACTCTCTCCGTTCTGTTAACAACATCTCAGCATTTAAATCTTTACTCAAAACTCACTTGTTTTCCGAATGTTACACCTGAATTCATCTGTCCTCTGCATTTTTTGTGTTGACCTAATTGTTTTCTACTTTAGTACTTAAATATCTGTTTGTTTTATTCTTTTTTTGTTTGTTTTTGTTTTCACTCATTGTAAAGTGTCCTTGAGCTCTGGAAAGGCGCTATATAAATAAAATTTTTATTATTATTATTATTATTATTAAAAAATTATTATGAAAAACTTTGACAGCCTGCTTTTCTGTGTTAGCATGGACTAACGCCAGGCTTTCTTCAGACACTCTTCAGTGTCCCTTCACTCCACTCATATCAGGATATTCTGTATGAAATTTTTTTTTTGAAATAATAACATTGGCAGTGCTTTTTAAAGATAGAGTGAATTATTACTGGATAAAGCTGAACATTCTCCGGTGCTGAAGAATATGTCTAAAGCAGTAATGCCAAACTGTGCAATTCCTGACTTCAAAAATAAGTCGATTGACCCTCAAATGACCCTTAGACTTCCGTGTTAAAATGTCCAGCATTATAACAGAAATTAACGTTTATAGGCTGGTACAAAAAATTTTTTTATCTCTGGCTAGATTTCCTATTAATGGCAACTGCAAAGGGGGTGAATTTGTATGTAATTCATAAATATATGTATAATTAGGGTCACGGCTAATATGAGTGACAGCTGCATTGCGGATGGCAAACTGCTAGCTGTCTGCTACACGTCATTTTAAAAGGTATGAATGACAGAGTTCAATCAAATGCAAAGTAACATTAGCATACAAAGGAACATTAGCCACCATAGCATATTAGTAACACTAGCCAGGCTTCTTTTGTCCTGATTTTCAGAGGTTAAAGAGCTGAGTGAAGTTTTATATTAGGTACAGACACTGGTCACGCTTCTACCACTAATTAGGTGAGACATAAAACAGATCTCCCACTGGGGCAATCAATAAAGATAGATCTATCAATCTATATTTCCCATGTGAATCAAAGTATATGCTTGCCCTGTTCTGCCCCCACTCACATGTTTATATGCCTAGCACTCCAATCATCAAGAGCAGGGAACAGATGCCGTAATGCAAGCTCTTTAATATCACTGACAGGAATACAGCACTGCAGAGAGGAAGCGTCGGCTAAATGAGACAGACAGAGAGGTAAAAATGAGCGCCAAATGTCACTGCAGCAAATGGAAATCTTACCTATCTCCATGCTCTTCTTATGGTTTCTATATAAAATAGTCTCTCAAATACTATACTGTAGTTTCACAATGTCTCCTCAAAGAAAATGGATCCTTTTTTCAGATGCTAATCAGGCTTTAGAGCTTATTTTATGCCCCCTAATATATAAAAATTGAAGGCTGGAGGGAACCATATTCAGAACTCTCAACCGCTTCAATTTTCTGAGGCTATAAAAAAAGATAGTTACACGCTTTTCTACTTCAGCGGGTGAGACGTACATTGTTACATATCTATCAAAGAGACGGAATATTCTGGACCATTTAGCTTCTCCGTCTTGTTTGTCGAAAATATTTTTAAAAAGAAGGAAGAGAAGACAGTGGTGTTTTTAAGATGGATAAGTGAGCCAGTGTAATCCGGTTCTCATCTTAGCAGCCAGATGAATCTAGGAGAATCATGTGATTGTGTTTGGCTTGGGTTTACTGTTTACTTCAGGGGTGACGTTAAGGAAAATGATCCCATTCTGTTGTGGATATGAAATGGATTATTTAATTTCCTCTAAATTACATTAATGAGCCAGGGTCGCCATTAAGATGAGTAATATGTCCTGAAAATTGTACCTTTTATGGACCCTTACACACACACTCCCTCTCTCTCCCTCTCTCTCTTTTCCTCCTAGTGAAAGTTTCTGAGTTGTTAATGTTAATGTAATGTGTGTTTTTTTTTTCTTCTAATAGCAAATTAAATAACTAATTGGTTTTATGAGAGGTACTTAAATTATGTACTGTGCAAATAAACACACTTTCTCACTAGAAGAATGAGCACTGGAATGAGTATAAAACAGGCGTCACATCAGGGTGGAAATCAGCTTCACTTTCAAGCAGCACGCCCCCGGATCCAAAGCAAACTCGATGAACTGAAACCGCTACGTCTAATGGATGAACGCAGTGGGCTCATCATGCTGAAGCTCATCTGAGAGACTGCTGGTGTCTGTAGACAGCTCACATGCTTCGTTGGACTTGTTTACAGCCTTTTGAATGATGAGGCAGCAAAAACATGTCTCGCGGAATCGGCAGTAGGCTTTCTATTCTCAAGCAGCCTTGACTAAAAAGGAACCTGGTCAACAATGCAGTCAGGGTTACAAAATGCACACGGACAAAATCCAGATCTCTCGAAATGTACGATGAAAATACTATAGGGTTATAATACACATGCCAGCTGTTAACAGAGTTACATGTAATAAAAATGCTGACAATATTCGGATTGTGTTTGCCTACAGCAAAACCATATCATTTGAATGATCCTGGTTGCTAAGCAAACATGCATAAAGATGTTGACCCTAAGCTACAGTAGGATGTACATTTATTGCGCAACATGGACTGAGAGGTATTAGAGCATAATAACCTTATGAAATAAAATAAAAAACCTGATGTGCATGCAAAAGAAAAAAACTAATAACTTGAAGCACTGGAAAATGAACCAAAGCAAATGGCTCTATCTTTGCGGGTGTGAGAGCGACCCTGTGCGTGTGGGTGATAAATACTAATAACATGCAGTTGCATAGAAAATACTCGCAATGGATTTGAAATGAGCTTTAGGGAAGTTGTTGCTGGCTGTCATGTGTCACTAAAATAAGAAATGTTAGTACTAATACTTGTTAGAAGAAGAAGAAGAATAAGAATATTCAATTATTGTCACATGTACTTTTTACAGCACAGCGAAATTTCTTCTTCGCATATCCCAATTAGGAAACTGGGGTCAGAGCGCAGGGTCAGCCAGCTTACAGCGCCCCTGGAGCAGATAGGGTTAAGGGCCTTGCTCAAGGGCTCAACAGTGGCAACTTGCAACTTAGAACTATTATTTACTCTATAGTATGAGTTTAAATATGAAACCAAATGTTATGATCATCTGTCATCATCTGCACTGGTCCTCAGTGGTTCGTGCCTTAAGTTCATGATTTTTTTCTATGACTGAATGATTCACAGATCTTAAAAAAACAAAAAACATTCCTCTGAAACTAGCCAAGTATAAGAACTGGTCTGAAAATGAAAGCCTAAAAAGAAAAGTTTGGTTCATTGGACCACTTGGGGATAAGGTCTGGACTCTGTGGTGGACAGTCCATTTATGGAAATGGTATCTCATGCTCCCTGAAATACTCTTTAACGATTTGAGCCTGATGAATCCTGGCTTTGTCATCTTTAAATAAGCCCCTGCTATCAGGAAAGGAAAAAAAATCCACTGTTGGAAAATCCTGGTCATTCAGTATATTCAGGTCGTCAACTGACCTAATTTTTTTGGGTACATAATGATGCTGAACCTAGACCTGACCAACAGAGGCAACCCCAGATTATAACACTGCCTCCACCGGCTTATACAGTAGGCACTAAACATTATGAGTGCATCACTTCATCTTTGTGTGTGTGTGTGTGTGTGTGTGTGTGTGTGTGTGTGTGTGTGTGTGTGTGTGTGTGTGTGTGTGTGTGTGTGTGTGTGTGCGCGTGTGTGTGTGTGTGTAAATGCTCTTACGTTCTCTATTAAACATAGTTTTGAGTTGAGCTTTTGCTTTTTTATGATTTGATTTCAGAGACCATCTCCCATCACGCTCATTCAGGATGTTTTTCCTTATAGATGACAATATCCTTCCAGGTTTAACAGTTTCAGTAATCTCCTTAATTGTTTTCTTTGCTTGGTGCAGGACAATAATGTTACGCTTCTGAAACAGAGTAACACTGTTTCCATGACTACAGGATTTGTCTTTTGACATGGTTGTTTAAGAAATGAGAAGCTACTCACTACATCAGTTAGGGTTAAAAATGAAACATATTAATCAGTGCGGTAATAATGTAATCGGCGACATGGTGGCTTAGTGGTTAGAACTGTTGCCTTGCATGTGGGGGCCAGTCGTGTATAGTTGACATTCAGTGACAGCCAATAAAATTGTCTTGTTTTTGGATGAGTTTTCGAATCCTACTGTACTCTGGGTGAAAAGTTTATAAATGTGAATTCTGTTGTTTTACACTTTTTACGTGTTTATCCACCTGCCTCCTGAGGATTGACCTGATCTTTTCTTATGGCAAGGTGCTCCATCATGCTGGAAAAGGCATTGTTTGTCTAATCATTGATGATTCTTCTCAAAACTGTAGACAACGTTATATTACTAAAGTTTCTCAACTTTGATAACAAACCCTAAGAAAAAGTCTTAAAAAGCTATTCATTTGCGTTGGCCGGGAACCGAACCTGGGTCACCTCCAAGGTTGAGGGTTCGTTTCCCGCTTTGGGTTTGTGTGCATGGAGTTTGCATGTTCTCCCCGTGCTTGGTGGGTTTCCTCTGGGATCTCTGGTTTCCTCACACAGTCGCAAGACATGCAGATTAGGCTAACTGGTGTTCCCAAATTGCCCAAAATGTGTGTTAATGAGAGTGTGTTTGTGTAGAAGGATGGATATGCAATAGAAATATATTTTATACATATACAGTATTAGGGCTGAAACGAGTAACTCAAGTAATTCGATTACAAAAAATGATTGAGGCAAAATCTTCTACCTCGAAGCTTTGTTTAATTCATTTTAAAAGCTTACGTTAGGTTTTTGCGCAATTATTTGTTGACAGAGCATTTTGACAAAGTGCGCTTCCGGATGCAAGCCCCCACAAAGCGGAAGGAGACGCAGTTAGTTGTGTATTGATTTGATGGAGCGGACGATTCTGGTGCGGAAGAAAAAAATGGACAGGAGCGATAAAATTATCTGCGAGCCAAGAGAAGAAGCAACCAGCAAGAGAAAACGACAGAAACTGTCAGTAAAGGCTTATGTTATGCCTGAACTGTAGATTTTGAAACTTTTAGTTCTGAATGTTTAGTTGCACATCTTAGTGTTTTTGTATAATCATTTATTTCAATGTGTGCATTTGAAATTTTTTATTTTTTAGTATTTACGTCTGAGAAAAGGCTTTAAAATAAGAATGTATGGCATTGTAATGCACTTAATTCAACTCAGTCAACTTTAATTTTGCGCGGTGGCCGGAAGTACCATGCATGATGGTTCACCACGAGTTTTGGCGCTGCGATTATGTTTTCATCTTTCCATGCAAAAAAATTAATAAATACAAATAAAATTACATGTTAAAATAATTAACATGACCTTGCAGAACTGTGCGGAACGTCAGCGGAACGTCGGCGGGCAATCACGGCGATTCACGGTGCCTAACACCGCATCTCACCGTGAGTCAAACCGCATAGGCTTGTATTGTGAATAATGACAATGTTTATTTTTGATGAAATGCTGTACGCATTTTAAAAATTTTAGTTTATTTTTCTAAAGAGAAAACCAATTAATCTTTGTTTATCTTATATAGTTTACATTGCTGTTTAATTAAGCAAAAGTACATTTTATCCGATTTTCTCGATTAATCGATTAAATTTTTGGTAGAATACTCGATTACTAAAATATTCGATAGCCACAGCCCTATACGTAGATATAGTATGTTACAGATAATAAAGGGAATATTATTATATTATTATAATTAGTCAGTAGACAAATCCCGACATTACACGCGCCGTAGATCAATTCGACTTCTTAATTAATTATGTATTTTAGCTTTTCAGTGCCTCGTAGACTCCGACAGGTCAAAAGAAAACGGAACTCTTGACTTGTTCCTGTTTTCCACCCGGACACCATTTGAAGAGGCTACTTCCGCTTTACGTAGCGTCCATCTGCTTTCTTAGCTAACACTGTTCGGCAGTTTCTGACGAGGACCGGGATTCATTTTTGGACCAAACAAAACCTGGAATAAGGTACTGTACTTTTATACGACTCTCGCACTTTACAAGTTACATTGTAATACTAAGTATTGGAGAATAAACGAATAGTCTAATTATGAATCATTTCACGCTAGCTAGCTTATTAGCAATCGTAGAAACAAACCGCAGCAGTGGTTCGAGAATAACTAGCCTATTGTGTGCAACTTAACGTAACATCCAGCATATTATTTATGACCTGGTCATATTTGAAAAAATAACATTTGTCTGATTCTTCGTGTTTTTTTCCTCCCCAGAACTTGATGGCTCCGAATATTTGAATAAGTTAGCTAAGAGTGTAGATTTTTAAACCCAGTGTCAGTTTTCTGTCCATCAGAAATAAATTACGTAAGTGTTTGTTTCTACTAGCACTCTAAGTTACATGGCCATGTCAACTGAAAATAAGTGTGTGTGTGTGTGTGTGTATATATATATATATATATATATATATATATATATACACACACACACACACACACACATGTATGTATACACACACATCAGTATTGGACAGAGTATAGAAGGACAGAGACATTATGTTTAGTAGTAGACGTTCCATGAATACAGAATGTCCCCCCAAAGTCCCCATTTTCCCCCCCCTAATTTAGTCGTGTCCAATTCCTCCCCGTCACTAGGGGGCTCCCACATTAAGGCTACTACACTCAGTTGGAAGGGCCAAAGACTATCACGTGCTTCCTCAGAACCACGTGACGCCAACTGCATCTTCTTGAACTGCTCGCTCATGCACCATTGGTTGCAGTGTAACACACTTGGAGGACAGCGCTATCTGCTCCTTCCGCTTGAGTGAGCTCACAGACGCCCCTGATTGACTGTAGAGCCATAATTAACGTGGGCGCACTAAGTACCTCTCATCCCACCCCTATGAGAGAGCTCGGCCAATCAGCTCTTTCTAAACCTCTGGCTGCGAGAGGTTACAACATCACACAGGAATCGAACTTGCGGTCTCGAATTTCATGATTGTGTTACGATTCAGATCTATTTGAAAAAAAATATAGTATTTCAATATTAACCGTAACTACATTAAAGATATGGATAGTTTGATCTTTGAGGGCATTGTATATTTCCTTGTATTTGTATGGATTACAAACAACAATCTTTAATAATTTTTTTTGTAAATTTTCGTTTGTATCCGTCTGGGCTGTAAATGAATGTGAAAGGACTCATGTTGGTCTTTTACACGGAGCTTTCACTCTCACTCACTCACTCATCTTCTATACCGCTTTATCCTGTGTTCAGGGTCATGTGGACCTGGAGCCTATCCCAGGGGGCCTATGGCACAAAGCAGGGCACTCCCTGAACAGGGTGCCAGTCCATCACAGGGCATACACACGTACACACAGACACCCATTCACACACTACAGGCAATTTGGGAATGCCAATTAGCTCAACCTGCATATCTTTGGACTGTAAGTATGATATTCGTAATTAAAAAAATTAAACATGACTGTTATTGTGAAAAAGATATATGAAATAAGGAATATTTTGTAACAAATTCAATTTACAGTAACTGCTCTGTGTTAAAAAAAATGTAGATGAAAATATAAATATGTAGTGCAAATGTGTCCAAATTGGCCATGAATGCACAGACAGTGTTGGATGTTACAAAAAGACAGTATTAGTCCTGTGTTGTGGTTGAGAGACCTTATCGCCTGCGGAAAGAAGCTTCTCCTCCTCCTCCATTAATCAGTAGGTTAATGGTGTATTAATTTATTTTGGTGTAAATTCTAATTAATTATGGTGTAAAATTAATTAATTAGAAAAGCATCTGGGTCCAGATAGAACTCTCTCATCCGGACTGTGGTGTGCCATTTAGTGATGCAAGTTGTAGAAAAACAGGAGAGTTTAGATTAAAGACCATCACAATCATCAAAGTGGTGCTGGAGGTGTAACAGAATTACTGACAGCAGTAGTCAGTAGGCTTTCAAGACTGCACACAAGCACTTTTTCCTTGTTATTTAATCTCACCTTATCAACGAGCAGTGCAAACAGATGTGCAGTTAAATCATGTTGAAATGTCTTATTTTCATGGCATAATGTGCTCAACAAAATGATTAGCAAATCTTCTTTTGGTTTCTTCAGTGTAAACCTGATTTATGCTCTTGCCAGAGAGACTGTAAAGAGCTTCTCCAGTAATGCAAGAGGATGGATGAGTTCCGAATCCTGAATCGTTATACCCTGTGAATTTAGTGACAGAGTTAATGTACTCCAGGGCTTCAGACTGGCACCATTTGTTCACATTTTGTGACCATTTTTGGAAACTGGAATGCGACTAAATGGGCATGACTATGCAACATGACCTCTGTCTGCACTGCAACTTTTTCGCAGCTGGATGCCTCGTTGCTGTGTAATATTCGTAACATGATAGACTTGCTTAATTAACAGTTTTTAACATTTGATCGTCTTGTCATAGTTAACTTATTTTTAATTAACCTCATCGTATAAACCAGTGGTTCTCAAACTTTTTCTGTCATTCCCCACTTAAGGGGGTGAGCAAATTTTCAAGCCCCACTTGTCAACAAAATAATAACGAAATCTGCCAAGTTTACTGTTTATTGAAATATCAATTTCTAAACCAATAAGATCAAACAACACCAAGTTAAAAACAGATAAAATACACGTGCAATTGTTATAAAAGGCTTATGTTGTCACTTATCTTTGCATAACTGACCCCATGTTTATTAGCTGCTCAGTAATCGTTTGAAGTTTTTTTTGCACTGGCCAATTCTGTATGCAACTTTGAATGAAGCCATTTGTGCTTTGCTGTCCACTGATTCAGATTTTACCATGTGATTCTCCTGCTGTCTGTATTCTGCCAGCTTTCTTTGAAAGAAGTCGAGTGGCTTATTAACGTGTGTTGTCTCTAAGTGTCTTCCTAATTTGTTGGGTCTCATGCGGTCTGCTGCCAGCGGTATAAGACACAAAACACACACGGGTCTCTCCTCTGCCCCCACCATCACCACCATGAAGCAAGTTCGGCTTCATTAGTGGTGGGCGATATAACCAAAATCTTCTATCACAGTAGAAGCTATTTTCTACCTCGGTAACAATATATATATATATAATCACAATATAGCAATTTGTATCTGAAAATGCATAAATTAAAAATTCAAACACAAAGAAACTGTTTTACATAATGTAATTTTATATAAATTGTGAATTGCTGAGGTTTGCCGCATTTTTTTTTACTTTGGCCATATTCGTTTGGATGCTTGGATTTCAGATGATAGAAGAGGTTTGACGTGTTTCCACCACTTGTTAAAACAGTGCACTTGCGTACCTTGCAAATCAAATTCAAAAATTCTATTTAATTCAAACCTTAAAATAAAAGACTATGAATAGAAAATAAAATAGGGGGTAAATTTAATTAGGAAAGAATAAAATAAAATATAAAAACAAGTTAAAATAAAATAACTGTACAACAATACACAATATAGAAAATATATGAAGAATATGTGAACAATAAGAGCAGCTGTACGAGTAGGAAAAGAACGGTAATGTCCATGGTTGTGCAATCCACATGTTTAAAGTGGATCACGTTCATCTCATTCGTATCACTTTTCTTATCCCCAAACTAATTCCACACCACAGACGAGGCACCTTTTTTCTTTACAATCTCCTCGTTGTTGGTTTTGTCACATATAAGCAAGCTCACTGCTCGTCTTCTTCCATTGTCGAAGTGTATGTGAAGCCAAACACATCAAAAGTGGGACGAAACCGCGGCACCCGATTGAACCAAATATCTGCGCAAATACAGCGCAGCACGACTACCTGAATAGCGCAGTGATGATCTGGTTTATTTGCGCAGCCCGGTGGATCGCGCAGCGCCGCTCGAATGCGACCCACTATGTTTATTTACAAACTATTTAAAATGTCAGGACTGTTTATTATTGTTTCCGCCGTGCCATGCCTGGTTTGTATGTGCGCATCCCAGAAAATGTATTTTGATGGTCGGCGCGGTTTATTTCTGTCAGTCGCGCAGCGCTGCCCAGTGGCTCGCGCAGGTTTGTGATTCGAGCAGCGCTGCTCAAGTTGGCCCGAAGTTATTGTTCCCCTATGGTTCCACTTTTTCTCCCGGCCCACAACTGGTGTTATTTTAAATTTACTTGTATTAATGATCCATTTATTTGTGTGTGATTGTTTAGTTTTGAGCGTACGCTCTTCATTATCAATAAAGAAAAGCATGAATTAGAATAGGTACTTTCCTGTTATTTCCCCCCGATTCATTGCGCCCCACCTGTCATGTCTGTATTCCCCACTAGTGGGGCGCGCCCCACACTTTGAGAACCACTGGTATAAACAGAGTTACATGGACTGGAAAATAGCCACAACGTAACCATGTGTGTCGTAGGTGTGCTTCGGGATTACAGATAGCACTGCAGCGCCGTTCTTGTGCCACTCCAGTCCCAAACTTCTCAAACAATTTGGACAAGACGCAGCAGCTGATTAGTTGTTTAAAAAGGCAAAGACCTAATTTTGTCCAGAATTGTCCCTCAAAAGGAGAACCATGTATCGTACTGCTCTCAGTGTCGCCCAACATTTGCAGAGAAATCTAATATTGCAGATTTGACCACAAACTTTAAACATGAAACCCCAGTGAGGTGCAGCATGAAGCATAAACTATACATTGTCACATGCACTTATCTTTCCCTTTAAAAGGTATAATTCTTCTCATTTAAGTGGTGCGGTTAAATTGTGTGCTGGTGCTCGTAAAAAGTTTCAGTAAGCAGTACCAGTACATTGGAAAGCATTACTCTGGAGCCCTGATGTGGGTATCCTGATTTAACCCATTGCTACAGGGGGTTCATTTTCCTCCCACAGTCCAAAGATATGCAGGTTAGGCTAATTGGTGTTCCCAAATTGCCCTGTGTGTGTGTGTGCCCTGCTATGGATTGACAGACTGTCAAGGTTGTACCCTGCCTCTTGCCCTAAGCCTCCTGGGATAGGCTTCAGGTCCCTGCGACCCTGAATACAGGATAAAGCGGTATAGACGATGAGTGAGAACTTTTTTTTTAGAAAGCATTTTCATTTTGCAGCATTTTTTTTATACACCTGCCTAAAACTTTTGCACTGTAACCACCACACCCACAAACGTTCGTGGAAAAACTTACTTGTGGAAGCACATTGTATTGAATTTTCCTAATAAGCCATAATATTAAGGCCATCAGCCTAATATTGAGTAGCAGTCATCTAGCCAACACACTTGGGTCGCTGTAAAAAAATTACTCAATTCCTTAAGCTTGCCCATTTTTCTAGCTTTCAACCCATCAACTTTGACGATTGATTGTTCACCAAGCTTGATCACTGATAAATTGATGATTTCATTTCTGCCTCATGAGAGCTAAAAGACCTAAACCTTTTCCATCAATACAATTCATCAGCTGATTTTGCTTCTGTTGTGTAAAGTTTTCAATGAAGACATTTGGCTGTTTTTGCCCAATGGAGTAAACAAGTAATAATTTGGAGGTTTATGCCCCCTTTTTTTTTTTTTTTTTTTTTTTTGCTGAGTTTACGCAACATTTAATATGTTGTGTGTTTTGGATTTAAATGGAATTTCTTTATTCAATCGTTTTTTTATTTTTTTATTTTAAACATGCATATATGATGGGCGTATTGTTTTTATCTTTGTCTATTTGACCCTGTCCTCCCTTCATGCACTCACTTTTTGTAGTACTTACTTTTTTGCTACTGAAAACATTGTCAAGCTGGAGAAGGTCAAATGGTTGTGCATTTGGTTCACTTCACTGAAAGCTGCTTTGTGTCTGATTGCAGGTCAGGTCATTACCTTCATTATGCTTTTTCAGTTATTTTTTTTTTCCATGTGGAGTTTTTTTAAAATGTCTTTAGAAATTTTTTTTTTTATTCAGTTTAACCAGTTGAACACGAGTGTGCATAATTTCCTAATGAACCTTTTTATTAGCAGGACTAAACTTAAATGGTCCCTTTTTTTATTTTTCTCTCTCTTCAGCGGCTTCACGCTTGATCTGTGAGCGAATATGACGGACCGTTACAACATCCACAGCCAGCTGGAGCATCTGCAGTCAAAGTACATTGGCACAGGACATGCAGATACCACCAAGTGGGAATGGCTGGTGAACCAGCACAGAGACTCGTACTGCTCCTATATGGGCCACTTTGACCTCCTCAATTACTTCTCCATCGCTGAGAACGAGAGCAAGGCCCGCGTCCGCTTCAACCTAATGGAGAAGATGCTGCAGCCCTGTGGACCTCCTGCTGACAAACCGGAGGATGCTTAGGATGAAGCATCGCTCAGCGAGGACTTTTGTCTTTTAAATTTATAGGGGTCTATTAATGAGATTTTTTAATCATATGTTGTTTTTTTTTCAATTAATTGTACATTTGCATATTTGTTCCATTTTGTACAACTCAACTGTGTTTTGAAGAAAATAAAAAAAAAGGGAGACTGTGTGCCTGCCTTCCCCCATTACAAATGAAGTTGAATTCAATTCCTTTAAATTTTAGTTTAGCGACATTAAGCATAAGATTCTTCGTTTGTCCCAAGTGCAGCAAGGTTGCAGAAGAAATGGTCACAGACAAAACAGCTGGCATTGTTGTAGCTTGTACAGTTGATTGATAGTATAGATGTTCTTAATGTTTTTACACTTAAGATTTTTATACATATAAAAAAAATGTTAGCATAATGCTACAGAATGCTTTACAACTGATAGATGTACCACATAACCCAATCTTGTGAAGTCTTCTGTAATTTACTTCTACTTTTTAAGGAAAGAGGCACCAGTGCCAGTATGTCCTCAACCTGATTTGGTGGTATTGATTAATAAATAAAACTGCATTTCGATGAATAAAACACTGACATGTTCAAGGAATTATCATGACATAATTATCTTTCCCATATAATAATCTGTCCTTATGTTTTACTGCCAATGTTCTGTGGAATCATATTTCTCTGTTAATGGTTAATCTCTCCAAGTGTATTCCAACTGTATCTTTATTTAAATCACTAGCTTATCTCTGAGTGTAGTGAGAAAAGGACAAATATACTGCCTGGCCAAAAAAAAAGTCACCATTTTAGAAGGGTCAAATTGTTGGTCTGCACCAAGCAAAGAAAAAAATCAAGTCCATTTGATAATTACTGGAACTGCTTTAAGAACCCTTCAACACATTATCAAAACCTTGAAAGATGTGGTTAGAAAAGAAACATGAATGGAGCTCACTTTAACATTTGAATTTGCATGGTAATAAACAGGGTTGAGACTAAATTCAGATTGACCAAAACCCAAGTGATGTGTGCATCAAGGTAAGAAGGAAAGCATGTTAAGCGATTCTGCTTGGTCAGGTCTAGACTCAGCAACGTTATGCTGCAATAAAAAGCAGTCAGCTGACCACCTGAATGACCAGGTTATCACATCAACGGAGGTTTTCTTCCCTCATGGCACAGGTACAGTATATTCTGAGAGAGTTTTGGTTCTAGGAGCACGAGGAATCATTTTCACACATGAACTGGCCACCACATTGTGTGCTAAAGTAATTTTAAAAAAAGTTCCCCCTGACATTGAAAATAAACACAAATAACCTGTTACAGTTAAGGTTAAAGGAAGAGACAGACTTATGAGAATGCTTTACCAAAGCTGACCATCAATACAGTTTAATTATTTGAATATTTGTAACTAAGTGCATGCATTCACTAACTGATTTTCAGTAAGTTCTGTCTCCTAACCTGAGTGATGTTTCCACAGGAATACTAGGTGCAATACAGGAAAACTCACTCCCCTGAAGGACGCCAGGACATCACAATACGCTGAAAGGTCATTCCAATTACTTGTCCTGCTGTGAAGGTTACTGCTGCCATCGCACATGCAGACCCTTAACTACTTTAGAGGGAATGATTTATGTTTGGTCCCTTCAAGGATAATTATACAATGTTTTTGAGTTATAATCTTTTTTTCTTGCTTTGTCATTCTTTGTATCACTGAGAAAACTAGAGGCACTAAACTCAATGGCTGAGGCAAACAAAGCCCTTCTTCTTCCCTGACTTCTACTTTACTGCTACTAAGGGTTTTTATTTTTCATTCCTGCCTCCAGGAATAAACCAGATTTGTGCAGTAATGGCATAGAGCCCTTACTGCTACAACTCAAAAGTTAATTATATTCCTATACTAACTTTTTATGAAACTATTAAACTTTTATCCCTAATGTTTTTAAATAAATAATGACTGATACTGCATCTATAGTTTTCCACTCTTTTGAAGGCACAAAAAAAGCAACTTGTTTTACAAAGGAAGAGCAATGAAACTTGCTGACATTTCCACAGTACTGACACTGGAGCCTCCTTTCTCTTTACCAAAAACATTGATTATATTTTTCTTTATCAAAAGGCTTGAACTATTTCCCCTTATGTGCAATGAATCTAGAGTTTCAGTATTAAACAGTAAAATTGATATAAAATTCCTAAAATTGAAACAAAAAAAAGGCTGCAGTAGGCCTGGAGCCTCTATCCTGTGGAACTTGGGGCTTAATTCAATTTTATTTGTATAGTGCTTTTAACAATTGTCATTAATCGCAAAGCAACTTTACACAATCAAAAGAATTATTTAAGTTTGTATGATATGTGAATGTGTATGAATCAAAATGCTTAAGGCAATGTACACTAGAGACCTGAACGGGACAGATTTTTCAGTCCCGCTCCCGCCCGCAAAATCCCGCAGGTAAACATAGAAGTAGTTTTATTTTTACTGCTTCTTCCCGCTACTCTGTTATTTGTTTCCATTGCTTCCCTTTTGAGTATATATAAAAAAGAAACAGAAAATAAATGTTTCGTTTTATTTGAGTTTGATTAAATGGAATGATGAACATGGACACGAACCAGGAGCTTTTCAGAACATAGAAATACAACCAGAACTGTTAGAAATAGGCTAATAATTTTGCAATGAAACAAAATAATAATAAACGTTGATTTCTCAGTGGTCAAACAGAAAAGCATTTGGCCTAATACTGCTTCAGAACATTCGGCTTTTTTGCCTTTCGCAATGTCCAAACATTGAACATAAGTTATCCTTATTTCTCAATAAATAAAAATAAGTTCCGACCTTGCACCTGTAAATAGTTTTTATTTTAATTTAGTCGTTCTTGTTGCTTTTGTGCAGTAGATCACACCTCCACACAGGACTAATAACATCTTTTAAGCTCACAACACTGACTGGACAATCATGGACACATTCATACACACTTGCACTAAATACTCATACATCTGGACAATTGCACATGTCACCTTTCATGCATATTTGCACAACCACTGACACTTTAATACCATATTTCTATATTTTTGCAATATTTTATTATGCCCTTATGCACAGTTAATTTTACAAATTTTACTAGTTAAAATTATTTCTTTAGTATTTCCTTTTTATTGATTATTTATTTTACGTACAAGATTTTATTTTCTTATTTTCTTTTTTTCAAGGTCACTGGCGGTCGTATAAAAGCATTTCACTGCATATTATACTGTGTATGATTGTGTATGTGACTAATTGAATTTGAATTTGATTTAGATAAATAATATAGTATTTGTTTTCAATAAATTAATTTTAAGATAATTCCATTTTGCGGGTGTCACGCGATTAATTTTATTCTCCCGCAACCCGCACATACATGAGGACCTTAACGCACGCACCCGCATTCACCCATCAAATCTTGTCCCGCGCTGGACTCCGTGCGCTGGGTCCCGCGGGTGCAGGTCTCTAGTGTACACCCAGGATGGGGTGCCAGTCCAACTGTGTGGAATTTGGTAATGCCAATTAGCCTTATATACAGTATACACAAACACACCATTAAACTGGTAACAGGACCATGTCCACCTAACGCTCACCCATGCCAGAGACGACCAATAGATCCCACAGACAAGCCAAATTGCCATTATGTTTTTTTTTTTTTTTTTTTTGCAATCTTAATATATTTATATGTTGTTATTAATTTGAGGATGTATTTGCCGAATAATGATTTTTTTTATGTTTTAAAAGAGGGGGTATTATACATGACATATATATATATATATATATATATATATATATATATATATATATATATATATATATACTGTGTATATACAGTGGAACCTTGGATTACGAGCATAATTCGTTACGGAATCCCCCATAGGACATAGTGGAAATTCTAATTATTCGTTCCACAACCCCCCAAAAAAAATACATATAAATAATTAACACAAAATATACAGTAAAAATAAAACAAATTAACCTGCACTTTACCTTTAAAAAAAAGTAAAAATAAATCCTGACAGAATTCCATTTATGCGCACAGGCACTGTGTTTGTTTTTTCTCTCTCTTGCGCTGCAG
This sequence comes from Channallabes apus, assembly GCA_030522415.1. NCBI lineage: Eukaryota > Metazoa > Chordata > Actinopteri > Siluriformes > Clariidae > Channallabes > Channallabes apus. The sequence continues at coordinate 15,580,712 of CM060118.1, forward strand.
AGTGTGTGTGTTGTGTGTGCGCTCACGTAATTTGACACCGTGCCAGTTCACACACTCTCTCTTTCGCCTTTAGTGTGTGTGTTTATGTGAAGTACCCCCTCTTTTCTTCACACACACACACACACACACACACACACACACACTAAAGGCAAGAGCGAGAGAGGGAGAGAGAGAGTGTGTGAATCGGCAGTGTTATAGTAAACAGTACATGCATGCACGGATGTTGATTATCCCAGTGAGAGACGCGCACTAAGACCCAGCAGGGAAGATGATTACCCACAATTCCGCAGCGCAAGAGAGAGAAAAACTGTTGGCTCAGTTGTGATCACGTGACGCTCGGCGTCAAAACAAGTAGCGTATGCATGATACATGATACTCGGTACTCGTAAACCAAGACTTGTTCGTTTTCCAAGTCAAAATTAATTTAAATTTTTGCTCGTCTTGCGGAACTCTCGCAAATCGCGTTACTCATAATCCGAGGTTTCACTGTATATATACATACAGTCCCTATAAAAAATTTAACTAGAACTTTAGTAATATAGGAGCTCTGGTCTGTCTTCTGGAAAAAGCATGTCTAGTCACAGATATTGGTGTGGGCATGCATTTGTGTGTTTGTGTGTGAGTGTGTGTGTTGACTGGGTAAGTCCTCACCAGCTGTCCCCACAGTTTGAGTCGAGGAGGCGATCACACGATTCTGCTGTGTCAGACGCAGCATACTGCCGCAAGCTGATCTGCCTTTTCTTTATTTTCACGCTCCCGCTGGGAAACCCATTTTGTTTTTGTGGACTGTCTTAAAGGTAGTGTTTGCAAAAAAAAAAAAGATGGATTTTTTGAAATGGATTATAACCATCCTACACAATTTGATATTAAGTGAAGACTGATTTAATAATTAAATTGTAATAAAAATTTTTTATTTTTTGGTTTAAATGTCTTTTATTGACACTGGTCTCCTTTCTAACAATTTTTAACTCTTATTACTGTATGTTTTGTGATTCCTTGACTGGTCTTGGGGCAGGGGTCCCTGGTTCGAGCCCCGGAGTCGCCATGGTGCCGCTGTTGGACTCTTAAGCAAGGTCCTTCAACCCTAAGTGCTCAGATACAATCAGATGTCAAGCTGGCAACCCAACCATTTAAATAACTGCCACAGAAATAATGGATATACACATATATCTGTTGGTATATACTATAGATTAACCACACACAGCTAATCTCGGTGCTGTTCAGCAACACCATCCTACTGTAGAGCAGCATTGCAGCTGGTAGTGACTTCTGATGTTTGAGATCATTGATATTTGTTCTTCTATTAACAAAAAAATATAAAAATACAGGAAAATTGAACAATGCCATGGCTTATCCCATATATTTCATCGTAAACCTATAGTGTTTAATGGTGAACTTCTCCTTTACGCATTGTGATGATCAGCATCATCAGCAACTCCTATCAGGGTTAATGGTATATAAATAATGTGCCATAGGCACGTGGTCTATGGTAGGCTTCTTAATATTCACATTCCTGAGAGAGAAACAACAGCACAATCAGGTGTGTATCAGTTTGGCTGGAGTTGCTCCAACTCCAACTTTATCCTCAGAACTGAACTCTCAGACTGAGGCCATTTGGAGGTACAGTGCTGACTCCAGGTTTAACATACCCCAGGGGGCAGTAACCTGAATGACAACCCTATTAGAACACGACGAGGACACACGGCTCATTTAGTAAGCCATTAGAACCTTTATACAGTCTTGTAAAGGATCGTTTATTCCACTCATCTGTTTTTTTTCCTCCTTTATTTTAAGAAACATATGAAATGCTGACTCAGTGAATAGGACTTTTGTGTCCTCATACTTTCATGAGTTACATGGTCTAATGTCCAATATAAGCATTAATTACTGTTCCATAAATTTCCTTTCAATGTTTCTAACCCAATTCATCTCAGAAAAACATTCATTTGATGATTGCAATATAGTTAGATATGCATTTCATAAATCATCTTAATAAGATGTTGCATATTTCATGAGGGGGAAATGTATAGATCCATACATTGAAGTTTAACAGCACCTCAAACACTTTTAAAGCATTTTGCATTACAACTGAATAATGACGCATTATTGTTGTCACCACTATTGTCAGTTGTTTTTCCTGTTTTCCCAATCTAAACTTTACTGAGCTCCAAAGCAAAGCTACATTTCCACCAGATTTCGATACATATTGGGCGAAATCCAGTAAAGATCTATAGTACACGTTTTAAGCCCATCTGGGGTGGTTGTCAAGCAGAGAGCTGTAGCAGAAGTGTATGCTGGGCCCATAACCCAGAAGTTGATGTAATAAAACCTCAGTCTGCTAAGCCGTGTAGACATTTTAGATGTAGTGGTGACTCAGACAGATAAGGCTCTGGCTTACTCTGGACATGCTGCACTGCTGAGCTCTTGAGCAAGGACCTTAACCTTAACCAGGGGCTCTGTATAGTGGCTGTCCCTGCTTTCTAAGGGGATATGGGGAAAAAATCATTTTCACATGTGATGAATAATTAAGTCTCGCACTTAATCCATAGCCTCAAATTGCAAACTTAAATGTAAATAGTGCAAACACAATATATCATAACTGTTTTTCCCCTTGAGGTTTTTATATCGGTCTGAATGTCAGTAGTCTTTTTAAACACATGGTAGCAGACAGTGGCGGACTGGGACAATAATTCAGGCCGGGAATTTGACTCCACTCCCAGGCCACCTCTGCTGCTGCAGTCACCACCACCCTATTCATGTAATCTACTGGACTGAAACTTGTAGGCTAACCCTATTATTGTAACAGGTACAGTAGACTACCAGATGCAATATAAATGAATAAAAAAAAAAAAAACCCTTAACAACTCACTAGGAATACACCATTTATACTACCAAACCAATGACAAATAGAAAATAGGCTTTTTAAAAGAGATAATAAGAGACACATTCACATGTTGAAATTTTACATTTTATGTATTTTCAGTGCTCACCTCTAGTATACCAAATGTATCAGAAACACAAACACAAATAAACTTAACAAAACCTATGACAGCGTAAGTAACAGATAACAATGTTTACTCAATTATGGCATTATGTGGAACAGACCAGTAAGAGTAAACAGTAAGTAATTAGCACTACTAGTGATTTCACTGTCTCCTTCATCTTTCCCTGAATCCTTCTCTCTCTCAATCTGCACATCTAGTTGCTCACATCGTGTTCAATAATCTGTATTTATAATTGTGCAGCCATCAGTTGTATGTCCCCAAAATCACAGTCCTACTACTGATCTTATAAATCATAAAAAGCCCATGTTGTTTAAAAAGTATAGGCTGCTGCCTGCATGTTTAGTTTTGCTTATCTTAAACTTTACCTGAAGGTTCCTGCTCTGACTCTAACGCTGGACTGTCCACCACCTCTACTGTAGCTCAACAGCAGGAGCATTTGCAGCACTAGTGCTACTGCGGCTTCCTTCCTCACCTTTTATAAATAAATAAATAAACAAATAAATAAATAAACATTGCAGACTGCATATTGTAGACTAGAAATGAAAAATCTAAATAACTAATACTGTATTCTTTTCCATACCATCTACTTGATTTATTTATTATTTTAAACAATTTGACCCACTAACACTATTCTGTCTACTTTTTATTCATTTTTATTTATTATATGAAAAATATGCTACATGTAGACGAAACGAGACTTGACACAGCACAGCAGCACTTACATATTGTTGCTCGTTTGTTGGTTTAATTTTATCTATTGTGATTATCTACTGTAAGTGATTTGGATGAAAGTGTTCGTCTGCCAAATTATTATAAATATAATGTAAATGTAATCTTGACCGACCTGTTCCCTTACTGGCGAACATGGCTGGGATTTTGCAGCAGTTTGCTGCGTCTGCGGCCGGGGCTTTTTTCCTTTTATACGCTCTCTCTCTCTCTCTCTCTCTCTCTGTCTCTCTCTCTCTCTCTCTCTCTCTCTCTGCTCCTCCTTTGCGTTTACGCTCCATTTTTTGAACGATTTAGTCAGATATACCCTGTCTCTGGATATAGCCAGATATTAGGCAGTGCGTCGCTGACATTGGGTCATGTGGGAGGTCATGTGGGGGGTCATGTGGGAGTGTAATTTTCCCTCCTGATCTTCTAATCTTCCCTTTCCATTGCCTGATTCGTAGATTGAGATCCGTCAATTAATTAGTAGTTGCACACCAGCCTATCACATGCCAGGCTGATCGTCTACACAGCGGCAGCCGGCAGGCCAGAACGACCGCCAGGCCACCGGGAAATGTCCGCCCCTGGTAGCAGACAAGGTCTGTGAATCAGTTCTAATAAACCTGGAAAAAAACAGACCATCTTTCAACAGGCAGCTCTTTCAGGTTTATGGGGAACACGTACTGTAAATCATGAACAGTCCCTTATTGTAACAGCTTTCTGTCCTATTTAACAAGCGCAGAGGTGTTAATCAATCCATCATGAAGTATAGATGAAGAGGTTATTTGCAAGAAGAAAAATGAAAAATTTGGGAAGGTTAAAGAACCTTCAGGCTGCTGCCCTTATAGTGCATTAGGATTCTTAAAATGAATCTTAAAAAATATGCTTTTAACCATTTGACAAAATACATTAACCTATCAGAGGTAACAATATCTCATTTTTATAAGTGTATATCTTCTGACAGTGGGTTATGGTGTGCTCGGAAATGAGCAACAGGGTTATTGTTAGGTAGCAAAGGCACAAAATGCAGGCTATAGGTGCATATACTGTAGGTATATGGATATTAAAGATGATTTTGGAATAGTGTTTTTAAATCCATAATTCAAATAATAAATTCAGTGACAGTTCTGTAAATTCTGTAATTATAAATATTTCCTTGCTGTGAACCTGTTAACGTAACGGTAATCTCCAATGTCATGGTGCAGTTTTGCAGTGGCAGATGGTCCACCACTCTGAAGACATGATCGTGAGTAGGGCTTTGAACCAGCTCATGTAGTGCTGCAGGTTGTTTTAAGATAGAGTGAATGTTGTAGTACCTATACCTATAATGGAATACTTATGGGAAAAGATTGTTTATTTTGAGTTGTTAATATTCTATTGATAATTAAATATTTCAACTTTTAATCATTTTATATTTTAAAATGTTCCCACTGGTCTATGAAATTTTAATTTATAGGAAAGATGTGATCTGATTCATCGATTCATCTTTTGACTCCTCCAAGCTGTAGGACTCACAGTTGCCTTAAAACATAAAAGAATTAGGTTAAATATGAATGAATGTTTGAAATATGTCTGTAGAAGGTAATTGAATCCTGCCATTTTCGATTACATATGGAGGTCATTCGGGAACAGCAGCGTGGCGATAGAACTGTGCTTCGAGCTATTTCACACTTAATTACTTACTTTCCCTGGCCCTGAATGTAAAACCTTCTGTTTTGCCTTCTGCGACTATTTACTGTAGCTAGAAAGTGAAAAGAAGGACGGATGGGAAGGCTTTCATGACAGTTCATTCACAAAGTCAAGGTCCATTTCTATTTAAATTAGATATTAGAAAACTGCCTATTTAACGTTTCATCTGGATTGTTTTAATGTACTGTAAATGCAACCTGAAAAGAGAGTTCACACAGCAGTTAGAGTTAAAAGCCCACATAAATTGCACTACTTGTCATGATAGATGTGCTTAAAGGTCAAAACTGGTCTCTCTTGATGCTATTTCACAACCTAATGTGGTGTAAATGTGGTGGAATGTAACTGCATATAACAATAAAGTGTAAAAATAAAAAAAGGTAGGAAACTGTAGTGAAGATATATACAGAATTTGAACCTTCTTAAGATCCTTTTTAAGTATCCCGTTATTTATTTTTTAAAATACACATTAGAGCCCTATTCGGACGGGACGTTTGAATTAGATTTTTTTTCAGACGACGTCTGTCATTTCATGTCTGCATTCGGACAGGTCTAACATCTCCGTGTTTATTACGGAGGTAGGAGTGTTTTACATGTGGGCGTTGCACAAGACCACATGTCCACATCTACATCCATTATTGGACCCCTTGGGGTATTACTCCAAAAGACTTCTGGGTAGTGTCTGGCACAAGAACGTTGGCAGTGGATCCTTTGCATGCTGTGGGTTGCAGGGAGTGGCCTCCATTGATCAGGTTTATTTGACCAGCACATTCAATGGATGCTCAAGCTCAATCGAATTGAAATCGTGGGAATTTTGGGGCCGAATCAACAACCCTGACGAGCTATACATGTCACTCCTGAGCTGCCAGTGATCCAGACTGCCTCTGCCCTCTGGACCTGGTGTACTGTTTCTGGTTGGAGATCTCATTGCATGGATGCCCCCGCGTGGTCTGCCTGGGAAGCCTGTGGTGACTGGGGACATTTCCACTTTTTCACAAAGACGGTCCTGTCCTCGGCTGATGCAGACAGCTGTTCTCTGAGGACTTGTGACTTCTGTCGCTCGATAGTTCAGGACTGAAGTTTCCAACAGTCTACCTGAGCCTCCAGCATCGAACTGGACTCCATTTTAACTTTAACACATCTCCTGTTATACTGAACTTCCAGTCTCACACAGTATGACTGCAGATCAATCCCATCCTCTTTCACCCAAATGAGGATGGGTTGCCTGTTGAGTCTGGTTCCTCTCAAGGTTTCTTCCTATTACCATCTCAGGGAGTTTTTCCTTGCCACTGTCGCCGTTGTCCTCGGCTTGCTCATCAGGGACAATCTTATCATTTTGATTCATACACATTCACATCTCATACAAACATAAATAATTATTTTGATTGTGTAAAGCTGCTTTGCAACAATGTCAATTGTTAAAAGTGCTATACAAATAAAATTTAATTGAACCCTGAGATATTTCCCTGCTAAGCACCATACTGTATGTGGCAGACTGTGATGAATGGAGTCTTCTGATACCTTTCTATCATAGTTAGTATTGACATTTGTAATTGAAGCTACCCTCAATGGTACTGTACAGTATAGATGATCCTTGGACTACAGCAGTTCCTAGATGGATAAGTGGGATATACAGAATGAATGTTGTACAGGAACATGTACAGCACTCAATACTTGGTCAGGCTTAGTTTTGCATGAATTACTGCAGCAATGCGACAAAAAAGACTAGCGTGTTGCTCAGTGGGCCAAAGTCCTCTTTTCAGATAAAAAGTGAATTTTGCATTTGATTTGGAAATTAAATGTGCAAATCAATTATATAATACTGTATATGAGGTTCACGTTTTGAATTTAATCACTGAAATACATCAACTTGTCGGTGATATTGTAATATACAAGAACTTCCTAAATCTATGCCGCCAAAGACCCCCAGTACTCCCACAGGGGGGGAAAAAATCACATTTAGTGAGGTCTGGACTTCTTGAAGAATATTCATAAGGTCTGTGTTGTCAGTCAACGTCCTGGAAAATGCTGAATTATACCAGCATGCACAGTAAGAGCAAAATGTGGAGACATGTAGAGCCACCAAGAGCCACGAAAACAGCATCACTGTGCTATACAGTAGCTAAGATCACTGAAACTTTACCAGAGGGATAAACACCACTGCTTCCAAATATATTCACTCAAGTGATATTTTGATGGTGCTGGTTGAAAGCATTATCTAACAAATTGCTCCAAAATCTCCCACCTGTGTTCAAATAGGTTGAGATCTGGTGACAGTGAAGGATCACTTACTGTACACCATTTTCATCCTCATCAAACCCCTCAGCAAGCCCTTGTGGATTGTCAAATAACAGAGACACCATTTTATTCCCCTTTGTCACTCGTGTCCATTTCAAGGAGGTGATAACAGGTAATGATAAAAAATTCAAGCTCCTCTTGTTTCATTATTCAAAGGTAGAATTTTATTAAAATGTTGAGAATGTTAACTAGCAAATAGATTTGGAATCGATTCACCTGCCATGTCACTGCACAGCCCTGTTGAAATAATGGAAACCTAATTTCCTAATTCTGAAAAAGTTGTTTAATATCTCAAGTATAAGATAATTAACTGTCTGCCAAATTAAATCTAATATAACCAGTCTACTACCACACAAAAAAAAAAAACCCTGCATGGAAGAACTTTAAAGCAATAATGTTACGTTGACATGCTTAGACCACAGTGCTGTTGAGTTATCAGCTATGAAGGTGTTGAATAATTTTCTTGAACACTAGTTGAGAGTGGCAGCATTGTGGTGTAGTGGTTAGCACGATCACCTTGCAGGGTCCGGGTTTGATTTTCATCTCTGTGTGTGGATTTTACATGTTCTCCCCGTGTTTGACGGGTTTCCTCCAACAGGCCAAAGATCTGCAGATTAGGCTTATTGGCGTTCTCAAATTATGTAAATGAGTGTGTGCGCCCTGTCCAGGGTGTACACTGCCTCGTGCCCTAAGTCTCCTGGGATAGGCTCCAGGCCTCCGCAACCCTAAATGCAGGATTAAGTGGTGATTGAGAAGTTGACAGTAGTTCTAGCTATAAGACAAATGATAAGAAAGGTTTGTATAAATGTACCCTATCACACACCATGACCAAAATCTACTGTTATTTAACAGAGAAGTAGATCTAATCTTTGATATGGTGAATGATATTTAGAGAAGGGGTTTTGAGTGGCATATTGGAATGGTTTATATAGTGGTTCTTAGTAATAAGTAATTTTAAGAGAAAGAAATAGAGTTGATGGTGAGGGAATGGCTCTTTATAGATGTTTTATTGTAAGGAAGTAACTTGTTCCCCAGGTGTTCCATAACTTTAAATGGTAAAAAGCAAGATGAATTGTTCATTGAAAGGTTCAAAAATGTAATGGCTGGCAACTTGCTGCAGGAAAAAACACTCTGGTCCATGCTTTTATAAGGCAAATGATGCCACATAAAAAAATGGTAAAAAGCAAGTAATTGTAGTTATTCGTGCAACTTTAGTTCCCCCAAGGGAACAATTGTGACCAAAGTCACATCTTTTCCATCAATATACTGTAATGCACGGTGGTGTAGTGGTTAGCACTGTCGCCTTGCACCTCCAGGGTCCGGGTTTGGTTCCCAGCCAGGCTCGATTCCCATCTGTGTCCATGGAGTTTGCATGTTCTCCCCCTGCTTGGTGGTTTCCTCCCACCGTCCAAAGATATGCAGGTTAGGCTAATTGGCGTTCCCAAATGCCCATAGTGAGTATGTGTGTGTGCCCTGCGATGGATTGGCACCCTGTCCATGGTGTACCCTGCCTCATTCTCTAAGCTTCCTGGGATAGGTGCCCGGTCCCTGCGACCCTGAATACGGGATAAAGCGGTATAGAAGGTGAGTGAGTGAGTGTTTTTCAATGATCATGTAGAACAATACTAATAATTTTACTGGTCAAGACCTGTAACCAATACAACTACTACTGATTGACGTATGATCCCGCAGTGTTTTGCCACTGATGATTGAATCGGAGTGTATAAAAGGGTTCACAAGCAAAATAAAATTGATGATGAGTATACATTTTCCATTTCAGGAGAGCACATTTCCATATCGTGTAATTTTGCTTGTGCTCATCCTTTTTAAATCTGTGTAAGAGCAGCTTGAATCTGTGTGCAAATGGATTTTTATTTTTAATGACAGCAAATAAATCTGAGCAGAAGAGTTATTAAATGGATTAAACTAATGTCCCCTGCCCCATTTCGTATTTCTTAATTTTGGCAGTAAATGGACTCGGCTCTTTGCCCTGGTTAAATACTACTTCAGTAACAGTCACGCTGGATAAAAGCATGTACCAAATAAATTAAAATCAAATGAAATCATTATACTTTAGATATTAAAAAAATACATGAATATATACTTAATTACTGTTTATCCATTATGCATGTACTATGTATTGTAGAAATACAGTACACATAAATAGCTCTGTTATTATGTAGGGGCTTTATATTGTTGACAATTTTTGTCTACTGTTCTACTGTACATATATGTCGCTGCAAATACAATAAACATTTCTGCCGGATCACTATTCCTACCATAGAGTATGTAGCCTTTTTACGGATGACATGAGACATAAGCACATCACACAAGTGAGTAAGATTAAATGAAATGAAGGAAAATTATATAAAATTATATATACTGACACTCAACAGATCTTAGATCATTTGTACATCTATAACAGTTTTTGGAGCAGATTTCTCCAGCACCATCATCAAAACAAGCAGCTGAGGGAATATCTTATTGTCCTTAAACCATATACATACAGTATAGAAAATAAGATTAAATAGAACATCTAGGGAAAATTGTAAGGTTCTCAGCTTTCCTAAAGGAACCATCTCTGAAAAAGGACCTCTCTGTTGTAGGATATTAGATAGACCATTTAAAGGTCACCCATAAGGAACGCAACAGAAGGATTCCTACAGTACAGTACAAGTCATAAATGGGAGCTCTTTTTATTAAAGAGTGTTATTAAAGCAGGTTTGTGCTACTGCCTACAATTTTGCCACCAAGGATGCAGTTTCAATCCTAAGCTTGACATCCTGTTCTCCTTGTGGGCACATGGGTTTTTGTCCGTCTCCAAACAATATTGATCGGCTACTACATGCATTCACACCCTGATTCACACCTGGAATGAATTGAGTGCATGTGGAGCCCTATAATAGACTGGCAACTCGTGCAGGCTGTTGGGATATCCCAATGTTCTTAGCATATAGTCTGCATCCAATGCAACCTTGACCAGAATAAAATGGTTTACTAAAGATAAATGATGAATATCCAGAATAGGAGATTACTGGATAACTGGTCATATAAAATCTCACCATGTCTGATCTACAGACATGCAGTCATCTTGGTAATGATTTGAGATCGTATGTCTCTGTAAACAGCAATAGAGCACAAGCTGACCGAACCCTGCCTTTGAGGACTAACAGAGCGCTCAGCACACACCATCTGTAAAGCTGAGCACTTTATACTCTATATGCTACAAAACTTTATAGCGTACTTCCCATTGGAGTGCAGCCAGCCGGACATCCTGAAACTTTCCTCTCCAGTGCCCAAGCAGCTTTTACAAGCTCAATGCAGTGCAGTTTTTACATTGCCAGAGGTTTATCACCAGTACAATTCCAAGAACTGGATAAGGAGGATGAGGATGAGTTAGGGGTAATGGTGAGCTCATTCAGCAGGCCATCTGCCAGGTTCAAACAGCTTGTGTTGATAAAACTATAAATAGCTGAACTTTAAAAATGACTAGTGAGGTCTGGATGTGATGAGATGTGTTCCAAAAAAAGGTAAAGGATTGTTTTTTTTTTAAAGGCTGTGTCACAAGAAACCTAAAAATTAGCTTCATACACATAGTAAATCGTGTAAAATATCAAGGAAGAATGCGTTATCCCACTGATAGAGACCGCTGCCATAAAGGACAAGTGTTCCTATTAAGAGTGTACTTGGCCTGCAACAATGTTTAAGTAGGCAGTATGTGTAAGTAACATCCACATAAATGGCAGGACCAAGTGGGAATAAACAGAGGATGACGAGAACTACAGTAAGTGGTGGATCGTTACCAAACACCTTCTGTTTTATGATTTTAAGCCATTAATAAAACTAATTTACATGATCTGTCCTCCACCTGTGTTCCTCAGTGGTGAGATGGGTAGGGTCCTGGTTCCTACAGGTAAAGGTGGTTGGGTTGAGCCCCAGACACAGTGTTTTGCATGAAACATGACTCTAAAATAACCTTAAAAAGGCCTATAACAGTGTGCACCCCCTGTTTCATCTAACAAATTTTCTAAATACTGTATATGAAACCATTTTCCAAACACTTCCCAGAAAGCGTACAAGTAATGATTTTTTGGCCTGTAGGTTATAAGTTCTCACAGGTTCTATACACGCCAAAACTTTCTGTTCTGCTTAACACTTTACCTTCTTCCACTGAGTCACTTATTAGGGTGAAGGGCCACTAAGCATCAACACCACCCAGTGGTACAGAGATCAGCATCACAGCTTCTGGGGTGTTTACAGGTCTTACTTTTGCTGTAGCTTTGGTGTTATGCACAGTACCACGAAAAGTGTTTTTCTTTTTTTTTTTTGCACACTATTTGTCTCACTTAAATGATTCAGATCATCAAGCAATTTTCTTTATTGCACAAAGATAACCCAAATAAATACAGAATACAGTTTTAAATGATACTTTCATTTAATAAGGGAAAAAAGCTGTCCATACCTACCTGGCCCCATGTGAAAAAGTAATCCATCCTTGGCGACAACAACTGCAATTAAGTGTTTCTAGTGTTTCCCACTCTTCTATGCAGAATTGTTTTAATTAAGCCACATTGGAGGGTTTAACCTGTTTAAGGTCATGCCACAGCATCTAAACCGGATTTAAGTGCAGAGTTTGACTAGGCCACTCCAAAACTTTAATTATGTTTTTTTGAGCAATTCAGAGGTGAACTTGCTGGTGTGTATTAGATCATTGTCCTGCTGCATAATCCAAATGTGCTTAAGTGTGAGGTCACAAATTGATGGCGGGACATTGTGCTTCAGGATATTCTGGTGGAGAGCAGAATTTATGGTTTCATCAATTATGGTAAGTCATCCAGGTCATGAAGCTGCAAAGCGACTTCAGACCATCACACTACCACCATCATGTTTGACTGTTGGTATGATTTTCCTTTTATGAAATACTGTTAGTTAGTTTGGAAGGTACTGTACACACACTTTACAAAATTTTAATCGTTTGTCTTATCAGTCCACGGAAGAATTGCTCAAAAGTCTTTGGGATAATCAAAGGGATAAAGAAGAGATGAGCCTTATATTCTTCATCAGTGGGGGCTAATACTCAAAGCACTGTATATGAAAGCTAAATAATCTCTATAAGCATGAGATCCACAATGTTAAGTGAAGCAGATTGGACCAGAAGGGCTAGCCTTCACTCCCCAAACTGATTAGTGAGTCTTGGGCACACCAGACCCTTACACCAGTCATCAGTTGTCCTTCCTTCCAATAGCAACATTGCCTGTACAACTTCTATCTATTTTATTACACCCCTTGACAGGTGCAATTATAATGAATCAATTTAGTCAATTAATCAGTTCACCTATAAGTGGTTTTAATGTTATGACTGATCACTGTATGTCAAATATTAATCCTCAACAAATTTTGATCCTTAGTAATACAACTCAACAAGTACTAATTGTCTGTTATTACAATTTTTTTTATTTTAAACACTTTTAACTCTAATAATAAGCTGTTAGACTATATGCTGGATAACTGTATGTTGCTGCTGCCCAACTTTCTAATAGGGGATTACCCTAATAGATAAATGTTCCATCAAGTGTAATAGCCTCTTGACTTTATTAATTTCATCATGTTGTGCCAAAATTTATAGTGACAAGTTACTGCTGCTTAATAGGTGTGTTACTAGGGAATGACAAATACTTACCCACTATTAATGGGAAGTTTGGATCATTTTAGTAACTTGGTTCTCTTTTTTGATCAGAAATAAAATAAAATGTTACATTTTTAATAAACAGACCCCCAACACGTCTAGATACACAAATTTTGGCTATAGTTCCAGTAATGAAAATATTACAATGCAGCTAAGGACATATTATGATAAACAGAATGAGCAGCTCACCTCTCATATCTTCTGGTCCGAATCGTTCGTTATTTTGTGTCGTGACTCCCATAGAGGCTATGCAGGGCATTACACAGGAAACAGAATTGTGAGGTTCATTTCATGCGTCTCCTAGTCCGAGACATTCATTCTTTTAAATCTATTGCACTGCATTGCGTCTATGGGAGTCATGCGACAAAAGAACAAACGATTCGGACCAAAAGACCCAAGAGGTAAGAACTCATTTCTGTTTCCTGTACATAACCTAGTGAGGTTTCGCAGTGGTTGCGCATGTGCGCCTAGTAGAAAATGAACGAATCACTTTAAAGACTCGTTCAAAAAGATCGAATAATCCATGAACGACACATCACTGAGTATTTTGCTAGATAGGTTGTTAAAATTGGCTGATATTACATGGTCATTGAGAATACTTGAATGTCTCTTGAATTACTACAATTTACTCTGATGAGTTAAAGTGTATAATGTTCTTCCATACAGCCATGTGAAAAAATTCATATTCATGGTCCTGGAGTATCCCCCCCCCCCCAGTCCTTCACATTGTCACACAGGGAGGGGTTACGAGTTGATTAGTTCATCTGATGTGCAGGATGGGGTAAGTAGAGGACTGAGGATGTTAGCTGTACAGTATGTGCTCACTAAAAACGATATTCAGAAATTTTCCACTCTCAAAAAGACAAATCTACAATGGATTTGACCTGCTGACAGTTAAAAATTTTATTTTACTCTGTTTGCAATTTCATCTCGTGTCGCATTTTTTATCACTTGTCTTACAGTACCATCTGCTCAGTGTATCCGGGCTCTGAGCTGCTTTATTAACCTCTGAAATGATTTGTGGAACACCAGCAGGACTTAATGTGAAATTAATATTACTGATTTGTGCTCAGTCCCACAGAAAAATGAGCTCTTGGAATCAATGGTGTAAATTAGCAGGGCCTTCTGGTCTGATTCAGTTAGATCTACACAGGCACTAAATTAGGTCGTATAGAGCAGTTAGACTGTGTACCAGAGTGGAGTGACGTTAAAGTAGTTTTTTTTTTTCCTTCTGGTCAGGGTCACTGTGGATCCAGAGACTCTACCTGGAACACTGAACAAGATATAAATACTAAAAAAAAAAAAAAAAAATCTATCAAGATACCACAAGTACATCACAATTACACAATTACACAAGGGGTAGTGCATCCAATATAATGTTTCTTACCCTGAAACTAGATAATCCAAAGGAGACCCAAGCATACACATAGAGACTATGCAATTAAAGACACGATAGAAATAAATAATAAAATTACAACCTACCTGGGTAAGAAGTCCTGCAGTTCTAACCTGACTTGTCAGGAAGTATGATTTTAGGTTCTTCATAGAAAGATGAGTTCACCATCATAATTTACTATTCACTAAATTTAACTATGTTAAAAAAAGATTAAGTGAATGTTTTCTTATGCAGAGAAGAAGCGCAGTCAATTAAACCAAACAATCAGTCTCCTTTACGGCATGTTGGATGTATTCACATGTAATATATGCACATTCTGTACAACAACTGATTAAAAATAATTTAAACATTTCTCCATGATACCTGTTTGCAATGACAAAATAAAACTCCTGGCCTCTGTCAAACATGTACATTTGTGGTAATATCATCTTATAATAGTAACACGAAAAAAGTTTGATCCCACAGCATATTACAATGTACTGTAATGCAATATAGCTATGCTCACAGCAGCGAAACAGATGTGGAGTTTTTCACCCATTTGGGTGCAATGAGAAGTAGGTGGTGCAAGTGAAAAGATGAGATGAGGCTTAATTTAAGGAGGAAACCATGGGGAGCACTAAAAATAAAAACTGATGCAAAAAGGGAGGATCCTTGTAAACCCAGCATGTTGAACGGTTGAGCATTTCCCATAGTCCAAGTGGAATAATGGAATCATGAGTCAGCCCTGTTGTAGTCAATACAGCATTTACTGTATAATGGACAGCATGTTTTCCCCAAGGTCAAATCAATGGAGAGAGCAAGTACAAGACTGTAAAGCTATGAAAACTAAAAACCTTCTGCACCACATATGCTCAAAAAGAGCGGATACCCAAAACAGCTTTTTGGATGGAATAGAAAAAGGCACAAAGCAAATGACCTTTACAGCTGCTACAAGTCTTCATAATAATAATAATAATAATAATAATAATAATAACAATAATGACACGAATAAACATTTGTGATTGTGTAAAAAGCTTCCTGTTTGAAGTTTCTTGTAGAAATTTTCTAAGTTCAAAGAATTACTATGACTTTTAAAATGCTTTTTTTTTTCCACATGCATGAATATTCACAAGTAATATGGGACTTCACACTTTAACACTGTTATAAAATCAGTCATATTTCTTAAATAAAATAAAATAAAATAAAAAAAAGAGTCATGTCCTCAACACAAGGACTTACAGAACATTGTGTTGAGAAGTAACTGTATATGTCACTGTATGTCCTGAGGCATACTGGAAATCAATAATTTTGAAAATCAAAAACAAAACAAAAAGTCTTCTTGTCCTTAGTGTGTGCAAACAAAGTCAGGGACAAAGCAAGGCACCTGTTCATGTTTGTTCTTGCACAGATATCTCCCTCGCTGGCATTTCAGCTGTCCTCTATTTCACCCAAGTATTTCATGATTTTTAGCGACACGTCGGATTGTGCCAATGTGGGACATGGAGCTCGACTCTTGGCTCCACAGTGGAAAATGAAGTGAAGAAACCGGAAGAGAGAGAGAGAGAGAGAGAGAGAGAGAAAGACAGAAAGGGTGCTGGCGCCATTCCAGTCTCTCAGGGACGATGGAACCTGCCAAATCACAGAGGGAGCGGATGCTATTTTAACACAATCACAGTGGGGAGATCGAGCTAAAAGATCAAGCCACATTTTATTGGAAAACAAGACAGATTTCCAAGAAGAAAGCCAATAAGCTGCGCTTAATGAGATTTAGTGGGGAAAGATTTCATATGAAAAAATGCAGCTCAAATCATTGTGTAAATCACAGACAAACTAATGTGACATGCCTTGGAGAGTTTAGTAGGTAATTTTGCTTAATGTGATCACGAGACACCCCAAGGAGAACATAAATTCATAATGCTTGTGCACAGTTTTCTGTTTTAAATAATGTGATAACATGTTATATTATGTTCATAAAGTGATGAGTTAAAAAAAAAAAAAAAAAAAACCCTGTACCCATGCTCTGATAGATAATCTGTCCAAGCAAACTGGACTACTGTGTAGCATCAGTGCAATGTATAACATCATACAGATGCACTTTAGGAGCTTCAGTTAATGTCCATATTAGACATCTGATTTCAGACAAAAATGCGATGTGATCATAAAGGAATAGCTCAGATTTTTTCCAAGCCTGCCTTAAATCAAAATTGAGGTGGATGTAAGTACATTACAGTAAGTCTTGATTATTAAATATTTTCCTGCTCTATACGGCAACCAGGAACTTTGGATTGCTTTTTTACACAGAATGAGAGTTGTGATTACTCTGGGATACAAAGTTCACCCGAGACTCATATGAAGCTTCAGCAGTCCCACTGAGCTAAACAGAGTTGGTATCTTTTAAAGTTACTGTGTATTTAGTACAATTTTCTTTCCTCTGAAACAGCCGTACAGCCATTTCTTTTCATATAAAGACCTTAAATTGAGCTGTAATTTGTATTAATGCATTTCCTTAAAGTTTATTATCTCCTGGCTACATCATACTTGCATAACTGAAAAAAAAAAAAACCACACACATATGCTGCTATACACTGACTCACCTGGTAAACTGTTTGCTCTCTACATGAACTTCCATCTCTTTGCTTTTAAACTCGTTAAGCTCCTTGCGTATAGCAGCCTGCAAAAAAAGAGAAAAAGAAAAAAAAAGTCCACAACTCATCCAGAAACAACATCGTAGTACATACAGTAGTAGGTTTTCAATTTCATTTAGTCATTTAATAATTTGTTCAAACATAGATAAAAGCTTATTAGTAAATAGTAAATTTTTAATTCACATATTGAGAAATGACAATTAGACCCTACATTATAACAGATTTTACGATAAATTAATATAATAAGTATAATATAGTTAATACTAATATAAATACTACTATACTTAATTAAAAAATTCTGTAAATAAATAACTTTTTTAAAACAACTGACATCTGTTTTGATCAGCAACACCAATTGTATTTTTCTAATCTATTTTACCTTAACATTTAAGTGCAATGGCCAGTAGGTGGCAGCACAGACAGAAAATACATGACCATTTTAAAACAACTTGTGGAATAACACATCCTTAAATAATTTTGGGTTAATTTATGAGTAGAGTTGCCTTGTGAGTTATCTATGATTGAGTTTTCCTCTCATTTATCTTGGATCTTTTCAGAATGTACAGTAGAATAAAAAAATGTCTCACTTTGTCTGCAGGTGTCAGCCTGGTCCAGGGCTTGTCAGCACGCCGATCGTAGTCTTTCGCCTCTGTCACCTCTACGTATTCGTTAAACCGCAGGATCCTGCGTGCTACTAATTCAGCCACTGTGGGCCTGACACTCAGCTACATTAAAAAGAAGAAGAAAATGTTCTGACACGATCCACAGGGAATATAAACTAGTGTCTCAGTAAATAAAATATAGCTAATTCAAGTCTAACTCCTATAGACAGTACGACCTTTTAAAAAGCAGCAGCAGGACAGACAACATGCTCAAAATTATAAAGCATCTTTACGTCAGAGATTAAAGGCACCTTTTTTTCTAGCAAAAAGCTAAGTCACTTCTGCTCTACACTGTTACGTCATGCAGTCAGGGATCTACATTCAAAACCTACATCATTCAATATGGATTTTCTGCCATAGAAATGAAACCTCACATGTTGCGTCCACCAGATGGCGCAGTGGACCACAAAATCTCTCTGCACTAGCAGAATAATCCTTTGCTGATAACTTTATAAAGTGTTTAAAAACACTTAATTCTGGAAGTGAAATCTCAAAGGATTAAAAACTTGTTTTGTGACATGTATGTTGGAAAGTGTTACACTGTTCGGTGCGATACCTTCCGAGAAAGCCGTCTTTTAATTTCTTGCTTGGCTTCATGCTCCTCTTCCTCATTCTTCTCTGCAGTGATGAAACATAAAATAATAATAAATGATATTAAGTCTTGTTCTTATGTTATAACTCATTAACGTTATCTTTATGGATTACAGGATTAAACAGAAATTTTAATTCACAACACAAACATCACATAAGCTCAGACTAGATTTCCTTCACATAAGTCGCTGACATAACCAGTATACCGAATTTAAACAGTAACTGTGATGACTTGAAATATATTACTACAAACAGATGAAGCTGCGATGTGTCACCTGCACAAGTCTGGGTGCTTCATGATGCATCATTGTAATAAAGTGGCAGTTTGTATCCCCTTAAACACTGATTGCTGTTTGAAAGACGACATGTCTGAGAGTACAGCTTTGGCGATAGTAACAAATGAAAATCTGAGTGTCTGAGACAGACTTGATGGTTTGAACAACAGCCCCTGGTCTAAACATACAGCCTGAGTGCACTTCAGTGGTCGGGAGCAAACGGACACGCGGCTTCTTTTCCATCAATCATGCTGCATTAACTGTCCACCAGCTTGTTCAGTTCCTTTCTGTCTTAACACCAGTGCTTAGAATAAAATGACATTTTGACAATGCTTGCTGTTCATTCTGTGCTTCATTATTCTTTCTTCTCGGAGTATAAAATGTGTGAAATTGGGTTGACTCAGACTGCCATGGATGCTCTTTGATGCTGGCTATTGTAGACGTTTGGGCTTTCATGTAGCAGAGGCGTGTAATTACTGTTCTCCTTCAATAGAAATAGGCACCTGACGGGATTATTCAGTTCTGTGAAAGACCTCAGCAGGTTTCATATGCAGTTTCAAGGGCCCTTGACGAAAATAGCCAAAAGCTCTATAACAGACCTGATGAAGTTTAAGGAGAGGGCTATTACTCGTTCCATACATTTGTAAGCCAATTTTAGTCTTTTGGTACAGTACGTTTAAAGTCATGTACTGCATCATATAAAAACAGTCACTGTTTAATGCAAGGAAAAAAGGAGGAATTTAATTTTAGTGTCTCTGGTTTATGTTTTTTTTTTTTTTTTTTTTACCACAACATCATACACAGGGGAGAATTAACAATTTACTGTAAAATGTGTAAAATGTAGTTTTACAGTATGCACAAAATGTCCTCTATATGATAAATAATGGACTTTTATTAACACATCTGGTGATATGCATGTACTGTAATTTCACTTGCACAAATGTTTTTCTTTAAATGATCTGTATCTCGTCCTGGTACATCATATGGTTTACATGTTCTCTCAGGGAAAAATCAAGTGGGTTTAGCTCTACGGTTCTTGAAGGCCACTTCACTGGGCCACGGTGACCACTCAAAAAAACATCATAAGTTTGGGTTACTGTCTGAACGGTCGTGTTACGGCCTGTTTGTTTTCTTCAGACACCACCATTGTCCCAGGGTCAATGTGTGTTAAGTGTGTGACCTGCAATGGACAGATGTGTATCTCCATTCCATTATATTTATGCCGTCGAACAGATGGCCTTATCCCAAGAGACCTTGGAAAACATGCCTTTAGTCTCCATCCAAACACATCTATATGCTTGTTCACTAAGTCAGGGAGTAACATCAATGTAACAACCCTGTTGGGGAGATTGGTATGGTATAAATTAACTAATAAACTGGAATGTTTAATTACTTTGTCTTTGGGTGAAAATCAAAGACACCAAGTGACTAAGTTATTCCCATCTTACATCTTTCAGTGCTCCTTCAGATCCACTGTGACACTAATCAGAATACAGCACTTACTGAAGACGAATGAAGGAATGAATGTATTTCTAGGACTTACAGCAACTCAATATCTAAAGCACTATACTGTATGTACATCCCGTCATAAGAGGTAATATTATCTGACATGTCTATTGTTGTCTTTAGATCTCCATAACAATTTAATGACCTTTGGACGAACTAGCCACTACGAATGAGCTTAATGTGGCTATACAGTACATCAATACTTTCCTTGAAAACTTTTTTTTTTCAGATTTTCCACACTGGTCTACATCTGCCTTTCCAGACCCAAGCGACTAAAAATGAACAAAAAAATACAGTCTGCCACCGTTGTCCATGCGGCAGTTAAAAAATCGTACTAAAACAGCAACAAGACTGAGATTTAAAACTCGATCTTTAACTCAACTTGGTGTCAATGTGCTTGTTAAACATCTGTTAAAACCCTTCAACATAACCATGATCACATTCTTATTGACATGGAAAACAAGGGGTAACTCACGTTTGAGGATGTTCCTCTGCTCCAGCTCTTCAGTGGTGGGCCTCTGGCTGAGTCGCCTGCGTTGGGAGAAGTCATGTCAGTCGACTAACCAAACTTTTCAGCCCCGAGTTACAGGAATTATCTTAGATAATTCAGAAATTCCTGTTCGAGGCATTCAAACCATTCTGTGCTTTCCATCTTTAACTGGAGTGTGTGAATGTTTGACAGTTTGGTACTCGGATACACTAAAACCAAAGTGTTCTGCAGGTGCAGGGTCAACGTCACCTCACTAGTTTACAGCCTATCTGCTGCCGCAGTTCCTGTCTCTCCGTCTCTGACGTCCTTGGAAGGATATTCTTCTCTTCCAGCTCCTTCTTGCTGGGCCGGTTGCCGAGTTTGATGGCAAGCGTGTCTCTGCGGCGGATTTTACTGGCAAGGGAGCCTATGGAAACAAATATTCGTGCTAATCTCTCTCAGGCACTTGGGCTCTGCCACCATTAAATATGCCATAAAATGAGGGTGGAGGTAAAATTAGAAAGAGAAAAAGAACAGAAAAAGAAATGGAAAAAGAGGTACGTAGGAAGGACAGGGGTGTCTAGTAAAAGCTAGGTTGCTAGAGGTCATCATGGTGTTCCTAACATCCGTATGCACAGGGGAAAATTAACAAATTAAAATGTGTAAAATGTGTAAAATATCCCCTACATGATACATAATGGACTTTTATTAAAACGTCTGGTGTTATTCATGTAATTTCGCTGGCACAAATTCTTTCCTTTAAATGATCACAGCAAACACAATAACACCAAAAAAAAAAGCACACACACTATATTATTTCCCTGCCTAACAAAGACCTGGTGGATTCATGTGCAGAACTCAGGTCTTGGCAGTGGAACTGAATGTAATTCTTTGTTTGACTAAGTAACAGGACATGCCAAAGGGCTTAAGCCAAGAAAATAAACCTTCTAAACATGCTTCCAGGGGCTGACAGTGACATTTCCTGAGTCTCATAACGTTAGCAAAAAAAAAAAGGATTAGCTATAGAAAAATAAATAGTAATATAACATGAACAAAAAACCATTTTGTTGAACTTCTCCATCACACTACATGAATAATTAGGTTACCCAACCAGATCATTGTTTTATTATTCAGAAAAAAGTCACATGACCACACAATATTCTATAAATATTAGGCTAGTTACAATTAACTTTTCTGTGCATGATGATAGACTCACTGTTGGAGTTAATATTCTCTTTTTATGATATACAAATGTTTAATTATCATTATTTAAACATGACCCTTCCATAATATAGAATACAGATAAGCAGAACATAAACAATCTGACAAGCTTAGATTTGAAAGCAATTTTCCATTATTTGTATTATTATTATTATTTATTTCTACTATACTACTACTCACTCACTGACGCACTGCCTATCCTGGTTTGCCTGTACAGGGTCCCAGGACTTCTCTCAGGCTCTCTCAAGGAACTCAGGGCATTGAGCAGGGTATACCCTGAATGGTTGCGACTTGCGAGGCACAGAAGCACACACGTACACACTATGGTCAATTATAGGAAACACCAATAATCCTACTCTATCAGGATGATCAGAACTGTGAAAGGGAACTGGAATATGCGGTAAAAACACACCAAGCATGGGGCGAAATACTGTACAAACCCCATGCACTCAAAGGCGGAACTTGAACCCTTGACCCCGGAGGTGTTAAGTCACAGTGCTAACCACTACACCACTGTGCTGCTATTATTATTATTATTATTATTTAGTTACTTAGATGCTCACCTCACACCATGTAACTCACTCATGTTTACAAAGGTGGTAGATTTTTCATTTTCTTTATTGAAGGCATGTATTTTGTCCACACAAACTGCATGAGTACTGTATAAACAAAAAGGCCACACATTTGCCCTGCAAATGTAAGTTATGTTCACCTCTGCTGATTCTTACTGATATCAGAATTGGTCAAATGAAAAAACGTATTTACCATGATAATCAAAACATGTCAATGACAATCATGTTTTTTTTAATTATGATTTGATTAAAGTCAGAAAATATCCATAAAAAACAAAAACGAACCAAAAACACCCAGGGAAATGCTATTTCATTCTTGTCTATATGGTCCGATTCCTGCCGCTGTGTGTAATTATGTTAATCTGATTTTACTGAGCACACTGATATGGACTTTTAGAAAAATTAATTCTGTAATACTACACCATAAGAGAAAACGTACTGGAGGTGTATTCATCCTCTTCATCATCCTCTTCATCATCTTTATAGAGTATGGGCCCGTCTGAGTCCGAGTCGCTAGCTGCTGTCTCTCTAGCGGCATTAGGGATAACAGTTACTTCTGGACTTTCCACATTGACGCTCTGCGGTTTCCTGCTTCCTTCAGTTCTGTAAATGACCAAACACAAACGAGTCACTGGAATTCGACTCAGCATCTAGACCACAATCACAACAGCCTTAGAGTCAACAGCTTACAAACCTTCTAAAATTGTTTCACAATTCATAACATAATGCAGCTTTCGTGTTTAAAAACGGCCTCTGGCAATTGTTTCAGGAAGTATTTGACAGAAAAATGACCCATGCTTATTATGTTCCACAGGTGCACAAGAGATTTTATTTCAAATACTAATTTTTCCCTGAGTTACATCATAGGAAATAAAGTCATAGATCTTAGTCAGACGATAACGTGGGCAATACCACATGAACGTACCCACATTGCCAAGCTAATACGCAAGGAATTACATACTTGTGGGTATTGTAAATACTGTATCAAAGCACGAGGTGGTGTCATGTGGCCCACAAGAGGAATTAGTGTTACCACTCAGAAGTGTTGGATTTTTTCATTATAACTGCATTTTATTCCTCTTATACCACAGGTATTTTATAACACTGAATATTTTTTTAATTCATTAATTTGAATCATTTCATAGTTACACTAACTGGTGCGGAACAACTGTGAGAGAAGTTACTTCCTGTTATCGCTTACATCATAACAGATATAAACAGTTGTTTCCTAAACCACCTTGTTTTCTCTCTCTCTCTTAGTTAATAAGAGAAAAAAAGTGTCATGTTGACAACTTGTCATTTTATAGTGAAACTGGAAAGTAAAGACCTCTGTCCTAAAGAATCTCCAGCAGCAGAAAACACACCGACATTGAGACTTTCCTTAAAGGTCACCATATAAACTATTATACTACACTTTTCTTTGTTAAAGAGGACCTATTTTAGAAAATTCTATTTTATTAACTTTTAATCATTCAGATTAGTCTTCAGTGTTCAGTTTTTTTTTTGTATGGTCTTAAACCTGCCAAATTAGACCCCCCCCCCCCCTCCCCAATATGACCTCATATAATGTAGGATGATACCCTCTGGGCCGTGTTGGCTTGTAGCTTATGATGTGGCATATTTCAGATATAGCATAAACACACATACTTTAGGGGAGGTATTATTATGGCTATTATTTGATTATGTGAAGCGTTCATTATGTGCATCCCTTTGAATAAGCTGAAGAGAAACGAGAACATATGCAAATATGTGTATTAACAAAAACCTTGGATCTGAATTATAGCAAGAACTGCTGTCACACCTGCTGTTATCAAAATTGAAATCAACACTGTCTGGCCAATTAGATTTGAGAATTAAACAATGCTGTAGTATAAGCAGTGAAAATCGCATTCAATCTTCAACAGCACAAAAATAACATGGAAAAAAGGTGAAAGTATACAGTGTTGATATGTACCATAATATCTACTGCAGTAGGAGGAACCACTGACTAGAGGGTTATATTGTACTCACTGTTGGTCTCCATCTGCTCCAGTCCTCGTGTCCTCGGTTACTTTCCCTGTGCTCTGATTCTCTCCTGGCATGTCTGAGGAAAGCTCACTTTCTGAGAACGCCGTCTCTTCTGTGGCTTTGTTTACGCGCGGCTGACTTCTTTCTGGCGCCGAAGATTCCGACTGTTTCTTAGCACCTTCACCAACCTGAGACATCTCCTTAACAGACTTCCCATCGGCACTGGCGGTCAGACGGCTACTTCTTTGGTCTTTAGCGGAAGAGTCGCCCTCAGTTGTGGTTTCAGACTCGGCTGAAGCTTTGAGACAGGGCTGAGGTGATCTGGCTTTCTTTCCAGTTTTAGTTTCTGCTGAAGTCCGTTCAGTGATGCCATCTTTGCCATTCTTGGTTGTCAAAGGGGCCTGAGAGGAAGTCTTAGACGGGCCAGAAGTTTTCTTAGGAGTGGCAGATTTAGCTGTCAGGAAATGGCACAGGGTGAGAACAAAGCTTTGAACAAATAAAAACACTGACAATAGTAGTGATGACAGAAATAAGAGGAAAAAAAACAATAAGAGGCTATTTAAAATTTGCATGAGAAAATAACCAAGAATTTACAGCCGACATGGGACAGTAGCCCTTGTCTAATTCAAGCAAGTTAGTTTTAACGCCTTACAAGTGTGCACAAGGCGATAAGGTAAACTGTGCTTTGCAGATTATGATTCATAAATTTACCTTGCTTAAATTTAAGCTTTAAAAAATTCTGATAAAATGACTCAATTTACATGATTTATACTTCACTCATATGTGATGGGGAAAAAAAAAGCATGAACACGATGAATTGGGCTGTGTTTTGAGGGACAGGAGTTGTTTTTCAAGGACTGAAAAGTGAATTGAAACGACTCATCTCATAGTCTAGGTCTCGTTACTATTTTTAGTGTAGTTACATTGATTTTTCCCCCCCACCTGTCTGGCTATGATGCCAGAAATAATACTTCTTGGAAGAAATAATGCATTAATAATTGGATTACATCAAATAGATTGTTTCTAAGATTTCAGAAATCGCCACGAAACGAATGCTTATCGGAAACGCTAAACCAAGTAGAATTTGACCTGTACAAATGAAAATTTACAGGAACAAACACAAAGCTAAACATTTAACACCTGAAGGGCAAATGTCATCATCATAAGGATAAAAAAAATAATAATAAATAAATAAAAATAACAGAAAGATGCTGTTGACATCACACACCACCAGCTCTACAGAGCAGCACAGACTACATGGACAAACTCTTCTGTTTCAGAATGTACGCAAGCAACATGCGTTAAACAAACAACATGCAAAACAAGGCAACTCTGTCATTCTCTGACTTCACACTTCCTGTCAAGTAGAGACGGAACAGAAACACAGGCTGTGACACTACGCAGCTTCTTGTGCACTCACACGAGTATTGCAAGAAGCACTCGCTAGTGTCACCATTTGTGCTCTTGAATAAACCCAAACACAATACACATATAAAAGCACACAAATGTGACTGGCATGTAGCGTGACTCAAAAGTGAAAATGGAAAAGTTGTGTCAAGTGATGCAGCACACACAATTCAAAAACTCTTTCCAAATATTTTTTCAAGAAAACTAATTCATACATCTAAATTATTTTGTACTGTAACAAGCTAAGATCCACAGTTCAAACCCAGTCAGTCATAATGATTATTGCTACATTAGAGTATCATCTGCTAGCTAGAAACAACAGAATCTAAACTCTACAGTAAGTCAGCTCACTAGCTAACTTAACTAATGCTAATTACAGAAGAGGCTAGTATTTAATAAACCACTGCGAACACAAAATTAAAGATCAGTTGTATTTTAAAATCTCACTTGTTTTCACAAGGAACAAATACAAGCTAGTTTGCTGAAAAGTAGCTTGCTAACTTGGCTAATGTTGTTGGATAACAAAACCTTGGGTGTTAGCTACTGTAGCAAAGGATGTTTTCATACATTATTCTTGGCCTATTGGATAATGTTACAAGTGAAATATGAAAAGAATAGTTTGTTAACTTGAAATGATGTTATGTATGTAAAATTTACATAACATCAACAGTAGTTTACAGTAATCTACTAACCTACAGTAGTAGCAATAGGAACATTCTGTGGACATAAAAACATCCTGTGTAGAGCTGACTGTATCCTACAAATTACACCTAATTTTAAGGATGCTTTGAAGAGGCCAATGTACTTGAACGCCCCTCGTTGTTAACTAGCTTTACTGGCATTTCGGGAGAAAGAGTTTCCTCATCATTCCTCATATAAATCATTCAACATCATTTATAGTCATAAAGACTGGCATGCACTTCCTATCCTAAGCTAATGTATTACTTTGCTTAGCATTATAATAATATTATATAATATTAATAAAGATTATAACTTATATTCTGTATAATTTATATTGTATATAATTTATATCATAGTCCATGTACATACTTATTCATTTATTCTTCTATTCTTATTATTAGTTTTTTTATTTTAATAAAAACTAATAAATAATAATATGTGCCACAAACCCATTTCACTATTGTTTTACTTACAACCATGTATGTGACAATACAATTTTTGAATCTTGAATCTACTACAACCACTATCTTGACACTTTAAATTTCCATGTTCAGATGTTCTTTTTTGGTTTATGTTCTAATATATATAATGAATATTAAAGACTTAATATTTTAAATGCCCCGCGATGGATTGCTGTCCTGTCCAGGGTGTACCCCGCCTCATGCCCTAAGTCTCCTGGGATAGGCTCCAGGCTCCCTGCGACCCTGTATACAGGATAAAGCGGTAATGACGAGTGAACTGTAAGGAATAAAATGCTTAGGGTTTTGCTGTTGTAGGAAAATAATCAACAGCGTGGTATTAACCAAACTGCCAATAATAAAATGATTTACATTAATTAAATTGTGGCATGTTACACTTTGCATTTTATCAGTTTATAGTGAATGTACTCTTTGAATGAATGAAAGATACAGTAAAAAGATGCATCTTGTCATGTCACCAAGAAACTCATGAAATGTCTACTTCCCCAAATATTGAATGAACATATACTTTACCTACAGAAGGTTTTTTTTAAGTTATGTAACATTTTTTTATTTGTTTATTCTTGGTCTTACTTTATAAAAAATATAACTTCATACAGTAGAATGAATGTGTGATTTGAATTAAAGCTGCTACTACTAAGTTTCTGTTGCAGAAAATTAAGTGACATCCTCTGACCCACAAGATTGGAGAATTCGGCAGTGCTTTAGTATAAAAGGGAATAACAAACAGGGCTCCTCCATGCACTGCACATGCAAACAAGGTGTTCCGTCACCACTTCAAGCCCAGATACTCACCGTTCCCACGAGTTGTGGTTCGTGTATTTTGTTTGGTTGGAGGAGTGGAAGCCTGTTTACTCGTGCCCTTCTGTACCTTTTTAACCCCTGTCTTGGCATCCTTCCTCACCCCTGCACCTGTCGCCCCGCCTGAGACCTTGCTGGATGCGGCCTGTTGCTTTTTGGCAGCGGGTCTCTGAGCTCCAGAAGCGCTGGCCTGTGGGCTGCCCGTGCTTTCTTTCTTTTTTACAGGAGCAGAGATGGGACCAGAGCACTCTGGCATGTCAGAAATAAAAAATGAAATAAAAACTGGCAAAGCCCGAGACAGACAGACCGACAGACTGGCAGGCAGATGGAGAGATGGACAGATGATTACAGAGCTTTGGGAAAAGCAATAGTTTCATCCGATTACAAATTCTGAGTCAGTACAGTTAGAAATAAAACATGTAAACATATAACACAATTAGCCAAAGTGGATAAAACCAAATGACATTTTAAACCTCAAAAGGGAAGGAAGTCGTTTCTCATTAGCATGGCACTTTCCTGTAAATTCATTTCGAGAACTATTAGAAGTTGATCAGAAGTAATCTGTCTTGCCAAATGCTTAAGACAAGCCAAGCCTGGAGAAATACAAGGGAAATTAACAAAATTCTGAGCAGTTGTCTTTCTCTGCTTTAAAAAAAAACGTTTCCATTTCACTCATAATAAAAAAAAAAGAAGAAAAATTGTTCAGATGGCAAATGAGATATTTTCTAAACCCAGATGATCTTACTGAAAAAAGAAAAAGGGTAAAGGCTCAAATCTGGACGTGCTAAATAGAAAATGGCCTTGATGTATCTTTCAGCTGGTACTATAGCAGTGCCAGGCAACAAACTCTGCTCAGGGAATAGTGCTCGATCAGAACATGGCTAAATTTGATATTTTTAAACTTTGAAATTTCCCTCTGGGATCAATAAACTGACTGACTGCTACAAAAATTGATGCACAAATATCATGCTCAAGATGGCAAGCTGCTCTCTGAATAAATGTCAATAAATTAACTAGCACATGAGACGCCTACATTTTCACCCACAAATGCAGGACTTTGATCAGATACAGTTGAGTGCAAAAGTTTTTTGATTTCTCTGTGAAAGACTTACAGTAACATGCAAGTTTTTCTTTTTTTCTTCTAGAACTAAAAAAGAAACGAATGTAGTATGATTTGGTCTGTCCATGTATAACCAATTAGAAACAAATATATCAGGGATAGAAATAGAAACCGATTACAAGTGAAAGGATCCTAAAGCTGCTCGGAGGATACAAAAGAAAATGAAGACAGCTATTAATGCAAATTATTATTATTTTATCATTATTAGTTTCAGTAGTAGTTGTAGTAGGAGGGGGAGGAGAAGTAGAAGTATCTCAATATTCACTATTTGACTACTTCTGTTGCATGATGTCGACAAACCCTTTATAATAAACTAACACACCAAATGTCAGCACACACAGTTAAAGTTTTCTTGTCTTTTTTTACATTTTCTCTGAAGGGTATGTAGATTTTGCACTCGGCTGTATATTATGCATCAATCCATTCTGCTCTAAGATGCAAAAACACCACCTGCCTCAACATGCTGTCCAGTGTTAAAAGGCACAAAATGTAATGCCAGCATTTCACATTTCAGAGTAATGCTTTTAATAATTTGTGTCTGTGAGAAAAATAAACTCAATGACAGTAAGCTTGAATACTGGTCTACAATCAAGTACAGTATGTTTACCAGTTCTCTTGATTTATTGCCAGACCTACAGATTTCTTTAAGGTTCCAAATCGATTTTGGAGCTAGAAGCCTCTAACATTACAAATGCATTTTATTAATATTATTTATACATGTACAGCAACGTCGTTTTTTCTTTCTTTCTATCTTTTTTTCTCTACTTTCTATTTTACACTGACAGATCCAAGTTGACGTTCATTGAAGTTCGGATTAAACCCTCTGAAATAGACAAATAACTCTAGTCTCCCGGCGGTTCCTGGTTGTACATGGCTAGGCGAGACAGCAAACAAACACGCGGGCAAAAAAACAAGGACGAAGTTACACACACAAATGTACAGACAGTCTAAAAATATGTCACCTTCTGTGTCATCAGCCTCTGGTGTAACCACGGTCTTCTCCCCGGCAGGAGTTTCTGGGGACTCAATGTCCACTTTGACCTCTTCTGTACCTCCACTGGGAACTGCATGTCCATTTAGATTCTCTGTGCTCACTGCATCCTCTGAGGAAAATAAACAAACATCATGGTCATTTACCTAGTGTATACTGTACCATAAATCATTAGACTAATCATAGAACAATTATATATGTTTACATAAGGGTGCATGATTTAATAAAAAAAATTAAAAAGCACATTTATATTCTTATGATGTTGCATGGCAATTGTGTTTTAATTGCAATATGAAACTATTGAAATGTACCATTTTATATTCAAACTTATTTATCTAGGCGAACAGTGAATAATGGCACAAATTATCTCATTACAAGGATGTTTTCCAATATTCATTCATCGCCTCAAAAATATATATAAAAAATAAAATAAACAAGTATTAGAATTATTTACAAACTCTGCATAATTAACAGCTGTGTGTACATTAGCTGTAATAAATTGCAAATTTATGCGATTAAATAATTCCACAGGTTAATTTTTTATGCGATAAATGCAGAAGTAGTCTTTATCCTTGATCAGTTAAATAAAGAACATGCTCCCTAAATAAACAAAAAATATTTTGCTTTTATTTAACACAATCAAAATCTATTCTGTTTCAAGTAGCAGCTTTCATTATTAGCATATGACAATTACTGCTTGTTCAGTCAAATTAGGATCTTTGATGGTTTCATGCATAGTTTCTGCCACACACGTTGAATATGTTCCCTATTTGCTGCTCTAGGCAGAAATGAGAAATGATTGCTGGATGACCTCCAATACAACAAACACATGCAATCCAATTACACAACCTTAACGCATCAATTACAAATAGCACATGCAAGAATGTTTTACTGAGTGAAAATACAACCTTGGTCTGGAATAAGGACCCCTTTCCTGATGAGT
This sequence comes from Channallabes apus, assembly GCA_030522415.1. Lineage (NCBI taxonomy): Eukaryota > Metazoa > Chordata > Actinopteri > Siluriformes > Clariidae > Channallabes > Channallabes apus. The sequence goes on from CM060118.1 coordinate 15,611,840, forward strand.
TCCTCACGGGTTTGTCTGGTGGAAATTTTCCTTTCTAAAACTAGAAGAGCAGATGGAAGGGAAATGTTAATGAAAGCACAAAAGCTTTACTTATAAAGCCCTTTATTTCAAGTCAATAGACTATGATTTGTGGGAATTTTAAATCAAATATATAATAATGTAACACATTATTATAAAAAAATAAATAAATAAAAAAGCACTGAATGACCCTTACTGCAGAATTTTTAAGCAATTGATGAAGTTGCATCATTAGAAATTAACAGCGGAAATAAGCTTTGTTTCATAGTGACACTAAGAGCATTTCCGCCCACACATGGTGACGAGAACTTTAGGACTGAAAAGTAATCCTTAAGAATACTGCGTGCTCGACGCACACAGTGTTTCTTTTGAACGTCTTCAATGGCTGGAAGTGAAGTCCCTACAGTATAATGTTAATAGTAATGTTATTTATTAAAAAAAGAAAGGAAGAAAAAAAAGGAAGCAAGAACAAAAAAAAAAAAAAAAAACACACAAAACACTGTCTTATTGCATAGACAATGAGGACAACTAGGCATAATCTACCTTTGGAGAGATCCTGGAACTTGTCACTGGTTCTTTTCTTCCTCCACTTCCAGGGTTTAAAGATTTTGCCTAGAGAGGACAGTTTCCCCTTCCCTTTCAGCTGGGACGACTGGGAACCTCCGACTACCACATCACAGTTGGCCAGAGAAGCTTTTTCCAGTCCCTCCACTGTGAAAAAAACCACATCCACATCTAATGAATAGATGAAATGAATTGGGGGAAATAACTGACATTCAGTACAGTGACGTTTATACAGTATGACTGTAAATGGAAATGAATGCAAATCACAGGAGAACAAATGTACAGACATATTTATATGTAAAATATTATTATTATTATTATTATTATTATTATTATTAATAATAATAATAATAATAATAATAATAATAATAATAATCTATTCAGACAAGTGAATAAACAGCTATACACATGTAGCAACCATCATAAAGATCATCACTTCATATACTAAAACTGAGCAGAGCTACTGACAGCAACAAATAGACGGTGACGCAGATGTCAGTTTTTTTTCTGATCTAACCCTCCAATTTATAAGCCACCATGATATATTAACATTTATTTTGCTGCCTAATCAGAAGCATCCAGTTATACCCAGGCAAGCAGGAGAGGAAATAATTAGGGTTTTCCTTATGACGCAAGGAAATATATGACCCGCCATGTAATGCACAACTCCAGCCCACAAAAACAATAGTCCACACAATCAACTGAGAAATGATTGCACTAACAGACATTTCTCTTTAAATAGTAAAAGTAATACCAAAGGTCAATCTAATTCTCTAGTGACAGACTAGAATAAACTCCACTAATGTGATCCCAGAGAACTCAAAACCAATCTGTCTAAAATAGGATAAAAACTGATACCTAATACGACTTTCTGATGGGATTTCTCCATTCTCCTCTCACCTCCATAAACTAAGCTAAATAGTTCCTAGATGTGAATATGTGTGACATACGTAGCCAGGGTGCATCTCCGCCTCATTCCAGGTGTAACATTAATAAGTCCTGGCTTCATCATGTCACAAACCAGAAAAATTTGTTAAAAAGATAAATGAATGACTAGTCAGAAGATCCACTTTTAGGTGCTGATGTGGTTCATTCTTGATCTTTATATCCTAAACAATCCCTTAACTGTGTTATTATTTAAAGCATTCAAATAATATAATGCCACTGAAAGGTTTAACTAGACTTATCAGCTGGAAACTATTATGTTGTATAAAACATTTGTCTCACTAAAAGTACTGAAGTTCTAAAGTTGATGAATTTAGTCAGTAAACCTGTAAAATATTCCTCATCCAGACTAAACTTGAACACACTTTTTAAAGCAAAGTAATGTCTAGACTTAGCAAGGCTTGTTTGGGGAAAAACTCCTCTCTGGGACAAGCCACATTTTTTTTTTTTTAAGTTGTAAAAAAAAAAAAAAAAAAAAATCAAGAATACATCTGCCTTGAGAGAATGAAACAGAAACTCTGGTCTTGAGTACTAAAGCTGACTACACCAAGATTCTACATCAACTCCCACCTCCTTTCAACCTCACTATTATCAACACAATTCTGAGAATCCCGGTCCTTTACATCGCGCTGACAGAGTTCATTAGTGAGCATGTGTTACAGGAATAAGCAAGTCGCTACCACCGCACCAACCATCTCATCACGGATTTCAAAGTACAGTATCAAGCCGATCATGGACTCACTGGCCCATGAGTTCACTAGTGTCAAGTGTCTTGTAGCAGTAAGTCAAACCAAATGGACTTTAAAACAAATCCTACGTGCTTGATTTAGTACTGTACAAACAACTGTAATCCTTCACAGACATCTTGTACACTAGTAGTTTCTGTCTGAAAGGATGATTGTTAATCTGGTAAAAGTCTCAAAAGATTAGTCTGAAGAACAGCGGAATTTCTACTGACGATAAGCCAGAACATGTGCACAAATAAAAGTAGCATGGAAATCTTACAGATGCAGAAGTAGGTAACCACTTCACAACTTTACTTAGCATCCTTTCCTTTGTCGAACATAATTCTGTAGACAATGCATCATCACAAGTCACTGCATGAGAAATAATGATGGGAGCTGAAAATCCTAATAAAAAGCAAGGATATGAGAGTGAAAACCATGGGATCTGAGCTGAAGTACTTTACAATGTCGTTCATATCAGCGCTCTCATGGCAACCTGTTTCTTATTAGACTAGTCATACTATTGGCTTGCATCACCGACTAAATATAGAAGGAGTGAGTAAGAGAGGCTGTTGGAAGAGGTGAGATGTGGGCGTGATATCTTTTGCTTAAGTGTCATTTGAATACAAATCTAACAATACATAAATTATACTGATACATAATTTCTATGTCCATTGTTTTTCAGAAAAAGGTAGACAGATATTAATGTTTGTAATTTAAAAAAAAAAAAGATTCTCGGTCCTTTCCCTAATCTCGTATCTTACTCCACAATTATAGTATTATATCCTTCTGCTAAATATATGAACTATGCTGTTTGGGGATCTTATGACGCCAAGGAAGGCAAGGCCTTTTTTTTTTACTCCTCCGTCTTCTATTCTCAAAGTTTCAGTTCCTAATAAATTAACACACAGTGGAAACATGAGATCCAGTTCAGTGAATACTTTGTTCCATTAAGGACCGGAAAGAGGTTGTAATGTTCATAATCATTCTTGCTCCAATAAATTGATAAGGACACCATGACAACAGCCTCTTACAGTACGTTGATATGAGGACAAAACACTCACTATCATTAAAGAGAGTATAGGCTAGTGAGTTTCTCATTTGTTGCAATATGATATGACGTATGAGGACTCACTAAACATTTATAAGGGTTAAGATTTACAAGAGGATACACAAACAATAAGAGGCATGAACATCAATAAGGTTAATGGTTCTATTGATTTTAATTAAATATACAGTATATGCATAATCCACTAGCAGAGATATACATCTATGCTTGCTGAAAAATGTTTGGAACTGGTTTAGTGTGTTGTAAAAAACACAAGTCATGCTGTTGTAGGAAAATCAACAATGCAGTGGGGTGTGATGCCTTCACTAACAGCAATTTACCGCTGATTATAATTTTAATGTATACAGAACCTACCAATGAATTACATGTCATGCTTTTAAACCATGTAAAGTTATTTTCAATGTCTGCAACACAAGTTAGTTCCTTTGATTTCTCACGTTATAGCAGCTGTAAATAGCTGTCTCATGAAGAAATCAGAAGTCATCTGTCCTGCAGACTTGCCCATGGACTGTGTGTGAATAAATCCTTCTGAAGAAAACATCTTCGATTGCGTGGACTGACTGTTATACATGCCCTTATAAAGTAGCTGTTTCTTTCGAAATGATAACATATTAATTTTGAGTGTTAATATTTACCTGTGTTTATCCTTTGCAGCCGGAATTCAGAAGTCAAAATTAATGACCAATAATCTTTCATACTGTAGTTTAAAAGTGGATTGCATATTAAAGCCTTTAATGGCCAACACACAATCATACTGTATGTTATACACAAAATGATAGAAACCAATTATAAATACATTGCCTTAAATGCCCGATTTATGATAAATTTTAATATGTTTTGGAATGTATTTTTCTAAACTGTTTCCTCACTGTGGCGCACATGCACAAATGATTCTTCTTCATTATCACCTTGAACCAGGATGTTGTGAGGAACGTAAACTATTTTAAAGTATCCCGAAGCGCTACGTATACTGCAAAAAAATTACAAAAGAGTGTCAAAAGGCAAGTCAGATGAAGACACAGGAAAAGAAAAAGCACAACGATTGAAGAAGGAGGGAAATCAGCGGTGGAAGAGCAACAAACCTCCAACACTATTTGAATGTCTGGGTTGCCCCAATTGGAAATTCAAAAATCCACTGGGATTCGGGTGTGTCTAGGGATGAGCAAAGACAGCAGTGTGTTTCACTCATGATGAAGACATTCAGGGTCAAGAAACCTGTGGCTTTGTAACCTATTTTTTAATTAACAGTTGGAGCTGACTAAGAAAGAAGACAAAGTTACTCCCAGACTAGGTGAACACAGAGAGTTAGATGGATGAACGGATATATTGCTGTACTTGCCTGTTTTGACTATACTATTCCCCATCATTTTAATAGTCCCCAAACAAAACAGTCTTACAGCTAGTTTGAAAAACAGTTTTTGCACTGTAGACATCATTAGCCATAGATCATGAACACTGTAAGGAAATCTCTGGGAGACTCGCTGCATTAATAAATTATTCATTATGAATACATTATGACTGGACTATTTTTGCTTGAACCTGTAACACCTTGTTTTGCTTTGTATTATGTTTGTATGATGTCTATATTTTTTAACAAAAAGCCTGCAACAAATTTAGTAAGTTTTTGACGTCTTGTACTGGTTGCCCTGTATGTTCTCTCTAGCTTACATCATAGACAACCCAAAGTAAAATTCCCATTCACTGATCACCACTGGTCCCAACAACAAATCTCTGATCATTATTGGTAATGCTAAAGGTAAAACCAATCCCTAATTACCTTTTCAATCACTGAACACCAGTGTTCCCAACAACCAGTCGCTGAACACCAGCGTCCCCAACAACCAGTCGCTGAACACCAGCGTTCCCAACAACCAGTTGCTGAACACCAGCGTTCCCAACAACCAGTCGCTGAACACCAGCGTTCCCAACAACCAGTTGCTGAACACCAGCGTTCCCAACAACCAGTTGCTGAACACCAGCGTTCCCAACAACCAGTTGCTGAACACCAGCGTTCCCAACAACCAGTTGCTGAACACCAGCGTTCCCAACAACCAGTCGCTGAACACCAGCGTTCCCAACAACCAGTCGCTGAACACCAGCGTTCCCAACAACCAGTCGCTGAACACCGGTGTTCGCAACAACCAGTGTTCCCAACAACCAATCACTTAACACCAGTGTTCCCAACAACCAATCACTTAACACTAGTGTTCCCAACAACCAATCACTTAACACTAGTGTTCCCAACAACCAATCACTGAACACCAGTGTTCCCAACAACCAATCACTGAACACCAGTGTTCCCAACAACCAATCACTTAATACCAGTATTCCCAACAATCTATCACTGAACACCAGTGTTCAACCACTGAGCCATGTTTGTCCCACTTGTGCACATCTTTCTTTTCCACACATTTATTTGTATTAAACTATTCTACTTCGCTATATTTACAAGTAATATCAGGGAGCAATTTAATCTACAACTCTTTATCCATGGTGTCTAAATCCTAACTGCTCATTTTCAGTGCATTCCTAATAGAAAGTGTAATATAAGATCATTACATACACACAGTAATATCATAGTGTATGATACCAGGATCTCACTACTTCCTTTTATAGGAAATCAGTTACGAAGTATTGTTTTCGGTTCTAAACTGAAATAGATTGTATCCCTTTCTTCTTCATGTATCAGTTTTTAAGATGGAAATAACCATAACGGTTTAATCTCAATAGATATACTGTACACCACAACACATGCATTTGAAAGACAAATGTCCAAATGTCCCATCAGTGTCAGGGAAGACATTGCTTTACTGCACCATGCTTCTAGGGATACAACTAAGGTCATTTTTAACTGTATTTATTATTATTATTTGACTTCTGAGTGCATTGACTCAGTAAAAGGTAAACAGAAGCCTACAGTACTGCTGAAACTCTCCCAGTGTGTAGTGTACAGTAGGTTAAATGAAGACATTTAGATGAACAGGGAGCTGTTTTATGTCGAATTAGTCACAGATTCTCAAATATAACTTATGCCCAACTGTAGAGAAAGGCTTAACAGATTAAAAAACGTTTTTCCGTTAACAACACCACCACAAAAAAAAAGTTTCACTAAAGTCGCGAATCGAAAACAAACTCTACGCAGTAATAACGTGTCCAACGCCTTCATGTCACATCAGGCGCTTCGGCTTGGCGTACAGTAGTTTAGCTACTTTATTACTATTTAGTGCGCGAGGACGCGGTTTGGGACGTGGCCAAACTTTCCTTCCACGTAGTGACTGTCAGTCAGTTTGTAAATATAATTCCAGGTCTGTTCACAAAAACACACTTACACAAACACACACACACATACACTCACCGCCGGTTCCGTGAGACAGGCTGGACACTGATGTCTGGCCCATGACGGACGGTGTGCGCGCGCCGTTAACGGGCCGCTAAGCAAAAACACCGCGCGCGCTCCCCAAACAACTTCCGCTCCGCCGCCTCAGCACGCGACTCATCAGCATCATCACCAGCGGGCAGCACCGTGTCCCGGTTCGCACGAGCTCTTCGTGTGAAGGAAAAAAAAAAAAAGCGACTTCAGCGCTCCGAAATAGCGAGCATTCCTTCACTGGGTCTGCAGACAAACCCGCAGCAGCTCAGTGAGAGGAAGTGGCCTGACTCCTCCTTTCTCAGGCCCCTCAGCACTCAGCAAGGACTGGCGATACCACCGAGTTCCTCTTCCATCCCACAGCCAGGCAGAACGCACTAAAACTAATCACAATGTCAGGACTTGCTTATTATATGAAGCTGAGATTGCATACTGTACACTCACACAATACAAAATAACCATAAAAACACGCACAAAAGGAATCAATTTAGTAGCCTCTGTCTTTACATCACATTCTCTTTGTGTGTATATACACAGTATAAGTCAAAGGTTTGGACACTCTTTCTAATTCAATTCTTCTTCTTTAGTGTTTTTACAGTATGTTCTACATTATTCTCGTCTGCCATGCAAAAGCACCGGGCTCAGTTCCCACCCAATACCTAAACCAACTGAATAGGGTGAGATAGGGTGTGTCAAGCGTTAAGACCATTTACATTTGAGCATTTGCGTTTACATTTACATTTGAGCATTTGGCAGACGTGGCTAACATCACACTAATTCTGTGCCAAGTTGGTGTGCGGATCGGATGGTCCGCTGTGGCGACCCCTCAACGGAAGCAAGATCAACATAAATCAATACTGGGGATTTCAAAATGATGAAAATAATACAGATGGAATTATGTTATCAATTTAGAAATAACACAGATTATCAAGTGCACTATTGTCAAGTGCATTTGAAAAAAACATCAAGTACCACGATGAAACTGGCTCTCATGAAGACCATCCCAGGAAAGGAATTTTTTGCATAAATTGCAAACGCATCTCAATATCAACTGTTCAAATGAGATTATTGCATATTTTTGATGCTTTCCGCATTGGAAATTCAGGAAAGGTATTAACCAGAAACAGTGAGAAGAAATTACGAGGCATTAGTGTTCAGGTCTGAGCAGATTAAATTGAAAAATCCACCCTGAAATGTCTTAAGTCAAGTCAGGTGAGCTTTTATTGTCGTTCTTTTGTTTAGCTGTTATACACTGAAAAGTCCATTTTTTCCCCAGGACCATAGTGCAACACAACAGTACAGCAGTACAAAACAGAAGACTACATGAAAAGCAGAATAGTGTGAGATGAGAGTGAGGCTGTAAGTACCCAGAGCAAAATACACAGTACAATGCATAAACAGTGCAGTGACAACAGGACAGATTTGTGTGGGAAAGCTGTTGCATCAATGGGCTGTAAACCACTGACAAGTGTGACAGCAGTATTATATCAGAAATATTGACAGTAAATATTGGTAATATTTATTGTTCAAATAAATATGTATTCTCACTTCCGTTTTTATATTTTTGACGATTCATTCCCTTACTAGTCTCATGAATGACCAACAGGTTACTTCCACTCAGTTCTATGATGTATTTCTGCTCTGATGTCCATCAGCACTGTTTACATTCAGAAGTGCAGCAAGATCAGCGAGTTCATGTATGACAAAGAATACAGTGTGACATATTTCTCCAGATTAATAACAAAAACATTGCAAGGGCTTTTACACACATGATATACAACCTTGATGTTTATTATTGGAAGATCATGGGTGTAAAATAATGCCACTGCTATTAAAGTGAATAGGCCGGAAGCAGAAGTGCCATTTTAGTTGTAATGTGGAAGTAGTTGATCTGTTAATGCTCTTGTTGTACAGTACGGTAGCAGCACATGATCAGGAAACACACTTGTTTTTGGCTACGTGTCATGCCACACACTATTCAAATTTGGAATCAGCCTAGCTAGAGAATTATTGATAAGAGTTAATTCATTTTGAAGAGGGTGAAATTAAGGAAGGTGACAGGTACTTTTTACAAACTTGGATCTGTTAAACGCTGAAATGCCTTGCTAATTTGTCACTGTTTTTAAAGCATGGCATATACTATTTATTTTTTTATATTTTATTATTGTAATTAGTCAGTTCAAGTTTTTTTTACTATCACATTCAAACAAAGGAAGAACAGGCATATCCTTGACACAAAAGCCTCCTTTTCCCTTGATCCTTGATTCATCGGAATGCATTTTAAGAATTGATACTTGCTTAAGAATGTAGGATTAACAAATCAAGGTAGCATTAGTTGAAATTTCGGGATGCTAAACTACTAAAATACTGCTGCAATAGTCTTTTTAAGTAGTGATGAAGCAAGGACTAATCCCCACTGGTGCAACTATAAAGGGATAAAATAAGAGATAAAGAGACTTTATTGTCATTGTAGTGATACAACGAAATTTGATTGGTAGGGCTCAGAGACCAGCAGCAGTAAGAAATGTAAGAATAAACAAAAAGAATAAACAAAAGATAATTGCCCTAAAATATAATAAATATAACAGTATTTACTGTATAATGAAATTGTATGGGAAGTGGGACCTGGATCTTGGTGCAAACAGGAGAGCGCAAACAGTGCAAAAATGATTGTCTAAAATAAGAAAATATAAGTTATACTAATAACCAGTAATGATAAACAGCAGATAGCAGATCGATAAAAATAAACCAAAAAGAAAACGGCCATCATATGTACAGCATCACCAGGCTGTACGTACAGTACCAGGGAGCACAGAACTTCGTAAGTCAGTGTGCCAAAGACATTGTCCTGTGTACATCGGGAGTGGTGCAACTGGTGCTATTATGACCACATGCATTAACATCTTTGCTGTTTCATCATTGACAAAAAGCGACCATGACATTCTGGGTAAAAACTGGGCAAATCTGCCACAGAGATGTTTGACATGATTCGGTAAGTTTTGCGGTGATGCTGCGAGTCATGAAATGGGAAATGAGTCATTTGAGGTGTTCTGAGTGGCACGCGCATCAAGAGTGGAAGAAATCGACAACGGGATATCAGGGAGCCCTTATATCTTTAAATAAAGTAAAAGAATTTTATTATAAAATCTTTGATGCCACTAAAGACTAAATTTTTTTCCTAAATATCGAAAGTCATTCATGGTCAATTTTTTTCTTTAATGACAACATATTGCTTATCTGCTATGATACTTAAAAGCATGTCCCTTTCTGATATACCTTAAAGTCTTAAAACTATCATTTAGCTTTATAACTGCTCCCAAACCAGAAAGCAGATTTTCTACATTAACGTCATGTTACATTTTTAAACCAAGAAGTGCAAAGCTTGTGCTGTTATTGCAGAATATTTATGAACTTTTGCACTAATTTGTACAAAGGATAAAATCTTTATGATTCTCTGAGTAAAATATTTTGTTGCTAATAAAGCAGACCAATGCTCAACCTCTGACTAAGTACTCATTCATTCATTCATTTTCTATACCACTTAATCCTGTGTTCAGGAGACTTCGGGCACTAGGCAGGGTACACCCTGGACAGGGTGCCAATCCATCGCAGGGCACACACACATACTGTACACACACTCACACACCCAATCACACACTACAGGCAATTTGGGAACGCCAATTAGCCTAACCTGCATATCTTTGGACTGTGGGAGGAAACCGGAGTACCTGGAGGAAACCCACCAAGCACGGGGAGAACATGCACACAGAGACGGGAATCGAGCCTGGCCAGGGAATCGAACCCAGACCCTGGAGGTGCAAGGCGACAGTGCTAACCACTACACCACTGCGTCACCTGACTAAGTACTAATACTCCAAAAACTGCAAACCTGGCAACACTGAGAGGAAGTAAAAGGCATAAAGGGGAATTATTTCTGATCATATTCAGTTAGTTTTGACCAACATTTTCTGCTTCACCTTTATGATTTTGTATAAAATGACTGACTGATTTTTGTGTAAACAAATTAAAACACAACCTTTTTTGCTTCTAATGTCTTATGCTTTTTGATTAGTGAGGAATAACCAGTAAAAGTAGTCCTAATTATAGAGATCAATTTCGGTCTGACTCCATGTTTGTTTTGTCACACCCACTTTGCACAATCCAATCAAAAGGTCAATAATTTCTGCCTGAATATCCTGTTTCACTCAATAATGCATTACGTTACAGGCGTAAAATGCATTATGATCCATTTCACAGTGTCATTAAAGCAAATGTTTGGTATCAATGTTTCTTTCAAGAGGATTAATTCTCAAAAGAAAATGCCCAGATTGATAGATAGTAATATATTACTGTTATTATTCTCCACAAGTTAGCTTTTTTGACTGTCCATTAAGCAACAATAGATTGAATGAATATGTCAAAAGCAAATTGCGTCTACAGAAAAGCTAAAACATTACACTGTGTACACTAAAACATTAGACAAAATAAAACATTGGTATGTATAATCGCCTTCTTTTATTTGTGCATTGTACTACTTCGCATGCCACTTTGCGATCTGCAAGATTAATATATGTAATTCTGCCTATTTTACTGCAACCTCGAAGGTTTCAATGCAATCAGCTGTTCACTGCTGAAGTTGCTTTAACGTCTAGATTATGTTTGGCTTCCTGAAAAACAGACCAAGAGCCGTGCAAACCGCTCTCCCCCCTCCCCTTCCCCTCCCCTTCCAGTTCGTTTCTGGCTTAGCATCGAAGTAGTGTGTGTGTGTGTGTGTGTGTGTGTGTGTGTGTGTGTGGGAGGGATCCGGACAGGAAGTCTTACGGAAACGAGCCTGTTCTGGAGATGGAAAGCATTGTTCTCTATGCTGAAATTCTCATCCAGCTGTGTCTCCCCACCCATTCCCGTCTTCCTGAGCGCTCTGCTCTGCTTGTCACAATGCTGATCCTACAAACGAAGGGTGAAATCCGTGACTCAGTGCACGACACCATTTGGTAGCAGTAGCCATATTTATAGGGTAAAGGCTGCATTTGTATCCCCTTACATCAAAGGCCTTTGAAACAAATGCTGGTCAGGCTTTAGAGGAAAAAAATGACTTCCTGGTGAGCAGTGACTTCATGAAGTACCTTTGATTTAAAAATTTGGGTCAACTTTTTGTACTACATCCAAGTCTGCCACTGTTCTACTTTGACCGTGCTGACTACTATGAATTATATTAATCTTGATCAGCGTTCACTTGTTGGTGCACTCAAAGCACGACAGAACTTTACGTCAGACTGATAGCACGCTCTGTCTGCTTCTGATCAACGCACACTCTGACAAGACTTGACAGGGCACCTTTTGTCTCTGAGAGGCAAAAACACACATACACACCTAAACCACACAGTGGTACACAAGAGAAACTGATACAGTATGTCGTTAAATATCTGCACATATCATTACATTAGACAGTTATTTCTTGGAACAGATCAACATTTCCTTTGACAAGTAATTATATACTGTAAGAATGGTTATACACCTACAAGCTGGAATACTTGGAGACAAGTTGCATGTACAGTACTGTATAAGTTGTATGTTTGAACTCTGGACAATGAAACGATGGAGATAAAGTGTTTAATCCCCTGCATCTCCATTGTTTTTGCATCTACATTTTATCTTTAATTGGGATCAACAACATGAACTGATCATCCATAACTTTAAATTTATTGATATTAAACCTAAAGGTTTTAACTTCCCCATGTGCCAATGTGGCAGCTCTGGCACCACCGTAATGACTTCACAGTACCTCTAGAGGTATGCTGTGGTGTCTGGCACCAGGACATTAGCATTGGATGCTTTGGGTGCTTTGGGTTACGGGGTAGGGCCTTTGTGGATCGGAATTGTTTGTTCAGTGCATTCAATGGGTGATCAATTAGATTGGGATCTGGGGAACTTAGAGGCCAGGTTGGCAGCCATGGGCTCTTTGCCTGTTGGTCCCCATGCATGGCGGTCTGTGCTGCACTGGGTGTTCTGGTTCCTTTCTATCATGGCCGGCACTGACCTTTTTCAACTATTTGTGCTAGAGTACATTGGATTTTCTGTGCCATCAGCCTGAACAGGCTGTGCTTTGGTTCCTGGGGGCATCAGTGTGCCTTGGGTGGCCATGATCCTGTCTCGAGTTTACTGGTATATAATTGATAATCAGTGTTAATGTGCGAATGTTACAGCATGCGGTGTTAATGCTACAGCTAATCGGTGTATATCAAAAATATTTTAACATTTAGCATTTTAACAAAGACTTTTATTTTCAGGAACTACTTTATCCTGGTCAGGGTGGAGGTGGATCAGAAACAATAGTCGTGAATCATAGGGCACCATGCACACACATACTGTATACACACATTCCACCAGAATCCATTACACACTATGAATTTACACAAATGTTCGCACACCAATCCTATGCCTAGAGGCGATCTGACATAACCAATCCACCTACAGTACCAGCATGCGTTTGGTAGGTGGGGGGAAATGTGAAAACAAAGAGGACACCCACATAAATATTTAGCCAAACTTAGGATCCAGGAACCCAGGAGCCACCGTGCCACCCACACCAAAGACTTGTAATATAAAAAATATATTATAATAAGAACATTTTATCGTTAACTGTGTACAGAACTGTAGACAGAATTTCATGTAGGACCTTTTCATCAAGCCTTACGACTTCTTATGAAATGCATATTAATAAGGGTGCATAACCATAGAAAGATAAATATATGTTTGACATTATAGGATATATTACTGTTTGATCTAAGTCTGTCAAGTTTCTTTGTTTAAACCCTTTCTAGGAAGATGTCTATAGAATCAATAATCAGGTTGGTGATGTAGGCTTTGGAAAGTAGGATAATCTCTTCTTGCATGCTGACTCATAATGTCGTATATTGTTCTCTCGTTAGAGATCAGTTATAGTGGGTGTTGTAGTGAGTCACCAAATTGCAAAGCATCTTCTAAATCTTTTTCGGAAGTTTCTAGAAAACACTGCCATCTTTTGGTCATCTATTAATGTTTCATACCCTTATACAGTACTAAGTCAGGATCAGTCCAGAGCTAGAGAAGAGATTTCACTGCCTAAACACACCTGACTTCATGATGCCATGCCAGACTGGATATATTGGGGTTTCATTTGAGAGGAGATGTATAGGGATGCCAAAAAAAATAGCAAAACTCAACAGTGTTAGGAATTCGACACTTTCCACTGAATAAATACTGATACAGTAGGTAATCACATTAAGCTGTTTTTTTTATTTTTTATTATTATTAGTTACCTTCGGAAACTGCAAATGAAATACTATGACAAGATTTATTCCTTAGGCTATAACAATTAACGGTTATCTACAGTATCAATCTCTTATCAATCATTTTGCAATTTTTTTGAGGAAAGGATTCAATTATCTTATCTCTAGAACATGAATATTCTATTCTTCCTAAGTCATTAGATTATACATGTTTTATTTAATTATATAATGTGTATTATATATTTTTAATATTTATATTTTTAGATTATTTTTAATTTAGATATTTATAGTATTATATGTATTATATATTATTACAATTATGTAATTGTCCATTATTATTATAATAGACAATTTAAGAGCAAGGTAAATATTTTTATGGGGGGAAAAAAAGTATCTCGGATAATGGTAAAAAAAATAAATAAATAAAAATAAACTGAAAAGTGCTCTCAGATTCCTTGCTCTGTATTCTACAACATCAACAATCATTATAACAGACTGATGTCATTTTGGCAAATGGAAAATCTAGATATTGATTTAAAATTTTCCCCCTTTAGCTATATTGACTTTAATTTCTTTCATGTTTCTTTTCAGTACAAGAGCAAAGCAATACCAAGTGTGCCAATAATTTCAGCACTGACTATACAGTATGCCTGTCTCTTTTTTAACCTCCAAATCCACTCACAGGTTAAAACATCAAGACATTTATTCTTCATTAAAATCAGTCAATAGACTTTCTCCAGACAAAAATATACATAATTAGTTTGTACTAACCTTACATAAAATTAAAATACACTATATGCCTAGTTTATCCACATACCATGCTCTTCCTCCATCTGAGTTCAGATTATTGAAGACTTTAGTCCAAATTCCTGTGGAGTCAAATATCCAGAGAGAATGAAATCTTGAATGAGTGAGGAGGAAAACATCTATCCATCTGCTTTAGAGAAGAGCCTAAGTGCATATAAGAAGCCACTGATGGTACACACACCAAAGTATACCTTTCCACTCCACTTTAGCCTCCCATCAACACAAATGCAGCCCCCTAAATGTTAACGCTTGCAGATAAGCTACTTCCCATAATGAGGGCCAGCCCTCGCTCCGGTGCTCTCACTGCCGATGGAGAGTGGTTGATAGTAGCATTAGTGAGCTGGAAACACTGTTCACAGCAGCCACCATCGCATTCAGGAGACAGATCCAATCGAAATGATGACCACTGATGTTGGTGAAGTGCACCAGCAATCTACTAAAAGTGCTTGTTGGGAGGCAGCCCGTTGCATATAAATACAGCCGTTGCATCGACGCAGGCCAGGGTAGTAGAGTTCATCAATTATTAACTGGCAATCTCAGCACAAAATATCTGGTAATTATTGTTTAAGTGGTGCTCTTTAGTTCTTTCCTCTCCCCAAATGATTTATTCATTAACCGCAAGGCCTGAGATAAAGTTCTCAAGTGTTGGAAAAGATTTTTTTCTCCCCAGTTGGTGCACGCAAATGTCTAACCAATGATGACTGGAAGAGGTCTAAGAGCATCACAGGACAAAGATCAGTATAGTGTGTTGAACAAGTATAACCACAAACATTTTTTCTAATAAGTATAATTTCAATACATACGAATCTTGCTACAGCTCCATTATTGTAGTTATGTGTGACCTAGTCTTTTGATTGTGTAAAGCTGCTTTGCTTATAATTGTCTTATAACTGAATTGAATTGGTGATATACGGATACTAGTATACAGTATAGTATAAAGTTATTACTCCACTTTTAAATCTATGTTTTGTTGCGTAAAAACATAATAAAAATTATCTGATCATTGAAGGTCTGATGTAATTGTTTCCTGTATGACTTATCAATCTCTCACATAGTTTTGGTCTGTTATTCTTTTTCATATTTTCTTATTGCACAGCTCTGTTAAGGTCCCACCATGGCATTTCAACTGTGTTGAGATCTGACCTTTAACAAGGCCATTCCAAAACCTATTCTTGTATTTTTCAATTATTTTATTTTTCAGCCATTCTGAGCTACCCACCCAGGAAGACATGTACAAGAGACACTGTCTGCAATTCAGGCATTATCAAAGATTCCTCTCACTCAAATCATTGACTTCACTCTGCTACCATCGGGCACGAACTACAGATGCATCAGAGCCCGCACCAACGGACTGAAAAATAGCTTTTTTTCCTCTGGCTGTTACTGCACTGAACAGCTGATCATGGACTGTTAGCTAACACATCACCGCACTGTCACTCTGTGTTTATATTGCACTGCTTCGTTTTACCACTATGCATCTTTGCACTATCAATGATTATGCTCATCACTGCACTACTGCACCACATGTACAGTATTTATTCTGCATATACTGTACAAATAAAGAACTCACACGTACATACAGTATGTACTGTATATCCTGCTACTTTTGGGCATGTGATCTACCAGACATGCTGTGAGACATCTACTGCAATGTTTGCACAGTTACTGCATTTCACTGTATTATACTGTACACTATTATAGACATAGACATACAGTATACACATATATTCCACATCTTTATGTAATGCACCTTCTGTTTATTATAGCATATTCACTGCTCAATGTTGCACAGTAATACTGTACATTACTATATCATTTGTATTACCAAATGCATCTTCTGTTTATATACAGTAACACATTGTTTATTTCGTTGTAAATAAGCCACTTATGCATTTCCGGTTAGATGCTAACTGGATATTGTTGGCTCTGTACATGTAGTCTGCACAATGACAAAGTTTAATCTAATCTAATCTAATATAGATCTACTGATGTGCTTTAGATCATTGTTCTGTTTTAGTTCTGGTATACAGAGTAGTTCAGATCCTGTGGTTTCAAAGCAAGCCCAAATAATTATCCCTCCACTGCTGTGCTTGACAAAACTCCTGCTTTTATAGTGGTCTGCACACCTGATGATCAATTAATCAAGGGCTGATGATTAGCAGCACCTGGCTAAACTTACCCACTTAAATCCTGTGCAGCAAAGCAGTAAGGGAGTACTTAGTATTGCCTACATTCTGTTTTTATGTTTGGCTTCATTTGAGACCCACTACGATCAGATGATCTTTGATCCAAAAAAACATAAAATTAAAAGAGTTTTGAACATGACTGTGCGTGTGTGTTTACAGTGGTTGAATTGTAAAAAAAAAAAAAAAAAATTCAACGGGGATGGTGTAGTCAAGTTTTTTGACATCGACAACAGACCATACAAAATGATTGTGAAATATGTCCCATTTTTAAGAAAAGTGTTATTAACAAAACATGCAATTGTCAAAACTATCATTTGATCCTTTCTGAGGCTTTCGTCTTGGGAGGATTATAAGAGTAGAATAATAATCTACATAAACATTAGTGATGAAATAATTTAATTTAATAGTACTGTAGTTTTGTATGACTATGCACAGTCTCTCTCTCTCTCTCTCTCTCTCACACACACACACACACACACACACACACACACACACACACACACACACACACACACACACACAAACCATTAAATTACTATTATGGCATTTAAAAATCTATTTTTGACTCTTTTGAACTCAAGCATGTAGGTGAAGCCACAAAGTCTAATGAAAAAACAAAACCTCTTCTTTCAATTGAGAATGAAATTACACAAATTGGATAAAAAATGTCTTTTATAATCATTAAAGCTGCCAGTCATTTCAAAAACTCCCGTATTAAACAATCCTTTTTTTATTGCGTCTCCCCTGAGAGGATTTGTGCGTATGTATCATACCTTCGGTTCTCTTCTTTTTGAAATATGTCAAAAGCTGTACTTGAACTGTTCCCTTGGCTGTTGCCAAAATGCGAACAGCATGAAAAATCAGCATGTTATAATATTGGATTCTGATTGGCTAATCAACGTTATTTATAGTTTGTATAATACGTAAAGACTTTTAATATTTCATTTTCATGACAAGTATTACATAATACACAGCATTATTAATCTAAAGAGGATGGTAAGGGGGTGGTGGTTTTACAAAGGGGATTGTTTTTGTCTTTTTTTTTTTTTTTTTCTCGAATCCCCCCTAAAATCAAAACCCATATATAAAAAAGAGGGTTTTTTCCCCTTTTTTAAAAAAATATAGTCAGTACAAAAACCTTTCTGATTTTCAAGCATCAGTATTTCACCTCAAAATGAATAGTTAAAGAAACATAATTGTATGACAGAAAAAAAATATTTTGTATGATAATATACAGGTCCTTCTCAAAAAATCAGCATATTGTGAGGGATTTTGGGTTTTCATGAGCTGTATGCCACAATCATCAATATTAAAACAATAAAAGGCTTGAACTATTTCAGTTGTGTGTAATGAATCTAAAATATATGAAAGTCTAATGTTTATCAGTACATTACAGAAAATGATGAACTTTATCACAATATGCTAATTTTTTGAGAAGGACCTGTATAAGCTACCACTTTTCAGACAAAAAAGGAGGAAGTTGCTGGATTTTGCATGTAAAAAAAGGAAACAGTTACAACGGTCTACAGAAGGACTGTGGCTACAGTAGTTCTGCAGGATGCTAATTCAGTTTAGTGGCTAATTCCCTTATAAAACTGCTCAAATTGTACCTGAGGCTAAAGTGTTGTCACACCAAATACTGACTTTGTACCAGTAATTACTGTTTACTGGGCTTTATAGGTTTTATCCCTTTTTCAGAAGACATCCTTACTGCTCTACTTGCATATATGTAGTATATACTGTATACTGCTAACCCAAGGGAACTGATGTACTGTAGTTAGCTAATGCATGTCATTAGCGAGCTAACATCATAATGGACAAGCCTAGTAGTGGCTAATAGGTAAAATAGGAAAACGTAACCTGAATAAACCAAATTCCATAACATCTCTGCTTCATTACTACATACTTAGGTACTAATTTCTGTATCAGTAGCAACAAGTATAAAAAATACCCATGCTAGATGTCGAAAAAAAGTCTAGTGATCCATTCCTGTGAAACAGTAGCATTTGTCACTGCACAGTCTGTTGCATAAACTCATTATAATACATGCAGTGTGATTTGTGAGTAAGAGTGTTTTGGTTCAAACTCTCAGCTATAATCTACAGTAAGGCACCTTTTGTTGATTTTGGATAAACAGTTTTATTCATGCATAGTCCTGTATTTTTAACATGTATTGAACACTATATTGTGGCTTCTTGACCATCTGTGTGTTATTGATTAGTTGTAGCACTAGAGCACTGACAAAAGGTAAAGAGTTGATTCAAAATTCAGAATCTTGTAGGAACTAATTGGTCGTCAAAGTATTGCTGTGACGCATCTTGTAAATCATGTATGAAATAAAAACATACATTAGATTAGCAGACACAAAACCCCGTATAGACCATACAAGATTAGACAAAATAATACGGAACGATTAATATACCAGACAAACAGGTAATTATAAAAATAAAAAAAGAGAACAACAATAATGCACGGTCTCTACGGTTTTAAGATACAATTGACCATAGGTTGGGTCCAGCTTCTGCAGTGATGCGGTTGATGTACTGAATCTTAGTGGTGAAGAAGGAGCTGACTGAACGAACAAGATCACGAATACTGAAAATTTGAAATTTGAAATTAGTTCCCTAATTAGGTTGGTCAGGTTTACTCCCCAAAATCAGATGAGACGTTCGGAAATCCAGAAGGAGCTTGAAGTAGTTCCACTGCTCCTCCACATCGGAAGGAGTCACTTAACGTGATTCAAACACCTGATAAGCATGCCCCCCCCCCCCCGGTCTACTTCCATTGCAGGTGTACTAGGCACTAGCTTGACAGGGCCGACATAGGACATGCTGTAGGGTTAATATATCTCAGCTGGACTGGTTAGGAGGAGTTAGAGGATGTTGTGGGAGAGAGGGATGTCTGAGCATCTCTGCTTCTACTGCTACTACTGCAAGATGGTACATGGATTCATGTTGAACCCATATTATGACCCCACTCTCTGCAATTTGCAACAGAAATCAAGGTTCATCAGTCAAAGCAACATTTTTCAGTAAACCTGTGCCCACTGCAGCCAGGAGCCTATTCTTGTAGCCCTGTCACCCCAAGGTTCAATTTGTTTTGTGTTCTATCAAGCTTATCTCCTACAGTATATACTTTGTAATATACTGCAATCCCTATGGTTGTTGTTGTTGTTGCTGTTATTTTTCTTCTTCCTTTGGCCACTTTGCATCAGATGCTCTTCCAGACACAAACCACACGTTTTCTTCCATTGGGAACAGAACTATGGATGCCTGTTCTCCTTGGCTGGGAATCAAAACCGGGCCTTTCTCGCTGTAGATGAGAAGCTACTGTACATGAGAACGTGATGGTGCTGAATTTTAAATACCATTGTGCTTGTTCATACAATTTAATTTATTATAGGCATTATAGGCTTCACATCTCACCCCAAAAATTACCTTTGAGTAAGTCTATGCTTTGGATTATGCACAGAGTGGGAAAACCGGACAGTTAGTAAACCTTTTAATGCTTTTGTCACGGCTCTTTCTGCTGCAGGGCTTCCTGCTCATCGCTGAGGCACAACAAGGTATGGCAGATTTTGTCAATCAATATTTGACATCCAGCTATCCTGCCTCTAAGTGATTTCTTTCCCTAACCAAAATGGCTTTTGTTTGAAAATCTGGGGCATTTAATAATAGCACATCACAGGAAGAGTGGAGAGCTTTAGGTTTCACAGTGGAAGGGAAACAGAAGCTAATGATGGCAATAAGTTGCAGAAGATTTCAAACAATAGACCTAGACAATGACGATCATACCTTTTGCATAAAGCAGTATATCAAGCATTCTATTTTAGAATCCATGAGTCAAAAGATTTAAAATATGTTGTGATCTAAGGTTTGTCTGCAAAATGTGACAGGCCAAAAAAAAAAAATCTTTATTTTGATCTGTATTATAAGCTATGTTGACAATTTTGGTGGAAGAGTATTGTTGCCAGCTCACAGAGGTTTGTACTGTATGTTCTCCCATGTCAGTGTGGGTTTTTTTGGTTTGGTTTTCTGGTTACCTCTTCCACCTTATTAAGTGAATTGGCAGAGATACATTGCCCGTATGTGTGCATGTGTTTGCATTGTAGTGGACAGACATCCTCTTCCAGATCAGATACCCTAACCATGATAAACAAGCTGCTGATAATGACTGGTGGTGAATTAGACTCATCTAATATCTCATGTAACTCTGAGTCTGCAAAGGTTTCCTCGCGTTTCTCTGTTTTCCTTACAGTACCGAGGATTATTAGCGCCTGGGTGTGATTGTGTCTGTAGGGTGTGATGGTGCCCAATGATTTACAGGTTCTGGCTTCCCTGTTTATTTTTCAGAGGGTTTCTTCCAATGTGACAATTGCAGACAGAATCCAAGCATACAGATGAGTACTCTAGATGTATGTATGGTACTACATACACTCTAGATGTATGTAAGGGTTAAAATACCCAATGTTTCATTTATTTAATCAGGAGCTTAATCACCATTAAGCCACCATTATGTTGCCCATAATACATTGCAGAAGTGCACTTTCCAATGATGTGGTGTTCTCTGTCTGCTGAGAACACACATCACATATTTTTTTCTGCAAAGATTTGAGTACATCTCAGCTGTCATTGCACACAACCACGTCTTTTACTCTGTCACTGTTTGTGGACCCAGCACTTGAAATTGCAGTGTGTGTGTTGCGGTTGTGGAGTGTGGAGTTGTAGGATACAAATCTGGCTTTCTTCGATGAGTGTGATTGCTATTGCACATTTAACATGCAATGTACCATCATACAGAATGCACTAGTGACATCCAAGATGCACACCTAATGAGGTTTAAATGTCAAAACCACACATTATACAGTACATAACAAGCAGACCACTTCCTAATAAACACACAGTTATGTAGTCCAAGAATAAATTACCATGCACATCTGATTACAATTGTAAAAGCATCTGGGTAAAAACTCATTGTCCACTTTATTAGGAACCGAAATTATCAGATTAGCCAATCAAGTGACAGCAGTGCAATTTACAAAGTCATGCAGATAGATAAAGCTCACTAGTTTGAGTTCACGTCAAACAAAAAATGAAGGAAAACATGATTTCAACAACTTTGACATTTTAAGGTTGTTGTTGCAAGATGGGCGGCACGGTGGTGTAGTGGTTAGCACTTTCGCCTTGGGGGTCTGGGTTCGATTCCCCGGCCAGGCTCGATT
Organism: Channallabes apus; assembly: GCA_030522415.1. Classification (NCBI taxonomy): domain Eukaryota; kingdom Metazoa; phylum Chordata; class Actinopteri; order Siluriformes; family Clariidae; genus Channallabes; species Channallabes apus. Next base: position 15,634,010 of record CM060118.1, read on the forward strand.
CCCGTCTCTGTGTGCATGGAGTTTGCATGTTCTCCCCGTGCTTGGTGGGTTTCCTCCAGGTACTCCGGTTTCCTCCCACAGTCCAAAGATATGCAGGTTAAGCTAATTGGCGTTCCTAAGTTGCCCGTAGTGTGTGATTGGGGGTGTGAGTGTGTGTATGTGTGTGTGCCCTGCGATGGATTGGCATCCTGTCCAGGGTGTACCCCGCCTAGTGCCCGAAGTCTCCTGGGATAGGCTCCAGGTCCCCCGCGACCCTGAACACAGGATTAAGCGGTATAGAAAATGAATGAATGAATGAATGAATGTTGCAAGATGGGTTTAACAATACAGTATATAAAAAAACTGCTGATCTCCTGTGAGCGGGAATTCCATAAGTGGACATTTCACTTTTTTATGCAAAGGTATGAGGATAATGTTCAGACTTGTTTTAACAGAAAATTGTTGCTAAACAGACTTGTCGCTAAACAGAAAATCATAATCATCCCATATCACACAACATGTTGAACATGACAATTGCTTCAGCTAGACCAGTTGACAATTTGAGGAACATTAACTGAAATTTAAACTTGTTTATATGCATTCTACTAGTGCCACATGCTTGGCTGATTGGATAATTGCATACTGTAAGTGTATTATGAGCTGTCCAGGATTTATTAAAAAATATTGAACATAATGCAAAACAGCATGCTCTATTGAGTCCCACGAGTCCATGTTTTCTTCCAAAATAAGTTTAAAGTTAATTCCAGTAATACTAGGCTGCTGTATATCCCTACATCAAGGTCTTGTCATCTCCCTGGAACACATTGAAAATGCATGAAGGCAAATCATTCTCTGCTTATGTTGAGATGACTCTGTGATGCAGGTTTCTCCTTCAAAATGTCAGCAGGATCTGTCTATACCCTCGCTAAGAAACCACTCTGGTGCTTCTTTGTCATTCACTGTCATTCCATGTCATTCACTGATCTGTAATGCAGCTCTACACCTCGGTTTCAATCCCCCTAAGCTCAACCACACCAGCACTGACTTCATGTGCATGCTGGCACCAGCTTTAAAACACTTGCTTGTCTGTGAAGACAAAAATGGCAAATGAAACCCACACTATACCACATTCTCTTCAAGCTTCAAGCATGATTTGACCCATCGCCCCTAAAGACTATTCTCAGTACTGGCAACAGGGTGTTAGAATGAACTTCACCTGTCTGCCCAAGGAGCTGAGTCACTGTCTGTCTTCAAAGGATGACTCAGAACCCACCTCCTTACTCGTCACTGACGTGAGCTTTAAATATATTCAAATAAAGAAAAAAAAAATTCATTTCTTGTATGCCAGTCTTACAGCTGCACTAACTTCCAAATTACAGCAACTCCTCTCTAACAGTGGTACTGTATACTGTACCATGATGGTATTCGTGGACCTTGGCCTATTTGTACTAATGTAAGGATTGATTTTCAGTAATCAACTTCTGAACTTCTGAAGGACAAATAACAAATGCTGTAAATATTAACATAAAATAAAAGCTAAATATAAGATCCAGATGATGCCATAGCCATTTGCAGCTACTGTAGGAGTCTGAGAGAGCAAAAATCAAGCTATGAAAAAGAAGTAATTGTAGAACATCAGAATTTGAGTAAAATTTCTCCTTGTCCTTACTGACATGTGGAGAAGCAAGTTGCACCCTCCTCTAAGGGTGCTAAGCCAGCACGTGATGCCTCAGTTTCAAAGTATACCGACTATCCAAGAATGATTCAGTTCAACTTCCTTTAGCTTTGAACTTTTACAGAGTGCAATGTTGTGACTAGTTTATATGTGAACGTGATTCCAACGCTTCCCTGAACCACTCTTTCACACTTTGAGTCTCGGAATATGCCAGTGTCATCAGGGAAGAAACAAAAACCACTGATGAAACAAAAACCTGGTCATTCAGGTCATCAGCTGACTTCATTTTATTGCCACATAATGTTGCTGCGTCTAGACCTGACCAACTATTGCAACCCCAGATCATAACATTGCCTCTAGAGACTTGTACAGCGGCCACTAGGCATGATGGGTGCATGTGCTACCCTGATGCACTCATACACTCTGGAACAGGCTCAATCTGAACACATCAGACCACATGACCTCTTTCCATTGCTCCGAAATCAAATCTTTATCTCTCTAGTATTTGTCTGATTAGCTTCAGTAACAACTGTTTTCCTACTGTGAGTTCTCTTCACATTGTGTGTGTGTGTGTGTGTAGAAATTCTTATAGACACGGTGATTTCTACTGTTGATTTTTAGGGTGCAATTTCACCAAGCATTTAAGTAATCTCAAAATATTTTCTAATTTTTTCCAACCACGTTTCTTCCAAGTTGATGGTTCAGCACTATCCTTACACATTTTATTAATGCATTGGACAGTTTTAACCCAATTCCAATAATACTAAATCTCCTTATTTGTTTTCTTTGATGGTCATGGGCCAATAAATTGACTCTTCTGAAACGCTTTTTCTCGGTGCATGTGGTGCCTTGCTTGACATGTAGGTGCTCGCTACTACAGTAGGTGGAAATTGACCAGAAATGGAAAAAAATTGGCTAATGAACAAACAACCAAATTAAACAAAGCACATCATTCATCATTTTGCAGCAGTAGTGTTATTTCAGGTTATGGGAAATGTTACAATGGATGATATTTCATTGATCACACTAGTGGTATGTCCTAAATCTGCAGAGCGTCAGTTGTGGCCACTTTTTCACCCACATATGGGTGAGAGGTTAACACAGCGACAAGTGCTGTTAATTAAACAACATGATCTCGTACCTCCGAATTCATAGCGATCACTCAACACATTCTGTGCAAAGGTTAATGTTTAGGAGCAGGGTTATATAAAGTGTCCATGCTTTACAGTATATTAAAGGAAGTCATATATACTGTATCATGGCTTCCTTTGTAAAAAAATCGAATACACCTTTTTTTAAAGAATTTGTTTGCTCATAAAGGGCATGATTATGAAAAATCCAATATCCCCCTAATAAATGTGAATCATTGCTGTTCTCACATCAATCCCTGATGACTTTCAAGTATCACAGAAGGTGTTAAAACTTTTATTAAGATTTGGCGCAGCAGAGAATTTCTAGCTGCAGGAGACCTCTGTTGTATTCGTATGCTACAGTATACAGTATAATAGACTACAATCTCTCGAGTGATGATTTGCATGACCATGTCATTTCACTCCATCACGACCATTATATTTTGCATTTCAAATATACATTCTAAATACATGTATCGGAGAAGCAGCCCATAAAAACAAACCACCATCTGAACTTAAATTACAGGATGTTAAACTGGTATTATTCATATATCATTTCAGCCAAAGTTTGTGTTGAACGTGTAACCAGAAAAAATGGTCATCATGTAAAACACAGGACTATATTTATGCCATTAAGGACAGCAAGCAGACATTTTCAGAAAGAAATGCGCAGGGGTAGCTCAGTCATTAAGGCATTGGAATACGGATTGCAAGGTGCCACATATGAACCCCACAACTACCACCACCATGTTGCCACTGTTGGGCCCTTGAGCAAGGCCCTTAAAAATGAACTGCTCAGATGTATGATGAGATACAATGTAACTGGCTCTGGATAAGGGTGTCTGCCGAATGCCATAAATATAATCAGATATAATAAAAGTAGAGTCTGTAGAACTCTCAATCACACCACCGCACAGGATTAATAACATCTTTTTAAACTTCCATCATTGGCGAGACAATCATGGACACATTCATACACACTTGCACTACATATTTATATATCTGGACCATTGCACAAGACACATTAATAAGTCACTTTTTATGCATATTTGCACAACCACTGACACTTTCAAATATTTCTATATTTCAATATCTCTATATTTTGTAATTTTTTTTTATCGTGCCCTTATTTGCACAATTTATTTTAATAGTTACATTTATTTTCTTTAGTATTTCTTTTTATTCATATTTATTCCTTACACATAAGTTTTTATTTTTTATTTTACATTTTTAAGGTCACTGGCGGTCGTACAATCATTTCACTGCAGTTCGTACTGTGTATCACTGTTCATTCATTCATTCATTCATTTTCTATACCGCTTAATCCTGTGTTCAGGGTCGCGGGGGACCTGGAGCCTATCCCAGGAGACTTCGGGCACTAGGCGGGGTACACCCTGGACAGGGTGCCAATCCATCGCAGGGCACACACACATACACACACTCACACACCCAATCACACACTACGGGCAATTTAGGAACGCCAATTAGCCTAGCCTGCATATCTTTGGACTGTGGGAGGAAACCGGAGTACCTGGAGGAAACCCACCAAGCACGGGGAGAACATGCAAACTCCATGCACACAGAGACGTGTATGTGACAAATAAAATTTTAATTTTAATTTAAATTGGTGTTTTAAAATCTGTACAAATGTGTGAGCTACAGTAGGTGCAAAAGCTGACCTGTAAACCTCTAAAATAACATCCATAATAAACTCATTTATCCATAATAAACTTTACCCACAATATTATCTTGCAAAGCATCCGAAAGCGCTTCTCCTCACTATGCATCACATTTGCAATGAAAGCTATAAGATTGTTTTCTGATACATTAAGGAATGACTCTGCATCACACTTTTCAGACTTGATCACGGGTCATTTAATGGATCATGTTTCTCAATGTGCTTTATTGGTCTCCAAAAAAAGCATAACCTAGAATTGCTGTCTTGACCAGGATGCTCTTTAGAGACACTCTTCGGTCCATTAATGGATGCGCAGATACGGAAAATTCTGAGTTGTAAATATACTGTATCAGATGAAGACTCCTATCATGCTTACTCAGTCCATGCAGGTCCATCATGGAGTAAAGGACAAATGATCATGTTTAAGTCCAGCAAATGAGCCGATCGGTGCAGCCATACAGTACACAAACACACCGACATCAATTTGCATGCATGTGTGCACTGATTATGCTCAGTAAATACAAAAGGAAACGTATGCTACATTTTAGCTCACGTTTCTCTATGAATTTTACTTAATGCTGCCACTAACTAATCTACAGGCACAAACGTGTAAAGGCATAAACAGCCTTGTGACATGAAAAGAAGTACAGCGACCCCGTCTGATCACATCATATGACCAAATATAGCCGGACTCAAATATCTAATATTGTTGCTTTCCTTCACTGTGTTTATTCAATATGGAAACATCACGTAAGCTTGACTCTCATGATGTCAGTTTAAAACAATCAGACAATCCCAAAGCTGTGAAGGATTCAGCACAGAACACGATCAGATACAGATCTTGACCTTTATGTTGCCTCATTAGAGTAGCAAACTTTATGAACTACACCTTCCAGGATGTTCACACACACGCACACACACACATGCACACACATATACATATGCACAGTTGGAGAATGAAATCAGGCACTCACAGGCATGATCCATGTCTAGAAGGAGAGAAACCGATTGCTTCACTGAGTGGCTGCTCTGTTTCTTCACTCACTTCTCTCTCTCTCTCTCTCTCTATCCCCTCACTACTGTCAGCCCCTCCCGTGCAGCTCTCACAGCATTCCTCCCTGCAGCAGAGCGCAGCAGGAAGAACACTAAGGACGAAAAACAGCCATTACGTCCATTAGAGCAAACGGATTGAGCCAGGGCAAGCCCATCAAGTGGGACCTTCCTATTCACAGGGGCTTTCAGATTCGGCCCAGTGCCTGAGACAGAATGAGGTACTGTAGGTTGGGTGGTGTGCAAGGGGCTTTGGGAAAACATCAGCGTCCAGCTAAACTACGGGACTCCCTTGTCCATTCATTTTGAACATGTCTTTTCTACAAGTTAAAAAAAATAATAATAAGTTACGGATCACATAACCACTGATTCATTTTTTAAATTAGGTGCTGCTATAATAAGGTTTAGCACTTCTTGGCTAAAAGCATCACACCAGTATCTGTCATGGGCACTTGTGAGTCTTACTATTTTCAATCTATTTTCAGCACTGGGACATGACGCCAGACTCTGGCCAAAAAAAGCATAAATCTTCAGTGGTGATATTCGTCTCTGCTTGGATGAGAGCAAAAGGGAGCTTTCACAGCTTATCCCTAGAGGCTTGGCAGTCATATGAGCAAAGTATTTTAGTATTTGATTTTGTGATTAAACTAAGACTGAGGCAAGATCTGTATCGGGTTTGTGGGGGCAATCTTGTGTTAATGGAGTTATGTTTGCAAAAGTTCAACCGTGTATACAGGACCAGGCAAAAGTTTGGATACACTTTATGATTCACGTTTCTTATTTAGTGATTTATTTTCAGCATTCAAGGAGATTTCGAAACTATACTATAAAATAACATATATGGCATTTGATAATTACATAACAATATAAACAATCAGATGATATTTTAATACATGAAGATGAAGATCCAGCTGTTATGGAATAGTTCTTACAAGAGCGGTATTCTCAAATGCATTTCCAAACCCTTCAAGCATCATGATGAAACTGGCTCTCATGAAGACCATCCCAGGAAAGCAAGACCAAAACGTACCTCTGCTGCCAAGGAGAAGTTCATTCATTTATAGTTACCAGCCTCAAAAATCACCAATTGACAAACAGCACCTCAGGTTAGAGCCGTTATGAAGGATTTACAGAGCATAACTAAGAGACGCATCTGAATATCAATTATTCAAATGAGATTATTGCATATTTTGGATACCTTCAGGATTGTTTTACAGTGTAGAAAAAAAAATACAAATCAGGAAAGACACCTGAATTAGAAGGCGAGTCCAAACGTTTGACTGGTACAGTACTTGTTCTTCTACAGAATCTTTTTTATTTATTTTGTAACCATTTTGTTCTGATCCTGAGTCATGCACAATCCAATTACTGCCATGTTTCTGACAGTTGGGAGGAAACCAGAGAACTCATGTAGACATGTGGGAGAACTTGTGAGACCCAAATTCAGGATCCGTGACACAGACAGGGTGGCTCCTCGCACTGCTTCCAGTTTAGACCAACAGCACAAGTCTGCTTCCATCCTATAAGGCCTGTCCCAAAGTGGATCATTCCCACCCTTGGTTCTCCTGTAGAGGCATTTCAGAAGCCATGCATTAGAGGAGGAGCTCCTCCATGTACTGTATATCTCTTGGATGTTGGTAAGGTTCCTCCTTTGTTTTTTTGTTTTGTTTTTGAGTCAGTTCTTCATTTCAACTTCATTTCCCAGGAGGCATAAGGTACCCGAGGTCAAGCACAAATCACAGGGTCATGTTTTGCTCACTTCCTGTTTTCTTTTCTTGTATCCTGTTTTTTAATTCTTGTATCAGATTTAGATACAATAGTTATTTAAGTTCTAGTCCTTGTGTTGCATTCGTTGTTGTGGTTAATGTCATTGTAGTCATTGCCATTGTCTTTGCGTCTCCCGCTGTTATGTTAGCATAAAAGTACATAGCCACTGTGTATAGCTACTTGCTAGTTCATACTGTAGCTTTATTCCTGCTCGGGTTTGTGTCTATTCCCTGCTCTAGACAGGATTAATAAAGACACGCCTCACCTGCATCTCCAGCTCTTCATCACTCTAACAAGTTGATTAGATGCTAAACAATTATTTCTATGCAAATCTCACTAGGAATGAAATAAGAAACGTATTGACTAATAACTCTAATGGAACAGGTGAGCAGTGGAAAATTCACTGATCCTGTGCTTGAGGATTTTGATGCATAGCCGGTGTCTAATAATACTTTACATAAACTTCCTCTGAACTAAGAGTTTCAAAACCTTGTGGTCAAAGTACAAGGTTCACTTCCGAGAGTAATTCATTGTCCCCATGTTGTTGAAACAGCATTAAGATCCCATTAAAAGATTATTGGCATCCTGATGATCTTCTGTGTTAATCTGCCGGAAATTAGAGGTCCGAACCTTTTAACTGAGCGAGATTACTTTTGACTTCAGGAACAAAAAATAATTTTTTTTTTTTTAATGGCAGAGGAAGATTAGGAAAGTAAAAAAGCCAGACAGAATTTTTTATTCATTTGAATATCGTGCCTCTGTTAAAAATCTTTCAAAGCAAATTAATTTTCACTTATATGTCTACTTCTAACAGTTATGCCCAAATTGATAAGTTGTTTAAAATACAAACTGGTGGATGAAACCCAGTACGGTCACTGTTACCTAGTATTTAGTTATTTAGTACAAGAGGTGTTCAAGTCATTTATGGATTTGTGATGAAATCTCTGGTGAGTGAAGGTGTAAAACTGATTGACGTTCACAGTAGACTTGAATAGTGCAAATTATTTTAAGAAGGTCATACAGTACATCCGTATATGATGATCATGGCTGAGGTGGCTAGGAGCCCACTGTAGTCATTCCCATAAACATACAGTATTGTGAGTGAAATGCCTGATCCTTGAAAATCATCGGATAGCTTGTCTACAACTTAGAGAAGAGACACATCTGTCAGTGGGAAGTGTACACACGATCATTCACGAACACATTACATCATGCACATTACAGGAACTCGGCTGGAAGATGTTACCACATCTCCTGCACAGTCCTGATCCATTTCCAGTCAGATCATCTCTGAGAAAACTTTCTACCTTGATGGTATCCAAGCACTAGTGAAACACTTGGATGAGTGCATTAGTGTAGTGAATAACCATGTTTACATTTACATTTAGGCATTTGGCAGACGCTCTTATCCAGAGCGACTTACATTTTTATCTCATTACACATCTGAGCATATGAGGGTTAAGGGCCTTGCTCAAGGGCCCAACAGTGGCAACTTGGTGATTGTGGTGTGGTGTTTGAACCTGGGATCTTCCGAACCGTAGTCCAATGCCTTAACCACTGAGCTACCCCTGGCCCCCATGTTCTGCTATTCTGCACAATCAAAAGTCCTGGTTTGACCCGAACGGCCCTTGTATATTAGATATTTCTTTTCCCTCTGGCTATTTCTCTGAAGGAGAGATTACATATTAATCTGGGTAATTCACTGGGGTAGAGATTATACTGGGGAACCCTGAAAATGATGTGCTTTCTTTACAGAGAGGTTTACAAATAGGACTCTTTTAGCAAGCTAAGTATGAAATAAACCATGACGGGAACGTTGGTATAGAAAAATAAGCAACAACATTGAGATATAATTCAATCTACTGTGAGTGGGTGTTGTCCCAAAGTTAAAAACAAAACATCCCATAATACTTTAGACTTCTTATACCAATTAGACACAATTTTCCAAAATTACAGTTTTTAATGATCAAAGACTAACACTTCACACTTTCCCTCTGTTTATAGTTACATTTAATGTTGTGGACCATCCAAACTAATTATTTCCTATCATCGCTTATGCTAGGGTGTCTATTTTCTCTCTCTAGAAATGAGACAAATACAACATTTCATAAGAACCCCATACGCCTCCATCTGTCAAGATGTTCATGTGTTGGAAAAATGTTTGTTACAAAATGTTGACACTGGAGACTCCTTTCAAAAATGCTAAATATACATTGTTGTAATAACTCTGTATCTAAAAAAACATGACTTTTTTCATTTTTTATCCTAGGAGATTCATGACTTATCCCTGGAGACTTACAGTAGGGCATAAGGCGGTGGTGCCAATCCATCGCAGGGCACACATACAGTAGGCAATTTGTCTTTGGACTGAGGGAGGAAACCCACCAAGCGCGTGGAGAGCATGCAAACTCCATGCACACAGACCCAAGGCGAGAATCGAACACGGATCCTTGGAGGTGCAAGGCGACACTGCTAACGACTAAGCCACCATGCCGCCGGTCTCCGCTCCTCTTGGACCCTTAATCTAACTGCTGAGTTTCATACTGTAAATGACATTCATTCAATTCACCTTGGAAAAAAAGCATCTGCCAAAATGCAATAGAAATCCTCTTACAAAAAAATTAATCAATATCTTCTGTGCGATCCCAGTCAAAAAATTAAATAGCGCTTTGGTACAGTAAAACATAGGGGAGCTCAGTGGTTAAGGCAGGCCAGGGGTAGCTCAGTGGTTAAGGCATTGGACTACGGTTCGGAAGGTCCGAGGTTCAAACCCCACAACCACCAAGTTGCCACTGTTGGGCCCTTGAGCAAGGCCCTTAACCCTGTGTAATGAGATAAAAATGTAAGTCGCTCTGGATAAGAGCGTCTGCCAAATGCCTAAATGTAAAACATACCTGAAATACCCAAAGACTCTTGAAGAGCCTCATTTTTTATGAATACACCTTAAATACGAGCTAAAGGAAGGAACGATTTTTAAAGAGGTTTGTAACTGGATTTATAATCGCTACACATCTGAAACGTCTAATGACATAACGATGTAAGAATAAACACGAAGCTCTTATGTACTGATCTTGAAATCATCCAAAACTATGACCTGCAGGCATTCCACAGACTTGCTAAGAGGCGTACCACATAAAAGCATATTCTTTGTTTCCACTTTAGATTGCTAACTGTGTTTGCCAAGACTACTCTGGTAATGAGACTAAAAATAGAGATAAATAATAAAGATGGCGAGATGTGTAAATAAATAAAAACTCTATGAGGCATCATAAAGGAAGATAGAGTACATGTGATGCAGCAGGACTTTAAGACCCTGTGAACCCTGTGAGCACTGTACTGTATGTGTCATGACATTGCAGACAATGGATTCCGATTTGCCATGAGATGCTTGAGTGTCCAAGAATTCCTCCATGTCAAAATGCCTCAAAGACCAGACAACATTGTTCCTGAAACCCAATGAAAAGCTGTCTGAGAGGCTCAAAGTAACACAAGAAATGCGGAGGTATTCTTAAAATATGTAATGCTGTTATAATAATGAGGTAATTAGAGTAGGACATGGCTCATTTGGCATTATAAGACAAGACTAATTCTGAACTAGTGTAGTACAGTACTAAAATTTTACAGTATGATGGGTCGTGTTGATATTGAATGGGACGGCTGATCTAATTTATATCACCAGACTGATAACGAAACCTCCTCTGAGACATGTGATGCCAGCCGAGAGCATCTTTTTAAACTGCTGCTCACACTGTTGTGGAGTAACATAACACACTCGGAGGAAAGAAAGCGCTACAGTACTTACCTGCCCTCCTCTGCCTGGGTGCACTCACAGATGCCCATGATTGAATAGTCACACCACTCCTAGCACCCTGACCCCATAGCCAATTTTGCTTCCTAGCAATGAAGCTAGGATGGATGCTTCACTGGATGATAGGAATAGGATGCACCACTAGGGAATCTGCCTGGAAGATCTGGAACTTAAATACAGTACAGTATGTATGCACATACTGTAGCATATAGTTTCAAGCAAATAAATTGAATTGTATCGACCCAATTTGTTTTTGTACAGCCAACATGATACGTTAAAACCTGGAATAAAATCAAACCCTACAAACTCACAAACCCAGGAACTTGATGCCAAGAAGCCGTATCATCTTAAACTGCTTCACGCTGAACATGACTTGATTGATCTGTATATACTATGTAAATCATTCAAACTACTAGTACAGACATTTCTTTTTTTTCTTTTTCTTTTTTTTTGCTTCCAAAGAGCCAGACTTCCTTGTATTTTAATGTATCACTCATCTTCTATACCGCCTTATCCTGGATTAAGTGTCACGGGGGGCCTGGAGCCTATCCCAGAAGGCTTAGGGCACGGGGTGGAAGATTGGGTACACCCTCGACAGGGTGCCAATCCATCACAGGACACACACATATACAGTATACACACTCACTCAGACAAGCCTAATCTGCATGTCTTTGGATTGTGGAAGGAAACTTGACAAACACGGGCAGAACATCCAAACTCCATGCATACAGACCCCAAGGCAGGAATCGTACCCGGAGTCCTGAGGAATAATTCTCCAGTCTTTCTGAAGTCCTTTTGCCTCTCATTTTCAGTCCAGCCCCTGTACCTAACCAGTATCAGAGAATGTTTTTCTTTGTTAAGTCACGTAAGAATCATTTAACCATAAAAAACATCTAACTTAAGGCATGAACCAGTGAGAAACTGGTGCAGATGATGGCAGATGATCAGGCCGGGGATTAGTATACTAGTGATACTGAATGCTGAGTGGTTGGAACAGACGAGAGGGGAAATGAGGTTGTTGCTGAGGTTGTTGCATAAACAACCAAATTGTATCTTTAGGTTTCTTTCAGTCTGTTGTAGTTAAACACTTGTTCCCATTTCTTTAATTCCATGCTTCCATTTACAGTAAGGACCTCAGTAGTCCAACTAGGGACCGTGGAGGCCAATGGTGACCATTGTATTTATACTTATGTTCACGTCTGTGGTAATCGAAATGTCTTTAGACTATGGGAGGAAACCCACCAAGCATGGGAAGACCCCAAGGCTGGGAGGTGCCAGGCGACGGTGGTAACCACTGTGACATAACACTAGCAATCATTGCTAAGGAAAAGATATAGTGCTGAGGATCCCAACCATCATGCAATCATACAAGACAGGAAATTTGTTAAACATGCATGTGTGCACATCTTTGAACTGTGGGAGGAAACCCACCAAGCATAGGGAGAACATGCAAACTCCATGCACACAGACCTGATGCGGGAATCGAACCCAGACTTCTGAAAGTGTATTCAACACCGCTAACCACTGGCTTTGGTTATACCCTGTGTATTTCCCTTATAAACATTAGTGTATCTGTATAGCTGTTAAATAGCTGTTAGTACTGTGCACTAGGAAATGTCGACTCACCGAACCAATCTTAATTTCCCTGCATGGCATAAAATGTGATATAAGGAAAGCCTCTTTTAATACATTAAGATTCTTTCCACCTACAGTACTTCCACCTAATCTATTTTTATATTATAAACACAGCATCAAATGCCATTCTCTCTGTTTTGAAGGTGAGCCGTGGTGAAGTAATCATAGCTGAAAGGCCGGATCGCGCGGCTAATACATGTGGCCTTTAAGCCTATGCGGAGAACACCCACGGCTGATGTCTCACACATTCAGCAGACACACTTTAAGAAGTACTCTTGTTCAGCGAGAGATAAGAGCTTCGACTATTCAGGAGATGTGTCTGGACACCCCTGCAGGTCACCACAACGCATCTCGTTTAGTCTGTTTTGAAAAGTTATAGCACTGCGCGTTCCCTCAGAATCTTTATGTAAGTATGATGTTTTGTCTTCGTACAGACATCAACATATTGTGGCATGTCTAGGAGAAAGGATTAAATAAAATACAGAAAGATAGATATAACTACATGAATGATAAATGTATTGCATTTGTAGGAATATGACATTAAAAGCTGCAGATTTGCGTTACGTTTGCGTGGCAGGTTTTACACACCTCGTCCATTATCTCTAGAACATCTCGTACAATCGGAAGCATTAAGAGTTCATCACGTACAGTATATGGGCTAAAGAAACTAAATACTCATTACCAAAGCACGGAATGTAATACGCATCTATTTAAGGCTTTAAATTCTTCCAAACAGATGCAGCATGCAGAAAAAGAGAACTTCTTTCATTCAGATTGTCTCCTCCACACTGTGTGAAGTGTGTGATGTGTGCAGCCCCCCCGCCTCAGTAGGGCGCACTAACTTCAGCTCTATCATTAAGGGACTAATTGTGTGCACCCTCACAGCAGCACCAAAGGAAGCCGAACCTACAAATTAATCCAAACAATGTGGCCTGCTGAGCCGTTTTACACAATGCTGCCGAAATCACTCCGAAGACAAAGACGCTTTTGTTCTCCAAGCACCGCGATTACAATCAGAAACACAGAAAAACATATTTACAAGTCCAACACCGTCACAATCTTTATTGATGGATAAAGAGCATGAGGATTACAGGCATGGTTAGGCTGCTGAGGCAGTTAGCAGAGAAAATACATCCAAAAGACACAACTGAACTCAACAACGGCTGATTAAACAGTCACCGGAGCACTACTCTGGCCAGCTGTGCTTTATAATGCATATGTTTTTCTTCACCTTATATCCATTCAGATGCTGCTATTTTAGTCTGTTCGGAAAAACGTTATACAGAACAATGATCATAAAGCCCTGCATAGGAAATGTGGTGCATGCTCTTATTGTATTAGTGCCCTAAATATTATACTGTAGTATCGTGCTGCACAGTCTTGCTTATTATCCGTACACTATATGTTTCTTTATTGCAGTGAAATAAATGAATAATAAGCGTATGTAAGTTGAACAAAAGTGAATAATGGGAAATTATGGTACAATTAGGACAAACTCATTAAATACAAGTACAGTACATACCTTTACAAACGTAACTTATTAGTACCCTATAAATAATATCAATACGTTATTGTTACATGATGCAAAAATCATTGTAGAGCATGTATATGACTGATTGTCGCAATAATGTTATATTTACAATTATCCATCTATCTATCTATCTATCTATCTATAGTATCTATCTATTAAAGCTTATAGCATTTTGCATTTTACCTATTATTTGATTTGCTGTTTTTTTTTAAATATATAAACATATATACTGTAGGGCTCAGGATTGTGCAGTATAGAGTTTTTTTCAGCACAAAATAGGCAATATGATAAATTGTATTTTTGCTCACAAACATGACTGAGGGGAAAAAAAGTGTCACATTGGCAAAGAAATAGCACAGATACGTGTTCTTACAGTACTGTTGTTTTCAAGTTCTTTCTTTGACGAAAAAAAAGTTATTGAGTTCTACATTTTTGCGACATCATTCCCATATTCCAATAGCTGTAAAATTTACACATTATAAAAGTAACGATAACTTTTGTTCTACCTGACATATCCAAAAACGCACAAATGCACAGTTTGATATCTGAAGCCTCCCCGTTAACACACACCGGCAAGGCTTGCATATACTGTAAGAATTTTTTTTTTTTATCGCTATGCTGTGTTGCCGGAACCAATGTGAGAAATCACTCATCATCTACACCGCTTTATCCTGGATTCAGGGTCGCGGGGGGTCTGGAGCCTATCCTAGGAGACTTAGGGCACGGGGTGGGGTACACCCTGGACAGGGTGCCAATCCATCACAGGACACACACATACAGTATATACTGTACACACACTGACTCACACAAGCCTAATCTGCATGTCTTTGGACTGTGGAAGGAAACTTGACAAGTACAGGGAGAACATGCAAACTCCATGCATACAGACTTCAAGGTGGGAATCGTACCCGAACCCTGGAGGTGCATGTCAACAGTGCTAAACACTAAGCCACCAGTCGCTGCTGTGACATCACACTAGCAATCATTGCTCTAAGGAAAAGACATTGGTGCTGAGGATCCCAACCCTTTGCAGCCAACATGCACATGCACGCACGCAGCATAGATCGCACACACAGCATAGGTGCAATCATAGAATACAGGAAAAACATCAATCAGCCTCCAACGTATTTTTCTGGACTGTGAGGGAAGTCGGATGACACCCACGAAGCATGAGGGGGGCATGCGAGCTCCACTCACACGGCCGGAAAAGGCCAATCGTGGAGGTTTGAAGCAACTGTTCTAACCTCAGGGTTACTGTAGCATGGATCTGAAAGTATTTAATTGAATTATTAGTTCAACATTCTCACACCATTAGCATGCATGCAATTCAGGTCTTTGAATTCCTGTAAGAAAGATTTTTTTTTTAATTTAATGTTGAAATATAATCAAGAAAAATACAGTTGTTAAAAGTTACAAAGGCTGAACGTCACCCTTATCCACTGCACTTAACTACGGTTTAATAAGCACTTACTAGGCTATTTTAGAGGTCTGCTTCTGGTGGCACAAAGGAGTGAATTCAGCTGCAAACCAGAGCGATATTACAGGAACTCAGCTTCTCAGTCCTGCTGCTGGACGTTATAAATGTTTAATATGTTCTCTGATTTACATAACATAAAAATGCCAAAGAGCAATAACGGTTTATATCTGTACTCTTTAACATGTCTGCCCTGAGATAACACATTACATGCAATGTAAAGGAAAACAGAAAACTGGCCAAAAGAAAAAATTTCATTCTGCGCTGTATTTTTTAAACAGCTTTTTTAATGCAGTAATATCTTTCATTAGGAAAAAAGTAAGACTTCCAGTTCAATGGGAAAAAAAGGAAAGTCCTTGTTCGCCCCCTTGTGGTTGTGACAACATTAACATATTTACTGTACACATACAATCTTATTACACTTCAGCCATGTATGTGAAATCTCATTCTTTCTCGCTTTCTCTCTCTCGTTCTCACAGAGATATTCTCTATACAGTGTCCTGTACAGAGTCAGAGATGCCAGGATGTCAGAGATGCCTAACCCCGGGGGATTCTGGACACAACTTGGGACGTGATACCAGTCTGTTGGAGAGCACAAACATTCACACGCTCAATCATTATACAATGCAATCTGAGAGCGCCAATTATCCTACTCAGCGTGTCTTTGGGAGGAAACCGAAGTACCCGGAGGAAACCCACCAATCACGGGGAGAACATGCAAACTCTATTCGCAAAGGCCCGAAGACAGGACTTGGACGCTCAGGTGTGAGGCCACAGTGTTAACCACTACCCCACTGTGAAATTACCACTATATGTGAAATCCTAACTTTTTAAATTACTTTTTAATTGATTTTTAACAACACTAAAGCAACAAAGCCAGATCAATATACACCTGACACCCAGACCAATAGTTTAAACACAAACAATATTCTGTAAAAGTGATCATGGAAATGCAGAGGGAAATCCAGAGGGGAAAACAGTCCATTGAGAAAGAAAGAAAAAAAAATGGAAAAGAATTACCCTACATGACTAGGGTATTGATGGTTCAAGTAAATTCCACAAACGGGTCCGTATCCACCAGAATAGTTCAGATTTGTTCTACAAATCATTTAACTTTTTCCCGGAAGGAGAAGATTAGCCACATTTTCAAAAGTAAAATCTTAAAAGTAAAAATTCAAATATTTGCATGAAATGACCCCATTTATGGAAGGAATGTAAGCCATGTGCTTAACAAAAGAGCCTATCTGGATGATCATAAGTTTAAATTGTCAAAGGAATCCTCATGGAATCCGTATTATAATTTTGATTATAAAGTCATATAGTCTGCACAAAACTGGATAAAATATGCAAAATGAATGGATTTTTTTTTTACGATGTATTGTTAATGTCTGCTAACAATAATGTGTTGCTAGTTTCAAAGGTTTGTTGTCAGGAAGTGGTTTTAAACCGTCAAGCCTGCAGAAATGGAGCACTGATAACACAATCCTGATCAGCACACTAGCAAAAAATAAGGCCACTATAATTAGCGTGCGAGTTGAGTAATTAAATATAAAATTTTTCGATGCTGGTAGATTGTGAGTGGATTGCCACAGAGAGCAGCTCTTGTTCTAGGGCTGCACTGAGCAAGTAGAAGGTCTTCATGTCTGGTGGTTTGAAACAGGAAGTTGTGTCATATACATGCATCATATTTAACTGTCATCAGTCGATTCTTGTAAAGGTTAAACTGGTGGCTACATTATAAACCAACCTTGTGCACACGAAACCTAGAAATAAAAGCCTTCTCGTGGGTTTTGGTACAGTTTGGGGAACTAAAAGAAAATATGTATTGTACTGAACAAAGAACAAGAAAGCAACAAAGTAAAAACTGTAATCATTTTAATATATAGCTATGGAAATAACAGTTTTGTATAGTAATTTCAACTTATACAATGAGAAACACATCTTTTAAAATAAATTTTTATCAAAATCTCTTTTGTTGGCTGTACTTGCCTTTATAGTTACTGATCCCCAAATGAAAATGAGCATCTCTTCGCAGTTTTCGACTTTTCTCCGCCACCACCCTCACCTCAAACTAAAAATAGTGCTATACTAATAGACCTGATATGGACTAGAAAATGTAAAGCAAAATGTTGTTTGTTCATCAATTCAGTAACTAAATAAAAGTTTCTGTTTGGATGCAGTCTCAGGTAGTTGACATAAACTTTTAGCCAAAAACCACTTTAAACACTTAAAGTAGGTTAACAGCTTGTGGACACCTTTTGCGTGTGCAGCAGTGGTTCCTACTGTACCACTGCTGCACAACAGATCCCACGGTCACTAAACCTCATGACACACTAAGTGTTAAAGCTAGGTTGTAAAGCAATGTGAGATAAAAGATGGTAAAATATGTAATGTGTGTATTTCACTACAGATGGTGATGAATGTGAGGTATTATGATAAATGGACATCTTTAGGATTGTTGTGTTTAATTGTCCCCAGCTGGACTTCAACATTTAGCAATGAATAGCAAATACATATACACAGGTATGTGGTTAAATATTGTACATGCTGATAGACTGATTGTATTTAGGATGTTCCAATGAGAAAATATAAAACATGTAATTATTATTATTTGAAATGTATCTACATTTAACCTATAATTTGGGTAACACTGTTCTTTTCCCAAAAGAGTCAAATCAGTCAGTATTACTGTATTTAAAATAAAAAAGAACATTAAGGCAACTTTATGTGATCATCTGGAAATTTGATGATGATATCAAATAATTTTAATGCTATTTTAATTGGTAGTTATAGTGGGGAAGCGGCACAGTGTGTTAATGGTTAGCCCTGTCACCTTACATCTGCAGGGTCCGGGTTGAATTCCTGCCTCGGGTTTGTGTGCATGGAGTTTGCATATTCTCCCTGTGCTTGGTGGGTTTTTCTCCTGGTACTCCAGTTTCCTCCCACAGTCCAAAGACATGCACATTAGGCTAATTGGTGTTCCCACATTGCCCGTAGTGTGAGAATGCGTGTGTGATTGTTGACTGGAGGTCCTACCATGGTTGTAAAAATGGGTTTTTGAAAAAAATTTTAAGTTTTATTTTTTTTTACATGGCTGTTTTTAATGATACGCCAGCTGCTGTCATGCCACCTGCCACAGATTGCTCAACCACCGAACACACAAACATAATCTTTACCAAATATTATATTACCACAAAAATTTCTATCGTTATTATGATCAAATATTATTTTACTATTTAATGAGCCCTAGTCACGTGACAGCCATCATCATTAATGACTATCCTATAATAATTATTATTTTTTTATTATTATTTTGGGCACATTTTTTTTGCAGGGGTTTATCATGTAATACAAATAGTTTAAATTAAATAAATATTTTAAATAAATATATGAATCGCCGTTTTAACGTTTTGATTTATGAACTATTTAGAAAATAAATACATAAAATTAATTTTATTGTAAAATAAACCAGGGATAAAAAATATACATGTTGTATATGAAAACGATAAACACATACTATTAAAAAAAAATTCTACACAATATTTAGTTATGGTTTTAGTTCAAAGAGATCAGATGAAAGCTTCAACTAAGCATTGTTTATACACCAGTATTTCATTGATGTTGACGAAGGCCGTCACGTGACTAAGGCACATCGTAACAGAAATATATTCGATCATAATAAAGATGTACAATTATGTTTTAATATGTTTTTAATGCGGTAATATTTTTAATGGCATTTTAGCGCATAACACGGGGTTTAAATGTCCTTCACTGGACATCAGTGTGTCATAAAGAGCACACACACACACACACACAGAAACACACACGCACACCTTTCAAACCACATCTACTCCTCTCCAACTAACTTTCCTCTCTGTCTCTCATTCAGCAGTCCTGAATGTCCGCGTGTGTGTGTGTGTGTGTGTGTGCAGGTAAGAGCGGAACAGTACCTGAACACGCGGACCGTAACCGGGTCAGGATTCTGGTGCTGAAGGCAGAAGCTTCGCTCCGAGACCTCCATCTGTATCCGGGACCCGGCGGCGGGAAGCTCCTGAGCCCGGGGACAGAGTCCTCATTCCCCGACATCATGCCGACAACAAACTCCCTCCAACAAACAAACAACAAGCAGCGACGGAAAACTCACACACACACACACACACAGAGAGAGAGAGAGAGAGAGCTTTCACTTTCCTGTAGCTACTGACAGGGTGGCTGAATGTCACTTCTCACTCCTACACTTCATCAACTACCGGTTTCTATAAAAACAACAACACTGTCTGTAAACAGAACTCCTTTTACCCTAAAGTCAGATTACTAAAAATAAACCGACAACTAAAACATGTGCACCTCCATCCTATATGTCAGGTAATATATAAAGAGACACACACACACACACACACACACACACACACACATGCAAACTCTCTCCATCTCTCTCTCTCTCTTACACACCAACACACACACACACACATACATACAGTTGTGGCCAAAAGTTTTGAGAATTACATAAATATTGGAAATAAATTGAAAAGTTGCTGCTTAAGTATTTATAATAGCAATTTGCATATACTCCAGAATGTTATGAAGAGTGATCAGATGAATTATAGTCCTTCTTTGCCATGAAAATTAACTTAATCCCAAAAAAACCTTTCCACTGCATTTCATTGCTGTCATTAAAGGACCTGCTGAGATCATTTCAGTGATCGTCTTGTTAACTCAGGTGAGAATGTTGACGAGCACAAGGCTGGAGATCATTATGTCAGGCTGATTGGGTTAGAATTAATGGCAGACTTGACATGTTAAAAGGAGGGTGATGCTTGAAATCATTGTTCTTCCATTGTTCACCATGATGACCTGCAAAGAAACGCGTGCAGCCATCATTGCGTTGCATAAAAATGGCTTCACAGGTAAGGATATTGTGGCTACTAAGATTGCACCTAAATCAACAATTTATAGGATCATCAAGAACTTCAAGGAAAGAGGGTCAATTCTTGTTAAGAAGGTTTCCGGGCGTCCAAGAAAGTCCAGTAAGCGCCAGGATCGTCTCCTACAGAGGATTCAGCTGCGGGATCGGAGTGCCACCAGTGCAGAGCTTGCTCAGGAATGGCAGCAGGCAGGTGTGAGCGCATCTGCATGCACGGTGAGGTGAAGACTTTTGGAAGATGGCCTGGTGTCAAGAAGGGCAGCAAAGAAGCCACTTCTCTCCAAAAAAAAAAACAGGGCCAGATTGATCTTCTGCAGAAAGTATGGTGAATGGACTGCTGAGGACTGGGGCAAAGTCATATTCTCAGATGAAGCCGCTTTCCGATTGTTTGGGGCATCTGGAAAAAGGCTTGTCCAGAGAAGAAAAGGTGAGCTCTACCATCAGTCCTGTGTCAATGCCAACAGTAAAGCATCCTGAGACCATTCATTTGTGGGGTTGCTTCTCATCCAAGAGAGTGGGCACACTCACAATTTTGCCCAAAAACACAGCCATGAATAAAGAATTTTCCAGCATGATGGAGCACCGTGCCATAAGGCAAAAGTGATAAGTAAGTGGCTCGGGGACCAAAACATTGAAATTTTGGGTCCATGGCCTGGAAACTCCCCAGATCTTAATCCCATTGAGAACTTGTGGTTAATCCTCAAGAGGTGGGTGTACAAACAAAAACCCACTAATTCTGAAAAACTCCAAGAAGTGATTATAAAAGAATGGGTTGCTATCAGTCAGGATTTGGCCCAGAAGTTGATTGAGAGCCCAGTCGAATTGCAGAGGTCCTGAAAAAGAAGGGCCAACACTGCAAATACTGACTCTTTGCATAAATGTCATGTAATTGTCGATAAAAGCCTTTGAAACGTATGAAGTGCTTGTAATTATATTTCAGTACATCACAGAAACAACTGAAACAAAGATGTAAAAGCAGTTTAGCAGCAAACTTGGTGAAAACTAATATTTGTGTCGTTCTCAAAACTTACTGGCCACTTCATTAATTACACACACACACACACACACACACCAACACACATACATACATACCCATACATGTACTGTATACATGCATACACTTACTGCCCACTTCATTAGTTACTCACACATACAAACTCTCTCTGTCAAACATACACACATACTCACACATACATACATACATACATACATACTGTACATGCATGTATGCATACATTCACTGCCCACTTCATTAGTTACACACACATACAGACACACACACACACAATTTCCCTCTCTCACTCTCTCTCCATCTCTTGCAATCTGTCAAACATACACACCACACAAACACACACATACAGTATACAGTACATACATACATGCATTCAAACACTCACTGGCCACTTCATTAGTTACATGCACGCACGCACGCACACACACACACACACACACACACACACAATTTCTCTCTCTCTATCTCTCGCAATCTCTCAAACATATATATATAGACATTCATGCTTGCATATACTCGCTGACCACATCATTAGTTTCACCATTGGGTTTACCTTCAGAACTTCCTTAATTCTTCAGTGCATTTATCCAACAATGTGCTGATTTGTTTGATTACGCAGTTGCTGCAGATTTGTTGCCATGATGCGAATCTCCCGTTCCATCACATTCCAAAGGTGTTCTACTTGATTGAGATTTGGTAACTGTTGAGTGAGTATATTCATTATCACTCACTGATTTTAGTTTTCAAGAAATCAGTTTGAAATAATTTTAGCTTTGTAACATGGCACATTATCCTGTGGTCATAAAGTGAAGAACACACTCAGAAACAATACTCAGGTAGACTATGGCATTAAAACCGTGCTTATCCTAGGAGCCCAACGTGTGCCAGGAAATTACCCGCCACACTATTACACCACCAACAAAACAGCCTGAACCATTCATACACGGCAGGATGGGTTCATGCTTTCATGTGGTTTATGCCAAATTCTGACATCTGAATGTTGCAGGAGAAATCAAAAGACTTATCAGACTGTGCAACGTTTTACAATCTTCTGTTGTCCAGTTTTGGTGAGCCCATTTGTTTGAAATTGTAGCTTCAGTTTCCTGTTGTTAGCTGACAGAAATGATACCTGGTGTAGCTGCAGAAAACTACACCAGGTCCTATTTATGTCAGGTAAGAACAGGAAACTGAGGCTACAATTGAAAACAAATGAGTGCTCATCTGTTTCATGGTTTGACGTGTTCTGTGACGTGTGTTCTGACCAGAATGACGAGTCTGGCCATTCTCCTCTGACCTTTGAATACCTGCGAGATTGTTGTGCATGAATGTCCCAGCAGATCAGCAGTTTCAGGAATATTTAGACCTGCCTGTGTGGCACCAACAAACGTCAATGTCACTTAAATGACCTTTCTTCCCCATTCTGATAACTCCGATTGAACTTCAGTATCTCGTCTTGACCATGGCTAAATGTATTGAGGCATACCTAATGAATTGGCTGGTGAGTGTTATACAGTAGATTCATTACATGCAAATGGAAGTATTTCAAGCGTTTTTGTTTTAATTCCAATGGTTATGGCTTACAGTGCATGAAAATCCAGTATCTCAAAATATTAGAAATATTCACCTTCTGCCTAATACTGTATATCCTACCCACTACCATGTGCAACTGTAATGAGATAATCAACGTAATGTATAATAGTACAATAACACAAAATACAAGTATCTTTTCTATCATGGCTAGGATTTACTTTTTTGTTGAGGGTGCTGTGTTGGCTTTTTTGTGGGATCGGCGAAGCACCAGACCACATTTTTTCTGCTACATTAACAATTCAGCACCATTCTTCCAGGTTTTAATAATGTGTTGAACACTTAATTTCAATAACTTCGTCAAGCTCCTTAGATGATTTCTTGATGCAGGCCAATAATATGACTCATTTAAAATATAACAGTATACAAAACATCATGGAGCTCGGAATCAAACATGATACCCTGAAACTGTGAGGCTAAGATACCCGCTGTGCTACTGTGCTGACGCTCATGAGACCCAAGTCTTATGGAATTGTTAACAGTCACATGTAAAATTCCATTGTGGAAATCCCTGACCAGTCCATCCAACATCATTATTTTGGTTACTACGCTGCGTCAGATGTGCTCTTCTACTGATCTGTTTGTTCTTCAGCTCTGTTTGAAAAAAACATTTTGAAATGTAAAGTCCAGTATATCTGTGCCCTAATCCCTAGGTTAATGTGTAACTTCGGGGACAAGCCGTGATTTCAGAGGTTTTAAAAACCTGATAGCAGGACTCAACTCAAGACATTTCAGCTGGAGATTCAACAGCACAAATCAAGGTAAGAGAAGCTCTTATCTAATACTTAGCTGAGTATCTTATTACATAAATTAGTAATTAAATGTAGGTTCATCTGCAAAGACAAATAAATGCCATTCTTTAAGAAATGAATGTTTATAGTCACATGTTACACATGTCACATTCAAAGTCCTATATCATTTTATATCAGCTATTTTTTTTTTCTTAAGCAACACAACCCCACACCAAACTGACTGATATTTCCTGTGTTCATAATGAAAACTTCGGTATATTTCATTTTTGATTATGGTGGATGATGTAACCCCAGAAACCAAGTCACTTAAAATACATAATGTGCATAGTAGTAGTAGTAATAATAATAATAATAATTATTATTATTATAATAAGTTGATGGCTATGTAAAAATAAACCAGTCTCCTGCTAAATTAATAAATTTCTATACCTGCATAGTGGGGACTTACTTAGTCACAATAGCAATGTCTGAGAAGGTGGCGAAAGATATGTTTTTATTTAGAACTGTGATAATGATCTGCAAATTATCCTAGCAAATACCCATAGAGATCTGCATTACACAGCCATCCTTCCTTTAGTCAGCTTTATGAACTAGACTACCTAACTAGATCTCCTAAAAAATATTACTTAGATATACTGTATATATATTGAAATGAGCTGAGTCAAATGTAGACTTTTAAAAAAGGAAAATAATTACTCAAATACGCGACATTTTTACCAGACAATTTTTACTCTTGCTTGAGTAATTTCCTTTATCACTGCTTCTACCTCTACTGAAGTGAATAAATGATTACAGTAGCCATATTGTCATTTCCCATGGCTTATTATATCTACAAACCAAACAAAAGTTGAGTCATATTTGTTCCTCTCATTGTTTACTCTGAGTGATGTCAGGTGTGATGACCTTCTGCCAGCCTGGTCACTGACCTCAAACATGGCTCAATAACACACAGAATTTAATTTTAGTTTTTTAAACTTAAAAGTACACTTCAAAATAAGTGGCTCCTGTAAAAATAGAAAACTACACCTTGAACTTCATGTTATATTAATATTCTTGATGTTCACATTGTCAAATGCTATTTAGGGTAAAATTTTAAGATCACTGCAAGCATGCTTACTTTCAGACATGAAGCAATTATGTAATTGTACTTTGTTGAAAGATGTTGCTACTATATTGCATGATTAGTTTATTGGAGTTTAATGAGTGTGTTCAAGAGCACACTCATTTCTTCCATGTGCTTGTTCAGTCAGGTTCATACCAGTTTGAAGTGATATTTGCACAAGAATTGTCTGGTCTCACCTGCTCTTCAAAAATAAAGTAAATGTTCTCAAGAGAAGTTGCTCAAATTAAACCAAATGAAGTTTGTCATACAGATTGTGCCGGGCAAATAGTTATAATAGGAAAAAGTCAATTAATCTTCAATTAAACTAGTTCACCAATTTAATTTAAAATTGTGTGTACCTTTAGTTGTTTACACTAAGATATAATTTTAAGCAACTACTTCCACTTTGAATTATATGAATTGGCCATAATTGATGTTTATGGTTAGCCATGAAATAAAACCACATGTAAATGTCCTATACAGTATGTTACAAAAACTGCATTGACCCATTAAGACCTTTGAAGGTGTCCTGGTAAATCTGGCACCACAAAATTAGCAGGAAAGTCCTATAAGTTGCAAGTTACAACGTTGTCACCTACATTAAAAGCTTCATGTTTCAGTTTAGATATTTGCATGCTCATCGTAAGCTCTCTCAGTGGTAGACAAGGGTCATCATGGAATGGACTTCACTCCATACATGTATCACTTCTCACCAGGTCAACAGTTGTTCACTTTTGGTACAGTAGGTACTACCCACTATATACTGTACCAGGAACAAACCATAAAATGTGCCCTTTTTTGGACATGCTTTAAACCAGTCAGAACATAGCCTTGTCAAAGTGATGCCAATCTTTATGACTGCCCCTTTTCCTGCTTCTATTACATCAACTTACTGCTTACTTGCTGCCTAATATACCCCCACTCACTTGACTTGTTATGGCTGTCCAGTGTATATTTAAAGAAATACAGTACTCATAATACAGAAATATTCACTTTTGTCCTTTGTTGGCTGTGTTGTAGGTTCAATTTTGCCGAACTCCCAAAGGAAAATGAAACTGTTTCTTATCCTCACCTACTTTACAATGGGAATGGCCAACCGTGTGTATATCCATCCCTTCTCCCTCATTGATGCTGGTGATGTAGTCTGTGAAGCCACCAATAGTAAAGACAAGGTGCCTTTAGAGACCATCCATTCTCTGACTGCCATACAAGAAAGCACGGAGCCCGATCCCCGGCCTGCAGTAGAAGAACTAAAGAACATCACCCAGTGGACTGCTGTGGTGGCTGAACTGCAGAACTCCCAGGGACTCAGAATGTTTCATGCACTGAGCAGAAGGCAAGGAAAAAATAATGTTCTTTTCTCTCCCTACGCTGCCTTTGGTACCTTGGTAACTTTGTATCTTGGAACCTCCAAGAGTACAGCCAATGACTACCAGCAATTCTTGGGACTCCTATGGAATACTGAGAAGCCTGGCTGTACAAAAATGATAAATGGACACAAAGTACTCCGCGCACTTAAAGCCATTAGTTTATTAATTGACGGCCCTCAAGATGAGCTCAGAACCCTTGTTTGGTCCTTTGTAAGCAGTGATGCTGACTTATCCAAGGACTTTGTGCATGGCATTCAAGAGTTTTCAGATAATTCTTTTATTCGAGCAGTGAACTTCTCCCAGCCCAAAGAAGCAGAGGTACAAGTCAACTCATTCATTCAGAAGACATCCCACAGCAAGGTTGAGAACCTTTTTAAAGGTATCAGCCAGTCAACAAACATGCTGTTTGCAAGCTCTACACATTTTAAAGGTGGGTATTTTGGGCCATTTATGTTTGGGTCTATGTTTATTTTATTGCCTTCACACCCTTTTAGTCTTGATTTCTAAAAGGGTCTAAATGGGTTGATCTCGTCTCCTCTCCTTAGCCTACATAACACTCAGGTAGTGCATACTGGCTACAGTAAATTGGCCATAGGTGTCCAATAAAGGGTGTATGTTTTTTGATGAAGGCTTCAAGCTTCCAAGTCTCTCTGGATAAGGGCAACTGCTAAATGCTGTAAATATATATTAATGATCAGCCAAAACATGGCATTGATGCTAAAAAGTGTCTCATCTACATGAAAAATTCCATATTACTTAATGCTTCTTATCTCCTGATCCATGCATCATTGCATTTTTGTAAATATGCCTACACATTGATATTTATATCAGATAAAAAAGAAACACAGTTGCTAAATACTGTACAATTTTACCCTTTTATGTAGTGTTCATAATGTTTTCGAACTCAAATATTTCAATGATCTTAATTGTCATTCAGATGAAACTTGACCAATTTAAATTTCATATGAAAAGACATAAACCTGAAAAAGTGTATTATTCTAAAATGCAAAATTCTTAATATATTGTAATATGAATTTGACGTGGTTACAGACACTACAGATTTTGTTCTTTTTAATATTTTGGCAAAAAACAATTTAAGCAACGATTTTTACAGCTCATATGCTTCTAGAAGCTTACCCCAAATTTAGTATTAATATTCAAACAAATGTGAATGATTTGCATTTTTAATTATTATTGTTTGAAACAAGACCGTATAACAGAGCTAGCTGAAAATGGCCATTTTTGGGGCACATATAAAATCATCTCAACTTGAAACTTTTAGGGCAGCAAGATTGGTCACTTCCATGTTGTATAAACTTCAGATGTAGCTTCTTTGGCACACAAACATTTTCAGCACCAAACTGTGTCATAAACTGTGTAATACTTTGAAATGTTATGATTTATAGGGAACTGGAGAAAAGCTTTCCAGCCCGAAAAGACAAGCGTGCAAGACTTCCAGGTTGATGAGAAGTCCACTGTAAAAGTACCTTTAATGACACACACTGGTGACTACATGTACCTCAATGATCCTGACATGAAGTGCACTGTAGTCAAACTCAGCCTAAGCAAGCGGACCTACATGCTATTGGTGCTCCCCAGTGAGGGATCCAAACTGCAAGATACTGAAAATCTTCTACAGACAGACACCATATCTGCATGGCATAAACATCTAAAGGAGCGGTGAGTAGTTTCTTTAAACAGCAAGGTAAAATGTTAGTCAAGGTTAAACATATTTAACAGGCAAAAGTAATCAAACTGAAGTGAGCTGAACACTAGTCCAAGGTTCAGCCTCACAGCACAAGAGTTGGGAGATCAATAATTCAGTTGAAGTGCTGCACATATCAACAAACACATATACGTATTTACGTGTAAATCTAGAGATTTGTCATGTTTGTTTCTTTTTGTAGATACCTGAAATTATCCCTGCCTAAATTTTCAATGACAGCTGTGAATGACCTGAGATCACTGTTATCCGATATAAATCTTGAGAAGTTACTGCTGGGCTCTGATGCCAACTTTCAGAGACTTAGCACCAAGGACAACTTCACTGTCAACAAGGTAAATCTTTTATTAAATAAAGTGAGTTTGCGACCAAATAATTTAAAACCAGTCAAGGTAGTTCAGTTTATTTTGAGTTTTTACAAGTTCCAAAGTTCTACATTTTAGTTTTAAAGAACTCGCACTACATTGGAATATAATTTGGAACAAATGTTAAATATTTAATTTAAGCATCTCTACCTGATCTCTGGCAGGTGATCAACAAAGTGCTTTTTGAGATGTCTGAGGAAGGAAAGGAGGTCTCGAACAAGTCTCAGGATGAGCGAGTTCCTCTAACAGTCACTGTGAACAGACCATTCTTGTTTACCATTGTAGAAGGCAACACTAATGCTATACTTATGTTGGGAAGGATAAATAACCCAAATCTGTAAAACAATACAATTCAGTTGATTACAACATACGAAGAGAGCAAATACTTTTCACTTGTACATAGAAAGCTATTTTCAATTATTGTCCCTGATAGTTTTACAGTAATTTATATCTTGATATAGAGGCAACACTGTATTAATTGATGTGCCTTTTCAAGTAATAAACCAAATAAGTGACACCTTGACTCACAATGACCAGTGTACCCTCACCAGCCACTATTTATTAGGGATATCTGTACATCTGTTCATTGAAGGAGTTATATAAATCAGCCAATCAAGTGATACAGGACTGGGAATGTCACTGTGGCATGGCTGTTCGAACTAGAGTATTTTAGAAACTACTGATCTCCTGGGTGTTTCATGCGCAGCAGTTGCTAGTAGAGATATTAATGAGGAAATGTTAATTGATTCATTGTTGTTAAGAAAGAATGAACAAGTTAAACATGTATTAACCGATAAGGTTTGCTTTGCATGTAGTGCTAACCTGGTCAACACTGCTGTAATCTAATCTCAACTTTTCTATTCTTACTTGCTCCCTAATAAATATTTTGAACAGTCTGGTTTTGGCGATTCCTTTTATGAACATTGAATTGAGTTGATCTGTTTACAAGCCACTTCTTCCGTCAACTTTACTAAAAATGAGAGCGCAGGCACAAAACAGTGTTGTTCTAACACACTTTCAGAAACCCCACCATTTGCAAGTGTTTCATTAGCGCATCACGTGCACAGTTGTGTGTATATGGAGTGGTGGGGCTATTCAGATGAATGCGTGTTCATATCTGAAATGGAGGAGGCTAAGTGAACTAATTACCAATAGTGAATTGATTATTGGTGGAGGAAAATTTCAACTCTTAACTAGAATTTACGCACAACAGTGAGAGAGAAAAGACAGGAAATCTAGCGTAACAACACTTTAAGCCAAGGTCTGAAGAAAAGCATCTCAATATGCACAATGTGTCATACTTTGGGCTACAGTAGTACAAATCCACATCCTGCCAGCCAAGATCACATCATCACAACAAGAAGAAAAACTAAACAAAAATTTTGCTCTTGCCCTTTTTCTTGTCCAGTTTTTAACCGGTCCACTTCTAATCAGCTGGTGTTCTATATTCTGAGATGCTATTCTTCTCATCACTGTTGTTATTTAAGTTACCATTGCCTTCCTGTCAGTATAAACCAATTTGGCCATTCTCACCTGACCTCATTTATCAACAAGATGTATGAATCACGCATTAAGAAGAAGCCTTTATTTGTCACATATACATTACAGTACAGTGAAACTCTTTTGTTCACATATCCCAAGTAGGACACAGGGGTCAGAGCGCAGAGTCAGCCATGATAAAGTCCCCCTAGAGCAGAGGGCGCCTTGATCAAGGACCAAACAAAGGCAACCTGCTGAAGATAGAGCTTGGACCGCCAACATCCTGAGCTGTATAAAAGTTACAGAAGTTTCAGTTTTGATCAATAGAATATATAAACCCCACAAAAACACACACTAAAACAGAGGCCAGGCAAAAATAAAAGTCATAGCTTCAGAAGGGTCAAAATATTGGCCTGCCTCAAGTACTAAGGAGATGAGAAATGATTGGAATTGGGTTGATAACATTTCAACACGTTATTAAAACATGTAAAGACTGTGCTGAACCTTCAGTTTTCTGAAAGGTCATTTAGGTCAAAAGAAGTAAATGACTGGAGATCACTTAAACGCTTAGTACAAATGCATGGTTTAAGAAAAAAAGAAAAAGACAATAGAAAATCACAGCTATGTTTAATAATGCAAGTAAGACTATTTCCACATGCACAATATGATAGGAATTCAGAGAACTGGCACTAAACAGCTGTGTCTCCATAAGAAAACCACCTGTTAGTGAGACTAATCAAGGAAAAACAAACAAAAAAAATTCTTCAATTTTCTAGGCATCATCAAGATTGGACTGGAGTAATAACCCTAATCCACAGTGATGGGTACGTCAGGGTAAGAAGGGAATGTATGAAGTGATGCACCCATCATGCATAGTGGCCACAGTACAACCCTACGGAGGCAGTGTTACGAGCTGGGGTTGCTTCAGTTGGTCAGGTCTAGACTTAGAAACGTTATGTAGCCAAAAAAAAATGAAGTCAGGTGCTGTACTTAAATGTATTGAATGACCAGGATACCGCATAAATGGAGTTTCTCCCCCTGACGACAGTCATAGTTCTTTACTCAAATTGTGAAAATTGTGGAATACCTCACTGTGTACCTTAATAAAAGCTAAAGGTTTTTGTTTTGGAGTGTGTGACTTCTTTTTATCATTGTATATATTGTCTACATGTACTGTATATAGGGGTGTAAAATATATACACAATGTGTAGTATAATTATGCTTCCTCTAGAGATGTCAGTAGTTGCACCATCAACACTGTCATGTGCTTATAATTTTCACCTTATACAACATAATGGCATAGAAGGCTCAAAAAATCTTTTTATTATATTCAGAATTTACACTGTATATCATCAATCCCTTTGACCAATGTTGGATACAATTAATCATTATTACCAAATCATACAGTAGGATTTAACAATAAATAATAACATCTGACCACATGGACGCATTCTTGTAGTGTGCTTCTTCTTCACAGTCACAGCTGAGAGCTCTATGATTTTATCTTGGAACCGCTCTGCAAGCAACGTTGCTGTGAATCTCTCAGGAAGCCTTTTTGTTTTGCCCCGTAACCTCTGTAAGCATCGACCTGCGTAAGTGCTGCAGATTAGGAAATTCATCATCAACCCAAAGAATGAGTCTTAAGAGCCAGCCTGCTCTGCTGTTGCAAGATCCCGTGCTTCCCGCACCAGGTCCAGCAAAGTAGAGAACATTGTGATGTTGCCTGGCTGGAGCCCCATCTTCTGAATCTGTTAAAGGAAACACCAATTGCACAATACGAGTGTGTTGCAAAGGTTCATTCGGGTGCACCTCCAATATCAGCAGTATGAATGACAAAGAATGAGTTTGCTCTGCATTAGAGTACATGTCGACATTATCATGTTATTGGTTCATTGTTCATTGCTGTTTTTGTTTTTACAAGTGTTGTTGCATTTTTAGATGAATAAAAGGCCATTGCTTAATAAAGGATATGTTTAGGATATGTTTTGAGTCACCGTTATACACAATTTCCTTTTTATGCTGCTTCTATAATGAGTATGTTGTGTTCATGTCTATGAATATTACATTTCTGATCTATTCTATGATCCCATTTCATATCTGATTATTACTGCATACAATTTGCTTTTCTTTATTAATAAAACAGTAATTTTATTACTGACATGAAAAGAACATATTAAACAAATCAAACTTGTCTCCATTAACAGGAACACAACACACTCGCTATACGTACAAGCAGCATAAAAAGGAAACGGTGACTCAAAACACAGCCTAAATATATCCTTTACTGCTTAATAAATAGCCTGTTTCCTTCATACAAAAATGCAACACATCACTTAGGCATGATAAGTGGGAGGGATTTTGGAGAGTAAGTACCAGGTGAGATAAAAAAAAAATGCAAATTACACACAAATTGACTGGTTAGAATGTTGACAGATCATTCATTCATTATCTATAACACTGATTCTGTGAGTCGCAGGCAGCCTGGAATTTGTCCCTTGAAACTACAAACATATACATCCAATCACACTTCATGAGCAATTTACAGACTCCAATCAGGATATGGGATAAGTCTTTGGGCTGTGGGGGAATCTGGAGAACCTGAAGGAAACCCACCAAGCAAAGAGAGAACATGCAAACTCCACACACAAACCTGGAGATGCGAGGTGACGGTGCTAGTATTTAACCGTGCAGCATTTTCAAATCAGTTTTTCATTATTATTATTATTATTATTATTATGTTACCTTGATTCGTATAAACCCTTGCAGTGTTGTATTAAAAGGTACCTGCTCTCCGAGGTACTCCACATCCAGTGCCAACTGCAGACGGATCTTGCTGTCGTCTGAGGGTCCAGCGTTGGCTCCTGTTGTGCTTGTTGTGGTCGTTTTTCTTGCCTGTTTCAGCCTCTTCAGACTCTCCTCCATCTTCCGCACAGAGCTCAGGACGTCAGATATGGTCTCGTAGTATCTAAGATAATATCGACATATTATGATAATAACATGATAGTATACGACATCATATTATAACCAACGTAACCCTTGCACAAGCATACATTTAGGCACTACCTGTGAGTGCAGTCTGAAAGTGCAACACGGAGCCACTCCTGGATGATGGAGGCCTTCACCACCCCTGTGGAGTCGGCGAGCAGCTGATGTAGGGGTTGTAGAGCATTGTCCATATAAGCTGAGGCTCTGGTGGGCACCTCCTATTAAAGTTGACAAAAGTACATACATAAACAAATATATAAATACATCAACAGCATTTACTAAAAACCAAAAGTAGTAATTTTTAAAAGAGAAAAATATATTATATGCTAACAACTGGCAAATTATGACCATTTTAAAAACTATAGCAGCCTCAGCATCATTTGTTTACGAAATGTATAGTGGGCTTCCCCAACTTTAATCCTAGAATACAGGATTCCAGTGGTGATCTCCCTGCTCTATCATAACCTACCTAACTGAATCAGGTGTATTCAAGCATGGTCACCAACTGTGCTGGTTACAATACGTGCTCTAGACCACTTGCAACTAGGTTTGGAAATCCCTGCTCTACAGTCATTATTATGGTCTGTTCAGACCAGCAGACCTTATTTGTCCTTCTGTAAAGGCGTGGAACTTCTGATGCATTTTTCAAGAAGCGGAAGCTCCTCTCTGTCAGATTCTGTGTCATCCTGCTGTTCAGTGTTGGGATGCACCCGGACAAAGCTGCTTTAGAGTCATCCAAGGCATCTGAAGGTTCAAAAGCAGAGAGAGGGGATAACGTAAAGCACCTCATAAGCACAATCATACTGTACCAAATGTAACACTGACAGATACCTGATACAAGTGCAAGGTTTTGGAACCCAATTTCCTGCAATCTTTTCTTCACCATATTAGAGATTTCAGGAATCTGAAAGCACAGTAAAATATATACTAAAATATATAATATATACACAACATAACCTGACTAATCAACATTCCGTGAACGGTTTAAAGGTTTTTGAAGATCTGCTGGCATTAAAACAAGTTACCTAATTTAATCTTATGTGGTAAAACGAGAAGTTGTGATATTCTCAACAAAAGGGTTTTTGCTGCCAGGAACAGAAATTGTCAGTGACTGCCTGAATTTATTTTGTGAAGGTTACTGCAACATTTATAATAATATTTTGTCCATTCATTAAAAATACCATCAGAACACATTTATAGGCTTACTTATTGAGTGACTGAGGATGAAACACATTCGGTTTACACAAAACACGAATGTGAAACAACTATAAAACTCGATCAGAAATTTAACAGCCTACACCTCAATCACCAAGTTATAAAAATTACAAATTTGCTTCATAGGTCCCTTGAGTTTCCAGCACACCATATATCTTTTGCTGTTATTCTATTGTTACCTGTTCCTGTAACTTATCCACATCAGCAGCAATATAAACAAGCTGTTTGGTGGACAGGACTGTAGGACCGCCGCTCTCGCTGTCTGCGTCCTGAGAGGTACGGCTCGACGTGGAGGAGGCAGAGCTTGGGAGAGGCCTTGCGGATTCCTTGGGGGTTTCCGTAGACAGAGTTTTTGTTAGGACCTGCGAGAACGAAGAGAGCATATGAGCATGGAACACTGCCACCATGTGAAGTCAGCTGACATGTCATAACAGTCATATAACTGGCTGTTATGAAGAGAATAGAATTTAAGAGGAAATGCCTTTATCTACTTTACCTCAGTAAGAAAGGTGGCATAACGGGAGAGGAGCTGCAGCGTGAGCTTCCAGAACCGATGAGCGAGAGGAGGCAGGTAAACGTGCTCTGCCCAACACCTGCATATACAGCTCCATAAAACATCAGACACCTGTAGTCGGTAGTGGCTTCCCACTGCAAACACACACATACACAGTTTGTTTTATTATACAAAGGACCTTTCATTGACAGAATTATTATTGCAGCTAATTCATGTCATGTGTACATATAATCTAACCCTAACCTCTATTTGGCATTTTAATCTGTTTTTAAAGCAGTATTCTTATTCTTGTGGTAATTCCCAACCATAAAATGAAACCATGACCACATACCAATATCCATGCTCCATTTTATAAAGTCAGTAACTGATGTTATGCAAGTAAGAGTTCATTTTGTGCAATATTACAAACTAAGCAGATTTGCTCAGGGTCATTCTTTTTTTATTTTTCTGCATTTTGTTTTCTGCATGACTGCTTGGAGACTAACCTGAAGCTGCCTTTAATGCATCTGCAGTGGCATTTTCCAGATATCCAGCAATCTCCTTATATCTGAAAAACATACCCAAGAGTTTATTAAAGACTATAGCTGCACAATTCTTAGATAATGCTTAATAATAGGACTTGTTTTGCAGGTAAGTTGTAACATTAAATCTTTTTAAATATTTTCCCTATTCTCCAGCCTGCTTTCTCCTTGATGACAAACACTTTTGGGTTCCCATGTTCAAACTGTTTATGTAATGGTGGGTCATGATGCACTCCCAGAGCAGTCACTGGAATTGTAGTTTTGTTTCAATCCAACTTTTATTGCTGCCCCCATTTGAGCCTTTACGTAGCTATAGCCCCAGGATAACTAATAATAAGCATATAGAGCAGAAAACTTGCTTGATTTCCACACTGTACATATACATATGTACTGTTTTATATTCTGATAAAATAAAACATTGTCCAGACGTCCAGCATCCGCGACACTATATTTATTATGCAATAAATGACTGGAAACAAGAATCTTTCCCTACAACATTATTTACAGAGAGCGTAAACGT
The DNA here is from genome assembly GCA_030522415.1 of Channallabes apus. Classification (NCBI taxonomy): domain Eukaryota; kingdom Metazoa; phylum Chordata; class Actinopteri; order Siluriformes; family Clariidae; genus Channallabes; species Channallabes apus. The sequence continues at coordinate 15,669,806 of CM060118.1, forward strand.
TCAGTGTGGAGAGTAATTAGAGCAGCACCCTTCATATCTACACACCCGCTCGTGTTTACCATAACCAAAAAGGGGTGCCACCTTGTGGCGTTATGTCGCATTACCATTTACCCACATTGCATCATATCAATAGAATTAACATTTCATTCATGTTGCACGAAGTTTTTTTTATTGTGCTAGGTAAGCACTGAAAATTTGTTCTCATTAAGTAGGCAAGTTGTATGGCGGGCTACAAAGGCACTTATCTCTTCTTCTTCTTTGTCTTTCGGCTGTTCCCTTTCAGGGGTTGCGCCAGCGAATCATCTGCCTCTATCTAACGCTATCCTCTGCATCCTCTTCTCTCACAAAAACTAACTTCATGTCCTCTCTCACTGCATCCATAAATCTCCTCTTTGGTCTTCCTCTAGACCTCCTGCCTGGCAGTTCCAACTTCAGCATCTTTCTCGCCGATACTCTTTTATCGCACAACACACCTGACACTTTTCTCCATCCATTCCAACCTGCCTGTACCCGCCTCTTCACCTCCTTTGAACACTCTCCGTTGCTCTGGACCGTTAACCGTAAGTACTTAAAATCCTGCACCTTCTTTACCTTTGCTCCCTGTAGCCTCACTGTTCCTCTAGGGTCCCTCTCATTCACACACATGTATTCTGTCTTGCTGTGGCTAACCTTCATTCCTCTGCTTTCCAGAGCATACCTTTACCTCTACAAATTTTCCTCCACCTGTTCCCTGCTCTCGCTACAAACCACATCATCTGAAAACAACATAGTCCATGAAGACTCCTGTCTTACCTCATCAGTCATCCTGTCCAACACAAGAGCAAACAAAAAGGGGCTCAGAGCCGATCCTTGATGCAGACCCACCTTCACCTTGAACACTTCAGTCACATCTACAGCACATCTTACCACTGTCTTAGCGCTCTCATACTGTACATGTCCTGCACCACTCTAACATACTTCTCTGCCACTACAGACTTCCTCATACGACACAACAACTCCTCTCTCGGCACCCTGTCGTACTCTTTCTCTAAATCTACACAATGCAACTCTTTATTACCTTCTCTGTACTTCTCCACCAGCATCCTCAACAATAAAGGTTGTTTTATACATTTGAATGATTAAATTTTTCATTCAAACACTGATTAAAGATGAGATTAAAAATAGATTAGTTATTGTTTTATAATGAAGATGGGCACTGGTGGCTCAGTGGTAGGTGTTTCGCCTGCCATGCGGACGGCCCGGGTTCGATTCCAGCCAGTGCCCACACCCCAGCCACTGGATACAGTGCCGGTCCCAAGCCCGGATAAAAAAATGGGAGGGTTGCGTCAGGAAGGGCATCCGGCGTAAAACCTGTGCCAAGTTGTAGTGCGGACTGGATATTCCGCTGTGGCGACCCCTTGCCGGGAGCAGCCGAAAGACCAACAACAACAACAACATTTCTGCATTTCCCCTTTTTTATTTCCCTAGCACAAAAGGGGAATAGTTAGCAACAACAACCACTACAAAATATAGGTGTCAGTCAAATTCTAATTTTAAGGATTGGTATCGGACCAGGATTTCACAATCCGGGCATCCTTAGTAAACAGCGAACAAGAGAACAAGTGAGTGAGGAAGCAAATTTCAGACATTGTTCTACGTCTGGCAACTTTTGAAACATTTATTCCAAATTGGGGCAACAATCAATTGTTTATGTTTAGCAACGCATGAGAACACATATTGGATAAACGTTTCTGCAAGTTTACATACACATATATTTCCTTTTTATCAAGACTACTCCCTGACAACTGCATCCTACATTTGTATGGCAAACAGTAGAGTTCAGTAGGATGGACTTAATAATAAGGCGAGGATCAAAATAAACAACCCAAACCACAGACAGTCCAACTCCTACACAATGATTGATTCAGCATAATACAATTTCACAAAATCCATTTCTGTGATTGTATTTTAATTTCCTCGCAAAAGTAAGAAATATTTTAAATGTTTCTTGAAATATTGGATTGGAAAATAGAAACTCAATCACTTTTAGTTTAAGAAAAACAGGTTGGATAAACCAGTTTATGCTTGCAAAAAAGATATATATATTTTTTAATGTAAAATATAATCATTACAGCCCAAGATATTCACCAGGTTTCCCCCAAATAATGGATCAAATACTTGGCAAATAATATTTAGTTACTTAAATTAGTAATATAGATGTTTGAGGAGGTTTCTATTATTAATGGCATTACACATACAGTAGCAGTAATGTAATGTAGTAAATGTAGCAAAAGTTTACTTGAAGGAGTGGCTTTACTCACCGCAGCTGAAAGTAAACAGGGAGGTTCCACTTGTTCTGGAAGGTTTGATAGGACGGGTGTGCACGGAGTCTCTTTACGCTCGCCTGAGATCCACACTGCTTTTCAAACTTACGTACAAAGTCCATACTAATGCAGTACCTCTGTAAGACGCACAAGTACATGTGAGGATTAACATGCTGAAAGTCTGCCAGTAGTGACTGGATTTATATTTCATATAATAAATACTGTACATTTCAACTTATTAACACAAAGATAAGTAGCATTATATATACTTTCACCAGTAGAGCTGTCGATCACATGTAGATTATCAATATAATTCATTTAGATTTTTGGATTTTGAGATTTTAAATTTAAATCGCTTCTATTTTCTGCAAAGAATCCATAGATTTTAGACCTTTGTAAATGTACCTAATTAATTGAAAAAGTGCAAACAGATTCTGAATAGGAAAAACCTGTGATTGACAGGACCAACAAAAGGTTAATTGAATGGCATATTTGATAATCATTTAGAGCAGGGGTCTTCAACTAAAATTGCTTGAGGTCCGGTAAATGAACACTCCTCACCAGCTAAAGTCCGGACAACCCAAAACAGGCACTGATGCTTTAGGTGTAGATAACATTTTTTAATGAACAAAATATAATATGTTCTTATATGGATAAACATGTCTTTTCGTATGTATAAACACACACAAATTTACATCCTTCACAAATTGGATCTCATTTTAATGCTGTTTTGTTCTGTCCTTTATGTTGCTTTGGTACAAAATAATTTAATTAAACCAGTAACAATGTCTGACAAAAATATGATGAAGGAAACTTTAAAATGCCTTCATCTTCTAAATCTGCACAGAACATAAATTAATTTCAACATTAACAACAATTTAAATTAAAAATTAACAACTCCTTTACTATTTCCCCAAATGTAAATTGCTTATGTTTTACTAAAATCCACTGTATTCTCAGTGAACATTCATATGCTCGTTGTTGGGTGGTGAGTGAGGGACGACCTGTGTAGATCACTCATACTGCACTTTAAGCTCATTTATTTTCCTCGCCCTTACCTCAGACTGCTGGGGGTTAGTTTCTTCAAAGTGTATATGTTTAGCTTCGTAATGGTGTTTAATGTTTAAACTTTTGACCACCGCAACAGAGTCCGAGCAAATAAGAGACACAGGAGTCGTAGAGCTTAATGCAGGAAGAATGAATGCATATTTCCCCACCCATTCATCTCGGAAAACTCGGTTTTACGATAATTTTTGAATGTGACTTTTTTTTGTTGTTGCGCTAATATGTCTGTGCGCTGCTCTTGCTTTCTGCTCTCTTCAAGGCACGCATGACTGCACATCTGAACGTAACGGGTGGCGTGGTAACTGTAGTAGCAACCCGTGGCGCCGTAGGACCCAAATGGCTTTACTGAGCTGGCCTACACGTGCCCGATATACATTTGAGTTCATTAGAAAATAACGTTTCCTTTTCTTTTTTATTATTATTATTAAATCAAAAGGCTTCGTGGTCCGGATGGACGCATCTCGCGGTCCGGATTCGGACCGGAGTCCGCCAGTTGGCGACCCCTGATTTAGAGTCTGATGCTCAATAGAGAGACTGAAAATTAACAGAACTACATCATGCATACTTGTTTTTATTATTATTATTGTTTTTATTATTATTATTACCTCATAAAAAACATCAGGATTGCCAGGATTAAAGAGAGAAGGGATTCTGCCTTCAATGCCTTTAATGGTCTCCGGCCAGACAGAGTTAACAAGGAAGTCATACCCAGGAACGATGTCAACTTTGTCACTAAGTATAAAAATTAAACAATGTTAGAAGTCTCAAAAAACAGAATTTACATGTGCACTAACATATCTGGTGGCCTGGGAAAATATTTAGATGGTCTGCACAGATTTTACAAACTATAGTGGGGGAAAAAAAAGAAGAAAAAAAAAGTGGGACTCATGAAGGAAAGTATGAATACAATTGTGTCCTGTCTAACTATTAGATAGTGAAATTGGATTAAACCCATCACACACAACCAAGAATTTCTTTATCATCAATATTATTAACATTCACTTAATTAGAAAAAAAAACACTTTTAGCTACTAGTAGTTAGAATAACTTTAAGAAAAGCTATTGTTTTATAGCAATGATGGTTAAACTGGCTCCATCTTTAACATTTTCACTACAGGTTAAAAGTTGGTTTCCCTGCTCTGTCACACACACTTTTCAGAAAAGTCTATTAATTAACTTATCAGTTAGATCAAGTGTGCTGGAAGCTGCAGGATAAAAATAAAGTGGTTGACAGGGGTACTCCAGGACGTTGAGAGCCACATGTTTGGGCATTGTTCAAAATGAAATAAATAAATAACTGGTGGTTGACGATTGGCAGCCAAGTAAAAAGGTAATTTAATTACACTGACGATGGTAAAAAACGTAACTGGAACATAACAGTCTGACAGCTGCATTATGACAGGATTTTGCTGCATCATTCCACATTTCTCAAGCACTTATACACTCTCTTCTAAAGTAACTCAGGGACTTAATAGGATGCCAAAAATAGACCAAGCATATCCAACACTATGTGAAGAGCCACACTGTACCTAGAAACGGTGCCTCCTGTGACCTCCCGGAGCAGCCGGCAATGATGAGGCACAAACTCCAGAACCTTCGCGTACATCATCTGAAGGCCGTTAGAGCTGGACTTTAGAAACTGTTCAGTTATGACCTGTGAAATAAACAAAATACTTAACTTGACAGTGTACACACAAAGAACTACAAGCGGAGCATGTGTTTAAATGTATAATAATATGTTCCATTTAAGCTGCTGTAATACATTAGTATTCATTCGAGTGTAGAGCAAGCTAAATAAAGAAAAGATACCTCTTCCATGTATGGCTTTACTAAGACTTGTCCCACCAGTGCCTCTGCATCTTTGGTCTTGTCGATAGTGGCGTAAGTGCGCAGGCAGTGACGCACCATGGCGATGTTTGACGTTTGCAAACCCTGAATCAGCAGACCCTCGAGAGACTGCTGCAGCATGGCGGTGATTCCAGCGATTCTCTGAAATGCACAACACAATCGCACGGCTCAATCAGTTCCATTCAGCTTTTTAGACTTTAGCGAATTAGTCTCAACGCTTACACAAGTCTCAAAGCACCCCGAGAGCAAATTAGTCGAAAAACGCAAGCGTGTTAGAAGCCACACGGGCCCAAGTGCTCACATCCTCTTAAAGACTTTGGAGGCATTTGTGGCAGTAAAACGCCACCGTTTCTTCATAATCTTACAGGTAATCACATTTTTCATGCCATGCGGTAAAAGTTAATTATTTATAAAGTTTGTTTAGAAAAAAATACATATAGCATATGACATATGTGCTGCTGAGTAAAAAAAAAAAAAAAAAAGTTTTTTTAGTAAAATATTAAACTCTTGAATTTGAAGTTATTTTGTATTGTTTTAATGCTGCACTTGGTTTTTATGTTAAAAGGTTTAAAACTGTAACAAAATCTGGGGAAAACGTACCATCGATTTAAAAAATCATGATACTTATAGAATGGCCATTTTAATCAAACTGGAACCTACATATCGAGATAATATTGTATCGAGTGATTTCCATCCCATAAATTACATTCTACTTTTGATTTATCTATTGCATCTTGCATTGCATTTGTTTCTACACACATTAATATATTCTGTGTTGTTACTGAATATGCCATCATTAATGTAAACAAAAGCACTATCTACCCTCTTCAACATACATGAGCTCATACATGCCCATGATTGGCTAGCGTGACTGTGACTAAGAGGAAAGCGTATACCAGCCCTTCCACCCTGAGAGTGGGCAAGATATATAATTATCATCACTGGAAACTCATTCCATCACTGTTAAACATATGTTTTGGCATGTAAGAGCTGAGCTCACCGGGCGCACTTTGTCCAGGAGAGGCATGCCTTTGCTCTGAACAGCATGAAACTGCAGCTGGTTGAACTCTGTTGCGATCCGCTCGAGAATCTGACCCGCTACCAGAGGACTTCATGTAAAACCAAAAAAAGACATGTTATGGATCAATAAAGCATGGTTTTTATGTGAAACAAAACACTAAGAAATAATTACATTGTTTAGACCTAGGCAAAAGTTTGGACCATTCCATGGTCTTTCCTGATTTTAATTATTTCTGTAAAACAATGCTGACGACATCTAAAATATGCAATAATCTTGATTCAACAGTTGATACTGAGATGTGTCTGCTACAGTACTTATACTCTGTAAAGCCTTCATAATAGCTCTACTCTGAGGTGCCGTTAACTGGTGATTCTTGAAGCTGGTAACTCTAAATGAACTTCAAAAATAGTTAAAGTTACCTGCTTGTTTCGAGAGAAGTGGAATCTTGGGCACTTTGAGAATTTAAGATTTTCTCAATCTTCTCTACTGATCGAACGACTTGCATAAGTCTTAACACACAGACCTAATGTGAAGTCCAAGAAATAATATACATTACACAAACACCTTCAAGCTACATTTGTCAATTTATAAATGTTTATTTTTAGTCAATAGGTCAATAAATCGAATAAAATATATCAAGTCCACACCTTCTTCTTCTGAATGTCCTCTTGCTTAGTCAATTGTGTGTCTATCCCTTGGATAACATCATTCACAGATGACCTTAGACTCTGTGCAAGCCAGAAAAATATGACAAAGCATTTAAAAAAAATACAGGCCAAAGAAATACAAGGTGGGTAATCTGAAAATATTGAGGAGAGAATCAAAAAAGCAGTTTACCAACACTTCTTCACGTAGCTGGCCAAGAGGGACAGAGAGCTGGTTGAGAGCTTTATCCATTCCAACCTAAACAGATGACAGAGAAAGGAGACAAAATAAACCATAACTCGATGCATAATACATGACAGAAGACACAGTGACATACACTTACAGAAAACTAATGATAGAGCCTTTTCATAAATGTGAGTTAAAAAAGGGGCTACCTGCCTTCATTCACATCCAACAAGATACAATAAATAATTGAACTGAAAATCTTCTAATAATAAAACAAACATTTGTTTCTCTGCAATGAGTGTTAATTTACTTTGCTGCCATTAAAGTTCGGACAGAAAAACCAGAGGACTGAACTTACAAGATTAGTGGACAAGTTGACAAAATCAGCATAGTCCTTATTGATGAGCTCGACCATGGCTGTTTTGAGAAGCCTGTAGTAGTGCTCCAGGTCCTGGCGCATCTCCTCCAGCTGCACACGCTTTCTGCAGTCAGCCACGAATTTATCCACGTCAAAGTCATCCTGAAAATTCACACAAACACATGCAGACATGCTGAAACTCATGTTCTGCACTTAGGTTGCTGTTATAGAAGTGAAATTGCTCTGCATTGTGGAATCTGAATGTCGCATAGTTAATAGTAGTGCATAGTTTAGACAAATTTTGTCTACTCTATAAGATCAAAAAGCAAACAAATAAGACAAAAACTACATGTTCACTTAATTATGGTATTGATGTAAGGTTTTTTTTTGCATGAGTTGCGGGGGACCTGGAGCCTATGCCAGGGAGTTCTAGGAACAGTATAGACAGAATGTGACCCCATGACAAAATCATACACTGCAAGTGATTTGGAAATGCAGATCAGCCTACAATGCATGTCTCGGGATTGTAGAAGAGAACTGAAGTACACGGAGGAAACCCAGAAAGCACAGCAAGCACATGCAAACTCCACAGAGTCTGCAGATTCGAGATCTGAACCCCCAACCCTTCAGGTGCAAGATAACAGTACTAAACCCCAGGATAGATTTTATAGAATATGAAAGATCACATAAACCTCATTTGCAATCATGAGTTCACTGACAAAGCCAGATTGTGAAATGCATCGTTTTGCCAGGTGACCTGCAGTATCTTGTCCTACACAGTAAAGAGGTCTCTACAGTGAACAGTAAAGTGACAATAATCCTGCCATGCAGCATTTGCTTACATAGTCTGATGAAATTTTAGTTTTTATCAAGTAGTTAACAGCATTGGAAATTTTTAGAGAAGAAGAATATGTTAACACATCAGTTTAGAAAATTGATCAGTTTGGCATTAATAAAGGGAAATAGGCATTTTTGTATGTCACACTTTGTAAGGTTTTATAACCTAACACACTTTAATCAGCTCAATTAAAGACAAAATGGTAAGTTTTGTACCTAGTGTAAATCACTGACTAGTTTATTCGCTAGCTAAGTAGCTAACAGGTTCAAATATTCAGCTTATATTTAGACTCAATGTTGAGAAAATTAAAAACACATTTTTTAGCATTCTTTATCTCTTATTACGTTCGTTCTTGGTCTGTGAAATGCATTAAACACATTCTTCTCTCTCTCTTCTTGTCATATAACCTAGCTAGTTAGCGTAAGTTGGCCTGTCTATGCTAGTCATACCTTCATAAATTCGTCTTTGTTAAAACACAAAGAGTCGGGTCCCTTCGGTAAATTCATCATTTTGTTTAGAGGCGACGACAGACCCACGACGCGAATACTGTACGTCTTATCCCTTAAACCACGGAAGCTCCTACAGTATGTCCATCTCTAAGCTAACGCCTGAGAGCGCTCATCACTTCCGCAAACATGGCACGGGCCACGGGTATGGTCACGTGACACGAGCGAACCTTCTGTAGCGTGTCGTAGCGCGCGCCCTCTCCTGAGATCCTGGGTGTAAGGCAGCAGGTCTCCAGACTGCAGAATCAAATGATCGTCCACATCCTGAGCACCTGATTGCCCTGTGTCTTATTGTAGGAGTGCAAAATAGTGCTTTCTGCAATATATACGGTGCACTTACATACATAGTTGCCGTTTATGCAAGTTAGTCATTCGGGTTAATAGTCATATATAACGCAACCTGATTTATGAAAGAGATAGAGGAGAGGTAAAAATCATCAAGATCGTTTAAGCATCGTTTAAGCATGGGATCATCAATCCTTCATGCTATGGCTCTAATAAGGTTAACATATAGCCAACAAAAATGTCTACACGAGGATTTTATATTTACGTGTAGTTTTAAGTGTTATTGTTGGTAATAATTATAATAATAATAATAATAATAATAATAACATCATCATCATCATCATTATTATTATTATTATTATAAAGAAGAAGATTATTATTATACAGTTCAAGCTATGTTTAGGGATAGTAGATGCATGACAAAGCAAACCACAAATATTGTAAATAAACTGCATCCTCATACTAGTCTCCTGCGTACATAAATATAGGCTACATATTCATCTTCATGAATTGTAAATGCATCCATAAACATCCCTCTTGGCAAGACAATATTTGACGTTGGCTTCAGAGAATAACGCTATTGGCCAGCAGAGTGAGGGAGAGTCAGGTGATTTCTGAAGAAGCGGAGAGAGAGAGAGAGAGAGAAGGGGAAAGGGAGAGAGATAGAGCGATAGAGAGAGAGAGAGAGAGAGAGAGAGAGAGAGAGAAGACGCGCCCTACCCGGATGCTCCAGTACACGCTGCTTTTGGGGTTATCGGTTCTCTGGCGCGTCTCGCAGCCGGTTTCAGCACTACACTGAATGGGAACAGCTCTCGCCTGCTTTGACTCAGTCTTGCGACAGTCTCGTGAGACGCGTTGAGACCCGCGCGTGCGTTACCACTGAAACGGCAGTCGGTGCAAGTCGGACCGCATGCTGGAGCGCCGGCTCGTCACGGACACACTTGCCGTGGACGCCAAAGCTCGGCTCTGACGCGTGATGGCGGAGTGCGGGCGGAGGGCGCTGTCGCTGCTCGAGGCGGCCCGCTCGCGCTACGAGAGCTTGCAGATTTCAGACGACGTGTTCGGCGAGTCGGGAGACGACAGCAGTGAGAACCCGTTCTACAGCACCACCGGAGACTCGAACTCGGACAGCTGTCCAGAGCCGAGCGGTGCAGGGGCCGGTGGCGGCGGAGCGCGCGCTCATCCCGGCCCGGCCTGTGCCGGACAATCGGAGCTGAAAGAGGGAGAAGAGGAGGACGGATGGAACGATGCGCTACAGGACACCGACACCCCCCACTATAATGACACGCACGGTAAGACAACGGGCACGACATGGACTTCACGAGCCCCACCATGCATTGAGGAAAAACAAAATCTGACTTGCAAATGTCTTTAATAAGGGGAGACATGATGAAAGACGTGATCATTCCAAATTCTGCATCTCAGGCGCTAAAATATTAAGACAAGATCATGATCACAAAATAGCATCCAGCCTCAAATGCAATGTAATAGCATTACTGTGAAAATCTTATCTCAAAGGATTCAGGGAAAAGGTATCATCGTCTTCCCTAATATACTGTACAACAGTGACCATGAAGGTCAGTTATGTCAAGAATTAGTTTAAGTATTTCTGTTTTAAAGGAATAAACCGTATTAAAGGCACAAAAGTCGCACTTTAAAGAATGTCACCTGATTTCAGCACCTGTGGTTATTCATTCATTTATTATATCTTCTATACCGCTCATCCTGTACAGGGTCACACGGGCCTAGAGCCCATTCCAGGAGACTTTGGTCACAATGCAGGGTACAGGATGCCAATCCATCGCAGGGCGCGCACACACACTCATTACGGGCAATTTTGGCTATTCAAATAAACCTAATCTGCCTGCCTTTGGGCTGTGGGAGGAAACCAGAGCACCCATAGAAAACCCACCAAGAGCAAATGCAAATTCCATGCACACAGACCTGAGGCAGGAGTCAAACCCTCGACCAAGGAGGTGCAAGGCCAAGGTGCTAACCACTACACCACTGTTATGAGTTTTGAATATCCAAATCCAGCTTATAAGAATTTATTTATTCTGTAAGAGCTTTTCCTGGTAAGGGTCATGGTGGATCTCAGGAACATTAGAAGTGAGTGAGGAATAAACTAGTCTTTTGCAGGGCACCATGCACGCCCACATTCACAAGCAAAGAAAATTTATTGTAGCCGTTCCACCTACTTGATTTTTTTTTTTCATGTAGGAGAAAATAGAATGTGGAGGAAACTCACACAGATGCAGAGAGAACATTAAACTCCACACAAATAAATCCTCACCTGAACTCAGGATCAAGCCAGGCATAAGATCAGGTAGTGATTAATTGATTGATAGGGTAACACTTACTATACACAACAAAAAAAAAAGCAGCCAAATTGAGACAGCAAGTGGACACAGTCTAGCAGTAAATACACTAACTAACGTCTCTCTGCATGCTGATTACAGGATGACACGTGAATGTTGAACACAAAGGATGGCATAGAAGCCAAATAAATGCTTAAGTCTACATAATTTCTCTAATATAAGCAATATGATCTGTGACCTGTAGTGAGTTTGTTGGGCTGCACACATTTTGCATGGCAGGAAGTCAATGCCATCAGGTTTAATGCGTGTGGTTTCAGAGTCTGTGCAAAATGCAAATGCATGATCTAGTTTCTGCTTCATATTGTTTGGCTAAGAGTGAATGAACTCTGCACATGACATTGTGACAAAAGGCGTGATCATGTGTAATATTAGTGAAGCATGCTTATTTCCTAATATCACACAGGGATGACAAGGACATATGACCATGAGAAAGATAAATGCAGTCATTCTTAAAGGAAGTAAAGCAACTGATTGAGGTGTGTATTCAGATCATCTGTGGTAAAATGCAACAGAGCAGGCAGGCAGCTCTGACTCATCCAAAGATTAAAACAACTATTGTCTTTGTAATAAAGCAGGCTGCAACATTACTCAAGGCACATAACAAAGTGAGTAAAGCGATGAGGTGTGGGAGTGTACACGTTTGTTGTAAGAGAAAGAAGCCAATATGTCGTTTTATATGCAGGTCGTGACCGACCTTTAGCAATTTTTAAACAAAAAGAAAAAGGTTAGTAAAAAACACTGGTATACTACACTCACGGCCACTTTATTAGGAACACCTGTGCACTTGCACATTCATGCAGTTATCTAATCAGCTAATCATATGGCAGAAGCACATCAAGAGCTTCAGTTGTTTTATTGTTCACACTTAACATCAGAAAAAAATACAAAAATGTGTTTCTCTATTTCATAAACTGTTCATCTTCTGGGTATTTCACACACATCAGTCTCTAGAGTTTAGACAGCATGGTCTGAATAACAAAAAAATATCTGCGAGCGGAGAGTCTGTGGGTTAAATTTTTTTTTTCTGCATTTAAAGATCAAAAGTAGGACGACTAAACGAGTTTAGCTGATATGAAGACTATGGTGAGTCAGTTGAGCAAACATGGTGAGCAGAAAAGCATCTCAGGCTGCAGAACATGTCAAATCTTGAGGTGGATAAGGTACAACAGAAGACGACTACATACGTACTGTAAGGTTTCAGTCCTGTCAGCCAAGAACTAGAATCTGAGGCTATCACAGGCACAGACGCAATTTATTTTGTTCTAATTTACAGCAGTCCGGAGAGTCTGTTCATATGATATTTTTTTTCTGTTGCTGTTTCTTTGAAGGACAAAATGTAAAATCTGCATAAATTTATGATTTGTGCTGCTGCCACATGATCAGATAAATTACATGAATTTGCAGGTGTTTCTAAAAAATAGACACTAATTGGATGATAGTATTCGGTGTTGGCACTGTTTTAGTTTAGTATTAGTTTGTATTTAATGTGTTGCCATTGTCTGAAATGATATGTATATTTGCTTACTGGCTGTCACATTTGTATTGCATTTGGCAGAACATTCGGTCTAGTGTGACTCATGTCTGGGCTGCACTACAGGTTTTATACAATCCTAACCGCTATTGGAAATTGTTTTGTCCTGGGTTAGCCCTCCTACAAGATTTCACAAGGCAAGATAAAACAAGATTTCAGTCCAGATTGGATATCACTCGTTATCAGTCCAGTCATCTTTAGTAACAGCTCCATGATTAACCAGGTAGGTCCAGTGGGCTAAGTCATTCAGAATCAGACAGCACAGCAGGACTAATGTGTTGTAAGGGACAAAGACCAAGAGAGAGAGAAATAACACATTATGAGATATGTTCTTGTCCTATAGTGGTATAAAAAGGTGCACATTGTGATCAGGTGGCTCAGGCATATTAAAATTAAGTTGTTTGCCACATGTACTTTACAGCACATTGAAAAGATTTTTTGTACATCCCAGGTAGAAAGCATAGGGTCAGCCAGGATACAGTGCCGCTGGAGCAGATAGGGTTAAGCGCCTCAACATTGGTCAACAGTGGTGGTGGGGCTTGAACACCTGACCTTCTGATCAGTAACCCAGAGCCTTAAATGTTTAATTCACCACTGACCCATTTACTACCCCTGTTTAATATTTTATTGCATGGCCACTAGGACTGCACAATTTGAACAAAATGTTTATAAATCACAATGTCAGAAAAGCACTCAGTCTGTGCCCTCGTGGCTACGACCGCATCACAGCCATGCTGATGTTCAGCACAACAGCACTCCCTCTCACGTGATAGAACAGAATAGAAGAGAATCATTATCAACCTACTGTAATATTAGCCATAATAATAGTGTGTTTTGTCAGGTGGGTCACTTAGCTAATTTTGCAAAGTGTTGCAAATGTTGTTTTTCAGTCAGTTGTGTGTAATTAAGGACAGACATTATGGTTTCAGCTGATAAAGTCCAATTCTCAATGGATGAATTTCTGCAGCATCCCCCAAATTAAATGAAGTCACACAGCCACACTTTTTAATTTTGTTGAAATCATCATCTAAACATACTGTATCTCATACTTGTGCATCTTGTAGTACGTAGCATTACTAAAATATTGGACAGTAGAAATACTCATAGATGACAACCCACTGTCCCGAGTCTTATTTTTATTAAACTGTAAAAAAGAAAAAAATAGGGAAGAATTTTCCTTTAATTATTTCTTTACATTTTACTACCTCACATTGTGATAAATTTGAAACACATTGCAATCATGATTTAAATAGCAATATGTAATTACTAAATGAACCATTATGTTTAAATATATTTGTCCAGGCTAACAGCAAATGATCTCATTAAGAGATGTCTGCCAATATTTATATTAGATTTAATATATATTTTTCTTAACCTTTTCACATATTACCTGTAATAAATTGCAGCCTTTAAGTTGATTTTTGTGTCTACTTCTGCAGCACTAGGGGCCACAGCTGAACTATAAGTTGACAGAATGGAATAAGTCGAATGTGGCTTTTCATAGAAAATAATCATAAAGACAAACCAAAAATCTGGGCACCTTGTGATCTGCTTAAAAATCTTCCTACATCCTCTCAAGTACAGTATGTCCAAGGGATTACAGAAGTACTTGGTTGCCTACTTGGAAAAACAAATGCTTCAGTTAGTGCAAATTGGCAGGAGACTAAAAATGGCAACAAGCAACAGCACCACTAGGAGTTCTTGACGATTCTGTTTATTCCACCAGCATCAATAAAAAAATTAAAGTTCAAAGCTTGTGCAAAACCCATCCCTTTAATCCGTCCATATTAAAGGTACTCTTACTCTTCTGTGTTCAGCAAAGGTCTCTAACTGCATATGCGGCTGTCAGTGTGAAAGGCAAATGAGGATACTGTAGGAGAGATAGAGAAAGAGAGCAGAGCTAATGAATGGAAAACACTTAAACACCATCCTATCACACAGCAGATGAAAGAGCAACCACTTAGCTTTGGCCCAGTGCTATTATAGGGACTGGCATCATGACCATGTGAATATTAGTCAAGCCAGCATGAGAAAAACAGCCTGGTTAATATGGACATGTTTCCGTAATAACTATTGAACCTGTAACTCAGACTCTTTAACAGTGCACATAAATCAATGTCAGTAAGCTCTTTACACATTAATGTGTCTGTGTTATCAGTTTCAGCTATGATATCATAATACCTAATCTTAAAGGACTACTTTTTACTCCAAACTTTTATTACATGCAATTTAGTGTAGAATGATGCTGTAAGGGAGGATAATGTCACGGGTGGTGATAATAGACGGTTACAGCACTGGGACATTTAACTACTATACATGTATCACTTTTTGCAACTGCCTGGCAAAACCTAATAAAAACTGAGGCACTCAGTCTATATCCTCATGGCTACAACCAGATCAAAGCCATGGTGATATTCAGCACAACAGCACTCCCTCTCATGTGTTAGAACAGAATAGAAGACACTCATTATCAACCTAATATTAGACCTAGTAATATTGTGTTTTGTCAGGTGGATAGCTTAGCTAATTTTGCGAAGTGTTGCAAATAATGTTTTTCAGTCAGTTGTGTGTAATTAAGGACAGACATAACTGTTTCAGCTGATAAAGGACAGTTCTCACTGGCCGGATTTCTGCAGCACCTCCCAAATTATACAAAGTCACACAGCCACACTTTCTAAGTTTATTGAAATCATCATCTAAAAATATTTCACACTTGTGCATCTTGTAGTAGCATCACTAAAAGATTGGACAGTAGAAATACTCATAGATGACAAATCATTGAAATGGGGGAAAAAAAAGAGTATGGCAGAATTTTCCTCTAATTATTTCTCTACATTTTACTACCTCGTCCGCAAGTAAAATGGTCTCATCCTCTCGGCAGTTCAGCTTTTCTTTTCAAAGTCAGATTGGTCAGATTATGACAGTCCTACACAACTCTATTATACTGTAGGAGCTTGAAACAGTTGTGATTGGAGCAGTCTGATTAGGATAACTACATGCAGTCACGCATTTAGATGTTTTGTCTATGTGGATAAAAACCTTCACTCAACTGACTCTGATTTCACCATTTTGCTTTTCCACCGTTTAAAACTATCAAAACACCCACTATAATGTGACGCTTACTTCACAAATCTCACTGTCATGAAAAGTGTGATCACACACTTTCTTAAAAGCATTCCTACTCCTTGCTGAAACTTAGAGCAGGGAGCTTCATAAATAACTTTTATTTCCTACTCTGATTTAGGAACATTTTTATTTCTAAATTAACTTTGAACGTGATTCATAGGACTGATTCTGAGATGATTCTGCAGATGTGGTCTCCTCTTTATTGTTTCCTTCCACTCCACTATTCTGGGAAGGCTTTAAACTAGATTGGAAAGGGATTGACTATAGGGATTTGCTCATTTATTTCTAAGCATTAGTGACATCAGGCACTGAGGAGGCCGAGGGTGAAGTCAGCATTCCAGGACATCCCAGAAGGCTTGACTGAGGGTTATCTGTGCAGGCCACTGGAGTTCATCCACAACAACCTTGCACAATCATGTCTCCATGGACCTGGAAATTGTAATGTTACAGCATAAAAAGACATTCTCTGGAGTCCTATGCTTTCAATAGGCCCACATATGAGTTTGATGGTCAGGTACCACTAACATATAGTATAACATATCTAGGAATAATTACTGTACATCTTTGACGCAGACTAAAGTAGAAGCTAAGAAAAGATCTAAAATGGGAGAATGACAGAGCAATTTTAACTATATACAGTACATTCTGAATTAGTGTGTCCTTTCTATGTCTTACTTGTTTGTTCAGTTGAGATAAAATGAGGAAATTCAAGATTTTGCCTTATGCCCTATAGGGCCAGTTTTGCCCATTTTTGGAGGATAAAGCACATAAACCTGAGTACTGTATGATTTAACCCACATGAGTCGATCCATTCCACTGCCAATCATGTGTTTGAGAATACACTCACCCTGCTGCTGTGTGTGAATGGTTTACACTTCTGCCTGCAAACTTCTGCCAGTTACAGTGAGGGGAAAATGCACCATCTGCTTATTGGTTTTTTTTCCACAGCTGATAAGTGGCACGGTGCCTTTACCGTACAATACCATGCTGTTAACACTGTCCTCACTGATAGCCTTCTATCAGATAAGATGTTATTTTTACTCTGCACATAGTGAGTATTTAAAGTCCATTTGCATCCACTTTTGTCTATCAAGGTCTTCTGAGGTTTTTATGCATACGCAGATGTGTGGGTTGAAAAACCGACTACATTGAAGCACTTTAAAATGCAGAAGGTCGTCATGCTGACTGAACCAGACCTTTATCTGCATTTCAGAGACAAACCATAATGCAACACCGTTCTGCGCGGGTTTAGGAACACAGCCAACTAAGGCAGGGCTTCATCACAGGGTCAGAGAGTGACAGAGTTGATTTGTCCTGAGCATATATTATATATTACGCAAGTGCACATACTGTAATGAAAGCAAATGAGAGCTGCAGTCGGTAGTCCAGGAAAATAAAAACTTCTGACAGATTTACATGGTGTATTTTGGGGTCCACTCGTGTTAAGCTTTTTAAATTGTAATAATGATAATTAGTTATCATGCAAATTGCATGTTATACTGTATAAACAAAGGCAGTGCCTTCATCTCAGATGTGCGATAGTGTAAGGTAAATAATGTTAAACAGTCAGTGTGTAAACATTATTATGATAGATACCAATGCCACATTTGTGGAACCAGTTCGACCATTAAACACAGCATTTCTATTCAAGTGGTACCAGTACATTATATTTATATGAGCTCTATATTAAAAAAAAAATTTCTCATTGGTGATCTTCTGGTGAGCATTTTTTGCTTATATAACAGTATGAGCTAACTTATTTAGCACAATTCTTACTTGATTTAAGCAACAATGTCTTACTGCACTTTATTTAAAAAAATATTGCTCTATGTTGAATAAAAGTTTATATTTTTGTTATAATAGTTATAGTAATAATAATTTTTTTTCTGCACCCAATTCTAAATTAATTATTAGGGGTTTTTTTTGCTTCACTTTTAAAGTAAAATGTAAAACATTTAATTTTATCTACATAATTTACTGACAAACATGAAAAAACAAACTTTTTTTTTTTTTTTTAGCTTTTTACTGTAAATAGTTAGTGAAAGTGAAAAAGAATGACCATAGGGCAGAATTATTAGAGTATTATGAAATAAACGGTCAGCTCTACTCTGAGCGTTTCTGGCAGCGCAAATTTCCAAACAGTCGCTATGCTTTTAAAAGTTCATCTCAACATGCTGTTTAGTGTTAATAGAAGATCTCATCAATTAGATAAGCTCTGTAAACTGCTCTGTGTGTGTGTGTGTGTGTGTGTGTGTGTGTGTGTGTGTGTGTGTGTGTGTGTGTGTGTGTGCATGCTGTGTCTGTTTCACATCTATATAGACACAAGTCCTGGTAAAATGGTAGCTGTTATAAGGTTAAGGCTTTTATACCGGGTGTGTTATGTGCACAAGGCTGAAGGGCAAACACAGAACAGCAGGTGAGTAGCTCATTATGGTCATGTGAGGTCATTTTATTGTTTGACGTTTTGATAAAGGGGACAGAGGAACAGATGCAGAAATGTGTATTATTTTAGTAGTAGACAATGGCAATTCGCACCTGAACTCCCAGGTTTCATGCTTTTATACACGTGTACTGTAAATTCTGAAAGCTTCTTTAGGCTTAGAGTTAGATGTTGACACAAGTTTTTTCCCCCCCATGAATTGATTTATTTATTGGGCAGTGGAAATGGATTACATGTAGATTATGCTGTACAAGACCATTAGGCAAATTACAGCAGATTTATAATAGCCATGAAATCCTTTAGTAATTTGCTTCCTCATGACTGGTTGTTCATTTGTGTAATTGGAATTATATTTCTGATTTAAACAATTTGCTCAGTTAATGCCATTCTTATTGATTCTCATTGTGATTCAAATATCTACACATTTGGAGAAGTATACAATGGACAATCTGTAGGAGGGGCCAAAGAGGTCGGGTGCAGTGTGAGTTGGGCGGTGGCCGAAGACAGGGGCCTTGGCGGTCTGATCCTCGGCTGCAGAAGCTGGCTCTAGGGACGTGGAATGTCACCTCTCTGGCGGGGAAGGAGCCTGAGCTAGTGCGTGAGGTTGAGAAGTTCCGGCTAGATATAGTTGGACTCACCTCTACGCACAGCTTGAACTCTGGAACCAGTCTCCTTGAGAGGGGATGGACTCTCTTCTACTCTGGAGTTGCCCCCGGTGAGAGGCGCCGAGCAGGTGTGGGCATACTTATTGCCCCCCGGCTCGGGGCCTGTACATTGGGGTTCACCGCAGTGGACGAGAGGGTGGCCTCCCTCCGCGTTCGGGTGGGGGGACGAATCCTTACTGTTGTTTGCGCTTATGCGCCAAACAGCAGTTTGGAGTACCCGCCCTTTTTGGGGTCTCTAGAGGGGGCGCTAGAGGGCGTCCCTCCTGGGGACTCCATCGTTCTGTTGGGGGACTTCAATGCTCACGTGGGCAATGACAGTGAGATCTGGAAGGGCGTGATTGGGATGAACGGCCCCCCCGATCTGAACCAGAGCGGTGTTTTGTTATTGGACTTCTGTGCTCGTCACGGATTGTCCATAACGAACACCATGTTCAGGCATAAGGGTGTCCATATGTGCACCTGGCACCAGGACACCCTAGGCCGCAGTTCGATGATCGACTTTGTGGTCGTGTCGTCGGACTTGCGGCCACATGTCTTGGACACTCGGGTGAAGAGAGGGGCGGAGTTGTCAACTGATCACCACCTGGTGGTGAGTTGGCTCCGTTGGCAGGGTAGGATGCCGGTCAGGCCTGGTAGACCCAAACGTATTGTGAGGGTCTGCTGGGAACGTCTGGCAGAGTCCCCTGTCAGGACGAGCTTCAACTCCCACCTCCGGCAAAGCTTCAACCACGTCCTGGGGGAGGTGGGGGACATTGAGTCCGAATGGACTATGTTCCGCGCCTCCATTGTTGAGGCAGCCGACCGGAGCTGTGGCCGTAAGGTATTCGGTGCCTGTCGCGGTGGCAACCCAAGAACCCGTTGGTGGACACCGGCGGTAAGGGATGCCATCAAGCTGAAGAAGGAGTCTTACCGGGCCTTTTTGGCTGGTGGCACTCCGGAGGCAGCTGATAGGTACCGGCAGGCCAAGCGGAACGCGGCTTCGGTGGTTGCTGAGGCAAAAACCCGGGCGTGGGAGGAGTTTGGGGAGGCCATGGAGAATGACTTCCAGACGGCTTCGAAGAGATTCTGGTCCACCATCCGGCGTCTCAGGAGGGGAAAGCAGTGCATGGTCAACACAGTGTATAGTGGGGATGGTGCGCTGCTGACCTCGACTCGGGACGTTGTGGGTCGGTGGGGAGAGTACTTCGAAGACCTCCTTAATTCCACCAACATGCCTTCCGATGAGGAAGCAGAGTCTGGGGACGTAGAGGTGGACTCTTTCATCTCTGGGGCCGAGGTCGCCGAGGTGGTCAAAAAGCTCCGTGGTGGCGGCGCCCCGGGGGTGGATGAGATCCGCCCTGAGTTCCTCAAGGCTCTGGATGTTGTAGGGCTGTCATGGTTGACACGTCTCTGCAACATTGCATGGACATCGGGGACAGTGCCTCTGGACTGGCAAACCGGGGTGGTGGTCCCCCTCTTCAAGAAGGGGGACCGGAGAGTGTGTTCCAACTACAGAGGGATCACACTTCTCAGCCTCCCCGGGAAAGTCTATTCAGGGGTCCTGGAAAGGAGGGTCCGTCGGATAGTCGAACCTCGGATTCAGGAGGAGCAGTGTGGTTTTCGTCCGGGTCGCGGAACAGTGGACCAGCTCTTCACCCTTAGCAGGGTCCTGGAGGGGGCATGGGAGTTCGCCCAACCAGTCTACATGTGCTTTGTGGACTTGGAGAAGGCATTCGACCGTGTCCCTCGGGGAGTCCTGTGGGGGGTACTCCGGGAGTATGGGATATCGGATTCCCTGTTAAGGGCTGTCCGGTCCCTGTACAACCGGTGTCGGAGCTTGGTCCGCATTGCCGGTAGTAAGTCTGACCTGTTTCCGGTGAGAGTAGGACTCCGACAGGGCTGCCCTTTGTCACCGATCCTGTTCATAATTTTTATGGACAGGATTTCTAGGCGCAGCCAGGGCGTTGAGGGGGTACAGTTTGGTGGGCTCAGGATTGGGTCACTGCTTTTTGCAGATGACGTTGTTCTGTTGGCCTCATCACCCTGTGACCTACAGCTCTCACTGGATAGGTTCGCAGCCGAGTGTGAAGCGGCTGGGATGAGAATCAGCACCTCCAAATCTGAGGCCATGGTCCTCAGCCGGAAAAGGGTGGAGTGCCCTCTCAGGGTTGGGAGTGAGATCCTGCCCCAAGTGGAGGAGTTTAAGTATCTCGGGATCTTGTTCACGAGTGAGGGTAAAATGGAGCGGGAGATTGACAGGCGGATTGGGTCAGCGCCTGCAGTGATGCGGGCTCTGTATCGGTCCGTCGTGGTGAAGAAGGAGCTGAGTCAAAAGGCAAAGCTCTCAATTTACCGGTCGATCTACGTTCCTACCCTCACCTATGGTCATGAGCTGTGGGTAGTGACCGAAAGAACAAGATCGCGAATACAAGCGGCCGAAATGGGTTTCCTCCGCAGGGTGTCTGGGCTCTCCCTTAGAGATAGGGTGAGAAGCTCAGTCATCCGGGAGGGGCTCAGAGTAGAGCCGCTGCTCCTCCGCATCGAGAGGAGCCAGATGAGGTGGCTTGGGCATCTATTTAGGATGCCCCCTGGACGCCTCCCTTGTGAGGTGTTCCGGACACGCCCCACCGGAAAGAGACCCCGGGGAAGACCCAGGACACGCTGGAGGGACTATGTCTCTCGGCTGGCCTGGGAACGCCTTGGGATCCCCCCGGAAGAGCTGGAAGAAGTGGCCAGGGAGAGGGAAGTCTGGGCATCCCTGCTGAAGCTGCTGCCCCCGCGACCCGACCTCGGATAAGCGGAAGAAGATGGATGGATGGATGGACAATGGACAATGTGAAGACATGATGGATGGACATAAATCCATAGCATCAATAACACAATGCATAGAAAACCTAATTAATAAAGTCAATGAGGTGTAAGACATTAAGACAGGAACATTACATTCAATTAGACAGGACTTTACACAAATGTGTGATTCTCGATGTATTACTGAATAATGAATCTGAGTAATTAAAAAATAAAATGGTAAATGAATTCAGACGTTATATAACATGATTATTTTGCACATGTGGTTCAGGTAGATAAGAACTTTCATACAGAGCTCCAGTCAAATGATACTGTTGTTAAACTACCCATGGAGGTTTGGGCTCCTGGTGACGCACATGTGGAGGGCTCATACTGTGCACATTTATGAAGGTGCACACACTTTATATTGATGCTGACCATTGGCCTTGCGTGTTAATGTTAGCTAATAAACAAACAGTTTTTTGCTATGATTTTATATCATGACTAAAGCTCCTCGTCCCCGAATATTAAGCATGAACCTTTGGCTTATATTCATTGTTCAATTGAAGTCTTAAACACAACAAATGTCAAGTCTAGCAATTTATATGATCTAATGTAGTATTAGTACAGCAACAAATCTTGCAAAATGTCAGTATATATCAGTCATTTTTGAATGTCGAATATATTTTAGTCAAGGTTTATGAGTAGCACAGTAGAAAAGTGTTTGCCCTGACATTCAGAGATGCTAAGTTTAAATCCAGACAACACCACAGCCATCCAGAGGAAAAATGACCATGGTCTCTAAGTGGGAGGCGTGGCGTCCTATCAATCACGGCAATCTGTGAGCTTATACAGTACATGTGAAAGGGGATGGATAGAGTGAGTGTCTGTTGCGTTGTGGTACAGCATGGGCACTTCAAAAAGAACTGGTTGACTTCACTTGTCAGAGGAAGCAGGTGACAATTTTGACCCTGCCCTGTTGGTACAGTAGCTGTCATATAATAGGGAGACCTAAATGCTAGGTGGCAATTATGGAAAAATAATTGGTGGAAAATCATTGAATCCTAAACAATCCTTAATATCTGAGATACTGATAGTTAGTAATGAGGTAGGTATCTTTCTTTAGATTTTCTAAAACTGTTGCTTCGCACCTCCAGGGCTAGGGCTTTGAATCTGGCCTGGACTTTGCCTGTTCTTCCCTGTCCAAAGACATGACGTGGCATAATGGAAATCAAAGCGCTACATGAAGGGAGAAAGAAGCGAAATGGTTATACCTACAGTATACAGAAGCATCTAGCATTGTTCACACTCTCACCTGTGCTTCTTATGTACATCTGGGAAGAAGAAATCTGGCCTCTGCTGAATGGCGTGTTAGAGCCGTAACATTATGTCTATCAGGATTTCAAATCAAGCAGTGAAATGTTTAGCAATTTCATGCATAGTTGAACACACAAGCTCTGTTCATCGTTAGAATTTTATCTCACCATTGTGATTGTTGTCCTGGCCTGCATCTCAAGTTCAAAACTACAGTATGGCATTCACTTAAAGTGTGTGTACTTAAAAGCAATTGTAACCCAGAAGGGAAGAGATTGTTCAGAAACAGTTCCAGTTATATAGAGGCTGTATGGTAACTCCTGTGCAGAGGTGATAACCTAGACGGAGTGGCAGTTAAACCAGAGGATAGTACATGGAACTAAGTATGGTTTTAGAGAAAAATGAAGAATGGGAACTTACCAAGCATGACTTGGAAAATGATTTCCGACAGGGTAGCTGGCCAGTTGGTGCTTTCTTGCTCTGCAGTAGTAGCTCATTTAGATATGACTTTGTTGTCCCGTGTAAGCTGACTCTTGTGCTGCCAAGGAGAGGTTACTAACTCTCTGTGGAATAAACCATACAGAGCTGTTTGATTCCAGCCTCTAGAAGCTGAACAGTACTGACCCCAAGGGCACCATCAGCTGTGATGTGCTGGTACTGCAAAGTGCAGCAGGTGCTCACCATAGTACAGTATACAATGAAATAACCTTGGAAATATTAAAAGAGGCAGAAATAAACACAGAGTATATTAGTGAGGTAAATAAGGACAGTAATTAAAGGCTTGGCTCAGTTGGTTATGATCTGTGTTGCTGGTGGTAGGGTTGGGGGATTGATGCTTGCCACTTCTTTGGTGCCACTGTTTGGGCACTGGTGCAAAGCTCATACATAACACACTGGTGCAAAGCTCATACATAACACCCAGCCACTTTGAAGTGGCTGGGTGTTATGTACAGTATGAGCTTTGCACCAGTGCTTTCTCAGGTCTAGTCCCAAGCCCCTTGAAATGGGTGGGTAAAATCTGTGCCAGTAACTTGTGGATCTAATTACTTGATGAAATTACAAGAAAGAGATTTTTTGGCCCAAAGTCAATGAAATAATGGGTAAAATAAAGGGACCAATGCAGTAAAAACTCCTTGCACATGGAGGAAATTGCTTTTTCCCCCCTTTAGCAGAGCAAAGCCTCTAAGGAAGGAAAGTGTGGGAAACGAACAGCATCAGTGCTTCTGAGGATTCACTGAGGCATTTGATTTGCCGGAGGGGTTTAAAGTGAGTCATGGCAAAGCACAGATGACGCCATTCATAGCAACATCCAGATCCTAGAGCTAATGATGATGATCCCAGAATGCTGTTCAGTTACTGCGTAAGATTTCAGTGTTTTCAAATTGTGGCAAAGCAAAATTAAATGGAGCGCTTATACGAATTGTAGTCTTATGTTTGTTCATTCTTTCAAATTGATTATCAGCCATGTTAAACACACAAACTCTAAAAACACAAATGTAATACTGTATGCCAAATCTGTAACAACAGAGATAAAAAGTCAGGTACTAGGATTCAGCAACAAGGCTGTTACTGAATATTATTAAAATATTAAGCCATATTTGATAACCTAAATATCCTCAAATGCATTTATGTGTCCAGATTTACACTCATCACTGTTGTAACTTCATACCATAAGAAATGTATAGTGGTTTAATAAAGACATGCTTTAAGAAGAATTGTTTAAGCCAACAGGCTAAAGGTCACATATCATACTTTTTTTTTCAACAAATTGCCTACTGTAAGTCTTAGAAGACCCTGGTTGAAAAAAAAAAAAAAAAGTACTCAACTCAGATCTTGCGTCCTGTCATGCTTCATTTTCTTTCTGTTTCGCTTCGTTACAGTGTATGTAGTTTTAAATGAACTGCCCTTGAAGTGTACTTTCTTAGCTAATTAGAAGTCGAGATTACAGACCGGAAGCATCTGTGCTTGGGACCTTTTCAATCATTTTTTTAATAAGTTTTATGACTTTTCTCACGCGCAATATTGACAAACAAATGATGGCGATGTAAAAGTTAAAATACAACTAAGAGCTAAAGAAGGCAAAGTTAGCCTAGTCTTATGTACTTTAGCTCTTAAATATGACCTGTGCAGAGATGAGCACTGAGCCAGGGTTTCTTTACTGTACTGTACTGTACATCAGGTCACAGTGGGAGAAAATCTGATTTGCTGAGATCAATTTCAGATCAGAGTCAGTGCAAGGCTTATACGGCCATAACATGTTATTGGTGCTAAAAAATCTCTTTTCTGAAAAAGTGAATTTTCAGATAGGATCGTATGACGCCATTTTTCATAATACATTTTTCATCAATCCATGTTTCTTCTAAATATGCACACACATTTATATTTTATAAGATAAAAAGAAACAAGTTTGCTAAATACAATTTTATGCCCTTTTATGTGGTGGCCATAACGGTTATGAATTAAAATCAATTAATGATCTTAATAACATCTTTTTAAGCTCACAACATTGACTGGACAATCATGGACACATTCATACAGACTTGTACTAAATATTTATACATCTGGACAATTGCACATGTCACTTTCACTAGTCACCTGTCATGCATATTTGCATAACCATTCGTCACTTTAAATTCTATATATACTGTATATATATATATATATATATATATATATATATATATATATATATATATATATATATATACACTCCCCCCCCCCCCTATATTTCTATATTTTGCAATATTTTATTATGCCCTTATTGTACAGTTTATTTTACTAGTTAAATTTATTTCTTTAGTATTTCCTTTTATTGATATTTATTTTACGTACAAGCTTTTATTTTCTTTTTAAGGTCACTGGCGGTCGTGTAAGCATTTCACTGCATATTATACTGTGTATGACTGTGTATGTGACAAAACTTTTTTAATTGAATTTGATTTAATTGTCATTCAGACGAAACTTGGCCAATTTAGATTTCACATGAAAAGACAAACCTAAAAAAAAGTGTAATATTCTAAAATGATATTGCCAACATGAACTTGACATGGTTACAGACACTACAGATTTTTTTTTTTTTACCAAAAACCGTAATGCTTTAATTTAATCAACAATTGTTACAGGTCAGATTACACCAATTTCAGTATGAATATTTCATAAAGAAATATAAATAATTTGCATTTTTAATTATTATTTTAATTCACATGAGGTTTAAGGTTACCCATAAAGGCTTGTGCTTAGTGCTTTAAACCCTGTGCTACAGTATTTTATATAATGTACCGTATGTGGCATAACACACTGACTTTTGTGTCTTTTATTCCAATATCAGGTCCCACGCAGAAAATGCCGGCCACTGCCACAGCCATGGACTTCTTCCAGCTCTTCGTACCCGACAATGTTATTCAGAACATGGTGACTCAGACCAACATGTATGCTAAGAAGTACCAGGAGCGCTTTGGCAATGACGAAGGCTGGAGCAATGTGACACCGGCTGAGATGAAAGCCTTCCTGGGCTTTGTGATCTCCACCAGCGTGCACCGCTGTGAATCCGTCCTGAGCATCTGGAGCAGCGGCTTCTTCAGCAACCGCAGCATAGCACTCAAAATGAGCCAGGCACGCTTCGAGAAGATCCTTAAGTACTTCCATATCGTGGCCTTCCGTTCAAGCCAAGGTGGAAACCAGGGCCTTTACAAGATCCAGCCCTTCCTGGACTCACTGCAGCAGAGCTTCAGCTGTGCCTTCCGACCCTCACAAACACAGGTAGAGATGCGCATTAATATACATGTAACACTTTTTACTTACTGTACAGTCTCAAGGTGCTTCATCTAAAAGGGTAGAACTATACAAGAAATAATAATGCTTCTAGGGTTCTCCTTATTAACATGACTTACTTTTGTTGATCGAATTGTTTTAAAGTGTTTTTTTCCTCTTACACCACAGAAATCCAAGAATGATTGCAGTTGCATCCATTCCTAAATATTCCCCAAGAATAAAGCATGACAGCAATGTAACCAAACTAATATATACTGTACACAAAACCAGTCAAAAGTTTGGACACACCATCTATTCCATGGTCTGTCCTGATTTTTATTTGTTCTCCATTGTAAAACAATGCTGAAGGCGTGCAAAATATGCAATAATCTCCTTAGAACAGTTGATATTGAGCAGAGCTAAGTTTTGGTCTTGCCTTCCTGGGAAGGTCTTCATGGGAGCCAGTTTCATCCTGGTGCTTGATGGGTTTTGCAAATGCACTTAACAAGAACTATAAGTTAAAGGTAAGAACTATTTCAGTTAAAACATTAGTTCATATAAACAGTTTGACAACAACAGCAAAAAGAGATTAGGCTTTTGCAGTTCTGAGAAGATCAAAAATGCAAACTGATATAATTATATATTTTGTGCATATTTACTTTGAATCACAAAGGTGTTAAAAAGCACAAATGGTGTTTTTTTTTATTGTTTTGGTTTACATAAGTGTGAAGTTTGTGTGATTTTTCTCTACCTCCCACAGTTTTGCCACAATAATAAGCCTGTAGATAAATAAGCCTGCAGTAATTGAAGTATGTAATTTAATATCAGTAATATATTGATTGGTTTTAATTATAATAAGTGATTGCTACGATTGTGATCATTTGTAGTGAGCGAAAGTAGAGACAGCAAAGCAAAGGAACAAGGCAAAAATTCTTTTAGATTTTAAAAGATCGTGAGAAATTTAAATTTAAAGCTTCTAAAGCACTAGTTTGGCAGCTTGGTGGTCCAGGCTTTGTATAGTATGAGAGTTCAGGTGCTCAAATCCCAGTGCTGCTATGGTTGTGTCCTGGACCCAGACCCCTCAGCATAGTTGTATCATGTTGTGTCCCATAAATATTTTTTTTCCTTTTCTTACAACATTAGTCAAATTAGCAAATGTACTGGATTATGTAGTATCTTATTATATATAAAATATTTCAGCAATTTACTGTGAATGTTTTAGTTATTTATCGTGAATTTAATTTATATAATAATCTATTATTTAAAATCTTTTTTTTTTTTTTAGTCTTTCAGATGGGTCTGTAGTGTGGGTGTTCAAACAAACGAGCACACACAAAAAGTGAGAATTTTTGTTTTTTGTTTTTAGTCCTTAACATGATACCCTCTCACTTCTTGTTGAACACGGTTTACTTGGTGGAGGAGTAAAACAGAGGGAGTTTAAGGCTATTAAAAATTGTATTGTAAGATAAGTTAAAATAAACCTTTATTAATCCCAATGGAAATAGCAGTTCTTCAGCAGCATAGACAAAATCACAGACAAAAAAAATTCACAATACTTAAGGGAAGGAGGAAAAAAAAGATAAAAGAGTAAGGTGTACAGGACAGTGGTGAGACCAGCGATGCTCTACGGCTTAGAGACAGTGGCACTCAAGATAAGACAGGAGGCAGCAGAGCTGAAGATGTTGAGGTTCTCTTTGGGAGTGACAAGGATGGATAGGATCAAGAATGAGTTCATCAGAGGGACAACCCATGTTACATGTTTTGGAGATAAAGTCAGAGAGGCCAGATTGAGGTGGTTTGGACATGTTCAGAGGAGAGATGGTGAGCAAATCGGTAGAAGGATGCTGAGGTTGGAACTGCCAGGCAGGAGGTCTAGAGGAAGACCAAAGAGGAGATTTATGGATGTAATGAGAGAGGACATGAAGTTAGTTGGTGTGAGAGAAGAGGATACAGAGGATAGGGTTAGATGGAGGCAGATGATTCGCTGTGGCGACCCCTGAAAGGGAACAGCTGAATGAAGAAGAAGGAGAAAACAAACCAAGCACAAGGGAGAACATTCAAACCCCATGCACTCAGACACACCGTGGGAATAGCACTATGGACCTGGTGGTACTGTATACTTTATATACACACACTTGCACAGGAAGGTAGTATGTCTAAAGAAGACATTTGTTCTGTCTTACTGTCATACTGTGTGTAAGATTGTCCAGCAGCTGTGAGAATAAAGTCGAAGATGTGAAAAGAGTTTGACAATAACCCGGCCCTGCAGGGACTCATTAAAGAGCCTAATGGCTGCAGGAATAAACGACCTCCCATAACATTCCATAGATCAGCGAACCTGTCTCAGTCTCCTGAGTCTACTACCAGTTACTGAATGTGCTCTTTTGTTTTGTTAAGAAAGCCCAGATTGGGTTTGTGTAGGTTTTTTTTTGTCCTTTCATTGACCACCACCTCTAGTGAGTCCTGTCTGGTTCCTATGACAGAAACTGCTTTGCTGAGCAGCTTATTAAGCCTGTTGGAATCTACTACACCATTGCCCCACTACAACACAGAATAAAAAAATCACACTGGCCAAACACCTCTTCTCAGGAAGTAGAGGCGACTATGTCCCTAGCCTCAGTGTTTGCAGTCCAGTCCAGCTTGTCATCCAAACCTGTTATCTGTGGGATATTTACGCTGGATCGTTAACAGACACACTTTTTAGAGTGCTAAGACATCTATTCACTTGTTAAAGACAATAAAAGGTGCTATATTAATTAAACATTTCTTTGTTCAAATCCTCGTAGAGGCCACAATTCTAAGGCGAGTGGGGAAAAACCTATTCCAGCTGCATTGACATTTACATTATTTACATTATAGCTAGTGTTTACCTATAATGTGTTTGCGTGGTAAGCTGTAGAAAGCCATAAGAATCTTAATATTGCTGCGGTGCTGCCACAAGCTGGTAAATGGGTTGTTTTATCCCAACCACATTGCTCCTTTTCCATTAGAGTACTCTAATACAGTGCTCAGTTTATTTCCGTAGAATGTTTGTTCAGCAATACACATTAAGTACTGAGACTGGTTTCCTCAGTGCAATATGAAAAAAAAAAATCATCCAATAAATGCTCAAATAGATTTTATCTGCAAGAGTCAGTAAATTGTTATGTTAGCTTTTTGACAATCTGCAAATGTCTTTGTTCTGGAAAAGCAATAAAGAGATCCATTCAGTTACTTTTTGCATATAATGAGCCACAGAAGCCAATTTCAGACATTACCGGGGGACGTAACAATCTCCCACCAAATCTTGGCTGTGTTAACTCGTTAGAAACTAGGCCAGGCAAGGCGGCTGAGCATTTGTGTGCCAGCAGGAAGTGGGTTGGGGATTTAAGGCGTAACTTTGGCCCTCCAGCTGTAATTAGAAGCACTGCAGACGTGCCACCTGTCAGGTCCTCTCCTCCTTCACTCATCTGCCTATCCCTGTGGTTTAGAGGCCACGACAAGAATCACATTTTGCAGCATTATTAACCTTCAAGTGATCATGATGATAATGATGATGATTTATTCTGCTGATTTAACTCCCTTTAATGGATTCTGTAAATGCTGTCTGTGTAGACCGACATTCTATTTAAATGTGCCAAGGATCATTGAAATACCTAATTAATGCTTATTAACGTTATTATCTGAAGAACACACTTTTACATGTCTACGGTACGTTTATCTTTGGTGGTTCAGGAGGTGTGAGCGGGATATGGTGAACCTTTAAGATAATTTTTTTATCAGCATGGCATTTTACGGGAGACACAATGTGAGCTTCTCACAGCAAGTTATACTGTAAGAGTGTTTGAAGCCACGTGTCATGCAAATTACAGGAAGATGACCCAGTTGCCAGAGCTGAATGTTTGGATATGTGTACTTTTCATACATTTACATTTACATTTAGGCATTTGGCAGACGCTCTTATCCAGAGCGACTTACATTTTTATCTCATTATACATCTGAGCAGTTGAGGGTTAAGGGCTTTGCTCAAGGGCCCAACAGTGGCAACTTGGTACTCCGAACCGTAGTCCAATGCCTTAACCACTGAGCTACCCCTGGCCCAGAGTTTTCAGAGTTTCATTTCTGGCCTTTACAGTAGGTCTAAGCTAAAAACATTTTATATGCTTTGTTTACTCCCTGAGCCCACTTGTCATCCATTCCCAGGTTTTAAAAGTAGTTATAGGCCAGTTCAGTAGCTACTGAGCTAATTGACCATCATCGATATTCTCCTTGACCGGTTTTAACAAGTTAAGCTGTAAACACGACATGCAGCAGATGATGCTATTAAATTAACTGAAAGTTGAGTTTGGACGTTTTCTAGATGATGTACAGGTTAGATCCGATCCTGATCTGCATTGCATTTAATTCTGCGATGGTTAGAACAAAGTCAGCTACAGTATAAATATGCAAAATCCTGATCAAATTACTGAACCAGACAGATGAAATTAGCTGTAAATACTAGCCTGGCTCATTACATGCCTGCGGTGATTCCTTTCATGAGCACCGGATTGAGTCAGCCTGCTAACAATCCACTTCCCATTCCACCATCTTTATATTCACACAGATCTCGTCATAAAACTGATCTTTTGTTCTAAAACACTTCCACTATAGCACAAACCGTATGTATATCGTATGTTTGTGAAGACTTCACGTGCATAGCCGATATATGTGTGTACTGGATGGAGGGGCTGGGCTACCTGCAGGCAGGTCTTTAATTGCATGCTCTCCATACGATAAAATAAGATTTATCCATTTTAATGGATAATAAAAATATAAGGAGTTAATATATGCAGGTCAGTGTTCATATTGTGGGGGTCTAGCACCAAAAAAATCAGTGTATGGGGAAACATTGGTTTATGCAACTAAAAGTGCTTAAATAATACTAATACACTAAGGGGGAAGTATGTGTCTGGTTATCATGAATTATTAATTATTAATTGATTGTTGTTAGTTAGCATGTTCGACAATCAATTAAGTAAAATATGTGAAATTTGCAACCCTGATTTAAATGAATGTATAGCAACAGTAGATGGGTAGACAAGCACAAAGTTACACAACGTAGTGTTGCATTCATTATTGCATTGTCTATTTTAAAGTTTTGATGAAGATTTATCCTCGTTGAAGTCAGCAGGTTTCTACATTTTGGGGAAAAAAAGGTTGCTTTTTTTTTTTAAGATTTACTTAATTTTTTTGCAAATGTCAAGTTTCATAAATTTTCTATACCGCTTAATCCTGTGTTCAGGGTCGCGGGGGACCTGGAGCCTATACCAGGAGATTTCGGGCACTACCCTGGACAGGGTGCCAATCCATCGCAGGGCACACACATATACACACACTCACACACCCAATCACACACTACGGACAATTTAGGAACGCCAATTAGCCTAACCTGGACTGTGGGAGGAAACCGGAGTACCCGGAGGAAACCCACCAAGCACGGGGAGAACATGCAAACTCCATGCACACAGAGACGGGAATCGAGCCTGGCCGGGGAATCGAACCCAGACCCTTAAGATGCAAGGCGACAGTGCTAACCACTACACAACCGTGCCACCTGAGTTGTTTGTTTAAACGCTGAATTCCAGCCACTGATTGCATTTCTGGTCAGTGAGAATGAGGGCAGGGAAAAGGATTTCTGAAGCACAACACATCGTAAATATTTTCATTGTACAGACACTTAAATAGGACAACACTTATTCCAGGGACTTTATTATTATTATTATTATTATTATTATTATTATTATTATTAATACAAAAATTAAGGCTCTTGTTACTGGATGGATAAAGTTTACACATTCCCCCACTCATACTCTAGGCAGTGTCCTGGCTCTATTCGCACCATTTTGCGGCACCTAATAAGAAGAATTGTTCAAATAAGGTGGAGCAAAAATTCATTTCTCTGATTAACAGGCTGAGCTG
Source organism: Channallabes apus (assembly GCA_030522415.1). NCBI lineage: Eukaryota > Metazoa > Chordata > Actinopteri > Siluriformes > Clariidae > Channallabes > Channallabes apus. Next base: position 15,702,768 of record CM060118.1, read on the forward strand.
CCACAGTGAATTTGTCATCGTAGATTAGGCCAATTCAATTTGTATTTCCCATGAATCCAAATGGCCTGCTCTCCAAACACAAATATTTAATAATCCAAAAAGTAAATGGATAAAGATTGATAAAGAATGCTTTGAAATAATTTCTGCCACTCGATACTGTATGTTGTGGGTTGCATTAAAAATCATTTCTCTTTCCCAAATTCTGGCCACTGATAACATTTCTGACAAATAACCTGAGCTGCCACAGAGGAATCGTCATCATACAGTAGGTTAGACCAATTCAATTTGCATTTCCCATGAATCCAAATGTCCTGCACTCACCTATCTAATAATTCAGAAAGAAAATGGATGCAGATGGATAAAGGATGCTTTGAAATCATTTCTGACATTCAATATATCGCTTTCCCCAAATATTAATGTACTGTTATCTGTATAAGCAATATGATGATTTGTTAACCGTGCTACACCAGATTCACTGAAACTATATGGTTGAAAGGTTTTTGAACACATAACCATCACAAACCTACTGTATATAAAATCATTTCCACAATTTTAGAAAGCACACAATTGTCTAGAATATCTTTGTATGTTGTGGATTTTCCTTCACTAGAACCAAAGGGCCAAAACCATATCCAGCATGACAATGCAGATTTGTACAAAGCAAGCTCCACAAAGACATGGTCTATCAAAGGTTAGTGTAGAAGAACTCAAGTGGCCTGCAAAGAACCACTTCATTTGGGATGAAATGAAATGCTAAACACTTTCAAAACTTCTTGTTCTTTCCCAACATCAGTGGGTTGTTTGAAATTACCACAGCTACTGTACACTCCAAACTGTCTTTCGACTATGGTAGAAAAAACTGGAGTGCCGGAAGGAAACCCACCAAGCCTGGGGAGAACATGCACACTCCATGCACACAGACTTGAGACAGAAATCAAACCCTTGCCTCTTTAGGTGCAATGTGACAGTTCTAACCATTATCATCATAACCACCATGGTAAAAAAAAAATCATGCAGAGCCAAAATAATAACTCTTGATGTGCTGGCAATTCGGTGATGTAGTGGTTAGCACTGTCGCCTTGCACCTCCAGGGTCCGAGTTCGATTCCCGGCCAGGCTCGATTCAGAGTTTGCATGTTCTCCCCGTACTTGGTGGGTTTCCTCTGGGTACTCCTGTTTCCTCCCACAGTCCAAAGACATGCAGGTTAGGCTAATTGGCGGTCCCAAATTGCCTGTAATGTATGAGTGGATGTATGTGCCCTGCGATGGATTGGCACCCTGTCCAGGGTGTACCCTGCCTTGTGCCCTAAGCCTCCTGGGATAGGCTCCAGGTCCCCCCGCGACCCTGAACACAGGATAAAGTGTTATAGAAGATGAGTGCATGCTGGAAATTATAAACAAACACCAAACACCAGTTCTCCTGCTTAGTTTAACCTTTAAATGGAGAAGATTGGTCAAACCATTTGGGAAAAATCAAGGATTGTTTGGAACAAAAAAAATATTTTCACTTTTACTCCGTAGCATTTCTTACATGAGTCAAACAGTCAGGCACAGGTGTTGCTAAGACAACCAGGCCAAACCATGCCCCCTCCCCTTACACAAAAACACCCAGGAGAAAAAAATAGCTAGATGTCAGGGTCCCTATGGCCTACCAGAAAAAGCCGTTTTCATCATTTTGACCAGGAAAACCAAATGTGCCTGTGCACCCTCTTTTTTTAATTAAGTTGAATAAACGGATTTTATGATGTTAACCACTTTTTAATAATATAATAATAAAATATTGTTTTAAATAATCACTACAATCCTTCTTCCACCCTGGAATCTCCTGCCTGAGCTGATATCCTCTATAAAACTGAGTAATTATATCTAAAGAGCAGATGTGTGGATCATTTACTCTCCTCTGAATCATGGGTTTGTCATTTTTCAGGCTTAATTACTCCATCTCGGTCTTTTCTTACAAATTCCACTTAAACAGATGTATCATGTTAAGTGCTTGTCTTGGCTTTGCGTTATCCTTTACTGTTGTTGTTGAAGTCTCTAGTGTCACGCAGACGAGAGACACGACCCCCGACACTCATCTGTCATGAGTAAATGAAACACCATCTGCTCACAGGCTTTTTTCACTTCCATGGCAACATTGCCTTGGCAGCACAGGCTGTGCCAGCTTGTCCTTGATGACTTTCCAAGCAGGGCAGAGAACCAGCTCATCATTTCATCCAGAAGATAAGAACAGCTGTTCAGACGCACAAAGCAATCAGTGACTCAGCACACATGCACTTCAGACTGCTATTGATTCACTATGATGTTCAATCCAGGATTAATCCAGGTTCAGTTGTGCACAGTAAAATCAGTAAAACTGATTGTCTACAGTAGGTCAACGTGTTTCCCCCATGGAAATGAATTAAGTTTACCTTTTAGCTCTCAGTGTGATGGTGTGCTGTGTCTCAGGTTCTGCACGAGCCCCTGATCGACGAGGACCCTGTGTTCATCACAACATGCACGGAGAGGGAGCTGCGCAAGAGGAAGAAGAGGAAGTTCAGCCTATGGGTCCGACAGTGCAGCTCCACTGGCTTCATCTGTCAGGTTAGTGGAAAAACACGCTGCTACAGCCATAACGTATACTAATATTATTAAATGCATGAAATTATAATGAACAGTACAAGAGTCACAGCTAGAGACTAGTGGTAATAAATCATATAATAGTAATAATGTAATAGTAATACAGTGTTGTGTGTGTATGTATGTACATGTGTGTGTATATATATATTATACATACAGTATATAGTTTTCTGTTAATTTAAAAATGTCAATAATTTTCAAAATTATTTGCCCTAATATTCAAAATTATAGCCATTATTCATATTTAAGACAAATGACAAATTTTCAAGGTGATGTTATAGGAAAATAGCAAATGACTGGGAGCTGCCATAAATTTTCAATGATGGGAATTTATCTACAGTATAACTGCATGTCCCAAAGTCTTTTACACGACAGAACTTTTTAATCTTAAAAAGTTTTCAGTGCTAAATGCCTTTGAGTACAAAAACATCATAGGAAACTGCTTAGTGATCAAACGGTAAAGTTGGTTCTGACTGTGCTTGTATTTAATGCCTTCTCTTTGCAGATTTATGTACATCTGAAGGAGGGCTCTGGTCCAGATGGACTCGACACGCTGAAAAACAAGCCGCAGCTCCACAGTCTGGTGGCCAGGCAGCTCTGCCAAAACCTGTCTGGACGTAACGCCATCATTTTCACCGGGCCAAGTATCACCAGTCTCAGCCTGTTCCAGGAGTTTGAGAATCAGGGTGAGCACTGCAACTCTCATCCACATACAGCCACGCGCATTTCAATGCTTTATTTCTTCTGCTTCTCACAGTTTGGTTAGTATAATTGGCTGTAGAATGGGAATTTGTTCGCATTTGTTAGACATGAAATATGATCTTGGTTTAGGCAGCACTTTCTGTTCTAATCTCTTCATCCAGCAGCTGTTTCTTAACTCTTACAGTTTTGCTGACATTCTGGAAATGTATAAATAGAGAGATTCAAATGTGTTTGATCTTGAATTTTCAGTGGAATAATTTGATCATATCTACTTTAAATGGCTGATAGTCAAAATCTACTTTAAGTCGAAGAGGAGCTTTTACTTAAAAACCTAAAGGGGGCATGGATTGACCTAGATAACACAGACGGTACCACATTTATAAATGTATTTTGACAGGGACTGGTGGATCTTATAGAGACCTGCATGATAAATAAATAAAATATTAAAATATCTATCTGCAGTGCTTCTGTGCTATTACTGTATATTCACAAGTTCACATTCTGCCATAAGACAGCTAGTTTGAATATCAATGCTATTTTGATCCCTTATTCAAGACTCGGGCAATGAAACTAACTAGTTTTAATCTAAAACAAGTCCATATTATAAATAACAAAATCTTAGCAGTGTGATTAGTGTCATTGATTGAGGATTATGATGTTTTTGCTGGGAATCTGAAAATGAAGTTGTTAGATTAGTCATTTTCAACACACCCACTTTAATTCAGAAAACTCTGTTAATTAGGGCAGGGGGTACTCCAGGACGAGAAAAACTGAGGGAAAGAACAGCTGCATAAAAGTATACTAAAACTGCATCTACTCATCCATCACCACATGACAAGTAGCTGTTTTCGTGTTCTGTAGTTTATTTCAATGCTATTGTGGCCCTGCTTTTTATTTTTCCCTTTTTACTTAAGCGTTCCAATGTTGTCATTGATATAATATCCTTCTGTTGCAAGTCAGCAGGTCAACATGATGATATGATTATTAATACCAACAAAAAATAGAATATTATCAGTACTTCACAACACTGACCAACTTATACTGACCAACTTATATAAGCCAGTTATATGATGAAACCATCATATGGTTTCTTAGCAACCATTTTAATTTTCTATTTCTCTATTTCTCTTCTATTTACTTAGGTACTTCATTTAAGTTTATGTGCGTGTGGTTAACAGCTCCATATTTGCTCCCTAAGCCAATATCTCAGTGTACACCATGTACTGTAGTGCCATTTAAGATTAAACGTAAGACCCATTTTTAATTGATCTTTTCATCTTTTCTTAGTACTGTACTAGAATACAAAATCCAAATATTGTGCATGTATACAATTTGTGTGATTTATGTTGGTCAGTTACATGAAGTGTTTTTGGTTGGTTGAGCTAATCACCATTTCCCAGTCCTCGTATTGTAAAATTCCAGGAAACTGATGCTAGAGGTCTTACTCTTGTTTCGCTGTGTGTAGATATCTACTGCTGTGGGCTGCTAAGCACAAGGAAGAGTGACTGCACCGGTCTGCCCGGATCCATGCTGCGTAACCCTGAGGGCCCCCAGCAGCGTGGCCAGTCCCACATCAAGATGAAGGGCAACATGTCACTCATCAGCTGGTACAACAAGGGCAACTTCCGGTTTCTCTCCAATGCCTACTCACCCATCAAGCAAGGTATATAAAGGGGCACTGAAACAAGCAGCTCTTGTGGGGAACTCATGGAAAAGTTTTTATGCTAGTAACTAGATGTTTGGGAGTTCAAATCGTAGAACTGCCAGAGAACCACAAACTTTCTCAAATTTCCTGGGCTGGCTTCTGTCTTGCTAAATATTATCAGCCATTTTCTAAATTTCACAATGTTCATATCAGCTGAAACATTATGAACAGTTACAGGTGAAGTGATAACTTTGCATACCTTGTTACAATGGCACCTGATGTTTTGACTTTAACAAGGACCAAATTGTGAATTCAGTTCCTGACTAGCAGGTCTTGTGAGAGGTTTCTAGTCTGCAACGGTATCAAAGTTGGACCAAGGAAGGAAAACCAGTGAACTGGCAACTGAGTCATGGGTAGCCCAAGGCTCACTGATGCATGTGGAGAGCAACTGCTGGCCTGTGTAGTCTGATCCAATAGAAGAGCTACTGTAGCTTAAATTGCTGACGAAAGTTAATGCTGGTTCTGATAGAAATGTTCTTAAACACATGTTGCATCACAGTTCGATGTGTATAAGGTCAGGATGTCCATGCTGACCCATGCGGGCATGCTCTCTTACCTGGGGAAGAGATGACACCAGGATGCATTGTGATAAGAAGGTAAGCTGGAGGTGGCAGTGCGATGCTTTTGCCAATGCTCTGCTGGAGAAACCTCCATTGAAGATGTTACTTTTACAAAGACCACATATCTAAACATTGTTGCTAATCCCGTACATCCCTTCATGGAAAGGATATGCTCTGATGGCAGTGGCAACTTTCAGCAGGATAATGCCCCAAAGACACTGAAAAAATACTTCAAACATGCATGGTTTGAGAAACACAACAACAGGTTCAGGATATTGACTTGGTCTCTCCAGATGTTAGTCAAATCGAGCATCTGTGGGAAAAACAGATCAGAGACAGGAGACCACACAGGACTTGAAGGATCTGCTACTGATACCCATGCCTCGATGGGTCAGATCTGTTTTGGCAGCAGAATAGGGTCCTACTCAATTTCAGGCAGGCGGTCATAATGTTGTGTCTGATCAATGTGTGTGTGTGTGTATAGAAAATGGAAGTTGTCTGATGATATCAGCAGTAGGATTCTACAAAGTTATTGGAGTAAAAAAAATCTCATTAAATGACATGTAGGGAAACTGCCTTAAGGTATCTCTGTTCAGAACAGCAGCCAAACACAGCACATTCCTAGTAAACACGCCACAATTGTGCACATCATGTCACTCTATGCAATTATAACAATGCAAGTCCTGGCCTCCACAAACCAGAGAACCCTAATATCTTTAGTACACGTTCCTGGCCTCAAGCTTCAGGATTCATGTGCCAGTTCCAATCAGAACAAAAACAAGGCTGTAAGCTCTTTAGAGGCCAATACAGTATAGCAACTGGATTAAAAACTGTCCAATTGACAGAATTTGCTGATGGGCTGCAAGAAAATCTCTGTGGCTGGTCATCTGCTAGTGAGTGTGTTAGTCAGATTTCCTGTATCACTCTGGAAAAGTAAGTGTTTTTCCAGTCCACAATTATTGACAAAACTAATCAGATTAGTTCACAAATTCTAAAAACCAGGCTCACAAGACTATAAGAGGGCTGGCACAAGACCAGGCAATTTTCCAGCAGGAATTAATGATGCTTTTAGTCATTACGTATAATAAGATTAAAGTAGTGGATTAGAGTAGTAAATTAAATACACAGCATCCTCATTATAGTTTTGTGTGCTTTTCTGCTGAGAAGTTAAATGTAGAGTAAACATTATTAGAATGTCTTTGAGCTTTGTATGGTTTATGGGTGGATGGTGTCAGTGGTGATGAGTCAGTTTAACAGCTTCAGGGTTCCTGGCTTGATCGTGAGATCATACACATTGTTCTCCCTGTGTGTGGGGAGGTTTCATTTTTATTCTCCACTTTTCTTCCACGCCCCCAAAAACATGCTAGCAGGAGTACTTGCTATGCTAATTGCTATGCTAATTTGGCTGACCTGGTAAAATTATAATATATCAGCTGATATTAGCTCCTAAAATGAATAGTGGTATTATAATAAGTTAATAGTATAAAGTATATATTATGTGTGTAAGTATTCTGTGTAAAAAAAAAAAAAAAAAAACAGTTTAATGCTACTTTGAATGCATCTAAGCAGGAGTTTCAGAGCAGACTCCAAATATATTGTGTATTCACCAAACCGCAGAAACTGCAAACGTTTGCTAGTTTCCATTCAGGAAGCATATTTTCTGTGTGTCACGTTTTGTGCTGGTGCACTGAATAAACGCTTCAGATTCTAATAGATTATGACACGCAAACCTCCAGCACATTATGCTTTCTGCCAGGCTTTCATTCGATGACTTGATGATTTATGACTGCTGTTTGATGTGAGATACGTCTGTCAATTTGCTGGTGACAGATTTTTTTTTTTTTTTTTAAACCAGAGGATTTTTTTTAAATCAACCAATTCTGCATACTGCATTCTATGCACCTACTGTACATTTCTGCCTCGTTGGCAGAAAGAAATAATAAATTTCTTGTATCCTATTAATGTGTGCCAAGTGTTGGCAGAATTTTAGTTATTCTGATGCTAACCCAGTTCTAGGATTTTAAGCTTGGCGTATAACTAGTTATAATGATTGGAGCATCTCTTTTGGGCAATTTTTGAACACACCAACACATGGGGAAAGTACAGTACTTAGTCCAGTAACAACCAAAACACTGTCTTTGCCTGGAGCAATATGTAGACTTCCCAGGGTTGCTATAACCTAAGTGATGTTGCAGCTGTGGAAAGATGCCATAGAGAATAGCAGCTGAAAAAATTATAAGGAAAATCTTGTCTATACATACTATATATACAGTACAGCAACTCTTAGCCTTGATGCGAAGAAAAGGTGAAAAAGACTGTGTAGATTCTTAATGCTTTTCAATGAAAGTGTTAGCATATTTCTGTTCAGCATATTACCTGTTTGTCTACAGCACAAACTAATCCACGAATCTGCCTAGTAATTTTCTCAAAAACTAAATATGTCCTCATAGGGTGTGGTGGCTCAGTTGGTTAAGGCTGTGTATTAGTCATGTGTCATGATCAGAAGGTTGGGGGTTCAAGTCTCAGCAGCACCAAGTTGCCACTGTTGATCCTAAATTTAGACTTCAAAATGAAACCATCTGCCTTTGGGTGACACCAGAGAGCATGATTATACAAGGGGCATTCATGTCGACCTGAGACTTGAGATGAAATTTCTCATGAATGAAGACTTTATGCACAGTACAGTGATGAGACTCTTAGCCGCAGTAAATCCTTTAAACAGTGCAAACATTTTAAAGAACACTGTGCATCCATGAATGACAACCCCAGCCGAGCTGGCTCAGAGCCCTTTCCAGTCCTTCATTTGATGAATCTTGCCAACTTCCGGAAGAGATGCATGTCTGTGAAAACTGCCTCATTAAAGGATTTCCTGGGAGGCCAGTCTTTCAGACATGAAGCAGGACGTCCGATCTAAAATCTCAGTTTGACTTGAACACCCTAAATAATATAATTACAATATATCATTTTACAAGAGTAATTAGTACTAAAGATGTTTAAACATTATGAGCATTATAGTCTTTAGGATTTGAGTAGCAGTTGAGATTATTCATTGAAGAAAGAGTGAGTATTTGGGAAATTAACTGTCTTTATCCTCTAAAAAAACAGCATTCTGTCAGTAGGAAAGAACAAAGCCAAACTCTAACACATTTCTAGGATTCATATGCAATATGTAACAATATGACAATCTGTTATTTTAAAACATATCATGCAACACAAGTTAGACATTCTCTATGGCACAGAGTACTCAGGAAGAAGTCCTCAATTTATTACTTACTTTTGTGTGGAGTAAAAATGAAAAGTATCCTCCGATAAAAAAGTAAAGTACAGATACATGAACTATGTACAAGTACTCAGTTACATCCCACCTCTGAAAGTCAGGGATACAATACTGTATATATTAACTCAGGGACATACGTAATGCTGTAGGTACTGATGCAGATACGTAGACACATTTCTTCATTAATACTGAAGACACAGCAGGACAACGAAGAGAATAAATCTGCATCCAGATCTCATTATAGTTGCAGTTGGCTTCCGCATTGTATTTGATCTAGCCATAATTTACTGTGATTATAAAGAAAGCTCCTTAAGTGAGCTCATGCTACATGAAGTTGTTTACATCCAGTGGCAATGAGTTGGAGTCCTGCACGCATGTCGGACTGTTTAATTAACACAGATGAAAATCTGCTGTACTGCAACCAATACTATAACATATCAAGTCCTTTCTCTGCATGAGTGGATTTGCGAATCTGTTACAGTATACTGTATCTAAATAACATATCTGAAATGATGTTACTGTAAGTAAAATGTTAACATATTTACTGGAGAATCGGGAGCACTATTACAGCGCTGTATTCAGAGATGAGTTAAACACCCATGTATTGAGACTTTAATGCTAAACATGCAGATATTTGTATTCACACCTCAGATGTGACTATGGGCTTAAGTATGGGTACATACATATGTACTCCGAGGTTTTAGGTTCCCCTCGTGCTGCTGGGACATCTCTGGCCCCTCGAGGTGTGACTCCACGGCGCATCTGGTTCTGGGCTGTGTTGTCTGGAACTGAACCTTTTGGTGCTGTGGGTTGTGGGGTGGGGCCTCCATTGGATTGGACTTGTTTGTCTGATGCATCCCGGGGGGTGATTGGATTGGGATCTGTGGAATTTGGAGATCAGGTCAGCAACTTTGAACTCTTTGCCTGCGGGACCCCGAATGCTTTTGTGCACTGGGTGCTGTAATACCTGTCTATCGTGGCCAGCATTAACTTTTCTCTGTGTTTTTGGGTTTGTTTTTTTTTTACGTTGTGCTACATTGGCTTTTCAGTGGGATTGGACCAGACGCAAGCACAAGTAACAGATCCTGTCATAAGTTTACTGGTATATAATTGGTAATCAATGTTATTCAATTAACCTGATAGTACTGTAGTACTGAGAGTACTTAACCTGATAGTACTGCCCCTGGAGCATGCCTACATGCAAGCATTTGGCAGACGCTCTTATCCAGAGCGACTTACAAAAAGTGCTTTTAAAGTTTACATCACTGGATAGATACTTACACTGGGTTAGTCCAAGTACTGGAGAAACAGATACTGTACATCTTGAGTTGTCGTTTAAACATCGTCAAAGTCTCTGCTGTACGGACATCTAGAGGAAGTTCGTTCCACCACCTAGGTGCTAGAACAGAAGAGAGTCTGGATGAATGCTGCCCTCGATCCCTGAGAGATGGTGGGATGAGGCGAGCAGTGCTGTAGGATCGGAGGGAATGTGGCAGTGCGTGGTGTGATTAGAGCAGAGATGTAAGTGGGTGTTGGGCCATGTTTATCTTTTTAGGCAAGCATCAGCATTTTGAATTTGATGTGGGCAGCTACAGGAAGCCAGTGCAGGGAGCGGAGGAGTGGGGTGGTGTGGGAGAACTTGGGAAGGTTAAAAACGAGACGTGCTGCTGCATTCTGGATCAGTTGCAGAGGACGAATCATGGACAGAGGCAGACCTGCCAGGAGTGAGTTGCAGTAGTCCAGTCTTGAAATAACAAGGGACTGAACAAGCACCTGAGTAGCCTGTGAAGAAATAAATGGCCGAATTCTTCTGATATCGTAAAGAAGAAATCTACAAGAGCGAGTAAGGTTAGCGATGTGTGGGGAAAATGACAGATGATTGTCCACGATTACCCCAAGATTGTGGGCAGTGGCTGAAGGAGTGATTTGATTGTTGTCCAGGGTTATCACAAGGTCTTGACCTGGGAATGAGTCACAAGGGATGAACAACAGTACAGTTTTACTCAGATTGAGCTTCAGCTGGTGAGTTGCCATCCAGGATGAGATGTCTGCCAGACATGCTGAGAACCGAGTGGAAACCTGAGTGTCAAAGGGAGAAAAAGAGAGTAAGTTGGGTGTCATCTGCATAACAATGGTATGAAAATCCATGCGATGATATGACCTTACCAAGAGACCGGGTATTGAGGGAGAACAGAAGATGACCAAGTACTGAGCCCTGCGGGACACCAGTAGAGAGTCTATGTGGGGCAGATGTAGATCCCCTCCATGTTACCTCATATGATCTATCTAAGAAGCAAACCATTGCCACGCTGTTCCACAAATTCCAAGGCTTGTGAGAATAGATAATAGAATCTTGTGGTTCACTGTGTCAAATGCAACTGACAGGTCCAGGAGGATGAGGACAGATGACAGTTTAGCAGATCTAGCAGCATGGAGCTTCTCAGTGACTGACAGAAGGGCAGTCTCGGTGGAATGTACTACTTTGAATCCAGATTAGTTGGGATCATTAAGGTTGTTCTGTGAGAGATAAAGAGACATTTGGTTATAAACAGTTGTTTTAAGAGTAGTGGAAATAAAAGAGAGAAGTGATACCGGGCGATAGTTGTGGGGTTAGATGACGAGATGATCTGCTGAATCTCATCAGATGACAGGTTGGAGAATTCTGCCTGAGGTTCTGCTGTAGGAGTTTGGTTGGGAGCGAAGGACTGGCGGATTGCTGCAATTTTCCCATTGTAGAATGTGGCATAATTGTCAGCAGTCAGAGAGGAAGGGGCAGGAGGAGTTGAGTAGTGAGGAGAAGATGTTGTGGAGTTTGCCAGGATCATGTGCAGAGGCTTCCAGCTTTTCCCTGTAGAAGGTAGTTTTGGCAAAAGTCATGTCACATGAGAATTTGGAGAGAAGAGTTTGGTAAGAGACAAGCTGCGATTTCTTCCATCTTCTCTCTGCAGTTCTTAATGCTCTCCTGTTTTTGCATAGTACATCAGATAGCCAAGGAGCAGGACAAGACGTCTTCCTTGGTTTAGATGACAGCGGGCAAAGGAGATCTATGGATGAGGAGAGAGAGGAGAGGAAAGTTTCAGTCGCAGTCTCTAGTGGTAGAGAGGAGAAGGAGTCTGGATCTGGGAGGGATGATAGGGTGCATGAAGACAGAGGAAGGGGAGACAGAGTGAAGGTTTCTGCAGGTAAAAGAGACATTTTGGTGGTTAGGTTTACATAGAATAGGAAGGGTTACGGTGAAGGATACCAGGTAATGATCAGATTTATGAAGAGGAATAGTAGTGAGATAGGGTTGTGGTCCTTGCTCAAGGCCTCAACAGTGGCAACTTGTTTGAACCACCACTGCCCCTGTAGTGAGGTTATGGCTGATCAGTTTAAGTCATTTGCACAATTTAAGTGTATGCTGAATAAATTGCAATTACACGACCTTACATCATGTAAACACCTTCTCAAATGACATACATTTGTTCAATTTTTTTTTTTAATTTTTATATAGCGCTTTTAACAATGGTCATTGTCTCAAAGCAGCTTCACATTTGTGCATGGTGACTATTGTTTTGGCGTCATTCATTAGACCAGTGGCTCTCAAATCAGTCCTGAGTTTGTTCATTGGTTCATTGTAGATTTTCATTAATACATGTTTATGCTCTGGTTTTAGGTGTGATCATCAAGAGGAAGAGCGGAGAAATCCCTTGTCCTCTGGCTGTGGAAGCTTTCGCTGCACATCTCAGCTACATCTGCAAATACGATGACAAGTATAGCAAGTGAGTTTACTGTGTTAGTTACTGCTCTATACATGGTGATCCCCTCAAAATATGTCCTAGACAATCCTATCAACAGTAATATTCTTTCTTTAGTCTGTTTACTGTACTGTATGTTGCAGCACACTGCACGAGTCCTTATGCAAGTGGATGCTATGGAAACCGATAGACATTTGTAATTGTAAAACTGGAATTTACATTACATACAGTACACAGTTTTCTGGTTGATATTTCCAAATGTCCATAGTGTATGACTGAGCGTGTGTGTGTGTTTGTGCTTGTTTCCTGTGATAAGCTGGCACCCTATCCAGGGTGTTGCTCAATTTATACCCTGGGATAGTCTCCAGACCTCCATGAACCTACACAGGATAAGTGGTATAGATAATGCATGTATTTATAGCTCTTCCAGATATACAGTATGCACTGTAGCAGCCGTGGAAGCTCCAAAATCTTATTACCAGTGTTGTGAATGATTTATGCAGGTACTTCATTTTCCACAAACCCAACAAGACGTGGCAGCAGGTCTTCTGGCTCACCATCAGCATCTCCATCAACAACGCCTACATCCTCTACAAGATGTCCGACGCGTATCAAGTTAAACGTTACAGCCGTGCCCAATTCGGCGAGAGGCTCGTCAAGGAGTTACTGGACTTGGATGACTGCTCACCTACAGAGTGAAGTGCCACGCACATCTACACTCCCACTCACACACCCACACACCAACACACAGCCAATCAGGCATAGACAATGACAGCCACCGACCTGAAGCTGTTAGACTTTTCCACACCTTGTGTCTATGACAAATCAAAGCCGTGCCAAGTGTATTTAAAATCATCAGTCCTCACAGTCTCTCTATGATAAACTTCCCTTCTACTCTACACCACAGGACCCTGTATATACAGTACAGTAAGCCACCCGACTGTCTGTGTCCTCCTGCTGCATGATGAATGTGAGCGTACAACCCTGTAAGTGTGTAATGATTTTTATGACATAGTGTTTGTGCAGTCTGAAAACCGTTTTGTGGATTTGCTCCTGTCCGTCGTACGAACAACACGCATCATTGATTTACAAAAAAAAAAAAACAAGGAATTCAAAATACACAAAGCGATGAGGATTCAAGAAGAAAATGAAAAAAAAAAAAAACATCATTTCAAAAAGTCATGTCCATTCATTGAAACGGAAGCTTGCAAGTCTTCCAAATTTTCTCCTCTTTTTGTTTTGTAATGTAGCTTTATTTTAGTATACCTGTTACAGTTGAATGCAAAAGTTTGTATACCCTTAGGGCAAAATGACATTTTTTGGATATTTTGTGTGTCACAGTGTGTGTGTGGTTCGTTAGCGTGGAAAAACTCTAATAATACATACTTACATATTAGTACTGAATGAAAATAATGTAAAAAAAAAATTTACCCTACTAAGTAACTTGTACTGTCGTTCCATGTCGTTTTTAACTTTATAAACTCAACTTTTTTTCGGCTGCTCCCATCAAGGGGTCGCTACAGTGGACCATCTGATCCACACACAACTTGCTAGAGGTTTTTACACCAGATACCTTTCCTGAAACAACCCTCTCTGTTTTTCTTATTTACTTCTTTTTTGGTGATTTTCCCCAGATTTTCTCCCTAATTTAGTCGTGTCCAATTCCTCCCCGTCACTAGGGGGCTCCCACGTTAAGGCTGCTACTACCACTCAGTCGGGAGGGCCGAAAACTAGTAACACACTCCGAGGACAGCGCTATCCACTCCTTCAGACACCCCTGATTGGCTGTAGAGTCGTGATTAATGTGGGAGCACTAAGTACCTCTCATCCCTCCCCTCTGAGAGAGCTCGGCCAATCAACTCTCTCTAGACCTCCGGCTGCAAGAGGTTACAGCATCCGCGATCTCCGGATGATAGGGCGAGTACTTTACCACTGCGCCACTCTGAGGCCTTCCCTTTCATTTCTCTATCCTGGCATGGGACTGCATGCAGTGGTTGGGTAGCATGGGGTGTGGCAACCCACCAACAGCAGAACTTGGACCTAAATCCTCAGACCAACAACCTAGACACCTTAGCAGCCTGAACCACTTTTTTTTTTTTAACCTTTATTTTATTACGTTATAATCTTTTTCGCATGCACTGAAAAGCTTTAAATTAGCCCTGAATTTTAATATTTAAACCACACATTTCCCCTGACACATCTCTGTTCTGGCTCTGTTGGAATAAATGACCAGGCTGTACCCATCTTTTCGAAATCTCCCTTAAAATTCTGTCAGGCACCAGGTTTTATTAAAATCAAGTCACATCAAAACTTCTTTTTAAATAGAATCATATTTTCTGTTCATGTGTAAAGGTGCCAGAAGTTAGAGTTATGCCATCGCATTTACCTTTTTAATTTTGGGGGTGTCTGTCTCTCCACTGATATACACACATACTGCTAAGATTTTCTTTGTCATGCTCGCATCCTTTATAATATTTTTACTATATACCCAGAAACCGGTTGGGTCTAAAAACCTTTGCATTTAACTGTAAACATTTTTTTTTCTTCAGTGAAAGTGATTTACCTGATTTAAAATACGGCCACATGTGAGTGAATTATTAAACCAACATGCACTTTCCCTTTTGATTTTTTGCACATTGTATTCCAAGGGAAATGAATAAAACAAACCAATATAACATGACGACTCCAAATAAATGTGTAACCAGATTTGCCGCATCCAGCCGAGAGGAATACGAGTTTATCTAGAGATTCCAAGGCCGGAAGATGTGATCGTGTGATCTTTGTTTCATTATTATTATCCAAATTATTATCCATTATTATTCACGTTAGGAGAAATTTCAACACAGGAGCAAATGAGGGTAAATGAGACGAACACAGATTGTACAGTAAATAGATTTTTTTTTTATCGTGTTAGGGTTGATGTAAACACGTTGGTAGGCTGAGTAGTTATCACGGGACTGAATTCTGCCGATCTTCTGATTGTCTTGTGAGAATGAGCGAAGACGACAGGACTGGTTACAAAATGGCAACGAGATGCTTATTTAATTTGAAATGATTCACTTTAGATCGTCTAAGCTGCTCTGTCGGTCATTTCAAACCACCAGTGTAATGCTCTGACAGGTATGTGGCTGGATCTTTCTCTGAAAACTGGATCAGGACATTCGTCAAGAAACATGATGAATGATGTTTTTATAGTGAAGATTCTGAAGATAATAATCTAAAGATTTTCAGTAACACTTTACTGTAAGGCTATTTACATCATAGGATCGAACAAATCAGGAACCCAGGACAAGCAGATTTCACATACAGACTTTATTGTTGTTGTAATTATAGTTGCTAGATAGACAAGAATTTGTTTTGTAAAAATTTTATTTGGCACGACGCATGTAAACTTCCATGTTGTGTGATTCACCTTGAATGTTCTGACTGTAGTGTGGACGTTTGAATCCAGG
Source organism: Channallabes apus (assembly GCA_030522415.1). Lineage (NCBI taxonomy): Eukaryota > Metazoa > Chordata > Actinopteri > Siluriformes > Clariidae > Channallabes > Channallabes apus. The sequence goes on from CM060118.1 coordinate 15,718,819, forward strand.
AGGTGGATTATGTACCGTGCGTGAACGACAGACTCCGAATGAGATTCAGAATCAGAAACATGCAGGTGTTGAAACTGATGCTCGCCAGATTATCGAATAATATTTCCCATTAGATTAATGGACAGAACACTTCAGCTAATAGCCAAAGAGTTTACTTATCACAATCAAATATACATTCGTTTTATAGTCTGTGTCAATCAGAGGTGGCCAGTAATGGAGTACTGAAGGATTTTCTGTATGTGATACTTTTTACTTCTACTCGCTACATGAGTACTTTTACTCTTTACAGTTTAAATAGTGACTTGTTACTTTTCAGATGACGATCACACAAAAGTGCATCAATGTTCTAATCGAAAACATAAGTGTACAGTATATTCTTTCACTCGCACATATTACGACTGATCTAGAAAGGATCCATGTAGGAAAGGACAGAAACGGGTTTGATTTCCACCTCGGGTCTGTGTGCATGGAGGTTGTAGGTTTGATGTGCATGTGTTTGGTGGGTTTCCTCTAGGTACTGCGGTTTCCTCCCACAGTCTAAAGACATGCACAATAGGCTAATTGATGTTCCCAAATTGCCCATAGTGTGTGAGTGTGTATGTCCTGTACTGGATTGGCACAGTGTACCCGCCTCATGCCTTAAGTCCCCTGGGATAGGCTCCGGCTCCCCTGCAACCCTGTATACAGGATAAAGCACCAAAGTGATTAAGGACAACGGTAGTGATTACCTGGACAACGGATCCCATCCACTTGGATGCAAATTCTTTTTTTTTTTTTTTTTTCCTTCAATCTTTGTCAAATCTTTTTTCCATGTTTTGATGCACCCTTTAACCTTATTGTATTCAGTATGCATGCAGTATGTCTCTGTTTAATTGCATAGACTACTTACAGTACATTATACAGGGTAGCAATGGGAGCAACTAGTTAAGCTACCATATTAATGAAAAGAGGCTAACAATGCTACCCGCTATTCAATTAACGTCAAATCTTGTCACTATTCATTTCTACTTCGACTTGCACATTGATTTTATTAACAGCTTCAACTTTGAGTTTAAAATACTTAAAAATATTGTTTATCAAATGAATAGATATCCTGAGAAAAAGTTTTTGTGGAATACTTGTACTTTCGTACAAGTACATTTTAGAGCATGTACTCGTACTTCAACTTAAGTGAACATTTGAACTGATAGTTTAAAATAGTTTTTTGCTGAATACTTTTACTTGAGTATTGAGTTTGTGTACTTCTGCCACCTCTGATTTTAATATGTTCTCTAACTAGCTTGCCATACATTATTAAAATATTTCAGTTATAAAACCCACTGGACCATCTGATCAATTATTAGGTATCTACAGTATGCCATGAAATAACATTTATACTCAACTCAGCCCTCAAAGTGTTACTGAAAATTCACTATTGAAAAAAAAAAAAAACAGTATATATAATAACAAAAGCAATATTGAAAGTTCTGCTTTGTACACTTGTAGTTTTGCTTCTAGTTTCTTCCATATCACTGTGCGATGGATTATACGACACTGACCCCCTGACTGTGTGTCAGATAGATGCCAAAGGATTGCAACTGCACTTAGATTGTTGGATGGCAAATAAGTAAAAAAAAAGTGGAAATGGGAACACATTTGTCTAAATACAAGAGAGCAGCTCCATCATACTTTATTGCTCTTAAAGATATGGACTCTGAACACACTGAAACCATGTCAAATCCCTTTTCATCTGTTTTCCACTTACGTTTAGCCTGGACCTGTTAACCACATCACTGCTTTATTGCCATCATCGCTTCTGTCCCACATTTTCAGTAGCGAAGGAAAGAATCAGCATGTTGAAAAGAGGCAGTTAAATGGGCGGCATGTTTTCTTTAAGGTCAGTCTGTACAAAGTAGGATGATATATATGGTGTAAATGAAACATATTTTATACCTGTATTTTCTTTTTGAAAGCAAAATTTATAATCTTTTTTTAAATGTCCTTTTTAAATATAATATTTATGCGATCAGTAGGAGGTGTGCACAGGACCTTTTATTATTATTGTTATTATTTCCCAGTTATGCCCAAGGAATTTTGACCCATTTTGACCTATCCCAAATACTACTCATTCCTGAAGGAATTTTGGGCAATTTCATGCCTGAAAGAATTCTGACTTACCCATCTCGACCTTAAAGCAATTCTTTTTATTCTTCTCACTAACAAAGAAATTCTGACCGCAATCTACTGCAATCATTTCAGCTCCCAAAAGAATTACTGACGACTCCCCAAGTGAACTGACCAATCACACCTAAATGACTTTATACCAATCCTCCCCAAATTGCAGAGGGCATCACATCCCCTCGACTCTGCTATTGAGGGAATTTCGATCACTTCCATCTCAACAAATTCTAATCAATCCCACCAACTTCCAAGGCAACAAACACACCCCACTTATTGCAAAACTCATTTTGACTTGACCCCTCCAACCTGCTCTAGACGTAATTCTGATTATTCCAATCCATTTTTCCCAATTCCAATAGAACGGACAAAGCGGGAAGTGCAGGAGTTATCTCCAGTCCTGTCTGATGCCAAGGGAATATCAACCTCTCCCTTCTACAGTACCTATCAATTGCACCATCTGGAATAGTGTTTGATCCTGCCCACTCTAAAAGGAGTACCGCCTGATCTTAAAAAGACACTGGGACCGATCCTGCCCACTTCCCTAGGAAATGCGAGGAAGTGTCCTGTTTTTTTTCTTGAGGGCTCTCGATGTTCCTGATGCACACCTCTAATTGCAAGTGATTAACACTGTATACTTTTGAAGATCTTATAGGAATTAGGAGGTTCTGTTTTCACCCAACTAATGATACTGTATATGTGTTATTAGCCTGGCAATAAATCCATGTTGAAAGGTTTAACACAAGAATTGCTTTAATTAGGAATTGATTATTATGTCCTTGATATGTTAAATCACATAAGTGTCATATAGCACCTTATAATTCTAAGCTTTTAGTTGTTTTTATTCCTTGTCTTTTTATTTAAAAACTTTTAATGTGGTACCTTTAAAAAAAAAAAAAAAACGAGTGCAGTGTATTTGTACTGCTGACTTAACTGTATCTCCAGTAAGCAAATACATAGATGCCACTAATACTCATTTCTTCTGATGCAACAGCTGATCCGAAAATACGAATTAATGGCTTTATGGCATTAGTACCACACTTCCTCTCACTATATTGTTCAAATAGCGGCATTTGAGGAAGAGAATGGACTCCGCTGATAGGACATTATGATGAGCGATAGATGTGTTAATCTAATCACTCTTCTGTCCACATGAGAGTTTAGTCTTGGGAATCCTCAGGGTTTTGCACACTGAAGTGCAATAGATTATAAACTGGATGAGGAGAAGGATATTAAAACACTGGTTGGGGTGCTTTTTTTTTTTTTTTTTTTCCAAAACCATGGCTACTGCAGGTGATTAAAAAGATTGCAAATATAGCTTGATAATACCTGTAATAATAAAGCCAAACCGTATCCTCATAGGCTGCTAATTATCTGTGGCAAACTTATGGACATATGTGCAGGTGACTGGCATCAAAGCTGAGCACCTACAGTGTGGGAGGGGAAAAACATCTGTTAACAATTCATTTAATTATTAATTGTTAGTACTCATCATTAACATTGGACCAAATGTGTAAAAAAAAAAAAAAAAAGATTTTAACATTGTACATAATCTCTTATCTCGGATGTTCCACAGCAATGAATGACTGTAGTGGCTGTACTGTGTGTTGCTGTAAAACCTTTTGTGTGTCTTCTGGTTGTGAATGTTAATTAAGAACCTATGCGCAAATGTTTTGTGTATTTTTACCCATGACAAGAACACACCTGTCTGATCTTTCCTTCACCCTTTTCTTCTCACTGTTATTAGTGCAACTTTACACCAAATTTGCACACAAATAAATGGACATGACTCTTTTGGGTTCTTTTTATACCATTCACAGTGCAAACGTGAATATAGTCCTCTTATAAACTACTAGGTGGTTAAAAAAAACAACCCTTAATTACAGTAAATGTAAATTAATAATCTGTGAAAAGGTGTAATGCTTTGAATTCTTCTTTCAAGTACAAACTACAAGTGTCTGTACAAATGTCTGACACTAACGTACAGTAAGTAATTACATTAAGTTTGTGCCTCTTTTACTCAAGGAAAATGGAAACCAGTTCACTAATGTGAACTAACAAAAGTTACATTCTTAAACTCTTAAATTTTTGTTAGCATGATGATAATTGATGAATGCTATCAGATAACTGTAAAACCAGTTTCATTAATACAGTACAGCTAGTGAATGCTAACAGCTAGCTGTACAATATCAATGAAAAAGGTTGTGCAGCTACAGTAGCTGTTTGCAGTCATAAAACAGGTTGTACAGCTACAGTAGATGTTAGCATTCATCAGTTATTATCATGCTAGCAAGCTAGCTGTACAGTATTAATGAAACCGGTTGTACAGCTATCTAGCTAGCATGATAATTATTGTAATTATTTATGTAATTAATGTTGGTCTTCGTTAATCAGACTTTTCTATCACAAAAATCCCTGTGGTGTAACAGGTTGTTCAGCTAGCTGTTATCATTCATCAATTATTATCATGCTAGCTAGCTGCACAACCTGTTGCATTAATACTGTAAGATGATAACTGATGAATTCTGCAGTAACAGCTAGCTGTCAAATGTAATGTTTAAAAATATAAGGAGTAGAAAAACAGAAAAAGAACATTACCATGACAAAGTAATAGTGCTTCATTACTTTTTCAGTGCTTTTTGTGTATGATTTCTTAAGGACATCATGTGCTGTACCACAAACACCACAGGGATTTTTGTGAAAGAAAAGTCTGATTAACGAAGACCAACAGAGGTCTTTGGATTGGTGATGACCTGCTGGAAGGATTTACTCGGATTACAGTACATTTCTCTCAGTTGATGCAATTTTCTAAATTTTCATGGAGGAAAGTGCATCTGTGTATACACACTTCAGCCGTTGTTATCTATGGTTGTTCATTAGCCCTGTTGCAGATATACAAGTACTTTTTTAGTACTACAATATGATTCTCCCAAGTAAGCAGGCTATAATGACATGATAACCTATAGATGAGTCAAGATGGCAGTTGTTTTAGCTCTTACTTCTGAGGTCAGAAGCCAAAGATGATGACACAGCCATAGGTGTTCTACACATCAATTTGAATCCCACACTCAGCCAGTGATTATATTCACACATTCTTTCCATTAAACACGACTGATTATATATAAACTTTTATTTAAGTTAATTGTTTCCTCATTCAAAGTAAACCTTTCACCATACCTATAAAACAAAAGGACATATATAAGCGCTGTACAGTTAACCAAATCACTAGTTACTGCAATTGTACGTGTTTATATGTACATGCATGGACATACAGATTGTATATACACACACATACAATTTTACAACTGGTGACCCCGTCACAGCTCCCCGTCTTTAAATGCAGACAAGGGTGTTCCTTACTGTGAGATACGGGTCATGATTTCTGTCAATGCTCTAGTTTTGAAGTACGCTGAGACAACTGAACCCAACAGGAATTAACTTTGGCACAGTGTACTATGTAAACATTTATTCCAATTCAGATTAATAAGCAGTGAACTTCTCACAATTTGGCCCTAGTTTGGTTTTGTTTTTCTTTTTGACATCATATAAAGATTTCTTTTCATAATGTACAAAATCGCTCAAATGTTGGCAAAGTGATGGCGAAATGATCATAGGCAGTTGTATTTCACCAGTGAAACTCAACAAGAGCGTACTTTCATTTGCCTTCTATAAAAAGCCCCTCCTATAGAGGGCACGGCATCCTTTCTGACGTTTCCAACTCTGGACACAAGGAATGCAAACACACGCAGGTCTGATTTCTTTTACCCTGATTCAGCTAGTCTCACGCCAGAGCGTCATTGAAGAACTCAAAGCCAACAAGGCTTCAACTTGTCTTAGTGTCCTCAGGTTCACTTCTAAGGACGTGTGGAAAAGATTGCCTGTAGCTGGAGGAATACAGGGTGATATAGTGGAATCTAAATTATTCAGGAAGAAATTGAACATGTGATTACAGTTTTTCTGAAACTCATCAGTATGTGTCATAATCTAGAATAAATTACGCTACAGGGCTATGCTCAATTAGACACACACCAAAGTCAAGAAAAAAAAAACTGAACTGTAATCAAAGCTCATGATTTTGTATTATTTACAAGAGTCTAACCAGAACCACAGCATCGTGTGAAGTACCGTAATGAATACCAGGCTCTAGGTAAGGTAAAAAAACTAAAACTAAAAATGAAGGATGTATGACAAAGAGAAACGCACACCTACGGCATGGAGTTCTTTTTTATCTCCAAGGTCCAACTATTTCCAGCCCTGACTGTGAGCTGCACAGGACAGGTACCCTTTCTGTTTACAGTAGCATGGATAGAGTCAAAGGCAGTCAACCTAAATCACTGAACAACCGAAGGACATACAATAAAACAATAAGAAATCAAGTAAAATATAAATGTGCAATATACAAATTAAACCATCCGAAAACATTTCTTGTTTCGGGAAGCCCATGATCAAAATTCAAACAGCTCCTGCCACTGGGATTGGGTTTGACCGCATTGACCGCACGCACTGACTCCGAACATAATGCACAAATAAAATTTCATACACAGGTACAGTTACCATCTCCTCAATGGAATGATTCTATGTAACACAGCTAGAACTTATGACTTGAATCAAGAAATCCCAATGACAGGACGATTTGATGATGACAGAAATACACACAAGTACAACTTATTGTCCGTTTTGTGACAAAGGCAACCGACGCTGAATGGTAGCGTGAAGCACTCCGTGGGTCCTGTTGTTTCTTCACCGAAACACTCCAGAGGCTCGAATAGGAGACAGATCTTTCTTCATTGCACAGTCAAGATGCAAAATAGATAGAATGACAATTTGTTAGAAGCTGTAGGGGGAAAAGACAAAGCTGGCCTCTGATGGGTTTTTGTTTGTTTGTGGAACAGACTGTACATAGTGTTCACATAAACTGAGCCCTGCAGATTCTACACACACACACACACACACACACACACACACACACACACACACACACACACACACACACACACACACACACACACACACACACACACACACACACACACACACACACACACACGTTGGACTAAAAATGCAAAACTAAACATGATGTGTCCTTGTGTTTTTTTTCTCCAATCGCAAGAGAACCTCAATGGAGCGTCGCTTACATTCAACATTATAGGTTACATAAAAACAAAACAACTTTGATTAATTAAAAAATAAATCCTAAGAACAACAAAAAGATGAGGAAAAAAAACAACAACAAAGAAATATGAAAAACTAAAAAAAAAAAAAAAAAATCCATTTGGCTGGCATCATGAAATAGGAAGAAAATAAAATACCTCAACTCCTATGCATTTCAATTAAGAGCTGGACCAAAAATAAAACGGTGAGGTATATAGTTGGATGAAAAAAAAAAAAAAAAAAAAAACGTTTTCATGTTTGTTTTTTGTGTCTGTTTGGCCCCATAGCCCCGGGTGAGGGAGAAGGGGCGAGCAGACCCACTGCAACTGGGCAGCGTTCCCTCTGAGACCGCGTGCTGCTCCGTGACCCGCCAAGAACGCAGGACATAGGGGCTAGGGACTAGGGCTGAAGGTTGAGAGTGAACTTCCATTGCTGAGTGAGCGAGGGATTGCACACCTCCACTGTCAGGCCTCCGTTACGGGCGCTCCGGCTGTCCAGGCACAGATTACTACCCACGTGTCGTAGCTTAGTGTTGTTCTCGATCTGCTCCCATTTCTGCAACACAGATGCAACAGATGTGTTTACAATGGGTGCATACTGAGTTCAGTACCATGGTTCAGTTATTTATAATCCTATTTATTAAGGACGGAAATCACCAGGGGCCACCTGATACGATACACAATAGTGATGCGCGGGTCGGGTATTTTTCCAACACAAGGGTCCCGCTTTTATGAGATTATTTGGCCCGCACCACTGTATCTATTTTTACAACCCGCCCCGCCCCGCACCAGCGACCATTAAAATAGACATACTACTGTAGGCATAAATTCCCGACCTCAATTTCTCCCGCACCTGGTCTTCCATCTTCACTTTTATTTCTTTGTTTTTGTTGTGACTGGCAGTGGTAGGTAGCTGCTTGGCACTTTCGTCACATGACATAACCTTATCAAAGAACGTAATAAAATATAGATATCTGTAAAAATAGATATTCCCAAATATTTAATATAGGCTATAGGGAATTGCACGCAACACACATGGATTTTTGATTTAATTTTGTTTTTAATGACCCACCCCAACTCGCCCCGCAAATAAAGTGACAATTTCTTTACCCACCCCAACCCAGTCCGCGAGTTACCAGACGACCCGCGCATCACTAATACACAATAGCTAGGTGTCAATTTGGTCTGTATAGCAATTCTATAAGTATCACGACTTTAATAATAATTTTAACACATTTATAAATGTTACAATTTTAAAATAACTTCCCAAAAAATTCACTCACCTGTCTGCTGTCGTTTTCTCTGCAGCCCTGCAGTTTGATCTGAGATCCGGTCATGCGCTCGACCACAGTCAGACACAGGTCCATGTGCTTCACTGACTTGTCTTTAGTCAAAGCCCACTCCTGAACACATGAATCAAGAGGAAATTTCAGGAGCCATTCAGAATATCCATATGATTAGTGTCAAAGCACTTTCGTTTTGAGGATTGAAATCCATACTAAGTACATTCTAAGTATCACACTCACATTATGGCTGTAGTTTTACCAGAATCATTTAGAATTTGTCTCCTTTACACTTGCAACCCTTGAACAGTCTCTTCCCAGGATGCACACATTTACTCTTAACCTCAAAGCAATATTCTACATGATTTTGTTTATCATAGTGCATTCAACAGAGGTATTCACATTACTTTTCCCACAAAAAAAGTGCTTATACAGTATGACAGAGGATATAAAGACTCTAGTAACACGTGTTCCCAAACCGATGGTGCAGTGTGGGTTGCATTAAGTCACTCTCCACTCTTCCTGTCCGTGGATTTGTTCACCCAGGTGCAGACCGCATGCATCACTCGACCTTCTCCCGGTGCTCCTGAAATGTTTAGTGATGTACCTGGGATCTAAATGCTACCTGGTTGCCCCCTGCGTTGTGACACTCGTAGACTCCCACTACGCCATCGGCAAAGTGACCCAGTGTATCGAGGCAGTTTCCCCCCTGTTGAAGAGCTCCGAATGCAATGTCCTGATGGTCTGGGACCCTAAAAAAGGTCAAACAGCAGGCATTAAAAACTGAAGACTATGGCAGTAGTATGACACACACTGCTGAATAGTGGAGTGCCTGCTTGAAAAATGCATTGTAATCATACAAAAACTCTGATCAGCCCTAACTAGTATCAACTAACTAGCTACTGCATCCTGATATCTAAATTAAGCGAGCAATGATCACAGAACTCAGGGAGTGGATGAAGTGATGGTTTCACTGATGAAGGATCGGATCATTTTTCTGATCGTAAAAAAAGCAGACAAATTTTACTTAAAGACTAATAAAGTTATCTTAAATAAAACAAGATTCAAGATGGCCAGTACTCAATGTTTGAATTAAAGATGCAGAAAGTTGCAAGCTGGGTTTCCTGTGGGTATGCAAGTGCAGTTACACCCCCTAGCGCAGTTATACCACCAACAAGCCAGTGTTACACCCACAACACATTCCAATGATCCAAAAATAGCCATGTTGTTATTTTTACCTACATTGCAATGTTGATGATGTTGATTTTATTTCAATAAATCTCCTTTTGACTCACTAATTAGTTTGGAACCATGCCAACATGAAGTACAAAAAAATACCTGTCTTGTGGTCACATTCCAGATGATAATAAAGGAAATCTTTTTTTTTTTTTTTTTGTGAAAAAAGTTTGAAAGCACATATGCCAAAATATCAAATACATTATACAGTACAGCAATCAATCATAGCATTATCAATTGCCTAATATTCACTCTTTTGCCGCCAAAACAGCCCTGACCCAACAAGGCATGGACTCCACTAGACCTCTGAAGGTGTGCAGTGGTATGTGGCACCAAGCCGTCAGTAGCAGCCTCTTCTGTGGTCCAGTTCCATGCCCATTGCAGGCTGTGGCCATGGGTCAGCGTAGTCAGAGACCCTGACCGGGTGCTACCCAGACACAACAAACTAGTGTATTGTCTCCTTTCTATGATAAACATTGTTAACTTTTTCAACAATTTGAGCTACAGTGGCTCTTCTATCGGATCAGAATTCACAGGCCAGCCTTCGCTCCCCACCTGCATCAACGCGCCTTGAGCACCCATGACCCTCTGGTTCACCAGTTTTCCTTCCTTCGCCTACTTCTCTAACATCCTGACAGCATAGGACCTGTAGTTTTGGAGCTGCTCTGACCCAGTCCTCTAGCCATCACAAATTGGCCCTTGTCAAAATTGCTCAAATCCTAATGCTTGCATTCGTCAACTTCAGGGACAAAATGTCCACTTGCTGGCTAATACATCTCACCCACTTCCAGGTGCCACTACAACGAGATAAACAATGTTATTAACTGCTGTAATGTTATGGCTGATCGGTATATAAAGCCATTTTATTCATTGCACTTGCTAAAACTATACTCAAATCTCATGTTATACAGTGAAAGACTGCACCTGGATATAATCAAAAAATGATGGTGATTCTTATACTGGATGATTCATAATCTCACTATTTCAGGTCACCCTAATAGGGTTGAGTGCCCTTTTGAGTCTGGTGCCTCTAATGATTCTCAGGCACTCTTGACTTTGGCTTGCGAAACCTGTATCTACATCAGAGTTTCTGTAAAGCTGTCTCGAGACAATGTCCACTGTTAAAAGCACTATAAAAATATTATACCATTTTATTTGAAAATGTAACTGTTTTCTTCTTGTATACCGACTATACAGTTTAAACTGAATGCAAGTTATATAACTATTTAGCTAAACATTAATGTGAGAAGGTGAAAGATTGTAATCCAGACTGAAAGCAGCTCACCTGAGTTCTGGGTACACGTTCTCCAGGTACCACTTAAACGGCCTGCAGCCTAATCTTTTCTTCATTTCCAGCCTGCTCTGAATGCTGGCACGGAGAAAATAGAGCAGGGTAAAGAGACAACTCGAAGAAAAACGAGGACACATGCATACACAGCGCACACAACTTCATGTAAAATAAGCTCATTTGGTTAAATGAGCTTATAATGGCTCTGGATAGAAAGAACAGAGACACCTACTTGCCATAGGGCACATTCCGTGCAGAAGGTACAGCAGCATAATAAAAATTCTTGAAATCGTCCATCCATACCTCTGCTGCTCGTCTGGTGTTCCTGCAGGGGGCAGAACAGCACTCGGTGGATTAGTGGTTGAGTGTCTAAAACATTTCTAGGGATGTTTTTTATTTAAAATGCAGAGATTCATTCAGACGATGAGATCACAATGGTGGACTGCCTGCTCGACATCAGTGCCTGACCTTTCTAACACTCCAGTGACCGAATGAGCACAAATCTCTACAGCTAAAGCCAGAAGAGAAGAGTCAAAGAGGGGACTTAATCCATATCAAGTCTAAAACTATATAATGGTTTGATACTGTGGGTAAAGTGATAAAAAAGTAGGTTTTCTTTTCTAACGAAAGGTGTTCAAGTCAAACGATGAAATTTCTCATGAACAAGGCAAAAACTGATTGACATTTACAGACGACTTCAAAAGCACAGTATGGTGATGAGTCTCTGAGCCAAAGTAAAACATTCAAGCGTGCAAATGTTTTAAAGAAAGCAGCATGTCTGAACGACAATCACAGAGTCCATTCTAGTCGTTTCCATGAACATTCAGAGAGTGGAATCGCTGATCCTTGAAAAAATGATGGTCAAGTTGACACCAACTTGCAGAAAAGATGCATTTGTCCATTGGAACTGTACACGCAATAATTCATGAACACCACTTGCACATTCCAGGAACCAGGAGCTGGTAGTTATTGCTGTATCCCCTCTACAGTCCTCACCTCACTCCAAGTCTTTTGCACAAGCCATTAAAGGAGTTCCAGAGAGGCCAGCGTTTCAGTCATCAAACGCTGGGATATGTACATTAGTGTAGCAGGACAAATATAGAGAAAGACGGTAGATTTTACTCTCATAAGTGTGTTCTATTATTCTGCGCAGTCAAAAGTCTGGTTTGACTCGAACACGCCTTGTAGTAAACATGTACACAAATTAAATGTTTAAATGCTCAATTTGTTCTTCCTTTTCTAGGAAAAAGTTCCTAGAAACTTTGCCACTAAGTTGTTTCAGACTCTTCGCAACCCCATGGACCTTCCTATCCTCCCATCTCATGCAGTTCGCTCATATTCATTGCATCGATGATGCTATCTAGTCATCTCATCCTCTGCCCTCCCTTCTCCTTCTCCTTTTTCCTTCAATCTTACTCAGCATCAGGGTCTTTTTTCCAGTGAGTCCTCCTTTCTCATGAGGTAGCCAAAGTGTTCGAGCTTCAGCTTCAATATCTATCCTTCCGATGAGCAGTCACGGTTGATTTCCTTTAGGATTGACTGGCTTGAGCTCAAATTCAAATTAAATTTTTATTCATCACGTACACAGTCACACACAGTACGATATGCAGTGAAATGCTTATATGACTGCCAGTGACCTTAAAAATAAAAACATAAGAAATACATTTGAATAAAAGAAATACGTTAGAAAATGAAATTAACTAGTAAAATATACTGTACAAATAAGAACAAAATATCAATATAATAATATAGAAATATAAAAGAAGAAAATAGAAATTTGTCCAAATCAGAAATGTAGAAATGACTGGGGTGTGCAAATATGCATAGAAGTGACTTCTTAAAGAGTCTTATTATTAAATTGATTTGTGCAGTGGTCCATAAATGAAATATAAATATATAGTGTAAAAGTGTGCATGAATGTGTCCATAGTGGCCATGAACTTTAGCATTTTCTTCAGCACCACAAGTCGAAAGCTTAATTACTTTGGCGCTCATCCTTCCTTATGGTCCAACTCTACATTGCTACTGGGAAAACCATGGCTTTCACTAAGCATATCTTTGTTGGCACTGCAATGTCTTTACTTTTTAAAATGCTGCCTAGGTTTGGCAATCCTAGAGAGCACTGGGAAAAACATTACTATTATGAGATTGGGGGGAAGGAGGAAGGATATCCAGGAGATTTCAGATTTCAGATTCATATGTCGACTGCAATTTTTAATATAAGAAGAAAGATTACTGCTGTTTCGGTGCATTTTTTAATTATAAATATTCTATTATCTATTCCATATTCCAATGTTACCTAGGCCTGATTTGAGTACAGTACTGAGGCACCTAAATGTATAGAATCAGTACCCACTTTCAACCACTTGGTGGAGCAAATCACCTGTGCCACGCTGCCCCGTAGGCACCATTTTGTTTCCTGGATGAGCTTTAGACATGCACCTCTTAAACTTAAACTGCTTCCTGTTTTATATGACAAGTATTGAGTGATTAGATTTTTATGAGCACTTTTCATGGTGTGGTTTGATTTTGCCACTAGAGCTCATACAATGAGTCATGCAGCTACCTGGCGAACACTGTGCCGCTGCCTCCAGGAAATGTGTAGGGATGCTGCTTCCTAAACACGTGTCCCACTCGACTGCAGGGAATGATCTCCAGACTGCCACCACACTGCCACACCCGGAATGAGATTTCTGAAAGCGCACACGCACACACACACACACATTTGTCCTAATATCCCTGTGAAAATTGTTATTGCAGTGAATTCATTCTGGACATCTAATCCTTAGCATAATAATAATGATAATAATAATAATAATAATAATAATAAGTACTTTAATCGTAATTTTCGCATATCTCAGTTAGGAAGCTGGGGTCAGTGTGCAAGGGTCAACCAGGATACAGCGCCCCTGGAGCAGATAGGGTTAAGGGCCTTGCTCAAGGGCTCAACAGTGCCAACTTGCCGGTGCTGGGGCTCGAACCTCCAAACTTCCGTAATCTCAATAACCAAAGCACAAAGGAAAGCCTTCATTTTTTTTTTTTTTTTTTTTACACTAAATCAATATACTGTAGTCAGCTAATTTTATTCTTTAGTTTGTCATAAAAAAAACATGACTACACATCACATAAACATCAGGCTAAGAATTATGTATCATATATGTAAGGCACAAGCAATGAAATATTTGCATTAAAATTGGAACATACACTGCAGTCATGCTGAAGTGGACACTGCTACGACTTCAACTGCTACATCTGCAAAACTGTTAGCTCATTTCATTCTGCCTTCGGTGCATCATTTGCCAGATTCCTGTCATTTCTAAACCCACCTCAGCTGAAAGGAGCCTGCTGTTTGGGGAATGAGTAATGTTTTTTCCCCTCAGACACGATGGACTCCTAAACCTAAAACTGAGCTGACCACAGACGTCTCTGTCTCGCATAAAAGCAAATTTTTGAGACAGCAATCGAGGGAAAAAAGGGCAAGGTTGCTGCCGTTTGGATGTCAATGAACGGGAAAGTGCATGGACTCCATTTCTCTCTCAGTAACCGAACTCATTTTCACAAGCTGCACTCACAACTGGGGCACAGCTGCAACAGCATTGTTGACATTCGTCTGGCTAAAGAGACCAATCTTTCAAACCTTGTCTGCATTTCCTGTCTTCCTATTAAAGCTCAGCTCTATGAGGTGTGGGTCAGTGGCACTTCACCTGTGTGTCGTGTTAAATGAAGCATGAAGGGAAAAACAGCGCTTTTGCCTCTTACCGAGATTTTCTCCACCCCATACGTCCATCATCATGTCGTACTTTCCGAGTTCCTCAAAGTAGCCTTTGTCCATGACGAAGAGGCCGCCAGCTATCATAGGAGTCCTGATGTGACGAGACGAATAGAATTGAAATAACACAGTGGTACAGTATAATTACGTGCTTGTGTTTATACATATACATGAAACTAATAATGGTTTTGAACACAAAATGCAGGCGCTGGCATTGGACAGCATATGTAACAGCTCCCCATAAAGTTTATGACCGCTGTATTTAAACTTGCTAGTCAAAAAAAGATGACCATTTGAATTTAAATTAGCACATTCCTAAGAGCCTTTGATTAATTACTGCAGCGATTAATATGTTTCAGTGAACAGCTTCTTATTTCTTAAACAACCATGTCACATTATACTCTACTGTATATCCTATGGTTGTGGGGAAAAAAGGTATATTACTGAAAGTTGAGTTAGGAACTGTTCAATGCATTATTAAAAGCTAGATGGATAGTGCTGAACCAACACATCTGCAGAATTAATAGAGTTGGGGTTTAAAACAAAATAAAACAAAAAATGAAACATGAATAGGGATTGCTTAAAAGCTTGGTAACGTTGCATCTTAAAAAAATTTTTTTTTAAAAAGTCAATGTTTAATAATGAAAGTAAGAGCATTACATTGTGTGAGGACTAAACAGCCGTGTTCATAAGAAAACCACTTGTTAGTGGAACTAATCAGAAAAAAAAGGCCTTAATTTTGCTAGGGAACATAAAGAGTGGAATTTGGAGCAATGGAATGAACATGTGTTCTGATGAGTTCAGATTGAGCTTGTTCCAGAGGGTAGTGTTTGCAGCGATGCACCCAGCATGCATAGCGCCCACTGTACAAGCCGCTTGTCAGGTCTAGGCTCAGCAACATTATGTGGCACTAAAATGAAGTCAGCTGATGACCTGAAAGTCCTGAATGATCAGGTTATCCCGGCAAAGGATCATTTCCTCCCTGATTGGATGGGGATGTTTCAGGTTCATCAGGCTCGAATTGTGAAAGAGTAGTTCTTTGGGATGTGCTGGACAAGACTTCACAGAGTGGTCCGACTGAATGAAGAATCAAACGTAAAGTGAATGCTATGATCAAAGTTAAAGATGGTCCAATAAAATATACTTTTGGCCAGGCGGTGTATCTCTGTTGATATAATAAAATCCTGAGGATAAAAATACAATGCAGAGTAGCACTACTGACTGCTTGACTGACTGTCAGCATGGACAGGTTACATTGGGATCAAGAAAACAATATAATTTGTACATGTCAGATGTTGAATACCAGCTCAACAATGGTTATAAAGTGAGAGAACACCAATTCAATATGAAACATCAAAACCGAATCTAACTCTGGTAAAATACGAAACTCTAGACACAAGATCAGCCTAAAACACTGGACTAATATCTGGTGAGCTTTGACCTCCTTTGCAGTCCAATCCTGACATGAGTTTTTGACACGAACATGTCAACAGCATGCCTGTGTTCTTGTAAAACTCATTTGGAGAAACAGAGAACTTGCTCGGTCAGTAGGAGGACATCAGGATCAAAGGAATGTCATGCATCAGGCCAGGTCACTAGATTTACTAGAGGCCACACTGTACACTCATTCCAGCAAGCAATCAATACGACAAAAGATCCAAGAAGATGCAAGAGGTTTAATACTGAACAGAGACGAAGATCAACGTCAGAGCGGTTTCATCATTATCTCACTTTATGTACTGTATAGAGTTATTATTATATACAACATAGCAGGTGTTGGTGGTTTATCTGAGACACTTCACGTATTAATCCGGCTGCAGTGTTTGAAGCGGAGGGATTTTTTTTGGTTTTGTTTTCCTTGTTTGTTTAGTTTCACATATAATTAAGTTCAGTTGTTGTTCAAGATTGTGGAAAATGGAATGGAAAGACTGACAATGGAAAAATGGAAATAAACATTGGCACATGTGCACAGAAATTGACCAAACATGGAGAAGAATGAGCTGTCCCCAAAAACATGGTTATATAATTATATAGATAATAATTTGGAATATGTTGTGTATGGCATCCAGCATTTATTGTCCCTTTTAGTTTTTCCCCTCAGATATTCAACACTCAAAGCACTTGTGTAGCTCTATAACGCTGCCCTCTGGTTCACTTTGTAACTCAAGGGATAAGGGATTATTTTAAATGAATAGTTGTGCACTATTGCTACAGCCACTCATGACTAGGAAAATCACACCACGTTAGGTAGGAGATACAGTATGGCCTACTTCATGGGTGCTCAATCTTATCTGCAGAGTGCGTGGCCGTTGCTAACCTTTCCTTTCATGGGACATGCTCTAGAGGTTGCATCTATTCTACTTTTAATATGCATCTTTCACCTTTTTTGTCGCCTTTAGGTTAAGTTAAGCCTTTATTTGTCACATATACATTTCTGCACAGTGAAATTCTTTCTTGGCATATCCCAGTGTAACTGGGGTCAAAGCGCAGGGTCAGCCATGATACAGCGCCCCTGGAGCAGACAAGGTTAAGGGCCTTGCTCAAAGGCCCAACAATGGCAACCTGGTGGAGCTGGGTCTGGAACCGCCGACCTTCCGATCAGTAACTCGGTCTACCACTGACCCACAAGGATTTGAGACACATAATTGGACTGTTCTTGTTTTTAAAAGTACCGTTTTTCATGACTATACTCTTTGTAGAGAAATTAAATGCACTAACAATTCAAACTCCAAATGTAATGGTTATAAAGTCAGCTACCTGAAACAAAGGGAAATCTTGTGATTGCAACAAACCGGAATGTTACAAACAGAAGAGAAAAAGCAGCTACTTACTTGATAGGAGCGATGGGGTTCCCCTGCCTCGCTCGCCGCTGATCCAGCGTCATGTAGTCCCACTTAAACACCAGATTCCAGTCAAAACCTTTAGGGGGAAAAAAAAACAAAACAAAACAATGCGGTTTAAATAAGACTAATAAAGCTAATAAAGTCTGGATTTCTAACTGACAGAGAAGTGCAAGTAACTGCGAGCTTCTTGAAGAACAGGTACAGTATTTAAACGAAAAAAAATTAAATAAAATGTCAAAATGAAAACAAATATACATATAAATCTAAGACATGTCCAAGCAGCTTTCTGATTGTAAAGACGTCAAACATCGAGTCTGTGCTCCATGGCCATGTTTCTGTCTCAGTAACTTTCTTCAGAGCTCATGTGCAAGTAACAAAGGCACAATGTAAGCAATTTACAAACCGTAAAGAAGAATGCATGACAACAATATGGCTGATTAGAAAACTATATGTAAAAAAAATAAAAACACACACAATCATGTGGCGCTGCATGTTCTGCAGTACAATCTAAATTACAGCGAGTCGGAAAGACTGCCACTCATTACGCAAAAAGAAAATCAACTGCCTGCTTCATGCTGTGTGAAAAGTCCAATTACACAGCAGTGTACGAGCTGAACAGAGTGCATTCTCAGCACTCTACATTTCCCACGAGCTTTCTGACACATCTAACAGCCACACTCTGCTCTTACAGCCTCAGAAAGTATTAACTGGGAATTAAAAAAAAAAAAAAAAAAAAGTGAGCACAAAATAACGTGATGCATTCCAAATATTCCAGGGAATTTACTGTTGTGCAGATAAAGGGAGATTAATTTTAGCTGCTGTGCACCTCGTTTCCCTGCAGCCTACTGTTCGGGAGTTACTGCAAGGAGAAAACTCTCAGGCTAATCAATAAATGAAGAAGAAACACAAGAAGAAACAGAATAGCTGAGCAGAAGTATGTCGATATTATATATACATGAGCTGAGGAACATCTCGATTTTGTGGGGCTCGTTGCCTCTGTATCTTGTTTCCCAAATGTCGTTCTGTATCAGGCAAAGAAAGGAGAAGTAGGAAGAAAGAGAAGAAGTACATTGCAAAAAAAAACAAAAACAGGCAGGAAATTCAGTTCAGCTGAAATTGGTGTGTTCTGACTATAACGCGCTTTGAACACCTCAGCTTTAGGAAATCATTAATATGTTTCTTCAAACTGACTGTCAATCTTTATGCTTATGTTGTATAAAGAAGGTTTTACAGTTACAATTTCAGTGGTTTAAATTACAGTGTTTACACACTGTACAATGAAGACTCTCTAATTCTACAATACTACGCAGAAGCTTTGGGCAGGTGAAAATATGCTGTAAAGTAAGAATGCTTTCAAAAATAGAAAAAAAAAAAAAAAAAAAAAAAAAACACAGTTGCACACAGTTTTTACAGGAACTCAGCAGGTAGTTTGTTCCAAGCGTCTTAGAGAAATACCCACAGATCCTCTGTGCATGTAGGCTTCCTCAAATCCTTCCGTTTCTTCATTTAACCACAGAATGACACAATGATGTTGAGATCCGGGCTCTTTGAGGGCCAAACCATCACTTCCAGGACTAATATGCTGAAGATAGTTCTTGAGACACTAGCTGTATGTATGGTCATTGAGCTGAATAAACCTGAATATCCCAGAGGCCAATCAGACACATCACTGCATGATGGATAAGTATCTGCCTGTATTTCTCAGCACTGAGGACACCATCAATCCTCATAAAATCTCCCACTCCATTTGCAGATATGCAGACCCAAACGTCCTCCATGCTGCACTGTTGCCTGCAGACACTCATTACTATACTGCTCTCCAGCCCTTCAGCAAACAACCTGCCTCTTGCTACAGCCAGATATTTCAAACAAATTTTGACTTATCAGTCCAGAGCACCTGCTGCCATTTTTCTGCAGTCCAGTTCCTATGTTTTCGTGCGTAGTTAAGACGGTTAGCCTTGTTTACCTGTCGGAGGTGGGCGCAATTCTTCCATGAAATCTTCTCCGGACAGTAGAAGGGTGTCCCTGGTCCCACTGGTTTCCGCCAGTTCTTTGCTGATGGGACTGCTGGACATCTTCCGATATTGAAATTAAATAAACATGGATGTGTCTTTCAAGTGCTGTGTTTCCTAAGTTTCCTTGGCCGACCACTGCATCCAAGTTCTTCAACAGCTTCTTCAAAATACTGTAGCTTGAACAGCACATCCCCAGTCTGCTTTGAAATCGTTGAGACCTTGCTGATGGAGTATAACGGTCTTGTATCTTGTTGCTGTGCTCGGTCTTGCCATGGTGTATGACCTGTGACCTAAAACCGTTGTCTAAAAAGTCACTTCAGTACCAGAGTTCGGCTGTTCCTCAACCAGTTTTAGGCCTTCACCTGACTCCAAATCTGTCTGTCTGTCTATTTTAAAAACATTAATACTTTACAGAAGTTTTTTTTTTTTTTTTACACCTGTCTGCATAATACTGCATTTTACTGCTTTCAACAACAAAAGAAAATTATACAGTGAACTTAGTTTTAAAAGACAGTTTAACAAACAAAATGGTAAAATAGTTTGTCTAATTATTTGAAATTCTGGCCAGGTATGTGGATGTGGAATGTAGTCGGGAATTTTGGATGACTAGCCTTTAAATGCTGCAAGCTTGTGGCAAATAAGAAACATATTGCAGTTTCTGAACTAGATGCTGTATGTAAAAGAGGCAAAGCTGTGCTCTGAGGCGTTTACCTCCTTTGAGATCCGCAGACGCCCCCACATACTGGAAGTTGTCCATGTTGATGACATCTATGATGGGTGAGACCACACGTGTCCTGTCCTGCAAACAAAGCGAAAAAGAATAAAGGGAAAAGTGTGATTCTAATATAAGTAAAAATCATTAAAAAAGAAAAAAAAGAAAAGCCTGACACTTTTTGGCGCTTTACTAAGACAGTTAACCGATTAATAATGATAATAATAAACGATAATAATAAAAGTAAACCCTGTGGGAAATGCATTTTGCATGCATCAATAAGGAATGTATTCCACAGTAAAATCATTGAAAAAGGAAATTACCCTAATAACAATGTAAAAGGTGCATGTTGTTAATCCACTCAGTGGCCATTAGGTACACCTGTTCAACTCAAAGCAGTTAGGAATGTAGACATGGTCAAAATGACCTGCTGAAGTTCAAACTGAGCATCAGAATGGGGGAAAATGGTGATTTAAGTAACTTTGAACGTGACTTGGTTGGTTACATTTAGTCATTTGGCAGATGCCCTTATCCAGAGTGACTTACTTTTTATCATTATACATCTGAGCAGTTGAGGGTTAAAGGCTTTGCTCAAGGGCCCAACAGGGACAACTTGGTGGTCATGGGATTTGAACCTGGGACCTTCTGAACTGTAGTCCAATGCCTTAACCACTGATTACCCCTGGCTGTTTGTGCCATATGGGCCGGTCTGAGTATTTCCAAAACTGCTGATCTACTGGAATTTTTACACACAACCATCTCTAGGGTTTACAACAAATGGTATGGAAAAAAAATAAAAACATCCATGACATGCTATGTCACAAAGCTAAAGTCATCGCAAACTAGTTTTTTTTAACATGACACGTAGAGGTCACTGTATTCAAACGGCCTCCAGAGTCACTGGATCTCAATCCAATAGAGCACTTTTGGGATGTGATGGAACAGGAGATACGCATCGTGGATGCCTGCAGCAAATGCGTGATGCTATCATGTCAATATGGATACGTCTCTGAGTAATGTTTCCAGGACAATGTTGAATCTATACTATGAAGAATTAAGGCAGTTCTGATAATATTTTATTTGTCACATACTGTACACAGTCATACACAGTATGATATACAGTGAAATGCTTATAGTGTACAACCACTGATGACCATAAAAAATAAGGAGTTTTCAATAAGAATATAAAGTATGAAATAAGAGAAAACAAATATACAAATATTAATAAAAAAATATATAAAAACTTAGCTGTAAATAATTTCCATTATATTACAATATAGCACTAACAAATCGGACAACTCGGTGGAAAAGCTGTTCGGTTTTGACTAATTTGGAAAAACTGAAAAGCTCCAGGACTGACCATGTCACTTACAGTAAATGGAAAAGCAATTTATGTCACTCTGAACAATTTACAGCAGATTCGCTGTGACTTCAAGTTCTTGCCCAAATTTGCTCTCAAAATTATGAGGTAATGGCACAGCCTGGACACAAACTGATGCCCGAGTATTTGTGGCACATCTGACAGACACTGCCGTTTTGGATAGAGCAGAAGTCAGCAAATGTCCAGTACTAAATATTACACCACACAGCACTTTTATTATGCACTTTATTGACTTGGATGAAGAGCACAGTGGCTGTGCTGAAAGAACCCTTTATTCCACAATTAGGCACAAGTTGACATAACTAAGTTTTCTTTTCACTTTTTTTTATTCGTTTTTGAGATCCAGACCGGTCATACTAACTTTGAACACACTGAAGGTGTGTCCAAGCTTTTGACTGGTAACAAGCTGTAACAAGTAAAAAAAATTTGGTTGAATATCACTATTTCCAAGATATAATGTAACATTAAAATTTGTACCCCAAAAAAACGGTTAAAGAAGCAGAAGCATTAGCGAGCAGATATTTTATAAAAAGACAGCATATTTTAGAGGGCTGATTTAAAAAAAATGGAAAAGATCATGAATCTGGAGGCGTAGTAACAGACTTGGCAATCATGATTTCCATCAGCCTAAGCCTATAACAGCACTGAATATAAATGAGACAGTTGGTACTGACAGGATGAGTTCAGAGAGTCAATGGAGGAAGACCTTGCAGAAGGAACACTGTCACAATATTTAGTGAAAGATGCACCAAAACTGTTTTACTGTTATCATGCAAGCTACTAGTAGTAGAATGCCATAAAGTCTGTGCCCTTGGGAGATAAATCACTCCAAGTGATTGCTAAAAGGCACATTAGTTTGTATTATGTAAAGTATTTGCAAATCAGACTGGAAAGGACAGATGCCACAAATAAACCTACGTATATTTCCATGTAATACAGTACTGTAGATCTATCAATACTGTAAGTCCATATGATAAATCTACCTATTCTGAACTGGGAGAAATTTTAAAAAATGCCCACAGAAACAAAGTTTTACCAAGCGTATAGTTACAGACCGATATACTTACTTTTTTTCCTTTTTCTTTTTTAATCTGTAACCTATCAGCAAATCCTTGCAAAAAATACTTCATATCAATAGCAATTATGCTTCAGTTCTAAATATTAAACTTAACTTGCCACATGCTATTTTACAGGGGAAAAAAACAATGGATGATGGTACTGAAATAAGAGCAGTATTTCTGGCCCATGAAATATCTTTTGAGACTTTCACTAGTCATTAGCTATGTTCACATGGACAATCAGATTGAAATAATTCTGATCACAGAATCCAACTTGACTGTTTACATGGATGCCGATCTGATAACATGTTTCCATGCTCAAAGCGTTTAATCAGAACTCAACTTTTTCTGACAAAGTGGTTCTGCTCACTATCAAGTGTTTAATCTGCGCACAATATAGCCGAAGGAGTACTTTTCTCCAACTTTAAGATTAAGTTAGGCTTTCCTTCATTTCTGAGAAATCCCGCCTTCCGCATTATTATTGGCTACAGTAATTCAGTCTCATTTATTCATTCATTCATTTTCTGTACCGCTTTATCCTTATATACAGGGTCGCGGGGACCTGGAGCCTATCCCAGGAAACTTAGGGCACAAGGCAGGGTACACCCTGGACAGGGTGCCAATCCATCGCAGGGCACACACACATACTCACATACACACACTCATTCACACACTACGGGCAATTTGGAATGTCAATTAACCTAACCTACATGTCTTTGAATTGTGGGAGGAAACCGGAGTACCCGGAGGAAACCCACCAAGCACGGGGAGAACATGCAAACTCCATGCACACAGAAACGGGAATCGAGCCTGGCCGGGGAATCGAACCCGGACCCTGGCGGTGCAAGGCGACAGTGCTAACCACTACACCACCGTGCCGCCCAGTCTCATTTATGATTGGTTAAATGTAAAATTATAAGCTGTTCAGTGTCCCTTCCTCAGACAAAGACACAGTAGATGAAAGTAAAGACGGGTGCCAGAGAGCTGTTCTCAAGGAGTTTCCCGGAATACAAGAAGCTGTTTTTCCTTCATGGAAACATTTCATGTCACCTAATGTTACCCTCACACGAGACAAACATGTAGAGTTCATCCAACCGTAGAGAAACGGTGTCTACATGGCTAAAATTTACCTACTGAACAGATTATCAAAGGTTTACACAACCTGTCTTATTCCGGCTGAAAATGTATTCTGCTTGGGCCAGATTGGGTCAAACTATCGTGATGTACTGTAGGTGCTTATACAGTATAATGCATTTTTATTCAGATTATGTGGAAAATTAATCAATGTAAACTTGCATAGTATGGTGAAATTTTTGTGAACATTCATAATTAAAAAAATTAAAAATAAATATATTGGTTTTATACAGATATAGATTTTATACACAATGTTGCTGAGGAGCGTGGTCCAAAGATCAAAGAGAACACACTTGCACACTTTGACCAGATACATAAAGATGTATACAATCGTACAGTGACCGGAAATTAACGTTTTTCAGCTTGATCCACCATGATTGGTGACTGGATGATCAGTCTCGGAGATATAGATATCTATATATATCTATATATCTATCTATCTATCTATCTATCTCTATATAGATATCTATATATATCTATATATCTATCTATCTATCTCTATATATATATATATAGCATGCATGAGAGCAGAAATGCTTTCGCCCCATCACCCAGAGACCGAGAGTGCAAATGCCAGCTTGGTTTAGGGAGCAGTTGAGAAAAGTGGAAAAGACTTTCATTCTCACATCAATCATAGAGACATGAGCCAATTATGAGCAGCTGCAAGCTCGCGGAGAGCTCTTTTCTCCTGCCCTATAACAATCCAGGTTGAGCATCTGTAGTTGGTGGCATCACGTGTCTCGTAGGAAGCATGTGTTCGCCTCAGTCCTTCCTTGGTGGTAACGGTCATCTCATTTTCAATTGAAAGTTATTTGTTCAAAACTTTGGAGAAGCACAGCTTTGGAGCTGTTTTATTATGAATGTACTGTACAACTAAATGGTGTTAGTAAAGAAAAGTCACGAAAACGTTTGTGTATGCTGTCAATTACAGTTTTTTAGAAATAAAAGGAAATCAAACCAGCAGGTCAGACCGAACAGAATGGGTTTACAGAATCACTGCTGGTGAATTCCAAATGACCACGTGTCAAAATGTTGCCCCAATAAACTGACATTGATTTACATGAATTAATTAATCGAGCAGAATTCATAGAGAGGCAGATTTCAAGCTATGATGCACACTTACTGTAACACTGACCCCGTGGTACACCACTGTACACAATCCTGTTACTGTAAATGTGATGAAGTGAAACGTTATCTTTATCAAACACATGCATTACACCCCTTAAATGACCAACATTTGCCTTCACCAAAACTGTTTATATAAATCAACAAGCCCAACTGAACACTATACACGGATGTGTGCACTTGTGTGTGTGTGTGTGTGAGTGTGTGTGTGCTCACTCATCTGTACAAGTCTACGTGTGTGTTTAACTTACTGAGCCAGTGCCAAGCAGGATACACATGTCTATTAGTTCATTTAGGTTTATTGAAGACTGTCACACCCACCCACCCAGCACGCACACACACATATATATACATATATACATATACTAAGAGACCTGAGAAACAGAGCAAGCATTTCACAGGCTGTGTTCAGACCAGATACCATCATTACAGTAGAGACAATGTTTTATTTTTATACTATTTTATGTCTTATTATTTTTATTCTTCTTCATTTTTACATTCTGATATTTTCTTCCTAGCAGCAACTATATTTTGTCAGATGTGCACTTCTGGCACCTACAGAACTCAAATCAGACCTTATTTATTGTGCATGTATAATGAATATAAAGTTGTTCACGCTTCAAGTTTACCATGTTTATAAATCAGACATAAAAATAATATTCCTGCGAGCTGAAGAAGACCGGTGACATCAATTTTATTATAAACTTGTCTCGTTATTCTCTTTTCTTTTTTACTTTTCATCATTAAACTGCCATGCTCTGTATAAATGTATAGGCACGATAATACGTGAAAATATTTAAATAAAGCTTGGCCTACTGAAATTCCTATACTCAGCAGTTTTCTGTTTATTGGAGTTCATTCGATTTACCTGAATAGTCATTCTTATGGAACGATGTGGCTACTTTATCCTGATGATGTCTGAATGAAGAAAATCATCTATAGCACTTAAGGACATTTTTTTAACTTTCTCTGTTGCGTGACACGAAAACATTCATGAGATTTTCACAGACATAAGTGTTAACACAACACTCTTCCTGCCTTTGTACAAACAATAAGATCTGTCTAATTGATGGCCTAAACCTGTAGTGTCAAATCTGGTGTGTGTGTGTGTGTGTGTGTGTGTGTGTGTGTGTGTGTGTGTGTGTGTGTGTAGGCTTTTAATCCAACCAAGCTCAGAAGGAATTAAAAAGTGGATGACTACAGAATTATGCCTATGGTGAAGAAGAACCCTTTCACAACATCTAGCCAAGTCAAGAACACTCGTGGGAAGGTAGGCATGTGACTCTGAAACCCTACAGTCAAGAGACGGCTTTATGAAGTAAACAGAGGCATCAAAGCAAGATGAAAAG
The DNA here is from genome assembly GCA_030522415.1 of Channallabes apus. Classification (NCBI taxonomy): domain Eukaryota; kingdom Metazoa; phylum Chordata; class Actinopteri; order Siluriformes; family Clariidae; genus Channallabes; species Channallabes apus. Next base: position 15,745,318 of record CM060118.1, read on the forward strand.
CAGTGGCTCAAGAAGAGAAAGGCCAGATTAAACCTTTCCAGAAAACTAGGGCCAGATAGAACCAAAATGGGTTTGTACTAGAATAATGGGAATACCCAATCCCATATGGGTATCACAACATTTGTCAAACATGATGAAAACAATGTTATGTCATAAGTATGTATGGAAATGGATCTCTGGTGCTTATTGATGACCTGGCTAAGTGATTCAGCCAAATCTGATAGGACGCCACTTTGTATTGCAGATCGATAATGACCCAAAACATACAGTGAAAGCTACTTAAGAATATTTCTCATTGACCAAGTCAGTCACCTGCTCTCAACCAAATTGAGCATGCTTTTACGTACTGGAGACAAGACTGAAGGCAAAAAAAGATACACAAACGAATCATGTTCTGATGCAGCTGAAGTCATGTTCTGGCGAAGCATCCAGAGGGAGGAAACCAAACATTTGGTCTTATCTCTGGGTTACAGACTTCAGGCAGTCATTGACTAATACTTACCAGTAGTTGAAAATCCGTTGTAAAGGCAATCCTTATGTGTGCAAAATTGTTAGCATGTTTAATTATTTATGAGCAAAAAATTATTTAAAAAAATAAATAAATAAATAAATCAGTGTAGGGGTGTACGGAGGCCAAATGTAAAAAAACTAAAAAAAAAAACAACAAAAAATATGAACTGAGTCAATCTTAATCTGAGTCGGTGTGTGAAACCTGCAGGTCTCAGCATGGTTACTTAGCATGCTTCATTTTATTCCCCTTTCTCAACGAACATACTAACCAGCTCGTCTTAACGTACAGAAAAATGTGCACAGTTGGACAAGAGGAGGGAAAAAAAACCTGATCACTTGAGACACCCAAATGCAGCTGCTGCACCGATGTCCTGAAAAGGTTTAATTAACAGTCTGTCAAAGCCACAGCTGAGAACTAAGATTTGTGCCTCTATATTTGTGCCAATGTGTGTGTGTAAGAGTGTGTGTCACTAACCTCAGCAACACTTTCCAGCAGAGGCTCCAGCCAGTGTTCATTACACTCACAGTGGCTGTCCAGGAAAGTAAGGACACTGGCCGTGGCTGCATCTGCTCCTCGGACACGTGATCGCATCAGACCTAAGATCGATCACACACACACACACACACACACACACACACACACACACACACACACACACACACACACACACACACACACACGTTTGTCTTATTATCTTTAGTAAACATCCACAGACCATTGTTAATTCAGCTCTTTTCATCATTTGCTACAAATACTCAAAATAATTCAATAAGGAAACATTTTGCCAAAACTGTTCATCTTCCTGTGGGGGAACACAAAAAAAAACGCACAGGCATACACACATACACACAATGTGCAATGTACACACAATTTTATACACAAAAAGACACACACACAAAAGTGCATGCATGGGCACACCAAAAAAAACAAATTCACGCACATGCCGAACAAAAAACACAAACACGAACACCTACACAAACGAACCCAATAAAATGTGTGCAGGAACAAAAATAAGACATGTGTGTGTATATACACACACACACACACACACACACACACACACACGCCAATACCAGCACACTCACAAATGCACATACAAAAATAGACACACAAACACACAAAATCACACCAACCCACATCCACCCCATTAAACAACAGCCGCACATCTCTCCATCACATTTCAGCCTCTGATCACAACTCAACAAGTCCACAGTAGAACTCGAACGTCACTAACTGGACTGAACGAATCAGAATAAATAGTTCAATCTGGTTTCACAAATAACGGCAAGAACATCTTTACTTAACACACACACATTCAGGCAGTTGGCAGACACTCTTATCGAGAGCGACTTGCAAAACAATTCCGTCATTGGATAGATCCTTACACTGGGTTACTAACCAAGTACCGTCAGAGTCAAGCAGTGTTAGGAAGGGTGGAGTTTTTCTTTTTTTTTTTAGGTGGAGAGAGATCAACCCAAATATTTAGATAAATCACATTATCGTTCAGGTACTTTGCATTTCCCACAGCTGGTATCAGTTCATGGCAATTTAAATTAAGAGTTATTAAACATGACCTCAGTACATGAAATTCTAACTCCCACTGACTGAGCGGGAAAAGGCCAAATGTGTGTAAGGCTATGTTCGCATTCCCATTCAGATCACATCAGATTGGCATGTCATGACCGTTAACACTAATGATTACAAGTGAATTTTATCCGACTCTAAAGTGGACGAGTCTGTCCTCTGGAAAAGCACGCATGAGCACATACTGTACTGTAGATATGTATTTGCTTGTGCCATCTTGGTTGAAACGTCATATTTACAAGACCTCATTCATTTTAAACAGTGGATGTGATTTCTTGTGATTTGGCTCTGGAGGACAAGCAATTTGTCCACTGTATTTGCTGTGGTCCAGAAGAAGGAAGAAAGGCAGACACATTAGTTTACAGTAGCTGTTTGAGGAATCTATGAAATCTATGAAATCTCTGCACTGCTGGTGCTGACTGATGACGTCAGAACCCTACGCATAGGCATAACGTCTCCTGAATTCCGATCTGCCGTTCTCAGTCAAATCACATCACCGAAACGTATCTGATCTAGGACCTCATATAGAGAGGACTCAGATCTGGAAAACATCATTCAGACAGCCATTTAAAAAAGAATAAAAAAAAAACTAAATAAAATAAATCAGACATACTGCAAATAAATAAATAAATAAATAAATAAAAATCAGCATTGAGCCACTTTAGGATGGTAATGTGAGCAGTCGTAATGAAAAACGTGTTTTTCGTGATGGTAACTAGAACACCTTGCGAAAAGAAGAAGAAAAAAAAAAGGACACCCACTCACAAAACAAATCATGTTCTTTTGTTTAACAATCCAATTTGTTCAAGCAGTTTATAAAAAAGCTGTGTGTTTTATAAAAAAAACTGAACATCATTAAAGTGTTGTGGCTCCTTCACTTCCTTCCAGTTAAGCAGCGTGATTGCTTGATCGTTACACAGCTGGAAATCGCAGCAGGTAAACAGCAAAAACTTTGGGGGGAAATCCTTTAGAACGTTTAGACAGTTCACACAACAGCTCTGGTCAATTAACAGACATTTTATTTTTAAATGACTACCAATAACCGTGTTCCAGTTTATATATAAATTTTTTATTTGTTAAACTTTATTTTATTCAAAAGACTATTTATTCTTCTCTATATACATTTACAGTATTAATTAAACCGTTTGGGTCAATAGTTTAAATCCTAAGGCTCTTTCCATTTATACTACAGCTTTGTAATTTCAGATCCAAAAGGTCCTCAATACCCTGAGTTTCTCTTTGGGCTGATCTGAAGTCAGTAGTCTATCACAACAATCATTACACTCAAAGGAGGAAATGAACTTTACAGTTCTGATACATTAAGGAATGCTAACGTTCTTGTATTAAGTGTTTAAACTTTTGGTGCAAAGACGTAAATATGAGCATTTACTTTAAGTACATTCTTTGTGCGCGTACTTTTGGCGCCATCTTATATTAGTGTACACCATAGCACTGATTGTCAATTATGTGTAAAAAGTGTAATCATCTGAGAACTTCGGTATTATTAGAAGAATGAAACACTCCTAAGTTGATCATATCTCCCTCAAAGCATGTTCAATGTTGAAAGATAAAAATACTATAAAAAATAGTAAGATTATATCCGTCCATCCATCCATCCAGCCATACATACACAGTCAAAAGTTTGGACACACCTTCTAATTCCATGTTTTTTCCAAATTTTTTTGTATTTTTATTTATTTTCCATTCCAAGATGTGTCTAAACTTTGACTGGTAGTGTTTTATCTATGGTATAATAAACAATATAAAATCTTTAAAAAGTCCTTTTTTTAAATTTTATTTTTAAGTTCAGTCTTTATTCATCACATAATCTACATAACTACACAGTGAAATGATTTATACTTCACATATCCCAGCTTTCTGTTGGAAGGCAGGGGTCAGAGCGCAGGGTCAGCCATTTTTACGGTGCCCTGTAGCAGACAGGGTTAAGGGCCTTGCTCAAGGGCCCAACAGAGGAAACCTAGCAGAGCTGGGGCTCAAACCGCCGACCTTCCAATCAGTTATGCAGAGCCTTAACACACTTATTATTATTCTATTATGTGCAGCTTGCAAGTCCACGGAAGCTGTTACAGAAACAACAACTGATTAGAAAGTGCGCAGTCAAATTACCCTGTGATTTATGTTACAGCCAAAACTAACGTCCAAGCTGTGCTGAGCATATGAAATTAATCCACAACTTTTAAATAATCAGATGTGAGAATTAACCATGCTGTGGTATAGTCAGTAGAAAGGTTTGCAGCTTGCCTTGTTAAGTGAATATCCTTCAATACATTTTAGATCTACATTTCCTCTTTATAATCGCCTCCATCCTCTTGTATAGTACTATGTTCAAAATGCTGATGAATTCTTTTGCATGTATTAGTGTTTGTATTAATATTCATCACACTCTAAATTATGTTCACCCAGCTTCTTTACATTGTAGCAAATGTAGACAAAATCACAGATATGACAGGAACCCATTTTTGTTTAATAAGTCAACTACATTGAATTAATTAAATCAATGATTTATTTCTTTCCAAAGTGAAAAGAGGCAAAAGAATAATGAATGACACAATGTTAAGGGGAAAAAAATGTTGACCGCACCTCGTAATTTGCATCCCCCCCCACACCCCCCCCCCCCAAAAAAAAAGAAAAAAAGAAAGAAAACTGGCACAAGTTTAAAAAATGAAAATTAGAAATTAGTCTACGTTGTAGAAATAAAAGCGCTGGCAGACCGTAACGAGCTGTCCGCTAACACGGCCACGCCTGCTGTCAATTGAAACACTGGATGGAAGAAGAAGAAAATCTGGTACAGGTATAAACAAAACGGGAAGGAAAACACGGGCAGACCAAATAAGATGTCAAAGCATCAGGATGGAAAAAATGCCTTAAAAATAGAAAGATGCTAACAAAAAAAAAGGGGGGGGGGGTGAGATTGGTAGAAATATGAGTTACAGTTTGTGATGGAATGGAACAATAAGAAATGAAACAATATTTCCATACAGTATAGAAAAGCCAGCATTACCACCTAAAGAGAAGAAAACAAGGTCACAGTGGGCTATAGAGAAGCAATCATGGAGGGTGTATGGTTGGATGGATATGATATTCAGTGATGAATCACGAATCTGCATTGACTAAGGAGGTAATGCTGGAACTTGTGTCTGGTGCTGTTCTAATACAACATATAAAAATGACTGAAGACAAAGATTAAAAACGAAAAAAATCCTATTTCCTCAATGATTTATGACGTGGGGTCACGTCTTGGGTAAAGTAAGAGGGGAGACGGCAATCATTACCTCAACAGTCAGTGTACAGGAGTGCATTAAAATTTTGGATACATTTGTCATTGCATCAATAGCAAATAGGATTCATGATGAAGTCACTTGTCAGAATAATACAGCATCTCACCACAGAGCAAAAAGTGTTGAAGCTTTGCTTCAGGAATGACAAATTAACTCCGTCACATGAACAGCAGACAGCCAAACTCGGATCTTAATTTGATTCAAAGTTTATGGTGGATATTTAAAAAAATGCTCCATCCTAATAAAACTCCACCCTGCAAAACCGATCTGCGGACCACTATTGGAGAAAGTTGGAACCAGCATGATGGAGAATACTGTTTTTTATTAGTGACGTCCATGCGTTAAGGAATTCAGGCCATCATAAAAGCCAGAGGAGAATCGAAAGTATTTGATTTATTTATTTATTTTTTACTGGTGATTTATGTATTGCTAGTAATTTCATATTTTTTCCCCTGTATTTGATCTGGAACGAAATATGCCATTAATAAAATTATAAAAAATATAAACATAAATAAAAATAAACATTTTACCCAAGTTTTAATTGTAAAATAATGCTAATGTTACAGAATCCATATTGAAGTCCACTAAATAAGAGCAGACATAACTTCACCTCCTCCTTAAATAACACACTCACCTTCTCGCCTATCGTTTCTAAGAACCCGGACTTTCTCGATCTTCCCGAGCAAGGCCCCGTCTTCAGCTGAAACAACAAATGAAGAAGAAGAGCAGCTTGTTTAAACGTGGTCAGACACAAAACAGACACCGCAGCCCAGGAAACAGGAGGCTCGTGTCCATTTTGTCAGTCTGCTAATCAGGTCATGTCAAGACAGAACAGAGGAAATTAACTCAAATCGAGTTCTGTACTTAGTCTGGAAAAACGAAGGAAATAAGATGCGTCTGCAGGAGGGATGCGTGTGGAAAGTTTGGAGACGGGAGCACTTACGGTTGTCGCTGTAATCGTCTACCAGGATGATTTCTTTGACGAGGTGCGGAGGACTCTTCTTCAGAACACTGCAGCGAGAGGTTCAGGAGTCAGACAGGCTCTGTTTACACGGCAGCTTTACATTGTGTACTTTAAACAAGTGGTTATACTACACATTATCAGCGGGGGGTGGGGGGTATGGGGGTGGATGGAGATGATGAGGAGTGCTGTACAGCATTGCACGCTGCGTGTGGAGAGCTCTATAAATGTTATGCAATTGGAATACAGTAGACAATACAGAGAGCAGTGCATGAAGAGCTCCAGTGCTGAAAACTCACCTGATAATGGTGCGTAATAAAGCGGACCGAGCTTCATTATGGAAGGTGATCACCACGCTGGATGAGGGCAGATCCGTCTTCCACTGCTTATGGCGACAGCTGCAAAAGAGAGACAGGAATTGTGAATATTTAGAATTTACACCACAACCTTTTTTTTTTTATTTGTTTCAGGTAATTAATTCATATATGCAAATTATTCATATTTCACCCTAATACCAATAAACAGTACAACTTAAATTTTTCCCTGTGAACACAAGCAGAAACCCCCAGAATGGCAAATGGCACTGCATTCCAAAAAGTATTCGGCAAACAACAAATGATACACAATTTATTGTATGTATCATGACTTCATTTCAAGCCTGTTCCAAATAAATAAATAAATAAATAAATAAATAAATAAATCAGACAGACAGCAAAACTAATAAATTAATGTAAAAAAATGTAAGAAAATGCATGCTGGGTTGCTCAGTTACACTAATGAGTTCAGACTCATTGACAAATTACTGTACAAGTACAAGCGCTTGTGTGATGCAACACTAAGCATGAAACATGAGCACACAAGTTCATTGGAGCATTAAACCAAGCTCTCAGGCAGATCCAGCATTACTCAGTGCTTTTATTTTGTGACCAAATGATGGAAATGAGGACTCTGAGATTCCGCTCAAGGCCCTCATTAGAATTAGAAATCAGCTGTTTCCATAGCAACATAACACACACACAACTCCAAAATGGCTAGTAAACTATATTGTAGCATCATTTTAAATGAGATATACACACAGTCAGCCAAACAAAATTATACACACTTTAGGAAAAGAAAAACTTGTATAAATATTTTAAGACACACATATTTCATCACCCATGAAAAAATTACTAATATAGCTATACACTACCGTTCAAAAGTTTAGGGTCACTTTCTAAATGACCTTCTCGTCTGGGCGCAAAAAAAAACATATCTATATCTATCTATATATATATATATATATATATATATATATCTATATCTATATATATATATATATATATATATACACACACATCTATACACATACATATACACACATATATATACAGTGGCGTGAAAAACTATTTGCCCCCTTCCTGATTTCTTATTCTTTTGCATGTTTGTCACACTTAAATGTTTCTGCTCATCAAAAACCGTTAACTATTAGTCAAAGATAACATAATTGAACACAAAATGCAGTTTTTAAATGAAGGTTTACGTTATTAAGGGAGAAAAAAAACTCTACATGGCCCTGTGTGAAAAAGTGATTGCCCCCTTGTTAAAAAATAACTTAACTGTGGTTTATCACACCTGAGTTCAATTTCTGTAGGTCACCCCCAGGCCTGATTACTGCCACACCTGTTTCAATCAAGAAATCACTTAAATAGGAGCTACCTGACACAGAGAAGTAGACCAAAAGCATCTCAAAAGCTAGACATCATGCCAAGATCCAAAGAAATTCAGGAACAAATGAGAACAAAAGTAATTGAGATCTATCAGTCTGGTAAAGGTTATAAAGCCATTTCTAAAGCTTTGGGACTCCAGCGAACCACAGTGAGAGCCATTATCCACAAATGGCAAAAACATGGAACAGTGGTGAACCTTCCCAGGAGTGGCCGGCCGACCGAAATTACCCCAAGACCGCAGAGACAACTCATCCGAGAGGCCACAAAAGACCCCAGGACAACATCTAAAGAACTGCAGGCCTCACTTGCGTCAATTAAGGTCAGTGTTCACGACTCCACCATAAGAAAGAGACTGGGCAAAAACGGCCTGCATGACAGATAGTTTTTCACACAACTGTACACATACATACATACATATATGTGTGTGTGTGTGTGTATATATATATATATATATATATATATATATATATATATATATATATTAGTTGTTACGGTATTTGTTGTTGTAGTAGGAGCAATTTTAATAGTTGTAGTAATATGTTTAAAATAGTAGTAGTTTTATCAGTTTTCATAGTAGTTTTCCCCCCCTCCCTATCTGCTGATATTTATAATTGAGATGCCATGTAATTACAGTCATTGAAGTAATTACAGCAACTGAAGTAGTAGTAGTAGTATTGTTGGAGCTGCTGCTATAAACATAGTTGTCATATTAGTGGTAGTAATAGTAATTGTTATAGTAGTTGTATTAGTTTTGTGTTGTATGTTAAACTACTACTCTAACACCTACAACAATAACCATTACTACGGCAATATATAGTACACCAACTACTACTAATTTCAACTACTATAACTATGACAATTAGCATAATTAGGACAAATTATTATTTTGCAAATATCTTTAATGTACAAACACGCCAACTTTAGAGGTTTTTTTTTATATGCATAAATAATCTAATTTTACATCTCACTTATAAAGATCAGAGGAAGAAATCTTTAAAAAAACACAACTATGACAAAAGTTCTACAATTTCAACTACAACAACTATGCCAAAATGTCATCTCAGACACATACAACAACAAGGTCTACAATAACAATTACACAAAATATCACTAATCCAACCTAATTACTATTAAAACCAACAAAAGTGATGAGAACCACTTCTACAATAATAACTATGAAAATATCTACAAAAGGACTACAAGAACAAAACTACTACAGCAATAATAATATCCATGCTCTCATTTTCATATTGTTCATTCTGTTGCACTATTCTCAAGCCTGAACAAGGCGGACATCTTGCCACACAGGTTTGAGCTCGGCACCTATGGGGATAATCCCGTGGCCTTTTCTTTAGTTAAAGGTGAGGGAAGCGCAAACTCGTCTCCGTATCACTGCCTGTGGATCAGGAGCCTGCCAAAACGACTTAGCGTTATTGTCCGTGAGAGCTGCACCACTCCAAAAGACAGTACTCGTACACACGCGCACAGTGCATGCACTGCAAATCTCTGTTTAACCTCAGACCAGTGCAGAGTGTGGGGAAAGCAACAACCTGATCTCAGGCAAAATTTTAAATTCTACAGTACGAGAATTCCAAATATTTATTTGCATGACCTTGCTGGAAGCTCAAACGGAATAAAAATTTATTTATTCCACACACACACACCTTATGCCGAGCTTCCTCTTCCATTTACGGCTGAAGAGCAGCACACACATCCATCACTGTATCACTGGACAGACTCGAAGATGAGCATTTCTGAGGCAAATCTCAGTAAAATTTCTCTACTCCCTTCTTCCAGAAGAGGACGCCTATATACCCTATAGGACATTTCAAATATCATAGGCAAAATCTCCTCAAGAATGGATCAGATGATCTAATACCTTTGCAACCGTGAAGTCGTTTCCATTTCATTATGATTTGCACTTTCATGCTGATTTTTTCACTCTCGAGCTCAAAAAAAAAAAAAAAAAAAAAAAAAAAAAAATAATAATAATTATATATATATATATATATATATATATATATATATATATATATATATATATATATATATATATATATATATATATATAGTGATTGAAAAGATGCAAAGACCCACAAACAGACCAACTCGAGCTGCCTTCACTTTTGCAGTTCAATCAGCAGGGTGTATTTCTTATAAATTAAATTTGCAGCGCTGCTCAAGTCCCACAATCAAGCCACAATTCCTCAGAGTATTCTGCCTTAATGCCAAAAAAAAATACACATTAAAACACACAAAGTGGTACATTCTCTAAGGAACAGAGACCATATGCTCGCCATAGTTATTTCAGCTTTAAATAAAGTGCTTTAATGACAAAGGGCAAATATCACGTGTCCTTCTAGCCCCAGTAAACACCTGAATGTCCAAATGTGTCCAGTGTTTTATTAATTGCAGGCTGACGGCACAACGGCAAATGCCATTAATTGTAGAAGCGCACAAGTGGCAAATAAAATCTTTAAATATCTCTTAAGGGTGTACTCAGTCTTAGCTCGGGTCTTAACCCTGGATCGATCTGTTTAAAAGGTATAATCACAGATTTATATTCACCCAGACGAATTCTTTCCACACTGCAGTTCGATTAGACAATTTTGTACGTCTCTTTGCTTCGGGACAATTTTCTCTTTTTATTTTGCAAGATTAAAGCTAAGTGCATTACTTAACTGTTGTAATCAATGTCAAAGCTAATCAGCGCAGCACGGTGGCTTTGCGGTTAGCACTGTCGCCTCACACTTCCAGTCCGGTATCGATAAAATTTGCTTCTTCTCCCCATGACTGGGGGGTTTACCCCAGGGTCTCAGGTTTCCACCCACCGTCCAAAGGCATGCAGAGTAAGAGGATTAACATTTCATATAATGTATGATTGGGAAGGTGTGTACGCTTGTGCCCTGTGATGGTTTGGAACCCAATCCAGGGTGCCCCGTGCCTTGTTCTGAGGGAGGGATGGATGGAAACTTCATCCATCAGCAGGTTCAGAGAAAGCCTTTTAGTTAAAGCTGCATGCTTATCCAGATTCAAGAAGTCAGACTTACAATTATAACATTTAAATCCGTGATTCAAAGCCACAAAACATGGACAACATGGAGTAAAAGGTGTCAATTTCTTTGCTGCAGCAGTGTTGATTTGTTGTTACTTGTTGGACTTGGAGTTGAAAAGAATGTCTCAAGGTCCTGAACAGAAATCCCCAGGTGAGGTAGTGTTCTCTTTTTTTGTTTCTCCTATTTGATGTACCTATCTCACACGCTATGATGTGGATCAATCCCTGCTATCTGTTTCACATAAATGAGTCTGGTTCCTCTCAAGGTTTCTTCCTATTACCATCTCAGGGAGTTTTTCCTTGCCACTGTCGCCGTCATCCTCGGCCTGCTCATCAGGGATGCAAACTGGGAGGATCAGTTCCCAAGTTTTTTTTTTTAATGTATACAGGTCCTTCTCAAAAAATTTGCATATTGTGATAAAGTTCATTATTTTCTGTAATGTACTGATAAACATTAGACTTTCATATATTTTAGATTCATTACACACAAACTGAAGTAGTTCAAGCCTTTTATTGTTTTAATATTGATGATTGTGGCATACAGCTCATGAAAACCCAAAATCCCTATCTCAAAAAATTAGCACATTTCATCCGTCCAGTAAAAGAAAAGTGTTTTGAATACAAAAAAAAAAGTCAACCTTCAAATAATTATGTTCAGTTCTGCACTCAATACTTGGTCGGGAATCCTTTTGCAGATTCTTGTGTCTCTCAACTTTCTCTTCACAATATTCCACAGATTCTCTACGGGGTTCAGGTCAGGAGAGTTGGCAGGCCAATTGAGCACAGTAATACCATGGTCAGTAAACCATTTACCAGTGGTTTTGGCAGTGTGAGCAGGTGCCAGGTCGTGCTGAAAAATTAAATCTTCATCTCCATAAAGCTTTTCAGCAGATGGAAGCATGAAGTGCTCCAAAATCTCCTGAAAGCTAGCTGCATTGACCCTGCCTTTGATAAAACACAGTGGACCAACACCAGCAGCTGACATGGCACCCCAGACCATCACTGACTGTGGGTACTTGATACTGGACTTCAGGCATTTTGGCATTTCCCTCTCCCCAGTCTTCCTCCAGACTCTGGCACCTTGATTTCCGAATGACATGCAAAATCTGCAACCTGTAGCCCATTTCCTGCACACGCCTGTACACGGTGGCTCTGGATGTTTCTACTCCAGACTCAGTCCACTGCTTCCGCAGGTCCCCCAAGGTCTGGAATCGGTCCTTCTCCACAATCTTCCTCAGGGCCCGGTCACCTCTTCTCGTTGTGCAGCGTTTTCTGCCACACTTTTTCCTTCCCACAGACTTCCCACTGAGGTGCCTTGATACAGCACTCTGGGAACAGCCTATTCGTTCAGAAATTTCTGTGTCTTACCCTCTTGCTTGAGGGTGTCAATGATGGCCTTCTGGACAGCAGTCAGGTCGGCAGTCTTACCCATGATTGCGGTTTTGAGTAATGAACCAGGCTGGGAGTTTTTAAAAGCCTCAGGAATCTTTTGCAGGTGTTTAGAGTTAATTAGTTGATTCAGATGATTAGGTTAATAGCTCGTTTAGAGAACCTTTTCATGATATGCAAATTGTTTGAGATAGGGATTTTGGGTTTTCATGAGCTGTATGCCACAATCATCAATATTAAAACAATAAAAGGCTTGAACTACTTCAGTTGTGTGTAATGAATCTAAAATATATGAAAGTCTAATGTTTATCAGTACATTACAGAAAATAATTAACTTTATCACAATATGCTAATTTTTTGAGAAGGACCTGTATACAGCAAGTGTATCAAATACAAAATGGCAAATTATACTTTTAATCCATGTTCGGAACTTCATGTTGAAGTTCCGAAATGTTGTGGAAATTATGTGAAGCAAATAATAGTAACTGGTTTGTCAAAGAAACCAGAATGTGCACCAGAAGGCCTCAGTTTTCTGGCTTGTGGTGGGAAATGAACGGCTTTATTTCATGTTGATCCGGACCCGGCTCACATATCAGGAATGCAGTAATACAATGTAATTAGGAGTTTCCTACTTTTAAATAAATATACAGTAAACTTTTTAAACTGTTAGTTTTGTAGTCTATGTGAAGATTGTTACAGACAAGCGCGACTTCAGCGTGGTATGTCAGTGTACACCACGTCCGGTTTGCAGTGAGGATGTCACGATCCAAATATGCAATAAAAAGATCAGTGTCTCCGTCCAGCGACTACACCTCTTCGTACCAAGTGCAGGACAGGTCATGCGCGCAGGGTTGGTTAGTAATGGGGGACATGTGAACGGCCCCTTAGGGCATCCTGTAACTGTTAGTTAAATAAGATTTTTGCTATTACCTGATCTTCTTGTGTTGTCCTTTAAGGTTGGTTTGTGTAGGCAGTTCATTCAGGCATCAGATCAAATACACTTTGCTTATTTAGTTTGTTTAGGCATGGATAATGATTTTTCTCTTGTGAACACCTGTAAACTTTATGTTAAGTTAAAAGTTGGAGCTGTTTAGAATCACAAGCAACAATTTGCAGGGAAACAGTGGCTTTTCTTTTGCTTTAACTAGGAATCTGTCTGACACTTGAATGTAAAATTAGAGCTGTTTTGGTTTAAGCATCTGATTGCAGTTTTTCCACTAGATTTGAATGCATTTTATGCAAGTTTAATAAAAGTTAATAATGTTCACCAATCGCTCCCGATCTTTGACCTTGAATAGAAATCAGATTCTGATTGCTTTAAATACTAAATCTGAGAACCCCTGCTCTACATGCTAAATTGCATGCATAAAGTGTATTTCTATGCGGCGCGTGTACAGTACTTGAACAAATCTGTGCTTTTGTGACATGCATGTCTGTATGACTCAGAAAAACTAGCCCCCTTATTCAGGCCGTTCCAGGCTCTATTTAAATGAATAGTGAAGAACGTACTGAGAAATATGCCGTCTTCTTATTTCCAATTTAAGCCTCGTCCCAAATTCCTCTTGCTGTCTTTGTCTATTCAGCTGCACAATGAGCCATTTCTGTCTTCTCCCTACTCCTGAACTGAAAAGTAACTGCATCACGCGGCGATCTCGAAACTCTTTCATCAGGTTATCACATTAAATCCATTAAATCCATTACATACAAAAGACTGCAATTTTTCTTGCTACAGAAGGCGACGATGATTAGATAAAAACCTGGAGTGCACTTCTGAGACTAGAAAAAGAAAAAAAAAGAAAAAAACTCCCAGGATAACATGCCAAATTCAAGTAAAGTAGTGACTACGGTTTAAATAATAAATATTTAGACAGAAGTAATCAGGTGATAAGTGGACAAATATGTCTTTTCATTAAGAACTCTTGTTTACAGTGTTAAAATCTTTGGGGAAAAAGTACAAAGCCTGTTTAATAGCGCATGGTGACAACGGATGAAGACGTCAAGAACATTTCACATCACCAAAACATAATCAGCGTTCCTGTCGTATTTAGGAAAAGCCTATTTAAAAACGCACTCTGTCATGTCTGACCAACAAACAAAATGACCTCCGAGCTGAACCTTTAAACAATGAGGCACTTATGATAAGCACCAGCAATCTGATTTCTCAGCTGTACTCTAGCCACATATCCTGATAGCACTCAGCATGGCGGGAGAACTGACTACCTTCAAGCTCGCCTGCTGTGCAACCACACATGCCAACACCGCAGGAAAAACTTTCTGCCATGCATCCAGTGCCCACTTGTTATAAGTTCTGACAGCTCTGAGCAGATCTTTATAGAGGAGCTCCAGCAAATGTCATGCAAAGTGTAACAGAAACACAATCTTTATTAACTCATTTATTTTTGGATGATTTCTTTACACAACTTTACACAGAAGTAATGTTCCATTAGTACAAATAAAAAAAAGTTGTCTTGGATACGAGTCAAGAACTTTGACGTGAGCTCGGCTGGGTGTGATGCTTATTTCATTTCCACACTGTCTGGAGACATGAACGAATGTCTAATGGAAACGAAGCTCAAGTCAGTGAAAATCAAGCCTCATAAATGTATAGTTTTATAAGACAGCTAGATTTTTAAATCCCATAACATGAATGTCGAAAAAAAAAAGGACCAATTTCACTAATTTATTTGTCCCAACAGACAAATTCCAGACAACAGATGGATTAAAATCAAATTCCTTGTTTGGTCTGGAAAAATCATTAGGATGTGAAACTTGCGGTCTCTGTGCACAAATGACATATGTACACCGATCAGCCATAACATTACGGACACTATGCCCAGTATTGTGTAGATTTCTCCTTGTGCCACTGGGGCAGCTCTGGCCCCTCAGGGCTTGAATCACAAGACCACAAGATGGTGTGTTGTGGTGTCTGGCACCAGGATGTTGGCAGAGGATCACTTGGGTCCAGTGGATTGCGAGGTCGGGCCTCCATGGATCAGACTCCCATGGGTGCTCGATTTGGGTAGTTTGGAGGCCGGCTTGGCGGCCTTGGGTTCTTCGCCTGCTGAAAGGTACTTTGCGCTCTCGCATCAATCACGGCTGTACAGCCGTCTCTGAGCTTACGCAAGCGGAAGGAGAGGATAGCGATGTTCTTCGAGTGTGTCATGCCGCCCCCAACAGAACGTGAGTGAGCAGTTAGAAAAGATGTGGCCTTCAGGCATCACGTGGTTGGGTGGAAACACAGGAGAGTCTTTGGCCCTCCCTGACTCGTAGTAGCCTTGATGTGGGAACGCACCAATGACGGGCGGGAATTGGATAGGACTAAATTAGGGAGAAAATAAAGAAAGTAAAAAATAAATTAATTGATAAAAAAAAAAAAAAAATTATAAAAAAAAATTATAATAAAAAAAAAAGTTCACAAGTTCACTGGTACCTGTATATAGTTGATACTCAATGCGCTACATTATTTCTTTGCTTCCCCACTATGAATAAGAAAATATATTGTGCAAACAGTTTTTTTTTTTGTTATATCAAACAAAATCGATAAATAAACTTGATGAAAGAAGCACGGCTTATACAACACTTTCTTGAAAATGCTCATTTATTAGAGTGGCGCTAGTTATAACACTGAACTGAGCCTTTAACCTTTAACTTGTTTTCTTCAAATGCCTACAGAATAAAAAAAAAGGAGACAAGATTTAGAGCTCAGCTTGTGCTATTGAACAGCCAAAGACTTTCTGCCTGTAAGTTTTGCGGAGAACACAAACACACTGAGTCTTATAAAGAGAGGGACATAGAATTAATGAACTTGCTTGTAGAGTCCTTGAGCTGTTAAACCATTTCAATAACATGTATCTTGGGGTGTCCTTGGAGGAGGGTGTTATCTTTACCGCTCTCCTTAATCTTTAATTGATTGCAGGGGTGTTTATTCAATTCCTTTTTCCCTTCCTTTTTTCTCGACAAATGATCGGAGGTTCAAATGAAGCGTCTCGGTTAATAGCTTCTATATAATTAATGAAATTTTTTAAGCTGTAGTTAATTCCGTTTTAAAGGCTTCTTTACTGGATTTTAGTTATAATCATTCAGGTAATCATCAGACCACAGCATGCCTTTCTTCAACAACAAAAAGAAAATGGTGCAACAGGAAGCAACATGACAAGAACTAATTGCATTGCTCATCCAAATTAAAATCTTGCTCTCACATATGCTATGTTATGCACTGGGATGAACACCAAAACACCGTCTTTAGGTGGACTGAGGATCATCTTCCACACTTTAACACTAAAGATAAGGAAAGTAGGAAGTGACAGAAATTCCCTTAGGCAGGAGACAAAAAAAAAAAAAAGAGTGTGAGGCCTGAATTATGGAGCTTTCACAAATGATGAGTAAACATTTACTTCGGCTTTGTGCTTCGTGTTGACGTTAGCCCATAATCCCATGAGTAATGCTCTTGCAGAGGCCTGCTGATGGACTGTCTCGATCCTCCGAAGTTACAACAGACACTTGAACAAGTGGACTTGAGAAAACAAAATCAATAACAGGACAGAACAACACTAAAACTCCAGGTTTAAAAGGAGCAGACACAGTGAGCACGACCAGGAAATGATCAGACGGTCACCTTAACAGATGTTGTTTTCCCGCCCCTCCCTCCCTTTACAAAGCCACTTTTATCTTCCAGAGATCTTCTCATGGCAGCCTAATGCAAATATAAGGTACGCTGTTAGAATATTTACACTGGAACGTCACCTGCTGCTACGATACATAATTAACTTGCGCTTGCCAGATTCTGTGTCTCAACCTTCAGCTAGAGGAAGCTGTTCTATAAATAGTCCAGCTGACTGTGTGAAACATATTCTATAAAGTCCAAGACCAGTCATGAACCAGATTTCCCAGAGACGATAAATTATGGCTTATTAACACCAGGCAGAAAACGTTGTGGTGTGATGTTACTGTGATCATGCTTGTGTGTGAGGATCAGGGGATTCCTCTGACTGACTCCGCTTCTGGATGTCAGCAGGAAATCAGGGAGTCATGGCAGTGCTCTGCAGCTTCACACGCTAAAGCGCAGGCTGACACAAAGACTGTGCATCTTGCCTGCCAAGCAGCGACCTTCTGGAACTCGACACACGTTGAAGAGACAGCAGTGTATGCTGGTATTACATCAGATAAACACCTAAATCCTCCTGCTGTCCACTTCACCACAACTTTTACCCTCACATAACCGTGCTTTTTATCAAAGTAAAACAAAATACATTTCTCAACTAACACCTATTTCACGGTCATAACTTAGACCATAACCTGGTAAATTCTAGACATTTAGTCATTTTTTAGACGTTCAGACACAAAAAACATTCCCTGCTTTTTGTCCATTTTTTCCATTTGCTGAGACTAAACAAACCAAATTAGAATTGTACCCTATTGTGACCTCATATAAGAAGATACCTTCCCCTTACCTGTTGCTCAACTCTGCTTTTGGCTCAGTCAGTAGGAGCTCATTAATCACAATGGAACGACATATTTGTAGAAGCAGTAAAATAAAGCAAGTCATAGGTAAGGCTGAACAGTTTGACAAAAAAAAATAAAAGGCGATTTTTTATTATTTTTTTTATTATTTTGACACATTGTGAGTGTGATTTAAACTGCAATACCTAAACTACATGCAGAATTTCTGTATAGGCTAAAACTCCATTCGGGGACAAGTAATTTCATTAAGAGAATGTTGGCCAATAATTTATCCATCACCCCAAAAAAAAAAAAAAGGTTAAAATATTGACAAACTCTGCATTAATTCCATACTGCACATATATTAATGTTGTAATGTAATGTATAATTCCATGTTGCTATTAATGTGCAGCAATAACTGGACTAGCAGAACATACAGAAAACACACACGAGTTCTTGAGTTCACCATTTTGGAGGAGCGTTAAGAAGTCCAATACAGAAAAAGAGTTACATATAGAAAAAGAGTTACCTTAATTGTCCAACAAACCCTTAAATGATCCCAAAAGGAAAGTTTTCTCTAAGAATGGGCAGACGCTACACGGATTCAGCCTAAGTTTAGCCCT
Organism: Channallabes apus; assembly: GCA_030522415.1. Classification (NCBI taxonomy): domain Eukaryota; kingdom Metazoa; phylum Chordata; class Actinopteri; order Siluriformes; family Clariidae; genus Channallabes; species Channallabes apus. Next base: position 15,763,885 of record CM060118.1, read on the forward strand.
GAATCAGCCCCAGACTAACTTTATAATCATCTCCAAATTTCAGGCCCACAGTCAGACGTTTTCACAGTTTCAAAGTACGAACAGAAATGGCTATGAGTATCTCTGCTTCTCTCTTTTTGAAAGAAACTGTAAGCAGGTGGCAATTGTTTGAATAGAACATTATGGCAACAAACACACACCTGTTCAGGGTTCTGTTTTAACATGCATTGTGAGCGCACTCATTGGTGTGAGCAGTGAGGTCACAATACGTCAGACAAGATTGATAGAAATTCCAGTCTCTGCCCAGCTTTAGTGAGTAAGTAGCCTTTCCCAGGTAATTCCAGAGGTACTCAAAACAGTTCTGAAGCATGACAAAAGAATGGCAAGGTGGAGATGGGTGGGAGATGAATCAATTATGCATCGTTTGCATACACACCCATCTGACTGAGAGGATAGGATGTGTTGCACAAGACGTCTTTTACCATTTAATTGTCGTGATAATTGCGTAAATTATCTAATTAAGATGATGTTTGCCAGTACTGAAAAGTACATAATAATTGCCACTCCACATAAACTTCCATCTACGCATATATTGTCTGTAACTAAATGTAACAGTCATTAAATAATTGCACAGGTCGATGTTGCCATTGTGTTTATGTGACTGATTGTTCAGGACTAGTCTGAGGTACTGTATTAACAAAATAGTTTTTTTCAGAAGGATGTTTCAGCTGGAGCATTAACGACACACTTCATGGGATCTCTCAGACCTTTGTTAACCTTTTAAAGAAAGTATGGGACCTTTAAACATCATTGACAAAATAAAAGAAAACTAGTGGCATGACATGGGTCCACCTAACAGTCACTTGATCTCAATCCGGGTGAACATCTGCGTGAGATTTTGGAAATCTCGGGTTCTGGCTGGGCGTGGTGACCCTGTCCACACTGTAGTCTGCTGTTAGCTGTTGACAGGATTGTACTTAATGCGGTTCTAAAGACTGAGAATGTGAGTTATTATGGACTTCCTGTCAGCTTGTACCCGTCTCTGACCTCTTTCATCAACAAGCTTTCACCCACAGAACTGCTGCTTGTTGGAAGTTTTTTTGTTCATCTGAACATTCTGTACAAACTGTGTGTACAAATACCAATAAATCAGCAGTCTCTGAAATATTCAAACCACCCCATTTGTCACCAAACTCTATACTACAATCCCTCAGGGATTATCTCGTTTTTTCCTCATTCTAATGTTTTATGTGAATATTGAGTCAAGATCTTGACCCGTGTCTACATGATTTTGAAAACTGCACTACAATATAAATCGGCTTGGATATATTATATAAAGTGCATCGTTTTTTATAACATTGGTTTCATTTAATTTATTAAACTTCCATGACCCACTGCTGAGTCTTGGTTTTCACAGTCACTGGATCTCAACACATTTGAATGAACCTGTTGTGGAGATCGTGGCCTGACTTTTAAGATGGAATATCCGTAGAAAAACTGGTTTGATGAAGGATGGATCCTCTCTCTGTGACTCAACACCTTATTAACATGTATGTTTTTTTCTTCCCTTAAATGTGTCCAGTATATGTATGACCTTTTAAAAAAGGAAGCTATATGAAATGGTATGAAAGTGGAAATGATCATCCTTACAAACAACGGCAAAGACGGCAGACCGGAGAGCATGTGACTGCACTGTACACGGCGGGTAAAGAGTTAATATCCTCACCAAGTGCAGGTTATAATGACATTAAAAACGTTAACTTTTCATCAGCATCGTCAGCACGCTCGCTCTCAAACCTACAAATGGCACGTTTATTTTTATAACAGATTTTTTTAATACACATAAATAAACTCCCACCCAGCATGCAGCGCTGACATAAGAGCATATCTACCATTCTGGCACAGTGAGTGCTCCAACACACACTTGCTCCCTGACAAACTGTCAAACTTTTCTGAGCTGCTGCTGCTAATGCAGTACTGCAGAACAGCTGTGTGTGCTTGGAGGACGGAGCATCCTGCCCGGTTCTGCCCTGACGGACAGCGACGACGGGCCAACGTTCAGTTTAATGGTCAGCCCTTCTTCCAACATCCATTACTTTTTCCATTAGGCACGATTAGAGAGATGTCCTTGATTTTCACAGTCATGGAACAGATTAAATAGGCTTTATGCAGCAGACACCTCACCTAACTGCCTGCTTCCATTATGTCTTCCTCTACTGATAATAATAATACTTTATAAAAAAAAATAAAAATTTTAAACTATTTAACCGAAACATTTTTGTTTGACGTTTTTCAGAATAAAACTGGAAGCCTGCTATTCAAACCAAATGATGTACAGTCTTACCACAATGTAAGCTCTAAATTATCTTATTAGGACTGGATACAGCTTGTACAACACAGAAATCAAAAGTTACATTTGAACAGAGCCAAAACTGGCAGGGCCAAATGAAAAGCTGTGAATAGACGTGCTGTTAAAAACCACGAAACCTTTCCAGTCATGCTGAGATACCTCCAAGAACCGTACGGATGAGCCAGAGATGCTGAAAGACAATACCGATGATCAGATGAAAGAAATATGCTTCTCTCTCTCCCACCTGGGTGCCACATCACCACCTCCTGGTCTAATGACGTGGCTTCTGCTAATCATAGTGTGGAACGGGTGTGGTGCACATAACTTTAAACAAAGGCAGGAACATTTCTACAGTAAGTGCTGCATCAGGACTGTGAGGAACAAGAGAAGTACTTGTGTTTCAAGTCATTCAGTGCTTAAGTGCAGCAAGTCAAGATAAAACAACAAACCAGAGATAAATACCATTTTGCAAAAGAAATTCAAACAGTTACAAGATATTACAAGGAACAAAATAATTCAGGGCAACCTATAAAACATCAGCAATGTGGTGGAATGAAATAAAGTTACTGCCCACACTCTAAAGTTGATTAATTTCCACTGTGTCCCAAATGATCCCCCCCCCCCCCCCCTTTATACCACAACAACTTGCCTACGATTTATAATTGTTCATTCCTTAACATACATTTCATCGTGATCCCTTTGTCCACCAGACATGTTCGTTCCTGTCATCACTGTCAGTGTATTACCAAGTATATACAAAATCTTTTCCTCAACAGCCTTCCGCTTTGCTCAAACTTGGCAAGAAAGAACAAACGTATCCTTACAAAAAAAAAAAAAACGAAACATTTTGATTTGTTAAATAGTTTATTATTAGCATTAGATTATGTGATGCATCTGTCTTACACGTCCCTGTGAATAAGCTATTGGGAACCTAAACAAGTTGTTTAAACAAGCCATTTAGATTTCCTCCCTAATGTGACCTCATGTTCTCTGTTGGGCCGTGGCTGGGGAATAGTTCGTTATAATACGCACTGAAAGCCTGCGTTCGATAAGTGAAACAGAGGGAGTTGAAGCATGAAAACAAAAAGTCATTATCTGAGAGGTATTTCAGCTGGGACATTAACAGGCAAACTTTGGAGAAGCTCTTAGACCTGTGTAAGCTTGTTAAAGAAACAGTAATAATATGGGACCTTTAATAGAAAGATGGGCTGTGAATTGGAGCTCGAACAACCATCAGAGCTGCTGGTGCAGAAAAACTTTTTTGCACTTGATTTAGATATTCAAAGGCTAAAAACAAGCCCTGATGTCTGTCTGGAACATTGAGTTCATATTGCAGCTCATGCACGTGTTTCGAAATGCATTGACTTCACATTACCGGAACAACATTTTCATATAATTTGTAAAAAGCAATAGTGTGCCAAATATTTTAAAAGACAACAAGCAGGGCCAGAGGCACAAGATGTGGAAACTGAATCTTTAGCCGTATTACTTTACCATCTATAGGCTAGTAATAATAATTAATAATAATAATTAATAATAATCTTAATCTTAAGTGGCTTTAGATGAAAGTGTGTCTGAGTTATGAGTGACTAAATGAATGATTGAGGATGGACAGAGAGGAGACACTCACTGGTCATGTCTGGTATCTGGGACGCCACGATCCATTCGTAGTTTGTCGCTCTCCACCTGGTTAAACTTGTTCCTGGCGTAGGGATCCTGCCCCGGCTTCACCACCGTCGCCCCGACATAAAGGTCCTGATCAAAGTCCTGCCACCTGACCTTCCCTGGAAAATACACATACTGTAAACAACACACTGAGCTTTGGTATGCGGGATCTAGAGTGTGTGTAGTAATCAGATATGTTGGCAGTAAATAAATGAAGGTAATTCCCTAAATCTTCATCCCTAAAAGTAGGGTCAGTGAACCTTACTGTGTGTGATTTATTTATTATTTATTCTTTTGTTACAGTGGTGGAAACCACAAACTATATTAACCCTTTTCTTCCTTTTGGTCCCATCTCTTTATATTTTACTGTCAAAGAGACAGAATTTCTCGCATGTTTGATGTAGTCTCAAGAAATAGTTCTGCTAGTTTTTTCAGCTTATACAGTTTTAACTTTCCATTCAAATGCCTTGCCTCACGAATGTTAACCTGTAAGTAAATTTTGCAAGACATTTGCTTCGGGATACAAAGCAGCTTCGGCATATGAGCAACCGAACCGTGCTGAACGCCGGCTAAGTTACTTTTTTTTTTTTTTTCATTTATTCTTCTTTATTCTACTTTTTTTTTTTCACGAATTTTCGGCTTAAAAATTCGCCTCCTGAATGGAATGGATTAAATTCGTATGCCGAGGTACCACTACATAGTAAAATACAGAAAAATGGCCGAAAGGTTTTCCTAGGCTGCCACACATGCCACACAGTATGGCTAGTTTGCACCCTAGTGTTAGGCACAGCAGGTGTCTCTTCCATCGGTTAACAGGACGTTTTAATAGCAATCAGGTCAGTCAGATATACGGAAGAATTCAATCAATTTATCCCTCCTAACAGAAGCCTGGTGGTGATTAAATGCATCATAATTGGCTCATCTGTCTGATCATAATCTTTCATTATAGTTCAAGCTTCCAGCAGAGAACTGGAGCCTAAACTTAAAACTGTATTAAAGAAATAAAGTACCCCAGTACACCTTTAACTGTTGTGGTTTGCCTGGCGGCTCTTTAATGATTTGAGGTTCAGACAGAGCATTGACCTGAGAAAGCAAACTACTCAAAACACACAAAAGCAGATGTGTTTATTTCTGGGCGGGAAGAAAAAAAATCTCCAACTTTGGATTTTGATTATTCAGAATGTAAATACCTGAAATACTATATGTTAATTATTATCATTATTATTATTATTAATAATACTACTACAAATAATCATAATAATAATAATAATATATATATATATATTCATTAGAATAGACATATTACACAGTAATAATAATAATAATAAAAACAATAATTCTTTCTTCTTTGTCTTTCGGCTGTTCCCTTTCAGGGGTCGTCACAGCGAATCATCTGCCTCCATCTAACCCTATCCTCTGCATCCTCTTCTCTCACACCAACTAACTTCATGTCCTCTCTCACTGCATCCATAAATCTCCTCTTTGGTCTTCCTCTAGACCTCCTGCCTGAACATGTCCAAACCACCTCAATCTGGCCTCTCTGACTTTATCTCCAAAACATCTCACATGGGTTGTCCCTCTGATGAACTGATTCTTGATCCTATCCATCCTTGTCACTACCAAAGAGAACCTCAACATCTTCAGCTCTGCTACCTCTAGCTCTGCCTCCTGTCTTTTCTTCAGTGCCACTGTCTCTAAGCCGTAGAGCATTGCTGGTCTCACCACTGTCCTGTACACCTTTCCTTTCATTCTCGCTGATACTCTTTTATCGCACAACACACCTGACACTTTTCTCCACCCATTCCAACCTGCCTGTACTCGTCTCTTCACCTCCTTTGAACACTGTCCGTTGCTCTCGACCGTTGACCCTAAGTACTTAAAATCCTGCACCTTCTTTACCTCTGCTCCCTGTAGCCTCACTGTTCCTCTTGGGTCCCTCTCATTCACACACATGTATTCCGTCTTGCTGCAGCTAACCTTCATTCCTCTGCTTTCCAGGGCGTACCTCCACCTCTCCAAATTTTCTTCCACCTGTTCCCTGCTCTCGCTACAAAGCACAATGTCATCTGCAAACATCATAGACCATGGAGACTCCTGTCTAACTTCATCTGTCATCCTGTCCATCACTAGAGCAAACAAAAAGGGGCTTAGAGCCGATCCTTGATGCAGACCCACCTCCACCTTGAACTCTTCTGTCACACCTATAGCACATCTCACCACTGTCTTAGCGCTGTCATACATGTCCTGCACCACTCTAACATACTTCTCTGCCACTCCAGACTTCCTCATACAACACCACAGCTCCTCTCTCAGCACCCTGTCGTACGCTTTCTCTAAATCTACAAAGACACAATGCAACTCTTTATTACCTTCTCTGTACTTCTCCATCAGCATCCTCAAAGCAAATACTGCATCTGATGTACTCTTTCTAGGCATAAAACCATATTGCTGCTCACAAATTCTCACCTCTGCCCTTAACCTAACTTCCACTACTCTTTCCCACAGCTTCATTGTATGGCTCATTAGCTTTATACCTCTGTAATTGCCACAGCTCTGCACATCTCCCTTGTTCTTAAAAATCGGCACCAATACACTTCTCCATTCCTCTGGAATCCTCTCACTCTCCAAGATCTCGTTAAACAAACTAGTCAGAAACTCTACTGCCACCTCTCCTAAGCACTTCCATACCTCCACAGGTATGTCATCAGGACCAACAGCCTTTCCACTCTTCATCCTCTTCAACGCCCTTCTCACCTCACTTTTACTAATATTTGCTACTTCCTGCTCCACAACAGTCACCTCTTCTACTATTTGTTCTCTTTCGTTTTCCTCATTCATCAACTCCTTAAAGTACTCCTTCCATCTTCCCATCACCCTCCTGGCATCTGTCAGTACATTTCCATCTCTATCTTTAATCACTCTAACCTGCTGCACATCCTTCCCATCTCTATCTTTCTGCCTCGCCAACCTGTACAGATCCACCTCTCCCTCCTTACTGTCCAGCCTAGCATACAAGCATACAAGTCCTCATATGCTCCTTTGCCACTTCTACCTTCACCTTACGGTGCATCTCCCTGTACTCCTGTCTACTCTCTTCAGTCCTCTCAGAGTCCCACTTCTTCCTAGCTAGCCTCTTTCCCTGTATACACTCCTGGACTTCCTCATTCCACCACCAAGTCTCCTTTTCCCTTACCTGATGATACACCAAGTACCCTCCTACCTGTCTCCCTGATCACATTGGTCAGGAGGTGCTTTCAGTTGACTGGACAACTACAGCCACCCATAGCTTGTCTCAACTCCTCCCTAAAGACTACACAACATTCTTCCTTTCTCAGCTTCCACCACTTTTTCCTCTGCTCTGCCTTTGTCCTCTTCACCTTCCTCACCACCAGGGTTATTTTACACACCACCATTCTGTGTTGTCTGGCTACACTCTCCCCTACCAACACTTTGCAGTCACTAATCTCTTTCAGATTACAACGTCGACACAAGATGTAGTCCACCTGAGTGCTTCTGCCTCCGCTCTTATATGTCACCCTATGTTCCTGCCTCTTCTGGAAGAAAGTATTTTTTACTACTGCCATTTGCATCCTCTTTGCAAAGTCCACCACCATCTGTCCTTCTACATTCCTGTCCTGAAGACCAAACCTGCCCATCACATTTTCATCCCCTCTGTTCCCTTCCCCAACATGTCCATTGAAGTCTGCACCAATCACCACTCTCTCACCTCTGGGGATGCTCTGCATCACTTCATCTAACTCACTCCAGAATTTCTCCTTCTCTTCTATAAAACAATAATAAAACAATAATAAAAATATATAAATAATAAAATAAAAATAAAAAAATTAAAAAACAATAATAAAAATATATAATAATAATAAAAATAATAATAATATGTTCTAGTTCATTATCATTATTATTATTATATTATTTAAATAAATATATAAAATCGTGATAGTCTTTAGAATCGCAATACAAATCGAATCGGTACTCGAGTATCGTGATCATATCGAACTTTAAGTTCTCTGGTGATTCCCATCCCATTAGTTATATCAATTAAATAATAAACCAATGGTAATTTACAGTCTATACAGTATCTTACAAAAGTGAGTACACCCCTCACATTTTTGTAAATATTTTATTATATCTTTTCAAGGGACTACGCTAAAAATATGAAACTCTGGCTGTCCCTTTAAAAGATATAATAAAATATTTACAAAAATGTGAGGGGTGTACTCACTTTTGTGAGATACTGTAGCTGTATATAGTGTATATATACCACTACCACTATTGCTATCACTACTACAACCACCACTAATTCGTTAGAATATTATACAGAATATACTAATACTAAGTAGTAGTGATAGCAGTAGTGGTAGTAGTATGAGGAGCGTGCTACTCTTAATGGTACAAAATAGCAGAACACACCTGAGTATAAAAACTCACTTTTATTTCTTTATAATCTCCTGCTACACTAATGCACTTATTTTAGTGTTTCACTAGAACTTGGAAGGTTTCTCAGTACGCCAGTGTCATGATCAGACTGTCTGCGTCATGTCTGAAATGCTGGCCTCCTAGGACCTCCTTTAATGGTCCAAATATATGGAAATGGCTGGGAGCGAGGTCAGGACTGCCCAGGGGATGTGTCAATAACTTCCAGCCGTATTCCAGTAATGTGTTAGTGGTGTTCGTAAATGATGGTGTACTGTATATAGTTCCCACAGACAGATTCCATAAATTGGTGACAAGTAATGTCACTTTTTCAAGAATCAGGTGTTCTACTCGAATGGGATTGGGTGCAATGCGCTCGGCCTTGCTCAAGGGCTCACCAGTAGCAACCTAGTGGAGCTGGAGCTTGAACTTATTACCTCCTGATCAGTAACTCAATACCTTAATCCTCTGAGATACCACTGCTCTTAACAAGCAAAAACACGAACACTGGGTGAACAACAGTAACTCTGCTTCACACCACATCAGTGTGAATTATTTTCCTGAACAGCTCATCTCATTATAATTTATTCTTGACTTGTATTCAAACAAACTGACACACAGCTGCTGTGCATCACTCTGACTACACTGTGCATAATTTCTTATCTCATTCTCTGTGAAGATGCTTATTGTGTAGATATTAGATATTGATCTGAACCTAATAAGCATACAGTTAGAATGTAAGCACCTTCCACACCGGTGTCCAACAGAGCTGATGCTCCATCGTCATCATCCCAACTGTTTAAAGCTGAAGGTAACTAAACACCTAGCGGAAAAAGACCTAAACAGAGCTGAAGACGTTCTGTCATTATCACCTCGACACCTTTCGCTTTGTGTTTTGTTTCTCTTAAGGAGGAAAAAAAAAACAAAAAAACATGCACCATCATTAACAGGATTTAAACAGTGAATTTATGCAGACGGAAACATTTACAGCTTGAACAGTGGGCAGATAAAGACTCCAGAGAGATGCCGGGAATGTTGTTCTTGGCTAACGCGTTGCACCGATATTGGTTTATTTATGCCTGATTACAAAGCAATTTAAAACTCGAGACTTTAAGAGCCTTGCTTTGTTGAGAACCCGGGGAGGAAGACGCTTCAGGGAAAGACAGGGGCTGAAGGTTTGCGATGGATGATGAGTCTGGAAATTCTCTTAGCGAGTGGAGAATAACTCAACTGAAGGTTAAGGAGACCAACATTCTCGAGTAAGAATTCCAAGCTGAGGGGGCATGCCTTCCTTTATTTCACGAGATATCAATCCTGCATTGCTTTAACATTACGCACTGGTGTTCAGGTGGACACGTACCTGGTGGAAGGGTCTCCAGGCTCTGCGCTCTGCTGTCTGTGTTGCTGGATGCTTGATTTCTGCTCGAACTTGGGGCACCCCAGTCATCCTGTCAAAAAACACAAAAATACATGTCCTACTGTTTTATTCAACAACAGGTAACTTTACAAGCTGTGTGCCATATAATCATTTTAATATGTAAAAATAGAAAGGGCATGAATGCTATAATTAAGTCGCTAAATGTTCGGCATTCTCAGAGCCACATTCTGGCAACATCGTACATTTTCTGCATAATTCCGAGAAGCAGTCATTAGTGTACATGTAGTGTATTAGTGAATCCCAAAACATACAGAGGGATAAAGGAAAATGTCAGTAATGCTGCTACAGCTAATAACACAAACAACACAAAGTCTGTAGTAGATTAATATGTCGAAGGGGCGTTCAAGTCAAACTGGGACTCGCGCTGAAATTTCTCAGGAAGTTAAACATCTGGTGCAAATGTTTTAAAGAAGGCCGTATGTCTGTGAATGACGATCCCGGGTGAGATGGTCGAACATTCAGCCTGATTGTTGAGAATCAGCGGATAACTTTGTCATTAACTTGCAACTGACTGAGAAACAAAGGGTTTTTTACTCTTATGTTCTGCACAATCGAAAGTCCTGGTTCAACGTAAACTTCCATAATCATAATAAATCACATTATGTAGAGACAGTGACAGCAAAGACGAAATCTTTTTCTCTGGCAACGAAAAAAAAAAAAAAAAAATCACAATCTTTCTTCGACGTTAGCTTGAGGTAATCGATATTTTCAGTTCGGCTACGTTAGGCAACATTACACTGCAAAGCCTGACCCAATTTCAGTGTCATTTAATTTGACTCGACAAATCATAATGATGTTACAAATCTTAATATTTTTTGCATTTCCCTCAGAGTGATGAACTACAGGATTTAAATCAAGAAATAAACTATTTCTGTGACCCATGCAAACCCTAACTGTATAACACCAAGACAGGGACAAAAAGCTCTGAAACTACAACAGCTTTAAAACACCATAAAACGAGAGTGCTTTTCACTCCCAAAAGGCCCTGGTCATGATCTAGTTACATTATTGATTTAAAACACTCCCACAAAAGCCCAGCATTCAGCTCGGGGACAGGCACGCAAGAGCTACTGTGATTTGTTTGAGGCTCAGCCAGATGTGGCATGCGCTCATCTTTTAGTAACTATATACGTGAACCTTGCTGTCGAGTATATACTGTACTGCAGTCTGCTTATAATAAGCTCATGTAAATGCATTCGAGTTAGCATGCCAGAAATATCTGCGTCTAGTTGACCCGGACCAGAAGTACGAGTTCTTGAAATGAAAGTGAAATATGGTACAGCTAGTATTCATCCTTCACAAACTATTCTTTTTTTTTTTTCTTCATTATTTCATAACTTTGAGTAAGACCTATAGAAAAATTGTATTTTAAGCAGAGCCTCTGACTGATGCCCAGGTACAGACATGTATTTAGCCAGTAGAGCCTTTTTGTCTTTGCATAATTTGGTTTCTGACTAGGTAGCATATTCATTCTCTTAATCAGGCACATATTCTCGCATTCTGTACAGCACTTAGACTGTTCAGGGTCACTGGAAGCTGATCCCAGGGGATCTACAGTAGGACTAGATGGGGTGTCAGTCCATCACAGGACAGACACTATCTCACACACTATGGGCAATTTGGAAATGCCTCACTTGTACGTCTTGGGAGGAAACCCACCAAGCACAAGGAAAACATGCAAACTCCATGCATAGATAGCACAGAGCTAACCACAGGCGCGGATTCAAATTTATGCCACAGGTGTTAACCTGGCTATAACATTCAATGCCTATTTATTTTCTATTTTGTGCCATCAGAAATTAATGCCTGACCCTGCTGATCAGTCTCAATCTCTGATGACCTGTCGCCGAACAGGCTGTGTGAAAGCCACCGGGAGAAAAAGAGCGCTGCCAATGATCCATACCAGAGAGTGTGATGGCTTAAAACATTTCCGGCCATTGGGTCGATTCATAATTCCCTGCAATCACACTAATCTAGAGCTCATTTGAAGTGAACCACCTTAAACAGACTGGTTGTTTTGGTCCACGCCCATGAATAATTATGGTATCCTCATTTCCACAAATGAACCATGTTGGAAAGGAAAAGTAACCAGAAGATAATTTAGTTTCGTTAAGCACACCCAGAGTAATTCTGTATTCATGACTGAATTACTCTAGTTATGAGCAAGGAATAATAATAATAATAATATTGAATCATTCATCACAAGTTTCGATTTAAAATAAGATATTAACATGCCTTCCTAAAATGCTGCCATTATATATATTTTTTAACAGTTGGTAATAGGTTTGTGGGGAGAGAAAAAAAAAAAGGAAGCACCACAATAGTCTTTAAAAAGTGCAATCACCATTAGCAGGGTCAAATGTGCTTTAATTTAACCGCACAGCAAAACAAACGCTGTTTAATCCCTTTATTGCCAAGTGCAACACAGTGGAACAAAGCAAACCAGAGTGCTGCTTTTATCCGCGGCACACAGGATCCTGCATTTAGATGTATGCAAGAGCCATAAAATACATGGCATGCAGAAAACCGGTTGCTCGCTGACTTTTAATAACAAGGTGTGCTACGAGTCAATTTATAATGATTTATCGAACACATTACATTGCAAAAGAGGGGCATAGATTTACAGAATTATCTTCCCTGAAACAGCTAATAGCCTCAGCCTGGTGAAGGGTGGAGAGCTGGGAATATCTGCTACTATGCATAAATGCAAAACAGCTGCTTCATCACTTTTGAGTTTCACTCTTGGTATATTTAATAATAATAATAATTATAATAATAAACATTTTTTTAAAAAGCTGATAAATTTTCAGGTATGGTGTGCACAAGCTGTCTGAAACCAGAATGATGAAAGTTGGAAGAAGACCAAATTATGTTTAACTCGATTAAATCGATCACTGGGCGATTTTCGATTCAGAATTGATTCACAATCAAGTCTATAATTAATAAAATCCTTAAGAATCTACCAAAGCTTTTGTTGAAACCAAGGACTGCTTGAATCTTCTGCAAATACTCGTGTTTTGTGAGAGGATGGCTTCTTTTTCTTTTGAGTTTAGGGGCAGATGTTGAAAGTTTGTGAATGAATGTGTACCCCCTTGTGCCCCAAGTCTCTTGGGATAGGCTCCAGGCCCCCCGCAACCCTGAATATAGGGCTAAGAGGTATAGACGATGAGTGAGTGAGTGAGTGAATGTGTGAGAGTGAGTGAGTGAATGAGTGCACTACTGTTGCCTCATCAACATTACCTATGTGCATTCTGATGCTTTTCAGCTTAACACTCGCACCTGTCTAGTCATTCTCCCCCAACTGTATCATATATAAACTTTAAAAGCAATAGTGTATAATATCCCAGGAGATCAGCAGTTTCTTAAGGTCTCAATCGAGCCCATCTGGCACCAACAACCATTCCACTGTCAAAATGCCCGAGTTGCCATTATTTTGGTCTTCGTTGTGAACTGAAGCTCTAATATCTGTATGTACATTATTTTGGGCACTGCACTGCTGCTGCTTGACGGACTGATTAAAAAAAACGGCATGAAACGTCTCTGCAAAAGTAATTATTACCACCTCCCTAAGATTAGCCAGAGACACACCAGCCCAAAGCACATTAATGAGGTCTGCACTGACAGCACTGTGACAAGGTGGGTCTTTTTCTGGAAACACTTTAGAGAGCCCATTATATAGCACTGAGCAGGTTATACTGAATAATCCTGAGCTTTGTTTAAACTGAAGAATGAATATAGTGCAAAAGTTTTAACAAAGAATTGATGACCGTATTATACAGCAATGTTTTTCATAATCCGGATTTTAGTAGCAGATAAAGTAAGTTTTTAAAAAAAGTAAATTCAGCCAGGAGAGGTCGACTTACAAATTTAATCATCTAGGTCACAAGGCGAGTACTGTAAACAAGGTAAAGGTGGTACTTTTGTTACATATTGCTCCAACAATCTAGTTAAATGCATTAATTAAGATTAGTGGTGATGCACTCCATCAGCAAACGTCTATAGACAGACACCTGACTATGACACTCATGTTTGCAGATTTAATTGTAATTTGCCATCATAAAATGTTCCACTTTTCTGGGAAAGGTTGTCCACTAGATTTTGCAATGTGGCTGTGGGGATTTAGTGACGTCACCTTGTGAGAAGCTTTTCATTCCTGTCGATCCAAATGAAGTTTGGTGGGGTTGAAACCAGAGCTCTGTGAAAAGTCTTTCCATTTGAGTTTTTCTACACAAACCTTGAGCGAGCCTGGAACAGGTTTGGGTCGTGTAGTTCTTGTAAAAATACTAAACTGTAGTGCTACTGCATATAAAGACTTTCTACACAATTGGGTGGTAAAGGTTTGGGGAAGAACTGCATATGCCGATAGGTTGCGAAGTTCAGGCATTTGGACGAGAATTGTATCATTGTATGACAGCTTTTCCACTATACACTGTAAAAAAATTCTTGCTACTCCAACTAAAAAATTTCTAGTGACCTGTTGCATCTAAAATTTTTAGTTGGCTCAGTTTAAGTTGTGTAAACTATTTTGTTTTTGCTGTGCTGATTACCTCTAAATGTACACACAAATTGAAATAAAACATTATGTCAACTAAATGTTCTATGCTGAATAAACATGCCTAGTTAGGCCAACAAGCAGTCTCAAATTGAAATATAATGTGTCAATTAAATGTTCCAAGTTGACTGAAAGGTACATTTTGAATTGGAAATTATGCTTGCATAATTATAAAATTAACATCTTAAAGTTTACTTGAGTAGGTTATTCACTGTGGCCACATTTCAAATAACATGACACATTCTTCTAAATTTGAATATTTTTTTAATGTAAACTTTAAACACCTGTTAAAGACTATCAACATTGATTAAGTGCAATCCAGCTACTCTTTCAACAAATAAACAACTGCTGCATTGTTATAACAAAATATGCAAATAACATTCCAAAATGCAAGAATGAAACTGTGCCCTTAACATTCATGTTACAAAGCTTACTAATATCACACTCAGTCAAAACAGTATACTGGATAAATAGACTTCTGCCTTGTAGAACAAAACATACTGATATTTCTCAGTAAAAACGTGCAGTGGCTTATTTGAAAATAAAATATTTACTTTAACTCAGAAATGGTTTAAGATAAAAAATAAATAAATAAATGTTGTGAAATAATTTTGCCAAGCTCCAAGATTGTTTGCAGATGCAGTAAGCACTGTTTCCTAGATATTCTCCCTAATACCTGAAATACAAAAAGAAAAATATATGAATAACTAATTAAGTAACCGTTTGTAGTTCAAAACCATTAAAAATCCTAGACAAAAGATGTCCGTTTAGCCATTATAACCGTTTTCAGACACTATAAGGTTAATGAATGATGAAGGAGTGAGAACATTAAGCTCCCTCAGTGGAGCACTAACGCGCTGTCTTTTTCAAATAGCATTTGAAATTATCAGTCATTAAGATGATTAAAATGTATGTAACGTAAGTAAACTTTAGCGGTTTCATAGATTAACATTAATGTCAATGTACATACCATCTGAAAAAAAAATGCGTTAGGAGCTGAAACGAGTGCATTGCCAGATAACTACTGTAACACTCCAAATTATATACATAAACACTCGAAAATATAATGTTCTAAAGCTTGCTGCTGGATAATATATATGTTATAAAGCTAAAATTGCTGATTACTTTGCAGGACAGTTAGTTTCCATGAAGTACTCACCATTTCGGGAGGAAATAGCGGGAAGTTCGAAAATTCTGGAAGAACGCTTTTGCGCATGCGCAGAGGTCCCTCTTGTTCGCCCAACATAAAATTGTTTGTGTGCAGTTAAATGTTTCATGAACACAGTTACTGTATACTCGTTGCCTTGATGAAACTTTCGTAGTTGAGTAATGAAATTTATACAATCATTGAGAAAACATTTTTCTTTTTTGACACCAGCATTATATTAGCCCAACATATATTTCTTTTTTCCAACAACTATTTTCAGGATTTATTTTTTACAGTGTATTTTTCGGTTTGCTCGGTTCCATCAGTGCTTTCACATACCCGTGAGTTCCTGATTTTTTGGAAAGAAAATCATGCCTCATCTGAGCACACAGACTCATCCACTCAAACACAAAAAAATACGCCTATCCTAAACACCAAACCTACTGAACTGTCTGTCCCGGTTGACTTCCTCTACCGAGTCAAACTCTGGGATCTATAGACTTTTAAATACCTGAGGAAAAGGCTAGTAGATAATGAAAAGCTTTCTGCAAGACTCTAATGGACACAGAAAAAGCCATTGTAAATCCTTAATGGTTTAGATAACCTATTTGAACCAGATGATCAAGACAAAGCCTGCCATTGATGGGGAAGGGGACGATTAACCGCTATTGGGGTTGAGTAGGTAAGAGTCTGTAAGCCAAAGTGTTTAACAAATTGTCTCCAGATTTTACAGGAAGGTTGAGAACAGAAAAGAGTTTCCATTTATAGGCATAAAGGAGAAGTAGCCAGCATTACAATACTTCAAGGCCATGCCAGGCAGTGAAGATGCAGGCCTCAGTTATACAAATAAATATATGTATTTTTTAAAAGCGCGACAGAGCGCACGAGAGGGAAATATAGTATGATTTTTTTTTTTGGTAGAAAAGCTGAAGTCAACAATGAAAACCTTGTTCTGCATAAAGTCATCTTGAAAGATCATTACACTTTCTCATGACTGTAACTGATAACAATGCATTCTGTGATAGTCAGGGGGTCTTGTTAATGATGCGGATGCACGAAGATGATGATACAAATCCTTCACCAAAACCCGAATCTTTAACATGAGTAAATGCAGTTTCTTCCTTCCTTGTGGAAGAGGAGCTTGCTTATACTTCAAGCTTCCAGTGTTGGTACGAGCCCTGCTTGTTCCTTAATGAACCCATCTGGATTGTGGGAAATAGTCGAGGGTGGCACTTAAGGCTGATTTATGGGGAAGCGTAATTCTCAGAGGCATACAGTCTTGCACACCTTGAAATTTTCAACTACACATGGTGTCAAGCTGCAGTGCTGTGTATCAAGTGAACACTGACACTTCTACTACCCATCATTAAACTATTAGAAGCCAGGGTTGACCATGAATTCATCGAGAGGGATCGAGAAAACCTCGGGCAAAAAACACAAGGCGATGAGAGACACATTTCAATGCAGCGCTGCTGCCACAAATTATCCTCGAATGCGGTACGAACAATAAAAATGTTGCTTCAGGACTTCGTCTGCTGTGTCGATTCTCTGGCCTACGTTGAAATCAGTAAACACTCTTCCTTCATCGTCAGCGCATTCTGGTTTGCATCCGGCATACCCGTGTGTAACGTGAATGGGCACCTTTGGAAAACAGAGCAGACCAGTTCAGATTCGGAAAGATGAACCTGACCGATGTCTGGTTGGATACAATTGGTTTCCAAGTGACATGATGTGTCCAAACCTACAAACAAGCAAGAGCACATCTGGAAGTTCTTTTAACCTTATTGACGCAGAGGTGTTTACCACTATAATAGTACAGGCTTGGCGGGGGGGGACATGGGGGCCAACATGCCAACAACAGGCCTTTTTTTTATTTTATTCTAATCTCATCCAAATGTACTGTACTGTACTCTCCTAGGAAAATAATCACTTGCATTTAGTGTATTAATCTGCGTCTTAGTGGGTGGGGCTTTAAGGGAAAAATACCTAAAGTACATTAAGTTGTATTCCTGTCGATAATAGCAGGTTTATTCGCTGAATGTTTCTATTAACCATGGTTGGTTTAAGGCTTGTAAAGGACATGTTAATAGGAATTTAACTGTCTTGTTCATTCATTATGATTCTTTGACAGTTAACATTATTCAAACTAGCTGGCTAGCTCCTGTTCTGTACAAAGGACCTGTGTGATGAAAACAGACTTTCTATAGGAAGTTATTTGTATATATTTAGATATATTTTAAATAATTTTTCTTAAATTCAGTCTGTTCAAACTTTTTCTATTGTTAAGTAATCGGTAGTGGCTGTTATGTGTGTGCAATAAATACATGGTGCTCTCTCAACACTCTCATTGTTTTACTTGCCCTTTACATGGGAATTACCAACCAGACGTCTGGTGTTGCATGAGATAATAAGTAACGTGTGCACACAAAACCTCTTCCATCCTCTTGCCATCTTGCCTGAAAGAAATTTCTAGGGGAAACACTGCAACGTTATAGCTATTTCTGGTTTCCGCATCACGGCCCACAGGCATACTGATATAATACATAACCTCACATCTCTAATAAGGGAAGAA
The DNA here is from genome assembly GCA_030522415.1 of Channallabes apus. Lineage (NCBI taxonomy): Eukaryota > Metazoa > Chordata > Actinopteri > Siluriformes > Clariidae > Channallabes > Channallabes apus. The sequence continues at coordinate 15,782,019 of CM060118.1, forward strand.
ACCCTACAGAACGTTAAGTACATAATTCCAAGACGCATTCAGCGGTGTGAGCACCAGCATTTGAAATGAGGTTTGTGAGTTTCCTGTGCTTCCTAAGCTCACATCTCTTTGCAGTGCTTCACACACACACATAAAGTGCAATCTATGCGAAGAGAAAAGCCGAAAGCCGAGAATAGCATAGGAACCTCATCTGTCTTCAGATGCCAGGACAGCGAGATCTCTCCAATGCTGCTGAGCATAATTCAGTCGTCTTCAAGAGCAATCATTTCGAATTTATTCTAACAGAGGGTGCTCGAATATTCATTTTTTTATTGGTCGGACGGTTATTCTGAGAAGTACTTAACTAGTTGGTCTTTGCCACTGCTAAAGTAAAAACATTACTATATTTAGACTATTGATTTAATAATAAATATCAGTGAAAGCTTTTTATGATGAGAGAATTTAATGTACAGCTGAATACCGGCTACAAATGACATCAGCTTTAACGCTTCTTTAGACGTCTACATCACTAGCCATGTATTTGCGCCGGTGTGAACCCTTTCCATCCTTTGTGGAAGTTGATGGTCTCCTACTGTGCTGCAGATGGTTTACGGAGAGGACACCATTGACAAGAGCAAAGTGCACAGACGCATACAGAGGTTTAAAGAATGGAAAACCAGCACTGAACAATGCAGTGGGAGACCACCAAGTGCGACACATAGGATTCAAGAATTGTGTTCAACGATGGCGCAAATGCATGGTTTGTGATGAAGTCTATGTTCAGTAGTAGCTTTGTTTAGTGGAACACTTTGTTTAGCAGGAGTTGGGCTTTCAGGGAACTCTCAATGCTTCAGCATACCAAGACCATTTGGACAGTTTTGTGCTACCAACTTTGAGGGAACGGTTTGGGGACAGCCTCTTCCTGTTCCAACATAACTGCACAGCAGTGCACAAAGCAAGGTCCATGAAGATATGGATGAGTGAGTGGGATGTGAAAGGATTTGACTGGCCTGCTGGGAGTCCTAACCTCAACCCGACAGAACACCTTTGGGATGAATTACAGTGCTTATATACACACACACACACATATACATACTGTATACACACACACGCATATATATATATATATATATATATATATATATATATATATATATATATATATATATACACACACACATATACAGTGCTTGAAAGTATGTGAACCCCTCGAGCAGTTTAGATGTTTTTATTGTTTTATGTATGAAATGTCAGATATATGTTTATCAATTGCATGTACTTGTTTAGTGGGACTTGTGTAAATACATTTACATTTAATGTATTTAAATGCGACTTACATTTTTATCTCATTATACATCTGAGCAGTTGAGGGTTAAGGGCCTTGCTCAAGGGCCCAACAGGGGCAACTTGGTGGTTGTGGGGTTTGAACCTGGGATCTTCCGAACCGTAGTCCAATGCCTTAACCACTGAGCTACCCCTGGCCCCAAAACCCAAAAACTACATGAAACATGGACTTAGTGTATGTGCAAAAGTAAGTGAACCCCAGCTGCACTGGTTAAGTCAAGCAGGTAACAGACTCATGTGAAACACATTTGGGTGCTTAATTAATCATTTAAGCAGACCAATGAAATGAGACATCCTTGGGAAAGGATTCTGCCTGCACTAATTAAAAGAGAGAGGAAACCAACCAAACCAATGTGGTCCCATACAAATCAACAATGCCAAGAGCAAAGGAGATATCCGAGGACATGAAGAAGAGGGTAGTGACAGCCCATCAGTCTGAGAAGGGCTATAAGACCATCTCCAAAAGATTCCAGCTTCATCCATCCACTGTACAACAGATAATTTACAAATGGAGGGCCTTCAACATGACAGCAACTTTGCCTAGAAGTGGAGGCCCATCAAAAATATCACCCAGAAGCACCAGAAAAATAATAAATCAGGTAAAGGCCAACCCACACATCACCTCTAGAGAGTTGCAGACCTCTCTGGCAGCATCTGGGACAAATGTGCATGGGTCTACAATCAGACGAAAATTGAATAGCCATGACATTCATTGGAGGGTTGCTAGAAGGAAGCCTCTGTTCTCAGAAAAGAACAACGCTGCCCGTTTCAACTTTGCCAGAGAGCACTTGGACAAACCAGAGGCCTTCTGGAAGTCTATTCTTTGGACAGACGAGTCCAAGATAGAATTATTTGGTCACAATCAAAACCGACATGTTTGGAGAAAAGCCAACACGGCATATGAAGAAAAGAACCTCCTCCCAACCGTGAAGTATGGTGGTGGAAATGTGAAGGTCTGGGGCTGCTTTTCTGCTTCTGGACCTGGATGACTCCATATTATCAAAGGAACCATGAATTCTTTGCCATATCAACAAATTCTTGACCAGAATCTCCTGCCGTCAGTCAGGAACTTGAAGCTGGGACAAAAATGGATTATGCAACAAGACAATGACCCAAAGCATTCCAGCAAAACTACAAAGGAATGGCTTCATCGAAAGAGGATTCGCACTCTGGATTGGCCCAGTCAAAGTCCAGACCTTAACCCAATTGAAATGTTGTGGCGTGACCTGAAGAAGTTGGTTCATGCCAGATGTCCCTCCACCCTCTCTCAGCTAGCTGAGTTCTGCAAGGAGGAGTGGGCAAAAATCCCCATAAGCAGATGTGAGAGACTGGTTAGTGGTTACAGGAGACGTTTAGTTGAAGTAATGGCTGCAAAAGGAGGAGCCACAAGCTACTAATACAAGGGTTCACATACTTTTGCACATGAGAAATTTTCAGTTTTTGTGAAATGAACCGCCTTTGTTAAATTAAATAATGAAAATATATCTCTTTTCATGTGTGTCCATTATTTGGAAGGTGTGCTTTGCACATTGGAATTTGGATGTATGTGTAATAAGATTCTTTTAATGTTTTTTACAGAAACAGTTACCATGTCTGGAGGGTTCACAAACTTTCAAGCAGCATACATATACATACATATATACATACACATACACACACACACATATATACATATTGTTGAATACTGCGATAACGATATTTCTTGCGATATAACATTTCCCTAGAGAAATGCATTTTTTTATTATTATTATTGCCTTTTTTTATTATTATTTATTTATATGTAATGATCATACTAAAATAAACAGGTAATAGATATTCGTCTGATGTAATTAAATCTAATTCAGGCTAAAAAGAAATTATATTTCAAGGAAGTTGCAAATATTTAGACTTCAAAACACTATGAATGACTTAAAACCCTCAGCAGATATTCTGACTTCTGGTTTGCTGTTACTATAAACCTGCCAACACAATATGAATTACTTTCAAACATTACTTTTTATTTACGTGCAACCATACACTCATCAATAGTGTCTTAAAACAAGAGCATCTTTTAAACTAAATTTTCTCTTTGGCTTGCCTGTTTTTTTGTTTTGTTTGTTTTTTTTTTTAAATAAAAAGAAATATTATTAAACAAAAATTGAATTAAAACATACTATTTGTCTCACACACACGCGCTCCGCGACCGGCACTAGGACCCAGAAGTAATGCGGGCGAGAACCCGGAAGTATAAGAGGAGTAAACAAACCACCGCATAGAGCTTAGTCACGCATGTCGGTGCAGATTGTTTACTTTCTGATTCGAGTGTGTGTTTATAGGATGCGGGTTAAATGTGTGTTTTTTCATTGCTCCCCTTCTGTGAGAGTCCTTAAACTAATTTGCGTGGTTATCCTGCCTACTTACTTGCTTCCGCGTTTGGGTTTACCATCCATGCTACAAATATATATATAAATAAAGCGGGTATAAACATAGTAAGGGCCCATCTGATTGGTCAAATTTGGACACAAATGCTTGGCACATAAAGTATTTATCGCAACTCTTTGCGATATGGTTATCGCGCATGCCATTATCGCGATAACGATATTTTTTCGATATATCGTGCAGCACACACACGTTTGTCATTAACTTTTTTTGACATTAACTTTTTTGCTCACTGGCCAATGTGGTTAGTGGATTTCCGGAGTCACTCGCCATTCAGCCTTTTTACTAGCCACAATTTTGTTACCAGAAAATCACAGTTTTTTTTCTTCACCATGATACGTTAATGTTTGTTATATCAAGATTTACTTATAAATGACAGCATACACTGTATCACTATAGTAGTAGTCAAGACTATATATATAAAATCAGTAAATAACCTACAGTATGCGAAAGGGGCAAACATTCTCATCCTGTTGAGAAGCAATAGCCCTTTAAGGAAATGATACACACTTTTACTTCCTGTTTGGTGTGTGTGTGAGAACATGTATAAAGAGAGGCATTCAATGACCTCATTACATTCATCATCAGATACATCTGAATGGTCCATGAAAGATGGTCTAGGTGACCTGAGGCTTCCATCATGCCATAAGTAACTGTACAGCTTCTTACCGCAGGTTATCACTGCTAACAGAGACGTTAACGCACGTTCTAAACAATTTGTATCAGAATGTTGATATAGGTGCTCATGGGAGTTTATGCACCTAATATTATGTTGCAATGTGTTTATTATATCAGATGCCTTTAGAGAAAACTACAACAAAAATACATTGTCATACCAAAGAATAAACCACCCGCCACAGCCAAATTTTACCCGCATTTGTTTTCAATTTTACCCGCCAATGTCAAGCCCTGACACATACACACACACATACACACACATGTTCTTTGCAATCTCAAATTTTCCACCCCGACATTTAAAGCATTTTCGGCATACAAGTGACCGAAACAAGCCACCGAACCAGTGCCCATCTATAGATGACCGGGTGGCTCAGAAGTAATTAGGAATTCAGGGACTGAGACTGTACAGCATGGACAGCTCATTTAATGTACATGAGCATCCATGCAGCACCATGCATTGTACAAGTGATGTTCTGGACAGCAGCATCCTAGAGGTGTTTTTTCCCAGGCTGATGATGACATGATAATGAATTGAACTGTCATGTCTGACTGCAGCCTCAGTGGAGCCGGAAAACCAGTCCGGATCAGCTTCTTTAAGGCTGGCATTGTGATGCTGCTTTGATCCTTAACTGGCGGACCGTGATTAGGCAGTTTTTGTGTAGCTGAATGCGTTCTTTCACACAGTGCTGGTCATGATGGAATTTGGTATGCCACAGTGCAAGGGGTTTATGTAGCCTTAAAAAGACAACCAAAATAACTGTGGGAGAAATTCTATAAGAAGCAAACTGAGATTTAAAAAAAACTTTTTCCAGTGAGGACAAAATTGTAACAATTTGCATTTTTCATTTATATTTAGTTTCAGTAAGTCTTCTAGCTTGGCGACTTGTGGACGTGTTACGTAGTTTGCTAGACCTTGTGACCATTAATACGCTTCCTTAAGAATGCATTAAGTACTGCTAGGTCAAAAACAAGCAGGAAAGATCTGAATGACTTTGAAAACAAATTGTTACTGAGGTCTCGATGGGATCCAGATCTATGGGAAAAGACCTTGTGGACATTGTGGTTGAAAGCACATGCTTAATGACCGTAATGCTTGTGCATTAGTGATATGTGAGGAATAACTGTTCTCCAGGTGACCGAGCAGGTCAATGCACGACGTGATCAGACTGTTAGCAAGAACAGAAGTCCACAGAGAGGAATACTCCAAGTGCATGTATAAAAGCAGTGCTATCAGACTACAATCTCTTCCTAAATTAATAATCCTCCAAGTGACAAGTGCAGGAGGATGATACAGTGGCTCATCCAGAACACCTTACTAAGATACCCTGTAACATCTGGAGATTAAACAAGCTTAAAGGTGTAAAACCAACCACTGAAAAATCCCTTTCACAAACAGGTTTTATTTAAGGACATTTAAATTTATACACCTTTAAAAACCTTACACCCTCATTTCAGAGTTTGTGTGTGTAAGTATGTGTAGCATAAAAAGTATATAACACAGATGCATAACTCCATTTCAGATAATGACAGTTTTAAAAGAATAATATCAAGTACTGTATCAGAGTCTTCACACTTTATTACCTGCCTAAGTGTCTTCCCTACAAATAATCACAGTTGCATGTATTCAAGCAAGAACCTCGAAGTCCTTGAAAGCAGGCGGGACATTAACCTTTCTGGCCTTATTAAGCCTCTTGAAAACAGCAGGCTCATGATTTGAGTGCAATTAAACAGGAAACAGATCAAACACCATGCCAGACAAAACCTGATTTCAGACTAATGGGCTATTTGCGAGATTGTTGTTGTGCTGATGATTACAGGCCTGAGACGCTTAATGGTCAGTCTAGGACTGACAATGTGAACGGGACTCCAAGGATGTTCAAGATGCTCTATCTTTCCTGCTGACAAACTTGGAGGCCAGTGCACACCATCAGTCAAAGACCACATTTTCAATTGGCCGGTATTAGTGCTGCATAAATAGACGTGATAAATTCATAAACAACAGGGCTCACATAATTCACATATGGATGGTATCACAAGTTGTAAGTCACAGATCAGAATCTTTTTGAATAACGAGAAGAAAAAAAGAAAAAAAAGAAAAGAAAAAAAAAACAGGGGGTATGGGCAAATGTCATTTTGAATTCCAATTAATATGAGAGGCGTTCAAGTCAAAGCGGGAAATTTCTGGTGAATGAAGGATTACATTTATAGAAGACTTCAAGCACAACATAGTGATAAAACTCTTTGTCGCTGTAAAATATTTGATAGGAGCAAACATTTGAAAGAAATCCGTACTACCATGAACGACGATGCCGGAGCCCACTACAGTCGTTCAATTCAATTCAATGTTATTTATATAGCATTTTTAACAATGGTCATTGTCTCAAAGCAGCTTCAAAAATGAAAAGAAAAAGAAAAGAAAATTCCTGTGACTGTTCAGCGAATGGAATGCCTGATCATGGGATATTTGACAGATAACTTATAGCCAACTTGCAAAAGCTGTCTGCAGGAACTGTACACTAATTAAAGGAGTTCCTCTGTTGAGTGAGCACTCCAGTGGATCCAGTTGGTCAAAAACTCATTCAATTTTACTGAAAGCAACTATGTACATATGTAGTGTTATTGGCCCAACAATATGAATTCTACTATGGATATTATTTTGGCTAGTTTATTTATTTGTTAAAACTGTACAACGCTACATCAATATTATGCTAAATCTTTGCAATTAATCCACGATTCATGCTGAACCAGAGGGAGAGCGCCACACTGTCCATGGATCGACCGTGGTCCGATTACACCACTTCTAAACCAAATGAGTCATGCTGATGCTCTTCAATTGTAGATCAAAACGAACAAGTTGTAATAAAGCATTTACAAATTATTACTACTACCACTCCTGAATCCATTACTAAATGTGTGAATCACACAGACACACACACGTATATACATATACATACACACACACACAGGAATGTTTTGTCTTGGATTCCTCTACATGCTTTCCTGTTATCCATGTTTTTTTTACAAGAAGGGGAAAAAAAGGTTGCAATTAAAAGTTGTATAAGATAAAAAGACTCGGTATTAGGTTACACCACCCCACTGACTCTGCTCTCTTATTTTCTAAGAAAAAGTACAGAACAGTCCTAACAGATGTGCTGCCAGAGGGCAACTAACAGCACTAAACACAGCTCATTACAGCTCCCCAAACAAGCATGCTGCATTTCCATGTCCTTTCTCACCAACATTAAGAAATGTGCGACTTTTCATTGCGTTCTGTGCTCCTTTTCAGAGGCAGTATATGTATTCACTTGTTTTAGCGGCTGTATTTTAACAAGCTGTCACTACAGGAGCTGACAAGATGCTGCCGTCAGACTGAATCTGGTCCTGATGCATCAACACCTGGCAAAGCTCCACTCTCAGACTCTTAAGAGCTAATAACACAAAGGCCAGCCGCAGCAGAGGAGTGAAAAGTTTCTGTGCAAAGAGACGAAACAACTCGAAGAAGAGTCGTAGGAATCCATCTTCAAGTTAGGGCTCTTGCAATAAAATAAAAAGATGCTATTGATCCTGAAGTCAGTCTTTTAGTGATTTGCAACAGGTATTACATAAAGGTGCTGCTCAGGAACATTCTTCACACTGCTACGGTCGGTTTCTCATTAAAAAAAAAAAAAAAAAAAAAAAAACATCAGTGCTGATATTTTTGTGCTCTAATATATTAAGTTTCTTTTGACCTGGGAAGGTGCACGTTTAGAATAAATCTTTACGGTACCTGAATTGGACCGGTCTCCAAGTCTACACCTTACATTATTTTAACAGTTATAATTTATGTTTTAGTCAATTCAGACATTTTGGTAAGAATTTTTTTTTTTTGTCATTTTCCATTTGTGTTTAAACCAGCCAATTAGATTTAGCTCTAATGTGACCGTATATACGATAAGCTCCTCCCTGACTTTCATTCAGAGCATTCGAAGTGCAAGAAGAGTGAAACACTTACGTTTAGGTATAAAAACATATCACATATTCTAAAAGTTCTTATGTTAAAGAAATAGTAAAATCTGTAATGGTACAACAATTACAGCTAGGAAGGTGTAGATCAGTGGTGCGGATTTGTGTAGTCTTGGAATGAACTTTATGTGTGTGTGTGTAAAACGCACTACATATTTTATTGCTTCTCTGCGTTTTGTGGCGACTGCCTTAAGAGTGCTTAGTCAACATTTCCACCACTGTTACATTGTTGGAAAGCAACACACCATAAGGTTTATTTTCCCTGCTCAAAAATGACTTCGCAGGAACTCACACTTTCCACGCTTCCCTCACGTTTCGTCAGCGTGTGAATGCGGTTTACAAGAATCCGATGCGAGCGAACACTTGAGTAATTCAGGGTTAAGACTCGTGCTCAAACCCCCTACAGAAGCTCTCTGCCTAATGATCGGAGGTTGCGAGGATCAAATCCCACAGCAACCCCGGCTTCCATATGAACAGCGGTTTGTGAAAGCACAGTCAGAGACGTTGGGAAAACCCCCTCATCCCTTGCCTTGTTGTTTAGAATCTTGGATTTTCTAAAGAGAGCGTTCCTGACTACAGAAAGCTGCCGCTCTTCCGCTGAAAGGTTAAACCGCTCATTAAACAGATGCCTTTGTTATCCGTTTGCTTGGAACGCAGAATGGGATATCACATAATATAACACATGCTCATATCACATCAACACAAAACCCATCACTCAAGTTTATGAAAATGGCTGAAAAATTATTTTAAAATGATTTATAAAAACAACAGATTCACTAAATCTCTTACGGGTTACAAGTCTAAGCTGATGAAACCAAGCGATATGTGCATGTTGAATATGACACACACCATCCGTTTGTCTTTAAAGTAGTACTTGGTTCAGTTGGATTAAATGTTTGACCTTTAACCTGAAAACTTAGACGACACGACTCGGATCGACGGCACAGTTTACGCAATCCTTCCTCCGAACACCTCTGCCTCGTTAAAATCATTCGAATGCTTAACTTATAAGGATTTCACTAGATTTCAGAGCTCAGGGTCCAGACAGGCCGTGTAACCATGGCAACCAGAGCCTAAAGCGAAGGTGGGAGCTGTGAAAGCGTCGACGTGAAGTCGTTCTATCACTGCTTTTCAATTTGAGAGATCCTCGGCGACGGCCTGCACCCTGTAGGCCGCCTGATAGACTAGAACTATTTGAAAGTTGGCCGGCGTTCCCGTGCCGCGGATACAAAGCCGGGGAAGCGGCAGCGATGGCATTAACACGGCTACGTCAAGAGAACAATTCAATCATACGCAGGTCATAAAAATTTATGAGGCTTCAAATGAGTCTAGTTCAGAGGTCGGTCACTTCGACAGAGTCACTGTTTTTATGATGTTTTTTTTATCTATTTATTTTTTATTAAAGTGATAAAATGATGAAGCTGGCACAAACTCAGTAGTAACTAACAGCTACGTTGTTCTAAAATATCTTGTGTTATTGAGTAGTAAAAAATTTAAGGAGCAATAAGGAGAAAAATGCAAATAAATACTCTTATTTAATGTGGTGACTGCAAAAAAAACAAAACACATTTTAAAAATCAAATTTTAATGTTTTGTCACATACACAAATCATACAGTATAATGTGCAGTAAAATGCTCACATGACTGTCTGTGACCTAAACATAGATTAGAATAGAAAGATTACACGACAATTAAAAAATAAATAAATAAGAATTTCCAATAAAACATTTAAAAATTTAATTAGCAATATACTAATTTACAAAATAAAATCGAATTAAAATGGAAATATATAACAATAGACTGTCGCCTTGCACCTCCAGGGTCCGGGCTCGATTCCCGTCTCCGTGTGCATGGAGTTTGGATGTTCTCCCCGTGCTTGGTGGGTTTCCTCAGGGTACTCAGGTTTCCTCCCACAGACCAAAGACCTGCAGATTAAGCTAACTGGCGTTCCGAACTTGCCCGTAGTGTGTGTGTGTGTGTGTGTGTGTGTGTGTGTGTGTGTGCCCTGTGATGGATTGGCACCCTGTCCAAGGTGTACCCCGCCACGTGCCCTAAGCCTCCTGGAATAGGCTCCAGGCCGCCTGAACACAGGATGAAGCGGTATAGACGATGACGATATATAAATTACACAATGTGCAATTATAACCTTACGAGGTATAAAAATGTAAAAATAGAAAAAGGATAAAAAAAATAAAAAAAAAAAGATGTGTGGCTATGACAGCAGCCATATGACTGTAACATTCACACGTAAACCTAAGTGACCTGTGCGATGAAAACACATCTTTCCTTAGTTCTGAATTAACCACATTCAAGGAAAGGCAGAGAATGTGTTATCGCCAGCTGTGCAGTGTTTAACTCTTCAAGCTGCTGTCCAGTTAGAGATCAAACCTTTCGAGAGAGAGGGAGAGTGCTGCACTTCCAGTAAACCAGAAAGAGAAAGCCGAGCAATAACCCGCTCCCTGTTGATCTAATTAGGCCAATAGTTACACAAAAAAAACGCAACAGTCAACGAGGACAACGAGTCAGCACAAGCCGGTTAACCCTCTGTTTAAGTCAACAAGAGTACTGTTCCTACAGCGCTACTTCGGACTTAGTCCCGTATCAGGGCTCCTGTTTCCTTCCTGCTCCATCTAGATCCATTAGTGCGGAGGCCTTTGTCGAGAAGGCGCATTGTGAGGATCCAGGCGGCCGTGTCGTGGGTTTGTTTACGGGGCGGCCGACCGGGACGAACATTACACCGACGGCGAACAATACGGAGCCGAGAGGAACACAGAGCCGCATTGATCCACGGTGCATCATGCCTGCTCAAAAAGGTCGAGGGGGAGGCAGGATCGTTTAACAGGCTTACGGATGTTTGCCAACGGTTAAGATTCAGGATCTTAAAATTAATATCGAGTTGCTGCAGGCGTTTACACGGTACAGTTACTTGTTGAGTATCTATTTCAAATGAGGCAACATGGAGACCAACCAGGCTGCTGCTCTGCTGTGCTCATACTAAAAACTATTCACTTTCCTTCCTCTCATTATAAACCAGTTTGCCTTTTGATCTTTGGGTTTCTCGGATCGGCTATTGAAATTTCCACACCGCATATCAGCGATGTTCAACATTATCTCTGGGGACTAAAACATTCCCTCTGCACTGGGTGTGGAACTTCAAATAACTGGGTGTGGAACTTCAAACAAAATACATTGTAAAAGGGTGATGTGATGTGACACGCTGTAAATTAGCTCATTTTGATGTATAATGTATTTGAGTTATAAACACACACATTATATATATATATATATATATATATATATATATATATATATATATATATATATATATATATATATATATATATTAAAATATTCTGAAATATACTAAACCTCTCGTTTATCTCTCACACACCTTTTAAGAGATCCAAGAGAAAAAGAAAAAAAGACTAACACTCACAGGTCATTCTTTACGAGCTGTTACAGTAGCATATTATTAAAAGGACTAAAAGAAAAGATGAAAATCCACAACAGCCTAATGGGGGTTAACGGTGCCCTGGTGTCCCTTGTCAGTAAGGTCAATAGTTAAAGTGGGAAGTCATCATTTACTGATAAAGGTCCCTGAAATCTTAAATAATCAAGTCCCTAATTGGGGTTCTGTTGCAACACGGAAATATTAACTTAATAACCATAATTTTTCACTGATACCGAGTCTGCTTTACTAAAAAGCTAAAACTCTTACTTATTCATGAATTTATTTTAAATACATATTTCAATGGTAAAGTGTTCATCTGTGAAACAAAATGTCAGGGGCGGCATCCACATTTTACATGCTTTATGGCTGCATTCCGCATGATCTCTCTCTCTCTCTCTCTCTCTCTCTCTCTCTCTCTCTCTCTCTCTCTCTATATATATATATCTCTATATATATATATATATATATATATATATATATATATATATATATATATATATATATATATATATATATATATATATATATATATATATATATATATATATATATCTCTATATATATATATATATATATATATATATATATCTCTATATACATACATACACACACACACACGTGTCCGCTGGAACCCTTTCGCCTCCATGTCTCTTGCATTTTAACATGGCCAAAAGCTTAAATACGCTCTGTTTTCTCATAATAAAGAACTTTAGACACATCATGCGTGTGTGTGTGTGTGTGGTGTGGGTGTGTGTGTGTCCCTCTCTCACTTCAGACCCTGCTGATAAACATATCGAGGTGTGGCTGATGGACCAAGCTATAATTTGTCTCCTTTTAATTCATCTTAAAACTCAATATTTTTGGAAGCCCATCACTGCCTGTATCATGTTACACAAACTTTCATACACTCATTTACACATTATGCCCACACACACCTCGGCAGTGATTACAGCTTGAAGTCATCACGAGTCTGATGCTACGGACTTGGCACAACTGGATTTGGAGCTCGTCTTTCTTTCTTCTCTGTAGGACCTCTCAATCCTTGTCAAGTCTGATAAATAACCATCAAACAGCAGAAATGTCAAGATCTTTCCAGAGACTTGGACCGACTGGGTCACTCAAGACAAGTGTTTCCTGAACCTAATACATTTCCATATTAGCTGTAAGATGTTTCAAGTGTTTTCAAATCATATGAAATCTTTTGAAATGAAAAGGATTTATTTTTTATTTTATAACACAATCTATAAAACTTTTTTTTTTCTGTGAAAATTTCAGTATGCAAAACCTGAAATCACTTGAACTTCTGATAACTCTGCAAGTAGACCTCTGTGTGCACCGACTTCACTCATCCTACTGCAGCTGTAATTCCCCACGAAACACCAGAACACAGCTTCAATACCACTTTATATATAAAAAAAAAATCCCTTGCACAAAAAAAAAAAAAAAAAAAAAAAAAACAACTGATGATGATGCACTGGGATTTAGAAAATATTTTAAATCTAGGAAAACTTTTAAGCTATGTAGTTTTCGTTTGTTGCATGGAAACCTTAACAACATGGTGGAGAAGAAGCAGAGGACTTCACAAACTAATTTTGGTAAAAACATACAAGAGCTGAAGTGGGGAACAAAACATCTCTCTCTCAAAGAAACAAAGAAAGCATCTCTGACACATCGGCAATTGAAATGCTAATAGAAGTGCCAGGTGTCTAGCGCAAAAAAAAAAAAGAAAAAAAAAAAAGTTTACAAGAAAAAACTAAGGAATTAAAAAAATAAAAAGAAAAAAGTAAAAAGTAAGGATGCGTGTTCTCCAGTGAAGAGTACACTTTCTGATGTGAAAGCAAAACAAGGAGGGCAGAATGAACGATCAACTCATCCTCTCTTCACATTTGAGGAAATAAAAATGTAGCTGTGCTGCTCAACCACACGTTTTGGTTGATTCACTCACTAGTGAACTCGCGTTATTGCCACATTCCAGTACAGTCTCCTTGACCTCGCTCCGATGGATTTCCACATGTTTGGGATATTAAAGGAGTTCATGAACAGCCAACATTTTAGGCATGCAGCAAGCGGTCTGATCATCGCTCCAGTGTACTTAGAAATCTTTATACTGTACCTCGATGGTATCCAAGCACCAGTGAAATGTTGGGATGAGTGGCTTTGTGCAGCAGGGGATTATATAGAGAAATAAAGGGGGTGTTTAACCTCATAAGTGGGTTTTGTTATTTTGCACAATCAAAAGTCCCTGTTTGACTTGAACACCCCTCTCATGTTTTGCATGAGCTAAGAAGAAGTGGAAGTTTTTTGTTTCCTAGGTGGTGAGTAACTGAATATATTGGACTGAAAGTTCCTGCAGAGGAAACTCGCGGGGAAGTCACACCGGAGTGCGAGTACAGTACTCACCTGCCACCTCGGTTCAACCTAGAAAGGCACCTACAGTATTATGCAAAATCCACTTTTTAGTCATTTTCAGACATTTCCATGGGTGCGTACAGAAGCAAAAAAAAATATTTTTTGCGGCTGATTTTTGTCCTTTTTTTGTATTGTGTTTACACAAGCCAATAAAATGTAAAATTTTAAATCCACCCCCAAGTGTGACCTCATATAGGAATATCCCCTCCCCCGAGCTTGTTGCTCAGCTCTTTTGATCTACAGTATGGAGGGTTGTGGCTCAGCAGAGAACAAAACAATGAAATGCACAAGCAGAAACTAATGCATGTTCCAAAGGAAAAAAAATCTAAATTACAGAGAAAGAAAAAGAGTTACATAATACATCGTTTTTGTCTAATAGAAAAATACGTTTGTCAGGATGACAAAAACAGACTACATAATTCTGAATCCAAACTGGAGACAAAAAAAAAAAAAAAAAAAAAGGAGCAGTTGTTAACCTATATTTCCAGAGGCTTCAATCTGCAGATTAATTTGCTCCAAAACACTGCAATGGATTTATTTATTTTTTCAGGAGCCTGTGCCAAGCAGCTGCCCATTTTTTATTCAGACAAGACACTGGGGACTGGCGGGGAAATAATGCTCACAGCACCGTGCCTCAAAACTTGAATTCCCAGAAAAATGCTCATCTCAAACCTCGACTGTGTTTCCATCCATGCAACGAGACGGATTCATATAAGCTTAATGTCTGTTCAATTGTCTAAAGCACCTTTTTTTTTCTTTTTTTTTTCTCTGTACCGTGGTGGCCAAGAGTATTAAAACAAAAACGTTCTACGACAGTTCTCCCTGTGCACAAAAGAGGTGATGTCACTGAAAGGTTCTAACATCTCTGGTTGAAAATTTGTGATTACCTTAAAAAAATAAAAAAGCGAAAACCGGGTACGTGATGAGCCATTGGCTGGGTCATCTCTACAGAAACCGGTTGGACAGTGGTCAAGAAGGCAGTAGCAGCCAAGAAACTGTCTTATGATTTTCATCAAGCAATCGAGCAGGAATGTGACAATCACTTGTGTAAGTGACATCAGAGCACTGCAGAAGTCTTTGTGACTATAAACGCTCAGCCGGATCCGGCAGGTAAAGAATAACGGATTTCATACTAAATACTGGTTGTTGTATAGCGATTTCATTGCATTAAATTAATTCTCATTATAATGTCATTTAACGCCATTAAAATATTCAACTGTCAATATTTTTGGCCATCACTGTACGTCTATGAAAATGTGTTTTGGTTTTTTTCTAATCCAGTGCCATCCTGTGTGTTCATTTTCTCAAGCTGTCCCGGGTGCGAAAACACAGCTAATGGTTAATCGGCGCTTTCGTGTCAATCTTAAGAATGGGGATTTTCCATAAAGCTGCAGCCAAAAAGGGAAGAAAATAACAATGAAGTAGCAAATCAACCGGATCCAAACGGGAAAAATAGTGCTATTTTTAGCTGTAGGCAAATAATCGTTAAACTACCATCATTAAAAGACTTAATTAATGATCTAATCATATAATCGCACCCTGACGACGTACGTGTTTATCCCAGGGTGGGGTGTCCTTCAACTGGCTGCCTAATGCTTTAAAAATATCACAGACAGGAATGGACATCGCCAGGCAGTGGTGACTTGCGTAAATGGTGAAGTTATTTTACTCATCAGACAATTAATTTAGGGCTGCTGACTCATTTGTTCCCTCATCCCACAACTCTCTTCTGCCCGACTTTAAAGGGGATCTATTATATTCAAAATAAATCTGCCATTTTTAAAACATTTATATGGGTGGTTTTCCATTTTTGAATAGGCAAATCAGATTCTCCCCCCATTATGACCTCATACACCAAATGACCAAGGCTTAATGCTCAGCTGTACTGAACCCCACCTAGTTCTATACAACTCGAACACCATTTTTAAGAGCTATAGTAAATAAGGCCAGGCTTGTGAGTAGAGACTAACCACTAACAACTAACCTAGCATCCTTTAGCTCCTACATTGAGGAATATTGAGGATGTCCTCGTGATATGCATGTATAGTTCCCTCTTACTTTTGTTCATCAGAAAGGCAGGAAGAAGAAGCCTGAAAATAATAAAAAAAATATATATATACACATTTTATTATTTATATATATATATATATATATATATATATATATATATATATATATATATATATATATATATATATATATATATATATATATATACATATAAATAAAAGGGTTGGGCGATATGGCTGAAAACTGTATCACAATATCAGTGTTTCATATCAGTCGATATCGATAATTATCGATATTTATGACTCATTTAAAGTAAGGACCAGGAGAAGAATATATTACATTTAAAATTGTTATTTTAAACTTAACCTTCCTCTGATCATAGTCCCTACATTTATTAAGACAGAAATGTGAACGAACATGAAAAAAATCTAATAATTAAAATGTAAACATAAGTCTAAAATCACAATGAACACTTGTTCATTGTGCAAAATTAAAAGAAAATGTAAGAAATGCTTAATAAAGTGTAATAAAATAGTGCAAAATGTTCACTTTCTGCTTATGAAGAGGAATCCAGCAGACCAGCACGAGACAACGATATGGCGCAACCAAACGTGATACTGTTACATGATTGCCGTTAGCGTATCACTCCCTACGTTGCTAGGTTACCAGAGAGCGAGTGACTTTGTTAATGCAACTGTCACAGGCAAACGGAGGCGGAACAGAAGACTAGCAGTTAGCCCTTGTAGCGTGAACGGTAAACCCAAACGCGGAAGTAGCGCGAACAGGCAGGATAACCTTGCGAGTTATTATTAGAACTCTCTCACGCCAAGAGCACAATTAAACCCGCGTTCTAGCAACACACACTCAATCAGTACTAACATAAGATCCGTCGAAGCGTCGGAAACGGCATGGGCAGACTCAGTGACTGAGCGACTCTCATCTCCGTTTATGCTTCCTGAATCGCGACCATACTACTTCCGGGTCCTAGTGCCGGTCGCGGAACGGGTGCGCATGACAGCAACCACTAGATTCGCGACCTCTGTTTTCTTCCGACAAAAAAAAAATATTGAACATTCTATCGAACACATTTTTTATTGATATCGATCACGTGTCTTTCACAATACATAACGTTATCGTTTTATCGCCCAGCCCTAATTTTATATATATAGTTTAAAAAATACACAGACATATTCAGTTGTTAAGAATGACCTCAATTTTAAATTCTCTTAAATTAATTCAACTTATGATATAATTTTTTCAATCCTCTCGTGTATTTTATCCATTTTTTGATGTCTCAATAAAAAAAAAATGTTAATTCATAATTCTAATTATTATATATATATATATATATATATATATATATATATATATATATATATATATATATATATATATATATATATATATTATACTAGACATTATTGTTTAAAAAATTCTCGTAATACGGCGACGTAGGGAGAGAAAGAAAAAGAACCCGCTACTGGGTTCACTCTCTTTATTTTGCCTTTTTAATCCTCATTTCCATATGTATAGCATGTAGGATCATGGGATACAGTGGTGTGAAAAACTATTTGCCCCCTTCCTGATTTCTTATTCTTTTGCATGTTTGTCACACTTAAATGTTTCTGCTCATCAAAAACCGTTAACTATTAGTCAAAGATAACATAATTGAACACAAAATGCAGCTTTTAAATGAAGGTTTATGTTATTAAGGGAGAAAAAAAAACTCCAAATCTACATGGCCCTGTGTGAAGAAGTGATTGCCCCCCTTGTTAAAAAATAACTTAACTGTGGTTTATCACAACTGAGTTCAATTTCTGTAGTCACCCCCAGGCCTGATTACTGCCACACCTGTTTCAATCAAGAAATCACTTAAATAGGAGCTACCTGACACAGAGAAGTAGACCAAAAGCACCTCAAAAGCTAGCAATCATGCCAAGATCCAAAGAAATTCAGGTACAAATGAGAACAAAAGTAATTGAGATCCATCAGTCTGGTAAAGGTTATAAAGCCATTTCTAAAGCTTTGGGACTCCAGCGAACCACCGTGAGAGCCATTATCCACAAATGGCAAAAACATGGAACAGTGGTGAACCTTCCCAGGAGTGGCCGGTCGACCAAAATTACCCCAAGAGCGCAGAGACAACTCATCCGAGAGGCCACAAAAGACCCCAGGACAACATCTAAAGAACTGCAGGCCTCACTTGCCTCAATTAAGGTCAGTGTTCACGACTCCACCATAAGAAAGAGACCGGGCAAAACGGCCTGTATGGCAGATTTCCAAGGCGCAAACCACTTTTAAGCAAAAAGAACATTAAGGCTCGTCTCAATTTTGCTAAAAAACATCTCAATGATTGCCACGACTTTTGGGAAAATACCTTGTGGACCGACGAGATAAAAGTTGAACTTTTTGGAAGGTGCGTGTCCCGTTACATCTGGCGTAAAAGTAACACAGCATTTCAGAAAAAGAACATCATACCAACAGTAAAATATGGTGGTGGTAGTGTGATGGTCTGGGGTTGTTTTGCTGCTTCAGGACCTGGAAGGCTTGCTGTGATAGATGGAACCATGAATTCTACTGTCTACCAAAAAATCCTGAAGGAGAATGTCCGGCCATCTGTTCGTCAACTCAAGCTGAAGCGATCTTGGGTGCTGCAGCAGGACAATGACCCAAAACACACCAGCAAATCCACCTCTTAATGGCTGAAGAAAAACATAATGAAGACTTTGGAGTGGCCTAGTCAAAGTCCTGACCCGAATCCTATTGAGATGTTGTGGCATGACCTTAAAAAGGCGGTTCATGCTAGAAAACCCTCAAATAAAGCTGAATTACAACAATTCTGCAAAGATGAGTGGGCCAAAATTCCTCCAGAGCGCTGTAAAAGACTCGTTGCAAGTTATCGCAAACGCTTGATTGCAGTTATTGCTGCTAAGGGTGGCCCAACCAGTTATTAGGTTCAGGGGGCAATTACTTTTTCACACAGGGCCATGTAGGTTTGGGTTTCTTTTCTCCCTAAATAATAAAACCCCTCATTTAAAAACTGCATTTTGTGTTTACTTGTGTTATCTTTGACTAATAGTTAAATGTGTTTGATGAGCAGAAACATTTTGTGTGACAAACATGCAAAAGAATAAGAAATCAGGAGGGGGGCAAATAGTTTTTCACACCACTGTATATCCGGTCCTCCCAATGGCAAAATGAACGCGAAGAAAACAACTAGAAGTGTTTTCCTTGCGTTCGTTGGGATTCGAACGGCAAGAACAAGCTGCATGCAACTTTTTTTTGTCGCCATATAAACACGCAGCCAGACAAACGCACGTCACCAAAGCCCGTGTGAACACTCTCATTGTGTAGAAAAACCTCAGCGCTTGATCCGCACTCACCCGACGCTACAAACGCCAGAAAAACGCTCGATTTTAACGCCCGATAAGAAGCATTTAATGTAAATTGCTCCCATACCTTGGAGGACTTGGGGCGCGTGCTTTTTCCTGCAGACGCTTCTGTAACCTTCATTGCACGAGCGGCTGTGTATCTGTGTGTGTCTTTGTGTATTTGTGCATTTTGTGGTCGCGCTCCTCAATAACGTGAGCAGCCCAACTAATCGATAACGGCATTCGTTGACAACGAATTTCATTATCGATAATTATCGATTTTATCGTTTAGTTGTTGCAGCCCTAGACCGCTGTGTAAAGCCTTCTTCAGCACATTCCAAAGATTCTCAATGCAGTTAAGGTCTTGACTCAGTCATGGTCAATCCATGTATGAAAATTATGTCACATTCTCCTTAAACCGCTCTTTCACAATCTGAGTCTGATGTCATCGTCACCTTGGAATATGGCTGTGCCATCAGGTAAGAACAAAAAACTGTTAATGGAAAAAACCTGGTGACTTAATTGTATGGGCCCATAATTGTTGAACCAACAGAAGCAAACCCAGATCATAACACTATCCTACAGGCTTGTACAGCATGCACTAGGCAGGATGGTGCACCACTTCATCTGCCTCACTTCGCACCCTGACGCACCAATCACTCTTGAACAGGGTAAGTCTGGACTCATCAGACCACATGACCTTTTCCTATGCTTCACAGTCCATTCTTTACACTCCTAGCAAATTGTAGCCTTTTTCCGATTAGCGTCACCGATGAGTGGTTTTCTAACAACTGGCTATACAGCTGTTTAGTGAGTTCTCTTAACAAAATAAATATCTTGTTTCCGACTGAAACTTATATTAGTCACTGCAGTAATTATCCAATGAAAGTCCCTTTGCTTTGTTTAGTCCAGGGTATTTGCGTCATGTCTTACATGTACTGCATGTTCATTGCTGATATATGGCTGTAAATTATTACAGTTCAGGTTATAAAAACGACACGGATGATAATTAAACTGTCAGACAAAATATGAGAAACATGATAGGCTTATACTATAATCCTGTGGTGATGGAGCGGAGATATAAACAATCGCAGATATGAGCCAAGACAGATGGCAGATGCTGATTGACAGGCTTTTGTCCCAGAACTGAATGTAATTATAGGACTTCGTCGTCACTAATATTTTAACCTGAATCTAAAACTACTGCTGCAAAAGGCTAAATAAAAACAATAGATATGATGTAACAGGCAGGAGAATGTCAGGAATATAGGATATCAGAAAGGAAGACATTTGCTTAATAATACTGACAAGTAATATTTTATATCATGCATCACAGCTAAATATATCTTGGTGTACTCTAACTGAATTTAAGAGCCCAGTTTCCTCTAAACGATTTCCCAGTCTTAATTGGTAGAGATGGTTTACTATGATGCATGCACAGAGATCTGTGTGCTGTGAGGCTTTTAAAATGTCCAGACTTGACCATTAAACAAAGTCACATTTGTAGTAGGGTTGTTACGGTGTTGCACTTCATCATGGTGAATGACTGAATGGTTCATTTATTGAAGATTTTTTTTTTTCCAAAAATAATTATTTAAATTTGTTTCCATCTATTACCCTTTAATCATTATATTTCTTTCTAACTCCTGTTGTTCTCATTCCTTTAATGACTGGCTGCAACAACCTCAAAATAATCACACCCCACTGTCTGGACCATGGTAAACATGAGTGGCTGTTTAATCCACTACTTTATTAAAAATGTTACAACGCCAAGGATAAAACCGATAGACAGCTCAGATTGCTGAATGACCAAACCACTGACCCTCACTGACTGGATTAAAACTTTTAATAACAGGATCAGCATCATATGCTGACCGGTTCTCCTCTTTAATTACTTTCTGTTCGTACTGTGCCCAATGGAGAAAAAAATAAAACCTCCGTTTCGAACTGCAATCACAATGGAAGGAGTTTGAAATGTAATGTCACATTTTCCATTAGGCCTTGCCCACTGTGTAGAGAGAGAACTCCTTTTCAAGCAGCAGCTCCACACGTTCAGACTCGAACCCCAGGGAGCTCGGCAGGAGCCACGCCGAGACGTGCACTCGCATCACTTTATGACTAGGAGGGTTTATCACTGTTGTTAAAAATAAAAAAAAGAAATGAAAAAAAAAAAAACAAGTAAGCTAAGACGTGTCCTTTCTCACTACACAGGACAAGGAAGTGAATGAAACACACTCGTGCCCAAGCAAGTTTTAGTTGGTCTTGTCTCGAATGAATACAGATTTGTATTATATACTGTAGACGTATACATTTATGCACTTACATCAAACAACATAAAAATGAGATGGACAATACCAACCTACTATTGGGCTGCATCAAGCAAAGAAAACAACTAAGGAACTGGGTAAAGAAACTTTTAACATATTTATATTATATTATATTATATTATATAGAGATGTACAGTAGCCTAAGTCAAAGTCCTGACCTGAATCAAACTGAGATGCTGTGGCATGACCTTAAAAAGCCAGTTTGTGCTCGAAAACCCGCCAAACATCTCCCTATGTATGATTAGTGGCAAAATCGCACACACCATATTTAAATATATACATATTAAATCCATTGTTTCCTCTGAAGTAAAAAACTTGGTGAATGCTTGGGTTGGATGCTGATGCCCTCAGCGTTTCCTCAAATTTATCTTTGATTTAGTTTACACTGAACTTTTCAAAGTGCAACCAATACCAAATAGGATGAGCCCTCATACGCGACACAGCAAGAATGTGTGTTTACTCTAAAGCATGTCTAGAGCCTTTTTTGTTGGAGACCAATCCTGGCTTTAAACTTTTCCACATTGGGCTATGTTTATGAATAAACTGTTAATAAACATGTCCAGATGACATCGCAGCACTTCACAACCAAGCAAGGCTACACACAGTAAACTGTTGAACAACAGCGACGCGACCGTCAGTCATTTCCTGTAGCTGTTTTATGAGGCAAGTAGACAAAGTCTTCAGCCAGACATGCAGTAGGCAAAGTCGTCTTACAAAACACGCTGAATGAGAAGGCCTTTCGGATTCAATCCGAGTTACCTGGATTTTGCATGGATTACGAGTAATTCCTAGTCGAATATCAGCAACAAGAATATAATACTGACACACCGGTGATTCGAGTCACTCTCTTTCAGTCGTTTCCTCCAGGTTGTACAATTTCATCCGACCTCTAGAAATAATTTAGACTGGCGCGTCTAGGTGGGAGTAAATGTGTGAAGAAAAATATTCCCTCCACTTCTATTGAAAGCTTTAGGAACGCTGTTCTAACCACAAACAAACATGAGGACTGGGTTAAAGTGTCATCACTCAGGAGTCATAAAAACACTGTCGGTAAAAACGGCCTATGATGAACACAACTGAGCAACGCACAAACGTGCACGCAAGAGCACATGCAAAGGGCATTTCCATGTCATAGCAACAGAGAAATCAGAAACAAAAGGATACACACCCCATGTAGCAGCCAAGGGTGTTACTTAGACCTGAAAATCTTGATCTCATACAAGAGATTTCAAGAAAAGAAATGAATAAATGCTGAATTGTTTCAGAAATCGATGAATAATTTTCAGAGAAGCATGAGACCGTAGTTACTGGGAAAACTGTGTGCTTATCTTGGAGCCGCTTTCTTTCTTTACGCAGTTGTATGATTGAAAATCCTATTACCTCACCGTTCGGGAGAGGGGCACTGCTTCTCAAAGCCTGGGATTTGTAGGCGATAAAAAAAATAAAATAAAAAAAGCAGCCTAAAAATACGTTCTTCCCATACATGGAAAAAAAACGTTTGTGGGGTACTAAGCTCCCATTGCAAAAGTACAGTACAGCATGAAATCTATATAAAACCTCTGGGTCTGGTTCAGATAGTTAACAGTAACCAGAACACACACACACACACACACACACACACACACACACACACACATCATGCGTGCATAAATACAGATCTGATTCGATACGCACTCAGTCACTGATGGTGCGCTTCTTTGTACAGTATATTAATTTTCGATTTCTCATTTTCTACTTTCGATTTGGATGAAACCTTCCTGATGTGAAAAGTTATCACATCTGTTCCACAATATTTTTATTTAGAATTGTACAACGGTTGATTCAGACCGAGTAACCTGATTGGATGAAAGGCATTACACGATTGCTGAGATGGAGACGTTTAACTATTAGTTGTCACTGATCTAAGGCTACGTTTCCACTGCCAGGTAAATGTGACCCAATTCCGATTTTTTGCTCATATGTGACACATATCGGATATGTTCTATGTCCGTGTAAACAGGAAAAAAACGCATGCATTCCGATATTTCGAGATCGGTTTCAGGCCTCCTTCATATGTGGAAATAAATCGGATATAAATCAGATATGTGCTGATGTGATTGCCGTGTAAACAGACAGATCGGATTTCCTGAGGCATTGTGTTCTGTACGTCATTAAAACTGCGACTTCTTCGCGGTTTAATGACGTAATGTTAATCTCCGGTGGAAGCGCGTGTGGAATTACAACATCGCAGGTGACGTGGAAGAGGAAAAGAACAACACCCTCCCCCCCTCCAACACACACACGCCTTGTGTTAATGCTTATTTGGGCTAAATAACATTAAATCAGTATTTGATGAATAAACATATGTGCAGGCTGCAATTATGCCGTTTTTTTCTCTCCTCCTCCGTTTTAAAACCATGGTGCGCGAACTTTGCATATATAGCAGAAATAGCGTTAAGCATATTTCACCTTCTTCTTTCTTGGCCAGTGTGTAGCGCAAGAACCTCCCTTTAAGTATGCGCGATGTTTCAGATGGTATGGCGAGTGTAAACACGTGAATCGGATATGAGTCAGAGTTAAAAGAACGTGTAAACAGACGGTTAAAAAAAATCAGATATAGGCAACAAATCGGAATTAAGCATCGAGACCTGGCAGTGTAAACGTAGCCTAAATGAACCAGGCTTTGGGGTCAAATGTTCTTAGAAACCATCTTGGGGCCTTAATGTGAAAAACGCCCTCAGTGTCCCAGATCCCTAAACTATTAGCTCGTCCAACCTGGGACCGATTTTTATACTGGCTGAGAAAAAGAATTTGCAGTACCGCAATAAAGTGTATTGTGACACAATATAACCAAATATAATTATATCCGCTAATTTCCCAGCCCACATTAAACCCCTCTTAAGTCCTGACTCATAAAAACCAAAGCTTCTGAGTCACTATTCTCATCATTCATAAGGTATAACAATTTCAAGTATGCATCCCACCATCAGTCACAGTAGTTCTTCCACGCAGTCATTAGGAGCAGGAGATGGAAAATCTCTACAACGCACCAAGACACAAGAACAAAGCTTAGTAGCTTTAAGCACAGGCAACATTACTATCAGTTTACAATAACACAAGCAAATTTGTATGTCATCACCGGGCCTGTTTTTAAAATTTAAACTAAAATACTAAAAACCAAGAGCACACCCTGAGGAGTGAAGTTAAAAGCTTCCGATGCTTTTCACTTGCGCCTCATCAGATCTTTTTCTCATTTGCATATGAAATGTGATCCTTTCAGTTTGAAGCCTCTTAAAGATGATGCAAGACGAGTTTAACAACACCAGGGTTTCCTGCAGACACCGATATCCAGCCTAGTGACTGACACCGACTTTGCTTCCAGCGCAAGCGGCTCCCTATGGCATATGGTTTCTCAGTACAACATGAGCAACAGATATTTTGGTCTATGGTGTCATCAGTAGACAGACTAAAAATAATTGCAGTACAATAAAAAAAAAAATAAAAAAAAACCATGATTGATTTATGTATTCCAGCTTTTGTAAATCATTTTATGAGTTCTTGATTTATTAATAAAATGATCATAAGGATAAGCGGCACGGTAGCTTAGCGGTTAGCACTGTCGCCTTGCACCTGCACGGTTCAATTCCCATCTCTGTGTGCATGGAGTTTGCATGTTCTCCCCATGCTTGGTGGGTTTCCTCCGGGTACTTCCAAGATTAGGCTAATAGGTGTTCGTAGTGTGTGAATAAGTGTGCAAGCGTGTGTATGTGCCCTGCGGTCTATTAGCACCCTGTGTCCAGGGTGTACCCCACCTCATGCCACAAGATTCCTGGGATAGACTCCAGGCCCGCCACAACCCTGTATATAGGGTTAGACAATGAGTGCGTGAGGGAGGGAGTGAGTGAGTGAGTGAGTGATCATCATGAGCTCCAATAACTTACAACATTTAACAAAACATCCAGATGACCCAGAAATGTTCGCCAAGAATCCACATGAGCCACACAAGATCCAATTCAACACACGCCACATATATACATTATATTACATACATATTATATGTAGACCAATCAGCCATGATCTGAAAACCATTAACATTAAAACCACCTAGGGTTTGGGTTCCCATTGTGCCACCGTAGTGTCTGCTACCGTAGGATGGTTCCTTTGGGTGCTGTGGGTTGCAAGGTAGGGCCACCATGGATCGGAATTGTTTGTCCCATGCATGCTCGGTTGGTTTGAGATCTGGAGAATTTGGTCGAATCAACAACCATGAACTCTTTGCCTGCCAAGCCCCATATGTAGCATTCACTTTTTTTGGTGGTTTGTGCTGCACTGGCGTTTCTCTGGGATCAGGCTGGATGGCATTAGGTGCCAATGATGATATCACCAGTTTACTGGCATATAAATGTTAATCAGCGTCATTCAATAAGAGAAAACACCTGGGTAAATCTATTGTTGGAAATGTTTATTAAAGTTGGGTCATACAGTTCACGTCAAAAGTGTGGATTTGTTTTCTACATTCTATCACAATACTGGAATTTTCAAAATTATGAAATAACATGACATAAAGGTAATTAAATAACAACAAAAGTTAGTTGTTATTTTAAGACATGAAGGTCAGCTCTTCTGGAATAGTTCTTACAAGAACAGTATTCTCAAGCGCATTTGCAAATCCCATCAAGTACCATGATGAAACTGGCCCTCATGAAGACCTTCCCAGGAACGCAAGACCAAAACGTATCTGTGCTGCAGAGGAGAAGTTCATTTAAAGTTAGCAGTCAATTAACAGCACCTCATATTTTGGATTCCTTCCGTATTGTTTTACAATGTAGAAAGCAATAGAAATCAGGAAAGACCATGGAGTTGGAAGTTGTGTCCAAACTTTTGACCGGTACTGTATCCAAAATATCCACTTCAGTATAAAGGCAAATTTAACACCTGTACCATGTGGATTAAAGTGACTTGCATGCAATTTACATTTAGCACCGTCCAGAAAATGTAATCTATGGCAAAAGCTCACAGGGACCTAAAACAAATCAAATGCAACTCATCAATGAATAAGTAGCTCAGCTACACTTCTACCTTTTATAGGATGCCATTACGGTTATCCAACTTGAACTTCTAGTCTTATATGTCTTGATTATTCTTCTTAAAGTTATTAATGCACAACAACACGATCCTCATGCCATGCAAATCTATGATAATTGCTACTTAGGAAAAAACGTACTCAGACAAAATAATACCTGGAGTCATGAAGGAAATTCTCACGCAACCAAAGCGTTCACGATACACACTGAATCAGACAGGCGGTCAGAAAATGAGCTCCGCTCAACATACCGGAGAGCAATTTCAGCGAAGTGAAAGGCTTCCGGGGATTAATTTGTAATGGATGCGTAGGTGTGTAGAGAGCGCTTATGTTGTGATTGGTGGCGTGTAGAAGCAGCGGGCCCGGCAGCACTGAGATCAGTGCTACACTGCTGCTGTCCTTCATCTGTCCACCATCAGCTCCAGAGTTTAGCCTCCATTACCAGCAGGAGCATTTTGAAAATCAATTCTGCGCCTCACACAAGATTCATTATGACCTTTAACGAACAAAACAGACTCTAAGCGTTTCATCTAACATTACTCAATTTAAACTAATATTTGTCCTCGATAATTCACAAATATGTTTGGCAGTTCTCCTTTTGCTGTCTATTTTAGGAACACCTGTACACCTACACTTTCAGGAAATGCTCCAACTGCAAACCCATCATGGGGCAGCAGCATAAAGCTCAGATACAGAAATCAAGAGCTTCAGTTAATATCCCCTTTTCCATTGCTTATAGCATTTTTCTGGTGCAAGTTCACAGGGAACCTGGAGGCCATCCCAAAGAACTTGGATGAGCTACTACTGTGGTTTTCGTTTGCTGGTTCTAAGAACGGGGATCCAAATCTATACAGGTCGCAATCTGACCAAAACTGCATAGTTAAAATTTGGAAAGCCTTGGAAAGAAAGAGAAACTAGCTGAGAAACAGAGACGATTCGTTTAAAGTCGTATAAAGCTGTCTAAAATGTAGAGGACAGTAATGGCTCATATGGTTAAGGTTCTGGTAACTGTTCAGTAGGTCAGGGGTACAAGCCTTAGCAACACCAAACTGCCACTTTTGGGCCACTGAGCAAGGGCTTATAAGCCATTTTGACTCTCAGGTCTGGATCTTGTCGTTCAGTGAGAATACAATAGTTACGGGCTCAAGAACCGAGTCCAAGACCACCTTTTCAAGCAGACTTGCATACTTGGGCATGCATCTGATCAAATATGGAGGCCAATAGGTTCTGAGCATGGAAGTAGACTGTTGTTTAGACGAGATGTCATCAGTGCCATTGGTCTCACCAAAAACCTCTTTATAGCAGGTACCAAGTAGATGCATAATACCCACCTGCTGTATCGGAGAGTAGAGGGGAAGCATACCTGACACCAGGTAGGAAAAATATAACGTGAATGCAGAACAGAGGCGGAGTGTGGAGGGGGAGCTATTGTTCCTGGCCATGGTACAAATAAATCAGGCTTAATGTATAATGTACTGGGATATGCGGGGGGGGGGAAAATAATAAATTTCACTGTGCTGTAAGGTAGATGTGACGAATAATTGGACCTTAATCTTAATGAGCTCAGGTTCTTGGATAGAAAAACAGACATAATCCTAAATCAATTGACCTTGTAATCAGATTCCAGCTGTCAAAATGTCCAGGATGCTTTGGTGTAGCAGTCGGTTTAAATGGAGGATTTAAATGGAATTTTCTGCCTTTTAACTTGGACACAAGGATTTAGAATGGGAGAAATGCACTTCTAATTGAAATGCACACAAGAGAGAAACCCAGAGGTCTGTGCAGTTTTTAGAATGAACTACATAAAAAAGAAGATATAAAAACTGCCCGATTAGAAAGGTCTTCCCAGACTGCCACACGAAGCTGGTGATCGTTAAATGCGTCTTTATGTTACTGTTAACCTGAAACAGCTGGAAGCAGCCACCTCCTGTACCAGCTGTGTCTGTTGCCATGTTTAGTTGATAAACTAATTGCAGAATAGTGGTGAGAATAAGTGAGATGGCTGTGGAGAGAGGAGGGGGATCTCAGCGGGACTCCTGTCTCTCAGTCAGCGGGAACAGGGTGGCAGATCACTCTCTGAACGACAGCAGGAAATGCTTCGGCAGTTCATCTGCCCCAAGAAACTCGCGGAGCCACAGAGCTGCCGTGTCATTGTTCCTGTTAGTAACAGCAACTCCAGACGTAGTGCTCATATAGAACAACGTGTTCGCTAATCTGCACCATGTAGAGCAAATCAATCAGATACCAAAATAAATAATATACTGTATGCATTAAATTCAAGCGATATTGACATACAAACCTTTCACCTTTGTCCTAATATGACTACAGTGTCAATCCTTCAATTAAATGCTTTCTTTCCCTTCTAATCACATGGATACGTTTAGTTTATTTCTAGAACAGAACTCAAACATAAGCCTTTTATAGCATGAGCCAGACAGCAAAGGGGGGAAAAAAAACCTGTTTCAAACATTTGAAAGAAAGGAAAGGCAGTAAATTTGACACCATATGTTCCTCTGACAGAACCATGTTTCCCTGGAAGCAATCTGTCAAAGCTGTGCTAATAAACCCAGCAAGTGTCCCGTCTGATCCCATCCACTTTCAAATGACTGTTTCTGGACAGGCCATCTGATGCAAGAAGAAACTCTGGATTTAGAAGAGCATAATTTCCTGATCGCTCATTAACAGTGATAGACGTATACCTGAATGACTCAAAAACAAAAAATCAGCAATTGAATATGATATGATCCATCAGAGGATCATTCGTGACTAAAAAGCTTTTTGAAGGAAGGGAGATTGCACGTTTGATTCCCGGGTGGTTCTACAGCCATCTGTGCACCCAGGAGTCTAGAGAGCAGACTGGTTGTGATCTCTTGGGGGGGGAGGGAAGGATAGTACACTCGTTCTCTCACATCGATCATTGTGACAATAGGTAACCGTGGGTGTCTGTGAGCTCAGGCAAGCGGATGGGGCAGATAGGAAGGAAGCATGTCAGAGTCTTCACCCTCCCTGGTGGACGGCTGTGATTGACGGCTGTGATTGACGACGGAGTGCTGTAAAAGACGAATGGGAATTGGACACTAACAAGTTAGGAAGAAAATTTGCATTCATTATATTACACAAGTGGTGTTCAAGTCAAACTGGGACTTTTGATGTGAAGAACAGAACACACTTATGGGAGTAAAAAAATCGTTGTTTCTCTGTAAGGCCCTGCCTCCACTAATGCACTTATCCCAGTGTTTTACTAGTGCCTGGATATCATCAAGGTTGAAAGTTTTCTAAGGACACCGGAGCCATGATTAGACTCCCTGCTACACGTCTGAAATTCTGGCCTCCCAGGAACACCTTTAATGGCAGGTGAAATGGCTTGGAGCCAGGTCAGGACTAGGGTTGGGTATCGTTTGGGTTTTTTTCGATACCGGTGCCAAATCGATACTTTGAAAACGGTACCGGTGCCAAAACGGTGCCTGAACCGATACTTTTAAGCCAAAAAATTATAGTGGATGACTCAAGAATTAATTTTTATTGAACAAAAAATTTTATGCTTAAAATTTAACAATATATTAAAAGTTTAAAGTATATATGAATATGTAAGCTTAAAATTTTAGCAATTCTTTTGCAGAAATTTCACCATATTTGCCTTTTCTGTCAAAATACGACTCCTTTCCTGACTTATTGCCCTGCACAGGACATGCACAGCCTTCTTTACAATGGTAAATGGGGTCACTGTTGTAGTACTACTAGTACTAGCTGGAAAGCTATAATTATAAACAGAATCCATGTTACATTAGTTTTTTACAAATCGTTTGACTATTTGTTAGCATGAATGCAAGATTTGCATTTTGCTATTAACATTACATTATCCTACTACTAACCTGCGGAAAGTCTGCTGTCATCATCATAATCGGTGACTCCTTTTTGCTACAGTTGGTGTGACTGGGACTGAGGGTCGTCCACACTGATAGCGCCAGCTGTTGTCCGCAAGCTGTTTAACACGGTGCCTCCCTCTGCTTTTAACTTTATTCCGTCTGCCCTCGAATGTTTCATTAGATTTGACGTGTTTCCGCCTTTACACGCAACTGCTGTAAAACATTTGCTGCACGTCACGGTGCCGGAATCCTTTCTTGTGAAATACAGCCACACTTTCGACTGTTTAGTTTTAGGCATTCTAACGAGAGTTGTTTAATTTAGCATGCTAAGCTATCGGTAGACCGCCTGCTGACGTCAGAGCGAGTGTAACGTTAGTTACTGCATTCACGCGCATGTCGGATGGTCTCTCATTTCCGGATGATTTGTGCTTTTAATTTTTTTATTTAATCTAATAAACGATTAATCTACAAAAATATATGAATCTAGAGAACAAATATTTCAATCGACAGTTCAGGCATTTAAGTGGCACCGAAATTCGCGTTCTGTTTCGGTCCGGTACATACCGGTTCTATAGGTACCGGTGCCGTATTGGCACCGCGTTTCGGTACCCAACCCTAGTCAGGACTGTACAGGGGATGCGTATTGCAGGAACTCCCAGCCGAGTTCCTGTAATGTCTAAGTGGTGTTTGGGAATGACTGTGTGTACAGTTTTCTAAGCCAGATGCGTCTATTCCGCAAGTTGGTGACATGTTATCCGTCGTTTTTCAAGAATCTGACATTTCACTTGCTGAATGTTCTCTGGATCGTAATTCACGGATGTATAGTCTTCTTTAAAACGTTTGCACCATTCAAATGTTTTACTGCTGCAAAGAGTCTCATCACCACACTGTGCTTAAAATGTCAATCGGTTTTTATGTCTTCATTGACAAGAAATTTCATTACAACGCCCCTCGTAGAATTTTTTTCCAAACCATGGCTCAACTGCACATGTTGCTAGCAGGTTTGCAAAATGGTCCACACTGAATTCCTCAAGATAAACATTATTTAATGCAAGTCATAATGCAGGGAACTTACAATGAAGAACAGATCTCATAATAATAGAGGAGATGTGATGAGAGAGGTGAACTAAGGGCAAAACCCCAGTTCTATGAATGTCTGGTTTTAGACTATACAGTATAACCGTATATACACACTGTATATAATAATAAGTTAAAGAATCCTTGCCCCAGAATCATTCAAGTAAAATCATGGAGTAATGTTATCAGTTGAACCAGTCGTGTTGTTCTGCATGAAGTCCTGGGCATAGACAGCTTTCACACCTGATAGTGTGATGTTGGTAGAATGTGCCCAAGTTTGATTGACATGAACCACAGATCACTGGTTGCTGTAGGATTAGGAACCGGATCTCTGGAACGTTCAAGACTTCACAAGAAACTCTGAGCATGAATGAAAATGATAAAAGGGCATGTGTCAAAACCTATAATACACATAAAATGTTATTGGCCAATTATTAATGAATAATAGGATTCTAATCATTTACTGTAAAACAAAGCTGTGCTGTGATGTACTTGCCATTTTACACTGGCCATTTTAACAACATTAACTACCAATCAAAGACAGGTATAATGAGATTTAAATGACTCCTCCTCACTTCCAGCTCTTTCAAAATAAAATTCCTCCATGCCATGCACTGTGGCTGAAATCTATACAGCTGGATTTGGCAGGAGGATTTCCGTCATCCGGAAATTGAAAGATTCTCAGTAATCTTTAGTAATTGCTTTGTTCTGGTCAGGGTTCGTGGTGGATTCAGAAACTATCCTCAGAAGGCTGGACGCGACGAGGGAATACACCTTTGCCAATACATCTACAAACATGTTTAGCACATGGGAGGAAACTGGCAAATAGAAGAAAACTCGCACGGACATGGGGAGAACATTTGAATTTCCGTGCATTCTATAACTCGAGCTCAAGATCTGCGAGGCAGCGATGATACCCAGTGTGCTAGAATGCCATAACCCTTTAAATTGACACTTCTAAAAAAAAATAAATAAATAAAAATACGCCAAAACATTTCAACAAATACTGATGAGTGAAGAATGGACCTAACATTTGGAGAGAGGCCATTCCCAAAGCAAAACATTCTGGGAGCTGGGTTGGGAGCAACTGGCATGATGGCTACAAATCTTTTCAACTCCTCTGTATAACTAGATCATTCTCTGCTGCCAAGATTTCAATGAAAACCGAGAATGAAACTGAACCGCTCAGAGGAGAAAAATCTCCATTTCAAACTACTCATTGCTGCAAGGGCTGTCCATGAATGCACACAAAACAATACCTGAAGTTCTTGACCTGCATCTTTTTATGCACACCGCTGCTGTGATACGATTTGCTGATCGCGTGAATAAGCAGGTGGACAGTATCCGAGTCTTTTATTTTTTTATTTTATTCATGGGAAATGGCTGTTTGAAGTCCTAAATGGTAAAAAAAATTTAAATAATAAAAAAAAAAAGATATGAAAGTATTAAAAAAACAAAAAAACATTATGGAAACAAATCATTTGTAACAAAGAAACAAATCATATGAAAAAAAGAAGAACTGTGCAAAATTGTCCCAGAACACTTCAAGTGCACCAAATTTCTTTTGCGACGCTTTTATTTTTGCATGTTCTTTGCATTTGCAAAACATTTACATAATGTTCGTGTTTTCAATAAGGCGTAGTGGTCAGGGGTAAATCAGCGGTTAAGGCATTGGACTACGGTTCGGAAGATCCCAGGTTCAAACCCCACAACCACCAAGTTGCCACTGGTGGACCCTTGAGCAAGGCCCTTAACCCTCAACTGATCAGATGTGTAATGAGATGAGATAAAAAAAAATTTTAAAAACATTTTAAAAAATGTAAGTCGCTCTGGATAAGAGCGTCTTCCAAATGCCTAAATGTAAATGTAGTGGTGGCTCAGGTAGGTGAAGTTGCTGATGAAAGGTTCAAGCCCTGCCACTGCCAAGTCACCACAGTTGAGTCCGTGGGCGAGACCCGTGACCCTATACTCAGTACAATTCAGCCACTGGATGCAGTGCTGGGCTCAAGCCTGGTTGAATAATTCAGAGATTTGCAACATCCGGCGTAAAAACCTGTGCCAGATCTCGCAGATGAAATGATCCGATGTGCCAACCCAGGGAGAAGGGACAAAGTCTATGGGAAAAAAAGTAGTTTTTAATAGTTTCAAAACCTAAAAGAAATCTAGCTGCTTGAGATAAAAATCAGATAAACAATGGTGCTTGGGAATCAAACTAAAATGAAAACTGTAGCACCTAAAAAGCAAATTGAATAAAACTGCAATATACAATAAACTATATACAGTACGATTCAGTAATGAAGCATGACGGTTCATGTAGTTCATTCATATGCAAAAAAAGAAACAAAACTTTAAAAAAGAAAAAAGAGACAGAAACAATAGTGACGAGGCATGCCAAATAATCACGAGCCTGCCAGGAACAAACAAAACAATACTAAGCATTCATTACACAAAACCTGGTCCGTAAAACACAGAAGAAAGAGATCGATTTGCATAAAACAAATAAAATGAACAGTGTTTAGTGTTTAAAAAAAACTAAACAACTATTCATTACATGATCTACAACTATAAAATGCAACTGCTAAAACTGAGAAATACCATCTACAGTATACTCTTACTAATACACTATTTCACCAGTGTTGGGGAGGAAGTGGCATTGTTTATCTAATTCCAGGTTCAGTAAACAATATGGCCTCCCACACCTGTCTCTATAACCATATCGTATGTACAGTAAGTACCCATACGGGTCAAGAGCTTCAGATAAAATTCCCATCAAGCATCAGGAACATGATATCTCAGGTATTTCGCCAGTATCATGGTTATTGGTGCCAGAAAAGCAGGTTAAAGAGTCTCCAGATCTCCTGGGATTTTCATTTCTAGAAGTTCAACAGAAAGGGCCACTGAGGACGGTTTTGCAAGTGGAAATGTCTTGCTGATGACAGAGATCAGAGGTGAACGGCCAGACCGGTTCTAACTGACAGCTACCTCGTATAAGCTGAAAGATCTCTGAACACGCAACGTGTCGAAACCCAAAGACAGATGATCTACAACGGAAGAAAACAACGTCAGGTTCCACTTGCCAGCACAGATCAGGAACCTCAGGCTATAGGAGGACAAAACAGGACAGGTGAAAGATTGGAAAAATCTGTCCTTGCCTTTTAAAGGTAAGTACACCCCGGTATTGAATGTTTTGCCAACTTGAGATAAGTGAAAATACTTTCTCTCTCAAAAATCAACTGGGAGAAAATGTTTGCCCATTGTTCCATGCAGAATTCTCTCAACTGTGAAATGTTTGAGGAGTTTCTTACACATTTTAAATCCCCCACAATGGGATTCAGTTCTGGGGTTCTGACTAGATCATTTCTTCCTTTTCAGCCGATTCCCTGGTGAACATATTTATGATGTTGAAAGGTCCACTTCTTCAGCGGCAACATTTTGACACAATGGCCCTACATTCCCTGTAGGATCCTATGATCTGAAGTTGGAAAGGTTCTGAGGCAGCAAAGCAGCCCCAAACCATAACATTTCCACCACACCACGCTTTACAGTCGCTATGCTGTTCTTCTGATCAAATGTCGTCTGTAGCTTTCCGCCAACATGCCTCCTGGTACTTTGATAAAACATTTCTATATTTGACTCATCTTAGATAGCATGTCGTTCCTGAAGGCATAGTCCTACATTTGTCTAGATATTCTTAACTTAACCAAGTTCAGTATTGCCCAGATGTTCTTTTCGAAAAAGCAAAGGCTTCCTCACCTTCTAAGCCCTTTTCTAATACTAGAGGCAGGCACTTTTACATTAACATTGGCGAAAACAACCTGCAGACCCTGTGATGAAAATTCTTGTGCTCCTAAAGACTTCTTTTAGTATCTTATGGTCTGTTCTAAGGGAAGGCTAGGAAGTGGTACTGTCTAAAATCTTCTCCACTTGTAGATCATTGTTCGGACAGTATAAGGATTGATTTCCAATATTTGAGAAATCTTCTAAAAGCCCATCTCAGGCTCAAAGGCTCTCCAACCATCTTTCTGAGGTCCTTAGAGCTCTTTTGATTTGGCCATGATAACCTAGACTTCAGTATCAAAGTCCAAACAAGACCAGATATATGAGGCTTAAATAAGACAACTTCATCACAGATATTCTCTCTCTCTACCTCATTTTCATTTGCAACATTCGAGGTACTGGTGTAGGCTTACTGTCTACCTTATCAGGACCACATCTATACTTGAGAATTTCAGAAAAATTCCAGATCTCCTGGGAATTTCACACACAGCGGTCCCTAGAGTTTAAACAGAACGGTGTCAAAAAAACATAAAACATCAGGTGAGTGACAGTTCTGGAGTGGAAATGTCTTGGTGCTGAGAGGTCAGAAATCATTTCAAGCTGCTTTAAGTCACTCCTTACAACTGTAGTGAGCAGAAAAGCAATTCAGCACGAATGAAACATCAAACCCTCATGTGGATTAGCTATTACCAAAATAAATAAATAAATTAATTAATTAAAAAGTCAGCCAAGAACAGGAATTGGAAGCCACAGTGAAATCTGATGCCATCATACAGTTAAAAAAATTAATTTTTTGACTGTCCAGTACTGGAGGCTTTCGATCACTAGTACTAGTACATTTTGTCAAAATCTTACAAATCACATTTGCTTAAATAACTTTTCCTAATCTAGCAGTCATATGCTGCATACAGACATTTATAAAACAAACACAATGCTAACTAATGAAAAAAAGTCCACAGCTGATTTCATTTACCCTAGATCTCTCCTACATTATATAATCTGCTCATTCAGCGAAAACGAGGCAAGATCACAAAGACACTTCACATCTTTATGCAAGGTTTGCTTCACAGACGTATGCTTGCTCAGAACTTCATTGCAAGTAAAAAAAGGATTTCTGCAGGACTCATAAATCCTAAACCCATGTGATCTCGCACACATCACTATCCTAGACAAAGGACAGAAATGCCCCAGGACAAGTATTTTATGAGCAAACAAAGGTCAGAATGTCAGACACTCCTGCTTCTCATATGACTTCCTGGGATAAGTATTTTAACACAGCGCCAACACTCAGAACAAGTACTAACCAGTAGAAAACTCTAAAAAATAAATAAATCCATTAGCAAAAAACACAAATGGATACATTAAAACTTTCACATTTATAAAATGTGCATGATGTGTCTTTTTTGAGCCAACGGCACTTACCTACATTACACAGCTACTGTAGTAGGACAGATTCCTGAGCAAGCTGTAATTAGTGCCTTATTGTTTGCAAGGAAGAATACTTCCTAATCATAGTGCAGGATGTGAGATTTAGAGGGAATCTAATTAAAGGAGGCATGCAAAGCCGACAGAGTGGGGTAACACATACACACACACACACACATACATACATAACATACATAACATACACATTTTCTTCTCCCATTTTGTGCAAGAAAAAAAAACCTGAGCCACTTTCAGTTTTGTTTTTTTAAAGCAGCCACCACTAAGAGGAATGATAAATTAAGGTTAATTGAGGTTTAATGTCTATTTCACATTTTACTTCCTTTTACTACGTCTTCTCTAAATCTTCTCTACCGCTTTATTCTGCATTTAGGGTCGCAGGGACCTGGAGCCTATCCCAGGAGACTCAGGGCACGAGGCAGAGTACACCCTGGACAGCGCACACACACACACACACACACACACACACACACAGACAGACAGACAGACAGACAGACACACAGACAGACACACAGACAGACACACACACAGACACACACACAGACACACAGACACACAGACACACAGACAGATACACAGACAGATAGACAGACACACAGACAGATACACAGACAGACACACAGACAGACACATGTTTTAATTTCTTTAATAGGCAAAATATTTTATGGTGTTGGAAATTGGTAATTCTTTCGGGTGGCTGGAACAGATTAACTGCATTTACATTATTTCCTATGGGAAAAATACAGAAATTTTGCCTTAATGACGCCGCCAGAACAGATTAAATTTGTATGCCGAGATACAACTGTGTGTGAATATACAGTATATGGTAGCTAGAGAGCTTTTTTCTAAGAGAAGCAGGAACCATGTCAAGCCAAGCAAAACACCACCATTTCCCATGAATCATGCTATTTTGACCAATTTGAAAAGATCTGCTTATTAATAAATGTGTTGTTACTAATCCTTGCATCTAACGAGGCTTCAATTGGAACTCGATGCAAATGTCGATAAATGTACAGTAATATCGAGTCTCAGTACAAGGCGCTCGAAATGCTGACCACTGGAAAGAAAACAGATTATATTTGTCAGTTTTCAGCTTCCTAGCAGTAGCATTCAATATCTATAAGCTCTGCCTTATTTCTGTGAGGGACAGCTAGAATAAAAGGGGAAAGAAAACTTTCCTCTCTTATTTATTTAAATGTTATATATAACTTAAGTGATAAGAGAAAGTAGCTGTTTATTCCAGATGTTCCACAACATTTACTCCAACTATACAAATAAAAAGTGGTTGCTTAGTGGTTAGCACTCTCTCCTTGCACCTCCAGGGTCTGGGTTCAATTCCCACCTTGAGTCTGTGTGCATGCAGTTTGCATGTTCTCCCCGTGCTTGGTGGGTTTCCTCCCGCAATCTAAAGACCTGCAGATTAAACTAACTGGCATTCATAAATTGTGCGTAATGTGTGAACTCATGTGTGGGTGAGTGAGGGTGCATGTGCTTGATAGATGGCACAGTTAAACACTTAACACAAGGATGTACAGCTTTCAGGAACTAGATATTATAAATGCCTGTTTTGATTCCATTCAACTTTTAGACTAAATGCTTTTTCCAGTATGTGACTGAGCTTTAAACGAATGGGTTACAAAGGAGAGCATTAAAATACTGTATTATAAGCGCATGAAAGACTGAGTTGCTTCCAAAAAAAAAAAAAAAAAAAGAAAAAACCTCGAAACTCATTCACCTCGGTTTTTCAGGGCAGTTGGTGTAAATCAATCCAGTAGAGCGAGGACAACAGAAGCCTTTATATATACTGTGTGTGTGTATATATATATATATATATATATATATATATATATATATATATATATATATATATATATATATATATACTGTGTGTGTATATATATATATATATATATATATATATATATATATACTGTGTGTGTATATATATATATATATATATATATATATATATATATATATATACTGTGTGTGTATATATATATATATATATATATATATATATATATATATACTGTGTGTGTATATATATATATATATATATATATATATATATATATATATATATATATATATATATATATATATATACATACTGTGTGTGTATATATATATATATATATATATATATATATATATATATATATATATATATATATATATATATATATATATATATATATATATATATATATATATAAAAGGCTTCTATATAGAGCTTCTCTGCTTTAAGTTAGATCAAAACAAGATTATGTGAATTATTATCCAAGTACCAAGTATACATGTAGCACTGTGCATGGGATGAGAGACAAATGCAAATGTGATACCAAGTTCATAATGCAAATACAAGCAAATTTGCCTTCGAGCTTCTTTCTGACTCCGACAGACGGACTGGAATCAGTGGGAGGGAAGCAAACAGCTCCATCAATTCACTGCTGCGGTAATCCATCCAAAGGGGGCAGAACAATCAGCCAGTCGATAATTGTATAGTGGAATGGATATCAGATCAGCTCTTCTCTCTTGGAGGAAGCCGGCACCCGACAACCCCGGAGCCGCCTTTGTCCATGCATGTATGCTACATCGGGACGAATCTCAGAGCATCTCGCAAACAGACGGAAAATATTTGACATGTAAATCATACATCAATTGCACAACTGAGGTGCTGCGTACTTTCGCGGGGAAGCCTTCGCTCAATCGAACGCTTTTCAACTTGTGTAATTATCAGCCCTAAAACAGATCGTCTCCGGGCACTTCATCCGATATCCGATCCACAATGCAAGTATTGATGTGCTCTTTGTGAACAGCAGTGTGAATAGTGTGTATTCAGTGAGGGCTTACACTGGGCTGGAGAGCAGCTGTCATGTTGCACAACCACTCACGCACACCACACAATGCAGGCTGCACCAGTGATCGCTGGCTTTAACTGTTTACTTTGTCATTGTGTTCTCAAGGTGTACAAGATAAACAGGATACACATGCACTCAGTGTGTTTACATAACCCTCAGGGTGCTTTCATGCCCATTCGTCCATTTGCAGAATCTGATAAAGGTGAAATTGATTCTTTTGGTTCACTTGGTTTATGGTGCAATCAAGTTTCACACTGAACAGAATTAAATAGAGTGAAAAAAAAAGGTTGGCTGATAAATTTGATGGAAACTTTTGCCAAGAGTGCATAAATACAACGAATAAAATAGATACACCGAAACAGCCACACGCTTATTCTATGACAACATAAGCACTGGGAATGCATGGGGAATGTCTTGGAAGACAATTCTTTCAATTTCCCACTGCCGAGATAGGTTCATCCCGGAACATAAAAAAAAAAATAATGATAACCCGGCCATTCAGTACATTCAGGTCGTCAGCTGCCACTTGTAGTGCCACATCACATTGCTGGTCAGGTCTAGACTCAACTGAAGCAACCCCAGATCATAACACTCAAGTCCAGAGGCTTATACAGTACAATGGGCACTTCATGCACTTTTGGTTCTTCTTACCCTACCTAACGCAGCCATCACCAATGGGGTCAGTTTGGACTCATCAGACCAAGATTAACTTTTTCCATTTCTCCAGAGTGCAATCTTTATGCTCCCTAGCAAATAGTGCTTTTGCATGTAATGTCAGACCAAACTGGTCACTATACTGTCAGAAAAGTGTTGTATAGGGGAAATGCCCTGAACACACCTGGGACACAGTTTTATTAGTTTCCCACTAACAAAAAGAAAAGATACTTATGGTTATCAGCTGTCTAAGAGGGTCAAGAGGCTAATCTTAGACAAGGATGAGACCCCATTGTGATAACTGGTGCTTGTGTATGAGGCAAGCTCTACGGGTAGGGGGTTAGAGAGGGCGGTGCCCCCTCAAATAAATCTAAATTTTAAAATGTTGAGAAAGCACATGTTAATATCCTCACAAAATGAATATATTACAAGTTGATAAATTGATCTGTGGTAGCGGAAAAATCCGCCGAAAAATAATAAGGTATTAGATTTCCCTCAAGTCTCAGTCCCTCCGCTGCGTGTAGACATAATATGAATTGTTCTATAGCCCATCTGCTTTAACTTATTTTTTTTATTATTCATAAGACAACCTCAGTTTTGTAAATATTCTAGTTATAGTGTGTTAATTCTAACTTAATTAACATTAAACGATTAAACGTTTTTGAGAATTTGACCATCCTGCTAAGATAAATGTTATGTCGTTGCTTGATAAAATCTAGATTAAGGATATTTTATTTTTCAGTTTCCCCCGTGAGGGAT
Organism: Channallabes apus; assembly: GCA_030522415.1. Classification (NCBI taxonomy): domain Eukaryota; kingdom Metazoa; phylum Chordata; class Actinopteri; order Siluriformes; family Clariidae; genus Channallabes; species Channallabes apus. The sequence goes on from CM060118.1 coordinate 15,823,510, forward strand.
TGCCACCTTATTGTGGTCAGGGGGTTTGCGTGCCTCAGTGGTGACCTTAAGAGCTATACCAGCAGGAGCTTAGTCTTCAAATGGGACACCCAAGTTGGACAGGTCTGAAGGTACAGGCCTGACAAAGTGCAACCCACATCTAATCCATTCCTTTTAAACGAGTCTTTAACATGACTCAGAGGAACGAGTAGTCTCGGAGAGTAATTAGTTCATTTTCTACTGGCCACGCATGCGCAAAGCCTCCGTAGGTTATGGACAGGAAACAGAAATAAGTCTTTTCGGTCTGAATCGTTTGGTCTTTTGTCAGGTAACTCCCATAGACGATATGCAGTACAGTACACAGGAAACAGAATTGACCGGTTCTCAACAAGTCCCGATTCATACGTTCTCAGACTAGAGGATATGAGAGGTGAGCTGCTCATTCTGTTTATCATAACATACATGTCCTTAGCTGCATTGTAATATTTTCATTACTGGAACTATAGCCAAAATTTTGGTATGTAGATGTGTTGGGGGTCTGTTAACATTTTATTTTATTGAAGTAAATGATTAAAAAAAAATTATTATTATTCAAAGAACCGAGTCACTTAAATGATTCAAACTTCCCATCACTAATATACATGATGTAATTGTATTCCATTTACTAATTCCATTACATTCACATTATTAAACCTAGCATTTGACATATTGTTAATGTTAAGTCCCTGATTCCTCAAAGTGTAAATTAGGAAGATTCGGTCAGACAACACAGATACTGTGACAGGTGAATATGCAAGAAAGGAGAAAAATGGATCAGAAACGGGCAGGTTTTAATAACGGAATGTAAACTATGCTCATATTCTGCTTAATCAGTGTTTCGATTTGATGGATGGTAGAACATCATTAAATCCCACCTGATGAGAGAGCTGTAAATATCATCATATCGTAAATCTGCCAATGCACTGTCCTTGAATATGTTGTAAAGGACAGCTGGAGTCTTATAAAATCGTTAATATAAGATGACTACAGTTTCTCGACATGCAGCGTTCTCTGCTCTTTTGTTGTGTGCTCAGTAAAATCTCAGTGGATAAATTCAGCCAATGATTCATCATTATTTGGCTTAGTGGTATTATCTGTGGCAGTAATGATTACCAGACAAAATGTTCAGATTGTGGTGCAAAGGTTAGCATGAGCTGTAAAAACTGCATTTTTGCAGTGACACAGCTACAATAACCTGCAAATACATGTTACATTAATTTTCTTCATTTTAAGTGGCAGGATGACGGGATGAGGCAGAATTTTGACAGGATGCGGATGGGTCAATCACCAGTCCCCACCCCATATGATATCATCATGACACCTAGGTGCTGATTCGATTAATATTGCAATTCCTTACGTACCACAATTTTATAAATATCCTGATTCAATATAATTTTCCCCCTGATTTTATGAAAATTTTAAACTTTTTGCCATGACTCAAAGATCTCATGCCTTAGCATTGTTTAACAGCATCACAACTGGACTGAAAATGAGTAATTAAATATAGTCCATTCCTTATAACATTATTTTTCTCACTTAAAAGCCTATGGCAGCATTTAAATAATATTTGAAGTTATTTTGCATTAGAGCTTAACATTTAACTTAAAAGTAAATTTTACAAAAAGCTACAAGTTAAATGAGCAGCACATATCGGTCATCCTACATAAACACACTTAGCAAATAATTCCCTCCTATCACACAGGTTGGAAATGTGCAAATAGTTCTGAGTGTACCAACTGTAGATTCTAAAGAAACTTTTACTGCCTCAAATGCCTCCGTAGTATCGAAAATCAACTTGAAAATGGACATGATGGACAAAAAGACATGAAAGACATGCATGACTTCTAATGCGGACACTGGGCCTCTAACATGGAAATTCTTCAAGACTAATTTGTGCTTATGGTGTTTTGAGATTGGTGTAAGTGTGTGTAATGGTTGGATTTGCTCACACAGTTTGGAGGAAAAGGCAGATTGGGGGCTTTTAACACGCAAGATTTATGATCATGACAGACAAAATGCGTTGTTGCACCACTCTGAAGCTTATGCACTCGGTACAGAATTGGTTACATCCGAGGCTGTAAACTGAAAACCAGTATATATAAAATCCATTTTGAAGTCAGTTTGGAGACACACAAAAGAATCGAGATTTATACAGTGGCTTGCAAAAGTATTCGGCCCCCTTGAACTTTTCCACATTTTGTCACATTACAGCCACAAACATGAATCAATTTCATTGTAATTCCATGTGAAAGACCAATACAAAGTGGTGTACACGTGAGAAGTGGAACGAAAATCATACATGATTCCAAACATTTTTTTACAAATAAATAACTGCAAAGTGGGGTGTGCGTAATTATTCAGCCCCCTTTGGTCTGAGTGCAGTCAGTTGCCCATAGACATTGCCTGATGAGTGCTAATGACTAAATTGAGTGCACATGTGTGTAATCTAATGTCAGTACAAATACAGCTGCTCTGTGATGGCCTCAGAGGTTGTTTAAGAGAATATTGGGAGCAACAACACCATGAAGTCCAAAGAGCACACCAGACAGGTCAGGGATAAAGTTATTGACAAATTTAAAGCAGGCTTAGGCTACAAAAAGATTTCCAAAGCCTTGAACATCCCACGGAGCACTGTTCAAGCGATCATTCAGAAATGGAAGGAGTATGGCACAACTGTAAACCTATGTAATGGAAAAATCATATTTTAATTATGTATTAATTCTGATCCTTGAAGTAAGTGTGTCACGAAGACGTTAGAAGTTTGAACTTGGTTGTCGAAGCTTAGAGACAAGGCCGAGAACAGAATAGAAACAACCTGATTGTAGTTGTCCCTGAATAAATGATAAGGTATGGACATCTGGTCTGGGTCAGATAAAGAGTCATGAGTTTGAATGTAGGAACTTCATGTACGGGACGTTGATTATGTTAACAGAGATGTTTGTGTATAAAATAGGTCAGCTAGAGAAAGAGATCACCCTTTCTCTATGCTGCAACTGTTTGCTGTATGAGACTGGTCCTTCTGCAGAAGTTTAAAATAAAACCTTTGTTACTTTGCTCTTACCCAGTGTATGGATTACTTGTCTTTATATTGGTTTCAGAATTTCCACCACAACTACCAAGACAAGGCCGTCCACCTAAACTCACAGGCCGAACAAGGAGAGCGCTGATCAGAAATTCAGCCAAGAGGCCCATGGTGACTCTGGATGAGCTGCAGAGATCTACAGCTCAGGTGGGGGAATCTGTCCATAGTACAACTATTAGTCGTGCACTGCACAAAGTTGGCCTTTATGGAAGAGTGGCAAGAAAAAAGCCATTGTTAACAGAAAACCATAAAAAGTCCCGTTTGCAGTTTGCCACAAGCCATGTGGGGGCCACAGCAAACAAGTGGAAGAAGGTGCTCTGGTCAGATGAGACTGCCCAAAATGCAAAACACTATGTGTGGCGGAAAACTAACACTGCACATCACTCTGAACACACCATCCCCGCTGTCAAATATGGTGGTGGCAGCATCATGCTCTAGGGGTGCTCCTCTTCAGCAGGGACAGGGAAGCTGGTCAGAGTTTATGGGAAGATGGATGGAGCTAAATACAGGGCAATCTTGGAAGACCTCTTGGAGTCTGCAAAAGACTTGAGACTGGGGCGGAGGTTCACCTTCCAGCAGGACAACGACCCTAAACATAAAGCCGGGGTAAAAATGAATGGTTTAAAACAAAACATATCCATGTGTTAGAATGGCCCAGTCAAAGTCCAGATCTAAATCCAACCGAGAATCTGTGGCAAGATCTGAAAACTGCTGTTCACAAACGCTTTCCATCTAATCTGACTGAGCTGGAGCTGTTTTGCAAAGAAGATTGGGCGAGGATTTCAGTCTCTAGATGTGCAAAGCTGGTAGAGACATACCCTAAAAGACTGGCAGCTGTTATTGCAGCAAAAGGTGGTTCTATAAAGTATTGACTCAGGGGGCTGAATAATTACGCACACCCCACTTTTCAGTTATTTATTTGTAAAAAATGTTTGGAATCATGTATGATTTTCGTTCCACTTCTCACGTGTACACCACTTTGTATTGGTCTTTCACGTGGAATTACAATAAAATTGATTCATGTTTGTGGCTGTAATGTGACAAAATGTGGAAAAGTTCAAGGGGCCGAATACTTTTGCAAGCCACTGTAACTGAATTTTTCCCCCATTTCTCGGAAGCACCTTAGGTTGATGCTATGTTATCAGTTTAGTAGCTGTAAATTCAGTAAAATCATCATGATAACTGCAGGATATAGAGTTTGTGACTTGACTTGCCTTATAGGTTGTAAAGTTAATTCAGAGTAAAATGGCCCTCTGTAAACAAACTGATCTAACACTGCTGTGCTCAGACACACACTGATCAGTTTAGTGGCTTGTATCTACAAAATGGAAAAAAAAAATTACAGATTCAAGATTCAAGATTCTTTATTTGTCACATGCATAGTTATACAAGTACAACACGCAGTGAAATGTATCCTGAACCGCTCCTACTTTGTGCAAATAACAAGAAACAAAAGAAATAATCTATAAATAGAAATAGAGAAAAAAAAAAAAGGTGCAAATGTAAACATAATAATAAAGTGTGTATCTGAGCAGGATAAAGGTGTTAGTGCAAGTGATGCTTACAGTCCAGCTTACAGTCCAGACTAAAGTGGACTACAGCTAATAAAAACAATGAACATGTCCTACAGACACTAACTGGTGACCATAAACCCTTACGCAGCTAGTCAGAGAAGTACACCCTAAGAAAATACATGAAAACCCGTCCATGAATCTAAAGCATGAGAATCTTATTTGGAACGAATGTTTGAATGATTCACACAGCGATCCACACCATGGCTGCAGTCTTTGGCAATAACACTACTACAGATATGAGCGACATCTTTATCTGTTCGTCATTTCAATTCACACGTTTTCAGCATACGTTAAACAGAAGATCCATACTTTCGGTAATTTTATCATTTAAGGAGTAAATTAAGAAGATAACACAATATTTTTTCGGATTTTTCTGAAGGCCTTCAGCCAACACAATATGCTCACAAAATTAGCCTAAGTGTTGTAAAACTTAGACAGAAATATTCAGGAAACACGCCCTAACACCACGACACAGTGCCATGATTTTTCCACAATTATTTCCATCACAATTTGTTCTTATAACTCGGACAGTAACAGGAAAATGTGACATTCTTAATCCTCAATTTATTCCTTCATCCGTAACTCAGGATATAATTATCTCATGCTGCATTTTTTGAGGCATCATGGATACTGTGATATTATGGTGATATGTTTTAAAGTTCAAAAACATAAAAAATACATTATATAATCAAATTTGGATTATTATATGTTATAGGAGAATTAATGATAATGATTATTACTAGAGAGAGATACTACTGGTAATATGGTCACAGTTATGGCAATAAACACCCTTGGATGTTGTCCACGTGTTCTGCTTCTGAATGGCTTACAGACTGCTGTCTCATGCTTCGGCCATCCAGGGCTTTACACAGAGAGCAGATTTTGAGTGATCACACAGATCTGATGAGATGGATGAACGGATGGATGCTGAGTCGTTTCGGATTGCCACAAGCACTTCGAAACCAAGCATTATGCAAAGCACTATTACGTTCAACTGTTATCTAAAAAATTTAAGTTTATAAAACTGAGGAGCGACGGAGTTTTCGCCTGCACTTCGCGTGCCATAAAACTACTTTCTTTTTATATTTCTCTACCTGTGCGTTTTTGATTTTTCTGTAACGTCAGTGCTCACACTTTATTTTGAAGAAATTCGATTTTTATAATCCTGTAGTTCTTCCATTTACTAAATTTTTTCGGGGGCATCTCTCGAATTCGAAAAATGAAGTGTTAGCTATGCTAATTACATGCTAATCTTATGCAACTCCAATTTAACATCACATGGGAGTCATCACTCAGCTCACTCAGGTGCATCAGGCACTCACCTTGCTCATTTTTCCCCCTTGAAAATTAAGAGAAAATGTAAGAGAATGTTCCTGCATGTCGCTCGATGTTTATTTTTCTACCTTTTCAGTTCTCATCAGTTATTTTTGTATTGTTTGAACACCATGCGCTCATTGCACACAAATCTGTGCACCTACATGATCATATACAGTGTCATGGAAATGCATCTCATCATTATTATTATTATTATCATTATTATCATCCACCCTTTTGGGTTTGAACATAAATGTAGTTAATGCTGTCCTGCAATTTAATTTAGCAGAATTTAAGAAATATTTTACCAGGCATCTTCAAATATCATTATAAAATATTACAAAAGCAATGTTTCAGAGGTTTAGCCACCAAAAAAAAAGATGAAGCAGTCCAGGTTTCAGTGCACTGTCAAACATCACTACAACATCCTCTCTGTAATCCAGCTCGTTTTCAAGCAAAGGATGTAATAAAACCCCTTACACATTACCTTAAGAGATCGTATGCTACATACCAGCATTAAACACTAGTTAAGAAGCCATGGAAAATTATCTGGAGCTATAATGCATAGACATTCAAAGGAGCTTGTGTGGCTTGTGTTTCATCGCACCGCGATTGAATTTCGCCGTTCTGCACATTCCTCTGCTGTTTCATTTCGCCGAGCACCGTATTAAATTATACCCTCCCCCCGTATTAAACACTGCTAAGACTTTTGAAGAAGAAGTAGTGATGCTTCTTCACTTAAAACAAAGATAATTAACATCACCCTAGAGTGACCTTCATAAAGCCGTTTCTGTAGAACAGGTTTATGATTAAATCCTTTCAGGGGATTGCATTTAAGTGTGTGGATTGCATGAAAGCCTCATCAGACGCTACTCAGCCTGTAGAGTTGTGGACAAGTGCTAGTGCAGTTGCATCATAAAAATGCATACATAATACATGAGCTCATGTCATGTGGCACCAGTTTTAGACATGAGCGATGGCCTTTTTTTGTGAAGAAGTCATAGAAAGTCTCTCTCAAAGCTGATAAACAAATTAAGAAATGCATAAATCAAGGAAAAGTCCTAATGGTGCCAGGATGGTCACGAGAAAAAAAAAAATAGAAAAAAAGACAATCTGCTGATTCTAGATAAGTTAGTTGAAACTTCCTTTAACAGCTTGATTCTGATAATGAGTTATTTAAATGTCACTTTGGATAAAAGCAACAGGAAGCTGAAACTGGTGGTCAGTGGAACTGTGCTGAGTGGAACTACAATGCGGAAAACTAATCAATGCGCGTCTGTTCCAGCAAACAGCTGATTGTACGATCTCACAGTAATACACACCATATGATGCTGCTGCCATCCAGCATTCTAAACATTCACACTCACTGCAGAACTTCATACTGTGCAGCTCAAATAAGACACACTGGACACAAGGTACACCAATCAGCCACAGCGCTAACACCATCGCAAGATGAATTGAATAACGCGGATTATAAATTAGCCAGGGGTAGCTCAGTTCGGAAGATCCCAGGTTCAAACCCCACAACCACCAAGTTGCCACTGTTGGGCCCTTGAACAAGGCCCTTAACCCTCGATTGCTCAGATGTGCACCGAGATATAAATGTAAGTCGTTCTGGATAAGAGCGTCTGCCAAATGCCTAAATGTAAATGTAATTATATCCCAGTAAACTGGTGACGGGATGCTGAGCATTGTCTATGTTTTGTCATTAAGCATTGTCATTGTCCAAGGCTTGTCTATGTCTGTGGGGAGCAGAGACCAGTGTGTCAGGTCAGATCCCACAAAAAAAAAAAAAAAGGCCAGCACATAAGGCTGAAAAAAAGGTTCATTCGCAGCGGAGGTATTAGTACACCCAATGCATCATAGCTTTCTGTGTACGAGGCTCAGCAGGCAATGAAGTGAAGTTCAATGAAGTCAAGGTTGTTGATCCGGCCTTGAAATTCCCCAGATCTCAATCCAAAAGCAATCCATGGGATGTGCTGGACAAACAAGAGCATTTTCACATTAGGCACATGACCGATTTGGACTACGCCCATGATCGATGGCTCGTCACCTTCCCATTTCCCAAAATTACATGAGAGTCAGCAATGATGAGTGAATAAATGGAAATCTGACTCAAACTCTTGCAACATAACGGTGTAAAAATGTACACGGATTTCTTTAAGCTACACCCATATCGCTTAAAGTAGATTATTGTCTACATGTAACCACTTTATCTGCTCAATATGCTAAATAAACCAGTGAGGAGAAAAATATTTTGTCAGTCCTTATCAGGTCCAAGTGACCATTTTATAGACAACCTTACTTTATTCCAAGACCACCATCTTTGTCCCTTATTGACCAAGTGCTTTGAAAATAAGCAGCACCTCTGACAGGCTGTTGCTGTACTCTGAACTTACACGAACTGACTACTAATGCAAGAGAGCGTCACCCTCTTTACAGCTGGAAGTTACCAGCTAGCAATCAAACTTGTAAACTAATTAACGTCCGAGCACTAATAGGAAATGGGAATGTTTACCGGCTCCGTCTGGCATTTTTCTGACATTAGTTTATGTCCTGCTGCTTTTTTACTCCAGCACTTTCCATCTCTCTCTCTCTCTCTCTCTCTCTCTCTCCTCTCACCCTGTGCCGAAGGCCCTGCCACACTCGAGAAGCAACAAGACGTTTTATGTTTCAGAAAGGACTAAGTACTTTAGTCTTTTAACAAGACTAAATATACACAAGAGTTCAAAAATGTGCATGGAGACGAAACCAAATTATAACCTCACTCACTCGTCGTCTATACCGCTTTATCCCTTATACAGAGTCGTGGGAGGCCTGAAGCCTATCCCAGGTTATGGCATTGAGGCAGGGTCCACCCTGGATGGGTACCAATCACAGAGAACACACTCTCATTCACTCACACACAGACGGGCAATTTGGGAATGCCAATCAGCATGTCTTTGTACTGTGGGAGGTAACTGGAGTACCCGGAAAAAACCCACCAAGCACAGGAAGAACATGCAAACTCCATGCGTACAGACCCGAGGTGAGGATTACAAACATTGTGTCATACATGTACACTAGACAGCTAGATAAACGAAGATTTGATGGTAAAAAAAATAAAAAATAAAAAGGTGAAGCCTTGAACAGAGGAACACCAAAGAGCAAGCTGTTGCATCCAGTGCTGGCAAGAAGGGTACCAATACTAAAAAAGAAACCCACTCATTGCCACAGAGTGCGAAATCATTCTCAAGATAAAGTACAATAAAGTAAGGGAAATAAATAAATAAATAAATAAATAAAAAAAAAAAACCTGCAACAAAAGAGAAAATAACAGACTATTGGCAGCTTTGGAGAACAGAATACCTCAAATAGTCACAAGCTGTTACACACAGAGATCTTTAGGATGTACAAGATCTGACGTAGAATTAAAAATAAAGGTGCATATAACAGTATTTATTGCAAATGCTGCATCATGCATGACATTTTTTTGGAATACATGCAAGTGGCATACAAATTAATACACACAAATTCAACACTGGTGTGAAATGCTATATCTTGTGATTATAGAGTTTGAACATTAGCACACAGTGTACTTTTCCCCAAACTTCTCTGAATTCACTGAACTGTAGAGCAAGATTATTTCTTGCCGAGTTGCTCCGTGAGTGTGTGTGTGTGTGTGTGTGTGTGTGTGTGTGTGTGTGTGTGTGTGTGTAACATTTAACCGGCTTTGGTCAAACAAACAAAAGACATCATTGGTTTAGAAATCTGCTGTTCGCATAATCCATAAAGAAATAAATGGGATGTTTAAGGGACGAAAGAATAAACAAGCGTCAGTGTGCAAAAGAAATCGACACCAGCAAGTTCCCAAATGGAGTTTGTAAGAAATACTACACCAGTCGATACCAAACTTATCGACTGAGAGTCCATCAGTAATGCTAGATGATGACCACGTTTCATATTACTGGCCTATATGATGTCATACTACACTGTACACTGAATATGCCACTAGCTTAATGTTTAATATTCACTAACAACATTACTTCGCTCTAGATCTTAAAGTGGTTGGGTAGCTAGGAGTCTGCACATATTAATGTTTTTAATAACATGACAACACAATATCAGGTAATAGATGTTAGATATTATACAAGCTGCGTTCAAGTCAAACTGGGACTTGTGATGTCATTTCCCCTAAATGAAGGCATAAAACCGACTGACATTTACAGAAGATTTGAAGCACGTTACAGTGGTGAGACTCTCGGCTGCAGTAAAACATTTTAAAGGCGGCCATATGTCCGCGAATGACGATCCTGGCTGAGGTGGCTCTGAGCCAGCTGAATTCATTCCCTTGAATATTCAGCAAGTGAAAATCCTTGACAATCGACGGATAACTTGTGGCCAACTTGTGGAAGAGGCGCATCAAGTAGTGCTAACTGTACACACAATCATTTACCAACACCATTTGCACACACTGCAACATCTCTTGTACAGTCCTGTCCTCGCTCCAAGGCATTTCCACATGTTTGGATCATTAAATGAGTTCCTGGGAGGCCAGCGTTTCAGAAGGAAAAGCAGGCAGTCTGATCATGGCACCAGCATACTGGGGGGAAAAAAAAAAATCTATCTTGATCCAAGCATTAGTGAAACACGGTGCATTAGTGGAACACAGTGCATTAGTGATACTGGGGATTAGATACAAACATAAAGGAAAGATTTTACTGTCATAGTAGTGTTTTGTTAGTATGACAATCAAATGTCCGAGGTATATCAATATTTATTATCAATATATAACCTTCAATTCTGCAAAATATAAGTGAGAATACATCTCTACCTAAAGATAGGTCTAGATCGGAGCTTTGTAGCTTTCTCCTCTCCGTCTCTCTCACCTCTTCATCTGTACACTCTGCTCAAACACGTCAGCTCCCAAATCTTCAACTTTCATGACCATACCACCACCATCAATCCACACCACCGTACTTGTCACCTCATATATTGCTAACTAGCTGAGCCTAGTCTCTGCTGTCACTCAACTGTATCATACTGCAGCCGCAATGCATTCAGAAACATTTTGCTGTCTTCAATACAGTACATCCTTGTTGTATTTCTCATTAATGTGACGTTAAACATCAGTGGAACCTGGTGAGAAAATAAGCGTTTGTTCTTTTGTTTTGGAGCTAACAGTGAAACTCGATCGGTATCACTTAAGGGAGATCTGATAAAACAGTCCTTCAGATGCACTAGCTGTGACACAAGAGCACCACTAACTTGTGAAAGGAAAAAGGAAAATGTGGCACCAACCCAACAAAATTTGCACCCAAACAACTAAATATACCATAAATATTTCAACATAAACAATGTGTTTAAGAAATGAGAGTGAGGAGCATTTCCTTTTTTTCCCGCCTTCACCTGACACCAATGTGTTACTCACAAAATGCAAGAATTCATGTTTTCTAAATATATTGGATATTTAAAGTGTTATTTTTTAAAAGCTTATTCTTAAAACATAATAAGAGCTGCACAATCAAATCATATAAAAATCGACACAGGAGCAATTATTTAATCACAAAAGCCTGTAATGCACTACATGTAATATACACATCGTCAGGAATTCATGCAGAACTTAATAGTATAAGCATTTTTTAATAGGTGCTAAGCAAATGCTGGCAAATACCATCTTAACATTATAGTTGGTGTCATTATTTGTTGTTAACCTGGATAAATATGATAGAATACAAAATGGTACAATAGGTGAAATTGTTACATATATCAGTTTAAACTGGCATTATCACAGTATGACTTCACAGTTTATGAAATCGTGCAGCCCTGTTAAAAAGTTGACTAACATGAGTCACATAAGGCTAGCACAGTTATAGCCATGTAAAACTCTTTCAAATAGAAGAACATGATGAATTTTGTGCAAGTTTTATTCTCGAATAACAACAGATCACTTAAAATAATATGGTTTCATTCAGAACACGACAACTAAAAGACGACAGTACTGTACAAGTAATGTTCATTTTGAACAATGTGCAAATTTTACTCAAAACAGGAAGTAGCGGTCATGTATGATGACGAAATATGATCTTTATCCGGGCGAGTGTAAGGTTCAGGAATGAAAAGCTTAAACAACATGAGCGAGCTGAACTCGTGCCACATATTTATCCTATTGCTCTTAATCTGTGAGTTGATCATAAGCGGGTTCTTGGAAAGGCTTTCAGTCTGGATGTGAAAAGTTTGGTATTCGAGTACAGTGTATTTCACTTACAAGAGATGATCATCAAATGTTTCCACTTAGAGTCATTTTTAGTTAGTAGACTGGTCATGTAAAAGGAACAGGGTCAAATTGAACTTTAATAAATCAAAAAGACTAGGAGATTTATTTATTATTATTGCTCTAAATTTACACTAGTCACAGTAAAGGTTATGATAGTAAATGCTGACGTATGGAAAGTCCATGAATAAGTATTAAAGACACACTCAAAACATTGATTTGCATATTTAAGTAATGAGTGTAATATTTGACTGGGTTGTTATGTTGGTATGAAAAATAATCATGTATTGAGTTACAGGCTATAGAAAGTTTCTAGCAGAGGCTCTCCGAGCAGAAAGCCGAACACGACCAGGTTTTTTTTCTCTCCCCGAAGTAACGTTAGAGCCGATACTTTGTATCTCCGTTAGCTCGGTTGCCGCTTTTATGTTGAACCTTTATCGCTTACAGAATGAAACATTGTATATTGAGATGTCCGAGTACGACGTTTTAAGTCAAAGTCGTGTAAACAACACGGAAATGTAAGAAATATCTGCCTTTTCTGCGTACAGTCGGCTAGCGCTAGCTGCTAGCACTGTGAGCAGGATTCAATCACAGCACAAGGCTGCGGAGCTCGGAAACAGTAACCGTGGAAATAACACCAACACTCCCGACTGTGACGACCGGTAAAGTTACTACATGCTTCCTCGCATGTGGAAGAAGTATTTTAAGGTGAAACCAAGAGCAAAACAAAAGGAGGAAAACATAAACAGAAAAAGGAGAGGGAAAAACAGAGCCGGGTAGAACCAGGCGTGCGTTTCGTTTCCCCCCTACATGCCCGTGTTCATCATTAGCAACGCGGCGAGAGCTCGTCCTACCTTCCGATGTAGCGTTGTCCCTGAATAGAAATAATACGCTATTCCCAGGATCCAGAGCACCGCGAAACACAGTAATATCCTCGATTTCCGGCGCATGGCTGCGGGTCTGGACGCACTGCTTCACTGGATGGCTTCGTGTTTCGGTGTTAAAGCCACCCGCTCGTCCAGGCTACGTGCTTCACCGGAGCTTCAGCGCTCTCTGTCTACCACTAGTTGGGCAGAAGAGGCAGGAAACGGCCAACATCACCGGGTTAGAGGGGAAAGGGGAGCCGACTTTAACCCAATCACACGCGGCAGAGCAGCAGGAGGAGGGCGGCGACTTACCCATCCACAGCCTGCGGGCAAACCGCCGAGCCCGGAGCTCATTAAACCCCAATCAAACTCGGTATTAAACAACGTAACTGCTCGGAGGGAACTGACATAATCAACACGACACAACGAGAAAGCATTGAATAAATCAACTCAGTTTTATAACGAATGAATGAATGAATGAATGAGCAAAAGTTTCACACTGATTGATTTCACACTTCACTGCATGTTAACAAACACTGGTATAATATATATTAGATAATTTTTTTAGTGGTTAGCCATATGGCCTTGGACCGTCAGGGTCTGGGTTCGATTCCCGACTCTGGTCTGTGTGCATGCAGTTTGCATGTTCTCCCCTTGCTTGGGGGTGGGGGGAGTTCCTCGGGGTGCTCAGGTTTCCTCACCGCCTTGTGCCCAAAGTCTCCTGAGGTAGGCTCCATTCTCCCACGACCCTGTACAGGACATGCCGGATAGAAGATGAATGAACGAATGAATATTCAGGATAAAGACACCCAGGTATATTTCGACAGGTGGAATATATTGGTTGATTGATTGATTGATTGATTGATTGTTCCATCCATTTTCCATACTGATTACTGATTTTGTGTAGGGTTGCATTGGGCTTGGAGCCTACACAGGGAGCTCAAGTCACAAGAAACCCTAAATGAGGTGGCAAACCATTACTGGACTCAAGCACACACAGACACACACACACACTCTTACACCACAGACAATCTGAAGCACCATCTTTGCATACAGTATCTTACAAGACTGTGGGGGAAACCTGAGCATCCAAGAAACTCACAGGAGCAGCATGCACACTCTACGCATTTTTCAGATTCCAGAGTAACAAGACAAGCCACATTGTTTTGTCTTATTAATGTAAAGAAAGAATATTTTTTTTCCAGTTTCGATCTTGTATTCCTCAGACACCTTTAAAATGTACTACAAAGATTTCACTTTATAAGCTATTTAAGCTATCGCACAAACATGAATCTCAGACAAACAACCCAAAAAAGTAAACTATATATATATATATATATATATATATATATATATATATATATATATATATATATACTGTATATATACTGTATATATGTATGTATAAACAGAGGTAATGGCTGCTATAATGTATTTAAAGGAGTCGTTTGTAAATTTTAGAGCCCTCTGCTGCCTCTAATGTGAATGGCAGTCACAGTAATACATACCACTATATATTGTACTATAGATCAGTTACAGTAAAATGGCCCTAAGTGTGAATGATGGACCAGCATTTTATATAGAGGTTGTGATGCAGTCTTCAGATCCATTGTGATCCTGGCCAGGATAAAGTTACTGAAGAAGAATGTATGTTCTTTTATGAACAGGGCTCATTTACAGAGCTACAGTATCATGGTAAATCTAGGATCTCTCTTTCACTGCACTGGATTTTAAAATGTATTAGATGTGTTTTTCTTACAGAACGTTGTATCATTTTTCAGACCACGCCATCTGTTCCGCAGTCTCTTACTCACTGCCGTTGTTGCTGTCATGATTGTGAATCCGGGATTGTAGATTGCAGGAATTAAGCAGCGTAAAGCTACAAGATGAGAAAGTCTCATTTTATAATGCTTTTTTTTTTTAAATAAATGATAATGTGAAAACATCTGAACACATATAGCTCACGTTTATTTGTGTGTCAATCTGCTGAATATAAATGACAACCGATAATACCATGTCTTATCACCTGGTCTTAGATTTCAACATGTGTTTAATATTTTCTGAACTTCTCATCAGTATTACTTTGGCTCATTTTACGCTCATTTCATGCTCAATAGTACGAAACAAGTAAATGTGTTTTGTAATTTAACAATGAGAAACAGTGTACATTTTGGGAATTCAATCTTTATTTAACACTTCTGGAAGGAGTTTCCAGTGTCAGCAGTTTTTCAGGACAGAGACCTTTGACTTTTGTGGTAACATGACAAGCTGCATTTTACTCTTATTAACTTCAGGTGAGAGAAAAAAAGAAGTTGTAAGTTTATAACTTCTTTTCTGTAATGTATAACAGGGAGTCATTTGTTCAAGGATAACTTGTAGGCATCCTACCTCATTAATAATTAGCTTCCTATAACAGCACCTATAACTGAAGTATTTTATTCTTCACTCAGTCCTCCTCACTTTCTCTATTCAATGAATGCAGTTTACTTAACAAATCTAAAAGTGGCAGTAACTATATATCTAATACATCAGGAGTGGAGCTGTAAAATTCAGTGTTTCTTTTTTTTTATGGTGAAATGCTTCTTCATGGTTGTAAGAGTTATTATATTTGCTACTACTGTATATCCCTCCTGGTAACTGAACCTAATCTGGCTATTTTACTCTGACCGCTCTTAACAATAAGGCATTTTCATCAGGATTTGACATTGGCACCCGCCCGCCAAATGCGGGTAAAATTCGGCTGTGGCGGGTAATAACTTTAGTCTCACTAGCCACTTTGGCGGGTAGTTTATTCTTTGGTATGACAATATATTTTTGTTGTAGTTTTCTCTAAAGTCGTCCGATATAATAAACGCATTGCAACGTAATATCACACGCATAAAACGCGCATGATTGTAATGATGACATTTAATACCTCTCTCTACACATGTTCACACATGTTCACACATGCACTGCGCGCACACACACACACACACACACACACTAGTGATGGGTCGTTCATGAACGATTCGTTCTTTTTGAACAAATCTTTAACATGACTCAGATGAACGTGTCGTTGCGGAGAGTGATTAGTTAATTTTCTATTGGGCGCGCATGCGCAAAGCATCGCAAAACCTCCGTATGTTATATACAGGAAACAGTATTGAACGATTCTCAGCAATTCTCCCATAGACGCTATGCGGTGCAATAGATTCAAAAGAACGAAGGACTCAGAAGAAGATATAAGAGGTGAGCTGCTCATTCTGTTTATTATAATATGTCCTTAGTTACATTGTAATATTTTCATAACTGGAACTATAACCAAAATTTGTGTATGTAGACGTATTGGGGGTATTTTTATTGAAAACGCAACATTTTATTTTATTTCTGATCAAACGAACGAAATGACTCAAAAAAAGATTTGTTCATTTTGATGAATGAGATTCAAAGAACCGAGTCACTAAAATGATTCGAACTTCCCATCACTAACACACACACACACACACACACACACACACACTTTTACTTCCTGTTTGGTGTGTGTGTATCATTTCCTTAAAGGGCTATTGCTTCTCAACAGGATGAGAATGTTTGCCCCTTTCGCATACTGTAGGTTATTTACTGATTATATATATAAAAAGTAATCACTATTAAAATCTATTTAGATTTCATGTTGAATGATAGGAAATTCATCATTTGTTTGAATTACCTCACCTTATAAAGAGTCAACACTACAAGATGGACCAGAGTCCATTGTCCTAACTCAGAATTCTGATATAATAATACATAATGAATAATAATACCTGATAATAGGACACAACACACTAAAATGATAAATGTTCTGAGTTGCTGTATTTTTAATATCAGAATGAGTTCAGTTGTACTGAATCTGTTATTTTTCAATTTCATGTGGTAAGAGGCTTGAATTTAAGTTCAATAAGCAGAATATACTGTTCTTGTTTGTATGTTTTTATATTGGGAGCTACTGTATCTTAACAGTACTGAATACTTGACTACTACTATAGTGATACAGTGTATGCTGTCATTTATAAGTAAATCTAGATCTAACAAACATTAACGTATCATGGTGAAGAAAAAAACTGTGATTTTCTGGTAACAAAATTGTGGCTAGTAAACAGGCTGAATGGTGAGTGACTCCGGAAATCCACTAGCCACATTGGCCAGTGAGCAAAAAAGTTAATGTCAAACCCTGATTTTCATCTACAAAGCTTCTGTGTGTGTGGAGTTTGCATGTTCTCTCCATGCTTGGTGGGTTTCCTCTGTGTACTTAATCTCATGCAGATTAAGCAGATTATGTGTGTGTATGTGCGAGTACCATGTGTTGGATTGGCACCCTGTGCAGTGCATACTCTGCCTTGTGCCCTAAGTCTCCTGGAATAAGCCCCCTTTGACCCTGAACACAGGGTAAGGCGGTATTGACGACTTTTTTTTTTAAATACTCAAACCAGCCAACCTCTTAGCAACATTCATTATATAATCAAAGTCTAAATTCTAATGTGCACCCTGTCCAGGGTGTACCCCGCCTAGTGCCCGAAGTCTCCTGGGATAGGCTCCAGGTTCCCCGTGACCCTGAACACAGGATTAAGCGGTATAGAAAATGAATGAATGAATGAATAAATTCTAATGTTTGCTCTAAACATTACCTGAAGCTCTGATTGGATAGCTGCATGAATGTGCAGTTTGCAGGAGCTCTGGATAGAGTGGATGGCGAGTGCATAGACTAGGTAAATGAAACATCATTAAATTGTATTCGGACTTTATCGTATTCATTATACAATAGCATTTCGAACGACTTTAATTTCACCCACTATTTTAGAAGTTGAAGAAGAACTCAGTTTCATGGCTTCGGTGTCCACTGCCATCTTGTTTTATTCAGTTTCTACAGTGCTGATTAATATTTAGTCCAATGTGTCATTACCAAATTGACAAAGCCATCTCCAGTGAAGCAGCAGAAGCATTTGGATACAGCCAGAGTTATGTAGCTGCTGCTCATAGTTCCTCTAAAGGGACAAAGAGGAATGTGAAATGTCTGTGTATATTATAGCTTTACCTAAAACTCTGAGCACAGTCCATAAAGAAATACCATTTAACCTTGAAAAAAAAAACATCAGCTCCAGGAAAATCAGAATGACATACCATCAGTTTATTATTATAGAACAGTTCTGCATTGATCGATCATCTTTAGCACTAGATTTACAGCCGTAAGGATCAGAAATGAAGGAACTGGAAGCATCGATTGATGACCTACTTTTTTCTACTTGTTTCTCTCCTATCTGGATGAAGCTAAAACACAGCAGTATTTTTTTATAATAGACATCTTAAATGAGAATGCTTAAGTGAGGTAAAATGGTTATAGGTCTTTAATACTTACATGTATCTTAGAGGTACAGGATGTAAAGTGTGTCTGATAGTCTAATTAATAGAAATATTCAACAGCTCTCTTTTATTTAAGTAGCATGAATTTGACAATCATATTCTTGATATGACTTTGTTACAAATTTCTATATTCATCTTCATATTATACCTTTGTAGGTATCTGATGTATTAGGAATACAATATGAGATGTACAGTGTATCCCGATGTAAAGTGGAGTTAATTCCACTTCAGGTTGATTATTTTCCTTTTACTTCATCCTTCATCTCAAAGGATGTTTTTTTTCTTATAGCACATTGACCATTTTTAATATTATTGAAGCACATCATGCTTTTAAACTGTTTATACCCACAGTACTGTTCAAAAGTCTTGAGCAACCCTCATTTCTTCTTATTTAGATTCTAATGAGTTAGACTTTCTTGTATTTGGAATGCATTCTTGAAGAATAGTTCTCCAGACTTCGTAAGTACCTTTTTTAGCTCTTATTTTTTCGACAAGCTTTTCACTGTCCAATTTTCATTCCACTCCCTGTACCTGACCATTTTCAAAGGAATGTTTTTGTGACCTATAAATCATTCAAGCATAAAGCCAGACACAGGTGTAGATGATGACAGATGATCAGGCTGTTGATTAGTATACTGGTGGAGATGAATGCTAAGTGGTTGGAACAGATGAGAGGGGAAATGAGGTTGCTGCTGAGGTTCTTACAAAAACAATCAGTTTTAAAATTGTATCTTTAGCCACTTTGCAGCCTGTCACAGAAAAACATTTGCTCCCATCATTTAGTTTGATGTAATATGAAGAAATGAGAGATGGCTCGAGACTTTTTTACAGTACTGTATATTTAATATTAGAGGATATTGGTTGCCATGTTAGCGTTTGCATTATAGAAGCTCGAAACATTCTCGTTTTTCTCATCAGTCATTCTTTTTTCTCGAAAGTAAAATGACAACAAAACACATCTTGTTATTTTAAAAAGAAAGCAGAAAATACAAAGACTTTCCCATGGTGGAAATCTTACTGACTTGCACAAAGTGTTGAAATCTTAAATCAGAGTCTCATTCAGTCTGTACAATATGGATGGATTGTTTTTTTTAAACAGTTTATTATGTATATTAGATTATGTAGTTCATCTCAGATGTATGCTATCAGATGTTTAATTACCTAAAGACAGTACCCAGGCAAAAAAAAAAAGTTGGCATTTCAGAATAGTCAAATTATTGGGCTTCATCAAGCAAAGAAAACAACTTTTTGACAGTACGGGAACTGGGTTAAGAACCCTTCAATGTTAGCTTTGTGGAAGAAATGGGGTTCAAAAAAATTTTCATGGTAAAAATAACACAAAAAACAATATCTTTGTTTAATGGTGAAAGTAAGAATATTTCCATACACACAGTGTTACGAGAAAATGGGATTGAGACTAAACAGCTGTGTGACCATAAGAAAACCACTTGTTAGTGAGACAATTAGAAAAATGCTTCAATGGGCTAGGGAGCCAACTGATGCATTTTTCAGATTTTTCTGATTTCACTCAAATGATGTTGCTTTCTTGCTGCTAGAAAACTGTTGTTCAAAGGCATTCCAGCTCATTGTTCCACTTGTCCTTGACTGCCGTCTGTTTTTCTACCCTGCAGTATCTGAGTATGGCAGCTTAATTATCCATACAACTGTTACACCCTGAGCATGGCTGCCTAAATGCAACGATTTTTAATTTGCCTATGGTGAAGTGCTTGCTTATAGTTACAGCAATGCCCCACAGCAGAAGATTCTGTCCATGCTTCGATGTGATTAATATAAGAAATTACAGATGCAGAATGTGCTTTTCATCACTCTGATATTTCAAGTTTAGCCAAAGTAATGAAAAGCACAGTACAAGTCCCTTTTGGGAGAGATGTCATGCTTCTTCCATCTGTTTTAGGTTCTAAAATGGGCAAGAGAAAAAAAAACATGATAAATAAAAATCTTTTAGCATTGCAAAAAAAATGTAGAATGTTTGTCTGGTTCAGGTTTTTTCTGTCAGGTTGCATTTACAATGATTTACTTTTTCTTCCTGGATCGTACCTCTGGATGACACAGCTTGTTTTCACTGGGAGGGAAGAAGAAAAACTGCTATTGTTTTCTGACTGTGCTACATTTAAACCAGTGGTTCTCAAACTGTGGGGCGCGCCCCACTAGTGGGGAATACAGACATGACAGGTGGGGCGCAATGAACGGGATGAAAAACAGGAAAGTACCTATTCTAATTCATGCTTTTCTTTATTGATAATGAAGAGCGTACGCTCAAAACTAAACAATCACACACAAATGGATCATTAATACAAGTAAATTTAAAATAACATCAGTTGTGGGCCGGGAGAAAAAGGACAAACGTTTAACGTCGAACAAACTTGAGCAGCGCTGCTCGAATCACAAACCTGCGCGAGCCATTGGGCAGCGCTGCGCGACTCTGACAGAAATAAACCGCGCCGACCATCAAAATACATTTTACCCCGCTGGGATGCGCACGTACAAACCAGGCATGGCAAGGCGGAAACAATACTAAACAGTCCTGACATTTTAGATAAATAGTTTTTAAATAAAACACAGTGAGTCGCGCAGGTTTGTGATTCGAGCGGCGCTGCGCGATCCACCGGGCTGCGCAAATAAACCAGATCATCACTGTGCTATTCAGAGTCGCGCTGCGCTGTATTTGCGCAGATATTCGGTTCAATCGGGTGCCGCGGTTTCGTCCCACTTTTGATGTGTTTGGCTTCCCATAGTTTGGCTTCACATACACTTCGACAATGGAAGAAGACGGTGCAGCAGCAGTGAGTTTGCCTACATGTGACAAAACCAAAAAAAGCTGCCTCGTCTGTGTTGTGGAATTGGTTTGTGTATAAGAAAAGTGATACGAATGAGATGAATGTGATTTGGAAGGTACGCAAGTGCACTGTTTTAACAAGTGGTGGAAACACGTCAAACCTTTTCTATCATCTGAAATACAAATCGAATATGGCCAAAGTAAAAAAATGCGGCAAACCTCAGCAATTCACAGTTTAAATAAAATTACATAATAAAATTACATTATGTAAAACAGTTTCCTTGTGTTTGAATTTTTATTTATGCATTTTCAGATACAAATTGCTATATTGTGATATATATCGTTATTGAGGTAGAAAATTGCTTCTACCGTGATAGAAGATTTTGGTTATATCGCCCACCCCTAATGAAGCCTATCTTCAGCTTGGATTCATGGTGGTGATGGTGGGGGCAGAGGAGAGACCCGTGTGTGTTTTGTGTCTTAAACGGCTGGCAGCAGACCGCATGAGACCCAACAAATTAGGAAGACACTTAGAGACAACACACTCCAGTCACGTTAATAAGCCACTGGACGTCTTTGAGAGAAAGCTGGCAGAATACAGACAGCAGGAGAATCGCATGGTAACATCTGAATCAGTGGACAGCAAAGCACAAATGGCTTCATTCAAAGTTGCATACAGAATTGGCCAGTGCAAAAAAAACTACAAACGATTGTTGAGCAGCTAATAAACATGGGGTCAATTATGCAAAGATTAGTGGCAATGTAAGCCTTGTAACAATTGCACGTGTATTTTATCTTTTTTTTTTTTAACTTGGTGGTGTTTGATCGTATTGGTTTAGGAATTGATATTTCAATAAACAGTAAACTTGGCCGATTTCGTTATTATTTTGTTGACAAGTGGGGCTTGAAAATTCGCTCACCCCCTTAAGTGGGGAATGACAGAAAAAGTTTGAGAACCACTGATTTAAACATATCAATCATATGATGCAATGTTAACAGCCAAGTCAGCTCGCTTCACAGAGAACGGCTAACCACATGGCCCCACAACTGAGAGCAGCCTACCGACATGACCACCATAGACTATAATATCCAAGAGCAATCATAAAATTTGCCATGTTCTTGTTCACTATATTACTTATGGTATCCCACACGGAAATAACCTATATAAACATATATGTTTCAATATAGGTTTTGATATAGGTTTTTAACCCCTCCTTGAACCACCACCTTATCGTGGTGGAGGGGTTTGCGTGTCCCAATGATCCTGGGAGCTATGTTGTCGGGGGCTTCATGCCCCTGGCAGGGTCACCCATGGCAATCTGGTCCTACTGTAGGTGAGGGAACAGACAAAGAGTGGTTCAAAATAGCTCTTATGATGAGTAAAAACATTGGAAAACATTTTCCCTCGCCTGGACATGGGTCACCGGGGCCTCCCTCTGGAGCCAGGCCTGGAGGTGGGGCCCGATGGCGAGCGCCTGGTGGTCGGGCCTGCACCCATGGGGCCCGGCCGAAGAGGCAACGTGGGTCCCCCTTCCCATGGGCTCACCACCTGTAGGAGGGGCCAAAGAGGTCGGGTGCAGTGTGAGCTGGGCGGTGGCCGAGGACAGGGGCCTTGGCGGTCTGATCCTCGGCTGCAGAAGCTGGCTCTAGGGACGTGGAATGTCACCTCTCTGGTGGGGAAGGAGCCTGAGCTAGTGTGTGAGGTTGAGAAGTTCCGGCTAGATATAGTTGGACTCACCTCGACGCACAGCTTGGACTCTGGAACCAGTCTCCTTGAGAGGGGCTGGACTCTCTTCTACTCTGGAGTTGCCACCGGTGAGAGGTGACGAGCAGGTGTGGGCATTGCCCCCCGGCTCGGGGCCTGTACATTGGGGTTCACCGCAGTGGACGAGAGGGTGGCCTCACTCCGCCTTCGGGTGGGGGGGACGGATCCTTACTGTTGTTTGCGCTTATGCGCCGAACAGCAGTTTGGATTACCCGCCCTTTTTGGGGTCTCTGGAGTGGGCGCTAGAGAACGTCCCTCCTGGGCACTCCATCGTTCTGTTGGGGAACCTCAATGCTCACGTGGGCAATGACAGTGAGACCTGGAAGGGCGTGATTGGGATGAACGGCCCACCCAATCTGAACCAGAGCGGTGTTTTGTTATTGGACTTCTGTGCTCGTCACGGATTATCCATAACGAACACCATGTTCAGGCATAAGGGTGTCCATATATGCACCTGGCACCAGGAGACCCTAGGCCGCAGTTCGATGATTGACTTTGTGGTCGTGTCGTCGGACTTGCGGCCACATGTCTTGCACACTCGGGTGAAGAGAGGGGCGGTGCTGTCAACTGATCACCACCTGGTGGTGAGTTGGCTTCGTTGGCGAGGTAGGATGCCGGTCAAGCCTGGTAGACCCAAACGTATTGTGAGGGTCTGCTGGGAACGTCTGGCAGGGTCCCCTGTCAGGACGAGCTTCAACTCCCACCTCCGGCAAAGCTTCAACCACGTCCTGGGGGAGGTGGGGGATATTGAGTCTGAATGGACTATGTTCCGCGCCTCCATTGTCGAGGCGGCCGACCGGAGCTGTGGCCGTAAGGTGGTCGGTGCCTGTCGCGGTGGCAACCCAAGAACCCGTTGGTGGACACCGGCGGTGAGGGATGCCATCAAGCTGAAGAAGGAGTCTTACCGGGCCTTTTTGGCTGGTGGCACTCCGGAGGCAGCTGATAGGTACCGGCAGGCCAAGCGGAATGCAGCTTCGGTGGTTGCTGAGGCAAAAACCCGGGCGTGGGAGGAGTTTGGGGAGGCCATGGAGAATGACTTCCAGACGGCTTCGAAGAGATACTGGTCCACCATCCGGCGTCTCAGGAGGGGAAAGCAGTGCACGGTCAACACAGTGTATAGTGGGGATGGTGCGCTGCTGACCTCGACTCAGGACGTTGTGGGTCAGTGGGGGGAGTACTTCGAAGACCTCCTTAATTCCACCAACATGCCTTCCGATGAGGAAGCAGAGTCTGGGGACATAGAGGTGGACTCTTCCATCTCTGGGGCCGAGGTCGCCTAGGTGATCAAAAGGCTCCGTGGTGGCGGGGCCCCGGGGGTGGATGAGATCCGCCCGGATTTCTTCAAGGCTCTGGATGTTATAGGGCTGTCATGGTTGACACGTCTCTGCAACATTGCATGGACATCGGGGACAGTGCCTCTGGACTGGCAAACCGGGGTGGTGGTCCCCCTCTTCAAGAAGGGGGACCGGAGAGTGTGTTCCAACTACAGAGGGATCACACTCCTCAGCCTCCCCGGGAAAGTCTATTCAGGGGTCCTGGAAAGGAGGATCCGTCGGATAGTCGAACCTCGGATTCAGGAGGAGCAGTGTGGTTTTCGTCCAGGTCGAGGAACAGTGGACCAGCTCTACACCCTTAGCAGGATCCTGGTGTGGGCATGGGAGTTTGCCCAACCAGTCTACATGTGCTTTGTGGACTTGGAGAAGGCATTCGACCGTGTCTCTCGGGGAGTCCTGTGGGGGGTACTCCGGGAGTATGGGATATCGGATTCCCTGTTAAGGGCTGTCGGTAGTAAGTCGGACCTGTTTCCGGTGAGAGTAGGACTCCGACAGGGCTGCCCTTTGTCACCGATCCTGTTCATAATTTTTTTGGACAGGATTTCTAGGCGCAGCCAGGGCGTTGAGGGGGTACAGTTTGGTGGGCTCAGGATTGGGTCACTGCTTTTTGCAGATGACGTTGTTCTGTTGGCCTCATCATCTTGCGACCTACAGCTCTCACTGGATCGGTTCGCAGCCGAGTGTGAAGCGGCTGGGATGAGAATCTGCACCTCCAAATCTGAGGCCATGGTCCTCAGCCGGAAAAGGGTGGAGTGCCCTCTCAGGGTTGGGAGTGAGATCCTGCCCCAAGTGGAGGAGTTTAAGTATCTCGGGGTCTTCTTCACGAGTGAGGGTAAAATGGAACGGGAGATCGACAGGCGGATCGGGGCAGCGTCTGCAGTAATGCGGGCTCTGTATCGGTCCATCGTGGTGAAGAAGGAGCTGAGCCAAAAGGCAAAGCTCTCAATTTACCGGTCGATCTACGTTCCTACCCTCACCTATGGTCATGAGCTGTGGGTAGTGACCGAAAGAACAAGATCGCGAATACAAGCGGCCGAAATGAATTTCCTCCGCAGGGTGTCTGGGCTCTCCCTTAGAGATAGGGTGAGAAGCTCAGTCATCCGGGAGGGGCTCAGAGTAGAGCCCCTGCTCCTCCGCATCGAGAGGAGCCAGATGAGGTGGCTTTGGCATCTATTTAGGATGCCCCCTGGACGCCTCCCTTGTGAGGTGTTCCAGACATGCCCCACCGGAAAGAGACCCCGGGGAAGACCCAGGACACGCTGGAGGGACTATGTCTCTCGGCTGGCCTGGGAACGCCTTGGGATCCCCCCGGAAGAGCTGGAAGAAGTGGCCAGGGAGAGGGAAGTCTGGGCATCCCTGGTGAAGCTGCAGCCCCCGTGACCCAACCTCGGATAAGCGGAAGAAAATGGATGGATGGATGGATATAGGTTTTTAATATATGTGACATATATTAAATTGGCCGTTTTCCTATATTATATGTACATATATGCGTACATATATGTGTACATATATGCGTACATATATATAGACATATATGTGACATATATAAAATTGCCCGTTTTCCTATATTATATGCACATATATGCGTACATATATACATGCATATATGTACCTATATAGGTACATGTATGCACATACATATGTACGCATATATGTCCACATTACTAAAATCTAGGTAAACATAGGTGCATATATGCACACATATATACAGTGGTGTGAAAAACTATTTGCCCCCTTCCTGATTTCTTATTCTTTTGCATGTTTGTCACACTTAAATGTTTCTGCTCATCAAAAACCGTTAACTATTAGTCAAAGATAACATAATTGAACACAAAATGCAGTTTTTAAATGAAGGTTTACGTTATTAAGGGAGAAAAAAAACTCCAAATCTACATGGCCCTGTGTGAAAAAGTGATTGCCCCCCTTGTTAAAAAATAACTTAACTGTGGTTTATCACACCTGAGTTCAATTTCTGTAGTCACCCCCAGGCCTGATTACTGCCACACCTGTTTCAATCAAGAAATCACTTAAATAGGAGCTACCTGACACAGAGAAGTAGACCAAAAGCACCTCAAAAGCTAGACATCATGCCAAGATCCAAAGAAATTCAGGAACAAATGAGAACAAAAGTAATTGAGATCTATCAGTCTGGTAAAGGTTATAAAGCCATTTCTAAAGCTTTGGGACTCCAGCGAACCACAGTGAGAGTCATTATCCACAAATGGCAAAAACATGGAACAGTGGTGAACCTTCCCAGGAGTGGCCGGCCGACCAAAATTACCCCAAGAGCGCAGAGACAACTCATCGAAGAGGCCACAAAAGACCCCAGGACAACATCTAAAGAACTGCAGGCCTCACTTGCCTCAATTAAGGTCAGAGTTCACGACTCCACCATAAGAAAGAGACTGGGCAAAAACGGCCTGCATGGCAGATTTCCAAGGCGCAAAACACTTTTAAGCAAAAAGAGCATTAAGGCTTGTCTCAATTTAGCTAAAAAACATCTCAATGATTGCCAAGACTTTTGGGAAATTATCTTGTGGACCGACGAGACAAAAGTTGAACTTTTTGGAAGGTGCGTGTCCCGTTACATCTGGCGTAAAAGTAACACAGCATTTCAGAAAAAGAACATCATGCCAACAGTAAAATATGGTGGTGGTAGTGTGATGGTCTGGGGTTGTTTTGCTGCTTCAGGACCTGGAAGGCTTGCTGTGATAGATGGAACCATGAATTCTACTGTCTACCAAAAAATCCTGAAGGAGAATGTCCGGCCATATGTTTCTCAACTCAAGCTGAAGTGATCTTGGGTGCTGCAGCAGGACAATGACCCAAAACACACCAGCAAATCCACCTCTGAACGGCTGAAGAAAAACAAAATGAAGACCTAGTGGCCTAGTCAAAGTCCTGACCTGAATCCTATTGAGATGTTGTGGCATGACCTTAAAAAGGCGGTTCATGCTAGAAAACCCTCAAATAAAGCTGAATTACAACAATTCTGCAAAGATGAGTGGGCCAAAATTCCTCCAGAGCGCTGTAAAAGACTCGTTGCAAGTTATCGCAAACGCTTGATTGCAGTTATTGCTGCTAAGGGTGGCCCAACCAGTTATTAGGTTCAGAGGGCAATTACTTTTTCACACAGGGCCATGTAGGTTTGGATTTTTTTTCTCCCTAAATAACAAAACCCCTCATTTAAAAACTGCATTTTGTGTTTACTTGTGTTATCTTTGACTAATAGTTAAATGTGTTTGATGATCAGAAACATTTTGTGTGACAGACATGCAAAAGAATAAGAAATCAGGAGGGGGGCAAATAGTTTTTCACACCACTGTACATGCATATATGTACCTATATAGGTACATGTATGCATGTTTATATGTGTGCATATACGTATGCACCTATATGTTTACCTAGATATTAGTAAAATTATAAAAATCCATATGCTAGACAACAAAGAAAAGCCCAAAATGTAGAAATTAATTTTTTTTATTTTATTAAGAACAATCACATAGCAAAAGAACAAAAATATAGTACAAGAACAAAAATAAGACAAAAAACTGAACAGGAAGAAAAAATTTATTATTTTGAGGACCTTCTCAGCTCCGTGAGCTTTGAATTGATAGATGTGCCTATCTGCCCTCGGGTGGCTGCCGGCCACTTCTTCAATGTTGCATCTAGAGAAGACAAAAATAATGAGACACTATAATAATAATAATAAATGAGTATTTATTAAAACTTCAGACGACAACAATTAGTGCCACGAGGTTATTTGCAACACTATATGTTCTACAAAATAGAGGACTACACACCTTACAGCGCAATATACTGTGGCTTTAGAAGAGGAAATGTACTGTAGGATTAAGAAGTGAGCAAGTGATGAATTAGTATTATAGGTCCCAAGCAGATACAGATTCCGTACCATGGCAGTAGCAGACGTGGCAAGGCGGGCTGCTCTCCACGCTTCTGCCTGGCAAAACACCCCAGAGCCCTTTATAACTTCAATCTGAAAAATAATTTCACATCACAATATTAATTTATTGGCAACTTTTAGAAACTTTTCATGTTTCATACTGATTCTTATGTTTAGCTTCCCAATAGTTAATAGGATTTTATGTATAAATGCAGATTAATGATAAAGATACATGCAGGGTAAAACTGCAACAGGAACAGTACAAAATAAAAAATGAAAAAAGACGGACATTCAGAGTAAAACATTCATTCATTCATCTTCTATACTGCTTTATCCTTCTATTCAGGGTTGCGGGGGACCTGGAGCCTATCCCAGGAGGCTGAGGGCACAAGGCAGGGTACACCCTGGACAGGGTGCCAATCCATCGCAGGGCACACACTCATACGCACACTCACACACTCATTCACACACTACGGTCAATTTGGGAATGCCAATTAGCCTAATCTGCATGTCTTTGGACTGTGGGAGGAAACCGGAGTACCCGGAGGAAACCCACCAAGCACGGGGAGAACATGCAAACTCCATGCACACAGAGACAGGAATCGAACCCAGACCCTGGAGGTGCAAGGCGACAGTGCTCAGAGTAAAACAGTGCAAGATAAAAAAAAAACTGTACAAAACATACATGCAGGGTAAGCATTGGTTGGAGCAATGTCCAAGCAGTGTAGAGAAATATTTCTGTACGACTTCATTGTTTTGTGCTGTGTAGTATAGTATTGTAATAGCTGATCAGAGTGATCAACTTCCCATGTGCTGGTTGTACGCAGTCACAGGACATGGAAATGTCCTACATAAGGCAGTATTTTAGCCACCTGGAACTAGCTTGTTTGTGCTAAATAACATTACCCATAGCAGTGTTATAAGCTAACCAAAATGGAGCCAAATACATATTAGCAACCATAATCTAAAGCTATCCAAAACAAGGTGAATATAAACATCTGTAAACTCCATAAGGCATTAGCTTAGCCACCGGGAAATATCATGTTTGTGCTACATGAGGCAGCATGTTAGCATGATTTACCTAAACTATATAAATGGCATTGAAAGCCAATGTGTCACACAAGCTGACAAGAGCTAGCTGTAGTGAGGAAAATATTTACTAATATTAGTTTAATATTATCAGAATAAGAGTTATATAAGACTTAATAACTTACCCAGTGTAGCATGGGTCTATTCTCTGTTCAAAACGCTCTTAGTGTTTTCAAGCCTGTCTCTGTGTGTTCGTTTTTCATGCCGGTGTCCGGGGGCGTGGCCTAGTATGTAAATTACCCGGACTGATTTCCGTGTGATTGGCGTGTGGGCGTGTCCTGCCTCGGGTCATTAGCAGATAAGTGCGACAGAAATTCTGTGCCTCTCCTTGGTTTCATACGGATTACATAAACTGAGAATATTTGTTTTCAATGTGACTTGCATCATTTAAAAGTAGACACTTTAAGCTTTCTATAGATATATTTCTCATTTCTCATTTCAGTTAATTTTAGTGACGTGTTTCAAAAAGATTTTCACGGAGACTGAGGTTTCATATATGTGCATATATCCTCATATACTGTATGTGGGCAATCAGGATACCAATTTCATGTGTTCGCACATAAGTTTTTTGCATTTTTTTAAAGTTAGTTCTTAGTTATTGCCTTGATAATAGAAAATATGAGCTAGGCATCATGTATGACAGTTGCCAAAGTGAGATATGAGCTAAAATGACCAGATCCTGCCATAGGAGACATATCTTGTATGTACATATAGGGCTTATATGTGGATATAAAGAAGCAATACAGGAGACCTATATGGCCTGTATGTGCACATACAGTATATGCACCTCAATGTTGCCTATATGTGGCATATATGCGCATATATGCAGCATATATATTATCATATATATGCATATATAGTGCATATAGGTTTCATATATGCGCATATATCCTCATATAGGTTCTTTCCATGTGGGATATAGTAATATATAAGTAATGTAATGGACTCACTTTCACATCATGGCACCAGGATATTCCACCAGTACAATATGCTCAGTGTTGCTTACCTGTTGATTAGATCTCTTGCCATAGTGCTTTTTTTTTTTGGTTATGATGTCTTTTACTTATTTGGTTTATGTTTTTGTTACTATGATAGAAGTGAGAAGAATAGGAATGGTATCTACAGTAGTTTTAATGTTGAGCAATGTAGCCTGGGGTTTTAAGGCGTTCAAATTTCTAAAGAATTAAACATAATGAAAGTGCCTCTCTACTAAACAAGCTAGTCTGTCCCAAACTAGGTGGAGCGACTGGTATGATTATTCATACAATGATTAATTATATAATTATCCTTATTTAATTTCATGCATTAGGTAATTTACGCTAGTCAATCTACCTATGTGAGGAAACTTCAAAGTCTGGTGGAAACCCAACGCATACAGAGAGAACGTGAATATTAACTCAAATTCAGGATCACTTCACTGATCGGACTTCAGAGCTTGTATTAAAAATATCTTAAAATGTGGGGCAGAGAGATCTTGTGAACCAAACATTATCCTGTCTATGTAGTGCCATTGGTGGCTTGGAGCCAATCCCAGGGAACAAGGCAGGTTACACCTTAGATGGGTAAGGCAAGTGGAAAATGCCAGTCAGTTTTGAGCTGACAGTGCTAACCAATAAGCTAACCAAAAACACATCCATTGAGGTGACATTCTGTGTTCGTTTCCACTGACTCATTATCAGGAAGCTAATTACCCAATAACACCCTACGATGAGCTACCTGCATGGGGGTTCATCCTGCCTTAAAATACATTGTGTCTCTCTAATCAGTACTCTGATCATGATACATTTCAAAGAAGCCTTGCATGCTCACGACTCTCTGTCTATTAAATCAGTAAGTTCTCTTTATTTTCACTTTTTATTTTTTCATTATTTGTTACTATATTCCTTTTAACCCAGTTGCTCTTCTTAATACCCCCATTCCTCTCGGCCCAGTTTGCTACAAAATCTTCACCACAGATTCACATGTAAATTCGTTATGACCCCTGGAGGGCTTGGTAGAGATCACTAATAGCTCCTCAAAGCTTTTTTTGCGCTTGTTGTGAATTTTGTTGTGTTCATTAGCATCGTTAATGTCGGCACCGATTGTTATCGATTGGTATCCGTTGGTATCACCTCCTTACCTGTTCAGTAGCATTCGACTACCAAAAATCCTCATATTAAATACAGATTAAGGTAAATAGTGATGATTGAACACATTTGAAAGATATATTACTTGTTAAAGTCTGATGCACAGTAGAAATTTTTAATCTTAAATATTCATTCATCTTCTATACTGCTTTATCCTGTATTTAGGGTCGCGGGGACCTGGAGCCTATCCCAGGAGACTCAGGGCACGAGGCAGGGTACACCCTGGACAGCATGCCAATCCATTGCAGAGCACACACACACACACACACACACACACTCATTCACAAACTATGGTCAATTTGGGAATGCCAATTAGCCTAATCTGCATGTCTTTGGACTGTGGGAGGAAACTGGAGTACCCGGAGGAAACCCACCAAGCACGGGGAGAACATGCAAACTCCATGCACACAGAGACGGGAATCGAGCCTGGCCAGGAATCGAACCCGGACCCTGGAGGTGCAAGGCGACAGTGCTAACCACTACACCACCATGCCGCCTAATCTTAAATATCTGTGCTTAATTATTTCTATTATTTTAATAATAATCTGATGACAAATTTAACATCAAATTTTTATTCCTAAAATATATGTGGTTTGGTCATTTCATTTAGATTTTGATATCATTATAATATTTATACATCAAGTTTCATCAAATTCTACTTACAATAAAAGCAATTTGTACAATTTATATCAAAATGTATTTATATTTACAATAAGAAATACATTGCTAATCGCAAAAATACAATCAGCAGCAAGGCGTTCTCCACAACACGTCTCAAGTTCAAAGCATTAAAGGCATTTGCCAATATTCCCAGAAGTGTACATCCCACCACATGTACCCCAAGATCAGACCATGCAATGCTCAGATAAATATAAAAAGAAAAAAAGCCAAAAGCTACATTTCAGACCCTACAATCCTCACTGAGCATATTAAATATCAAGACTTTATACAGGGTTAATCAGAACATGGAAGCACAACTGAGGTTTGCAAAACTGCATCTGAACAAAGACTTCTGGAACAATGTCCTATGGACAGATGAGACCAAAAGTGGAGCTGTTTTGTCTTGATGCCAACGCCATGTTTGGTGAAAACCAAACACAGCATTTCAGCAGAAACAGCTTATCAAGTACATCGGTGGAGGGATGATGACATGGGCTTGTTTTGCAGCTACAGGATCTGGGCATCTTGCAGTCACGGAGTCATTCATGAACTCCTTTGTTTACCAAAGTATCTAGAGGTAAATATGAGGCCATCTGTCTGACAGCTACAGCTTGGTTGACATTGGGTCATACAACAGGACAATGATCCTACTGAAAGAACACCAGTAAATCTAATCTGAATGGCTAAAAAATAAAAGAATCAAGGTTTTGGAGTGGCCAAGTCAAAGTTCAGACCTCACCCCATTTAAAATGCTGTGTTGGGGCTGTGCATAAGCGAATGCACAAAAACCTCAATGAACTGAAGCAGTGAGGCCAAAATTCAGTCAAAAGTGGTCAGTCAGGTGCAGAGGGGTCATGATCATTCAACTAGATGGGGCAGGTGACCACACAAATTCTTCAGATTAGTTGGCTGTTGAGAATGTTAAATAACTTTTTTGCAGTATGTGTTTTAATTATCCTTACTAATAACATTTTGGAGCCAAAGTTTATTTTCATCATTTTATGATGTGAAGTCTGACTAGTGCACACAGACCCTCCTCTCTTCTTATGGTATTTGGATCGTTCTAGCTGGAGAGCGCTCTGCAGTATTGCCTAATTGACTGCTCACCAGTGCAGCTGTAGGAGCCAGAAATATTATGTGCTGTTAATGTTAGATTGTTGTATTTGCTATCATGTTATTTTATTTGTCAAATTTGTCATAACTCACTGACTCAGAGGGTCAGGTGTAGCTCAGTGGTTAAGCCATGCCCACCAAGTTGTCCCTGTTGGGCCCTTGAGCAAGACCCTTAACTCTCAACTGCTCGGATGTACAGTATAATGAGATAAAAATTTAAGTCGCTCTAGATAAGGGTGTCTGCCAAATGCCTAGTTCCTAGATGGACAAAATCAAATATTACAAGTCATAAAATATAAGGAATGAAATATTCTGGTAGTTGCTAAAATCACTAAGAATAAAAGCTTAATTTAAACAGTGATTGAGTATTGAAAAGACCCAAAACAAGTAAAACAGGGCCTTGGATAGTTGAGATTCACAAGAAGTTGCCTAGGATTATAAAGCACTTACGATCAACAACTGCATATGTAGTGTACATTGTCTAAACAAAAAAAAATGTCTCCACTCTGCTTACAAAATGCGATAAACGTAAAGCTTATTGTTGCTATATTCCCCTACACTGAACTGCACAAATAGCGACATGTGTCCATGTGTGTAAATGTTCCCCCTAGGTTGCCTTCAGGTACTAAATAAAATGTATGAATTATGAAGAGGAAGATGTGAAGTGCCATACACAACAATACAGGTGAGCTGAAGGCTGCTATCAAAGCAACTTGGTCTTCAATAACACCTCAGCACCACAGGCTTCAGCATCAATATATATATATTTTGGCTAAGGCGCAAGACGGTCTCGGTGGCGCAACACTCGCGCCCGCCCCGCCAACCGCACCCGGTAGATGAAGCCGGCGAGCTGAGCGATTACCATACAGGGGCCCACCCAGTGAGACATGAGCTTGGGTGAACGCCCTCTCTTCCTTCTGGAGGAACACACCCACACCTGCTCACCAGCAGCAAAGCCTCGCCCCTGGCTGTGAGTGTCCACGCCCACACGCTCCACAGGTGATCCCACCCGAAAGTCCTGCAGCGGTGCCTTACTATGATAGAAGTGAGAAGAATAGGAATGGTATCTACAGTAGTTTTAATGTTGAGCAATGTAGCCTGGGGTTTTAAGGCGTTCAAATTTCTAAAGAATTAAACATAATGAAAGTGCCTCTCTACTAAACAAGCTAGTCTGTCCCAAACTAGGTGGAGCGACTGGTATGATTATTCATACAATGATTAATTATATAATTATCCTTATTTAATTTCATGCATTAGGTAATTTACGCTAGTCAATCTACCTATGTGAGGAAACTTCAAAGTCTGGTGGAAACCCAACGCATACAGAGAGAACGTGAATATTAACTCAAATTCAGGATCACTTCACTGATCGGACTTCAGAGCTTGTATTAAAAATATCTTAAAATGTGGGGCAGAGAGATCTTGTGAACCAAACATTATCCTGTCTATGTAGTGCCATTGGTGGCTTGGAGCCAATCCCAGGGAACAAGGCAGGTTACACCTCAGATGGGTAAGGCAAGTGGAAAATGCCAGTCAGTTTTGAGCTGACAGTGCTAACCAATAAGCTAACCAAAAACACATCCATTGAGGTGACATTCTGTGTTCGTTTCCACTGACTCATTATCAGGAAGCTAATTACCCAATAACACCCTACGATGAGCTACCTGCATGGGGGTTCATCCTGCCTTAAAATACATTGTGTCTCTCTAATCAGTACTCTGATCATGATACATTTCAAAGAAACTCAGGGGTATAAATGAAAGAAATATGCATTTTACAATGCAGGATGCTATCAGAAAAGCGATTTCCATCAAACTAGGAAGCCTTGCATGCTCACGACTCTCTGTCTATTAAATCAGTAAGTTCTCTTTATTTTCACTTTTTATTTTTTCATTATTTGTTACTATATTCCTTTTAACCCAGTTGCTCTTCTTAATACCCCCATTCCTCTCGGCCCAGTTTGCTACAAAATCTTCACCACAGATTCACATGTAAATTCGTTATGACCCCTGGAGGGCTTGGTAGAGATCACTAATAGCTCCTCAAAGCTTTTTTTGCGCTTGTTGTGAATTTTGTTGTGTTCATTAGCATCGTTAATGTCGGCACCGATTGTTATCGATTGGTATCCGTTGGTATCACCTCCTTACCTGTTCAGTAGCATTCGACTACCAAAAATCCTCATATTAAATACAGATTAAGGTAAATAGTGATGATTGAACACATTTGAAAGATATATTACTTGTTAAAGTCTGATGCACAGTAGAAATGTTTTAATCTTAAATATTCATTCATCTTCTATACTGCTTTATCCTGTATTTAGGGTCGCGGGGACCTGGAGCCTATCCCAGGAGACTCAGGGCACGAGGCAGGGTACACCCTGGACAGCATGCCAATCCATCGCAGAGCACACACACACACACACACACACACACACACACACACACACACACACACACACACACTCATTCACAAACTATGGTCAATTTGGGAATGACAATTAGCCTAATCTGCATATCTTTGGACTGTGGGAGGAAACCGGAGTACCCGGAGGAAACCCACCAAGCACGGGGAGAACATGCAAACTCCATGCACACAGAGACGGGAATCGAGCCTGGCCAGGAATCGAACCCGGACCCTGGAGGTGCAAGGCGACAGTGCTAACCACTACACCACCGTGCCGCCTAATCTTAAATATCTGTGCTTAATTATTTCTATTATTTTAATAATAATCTGATGACAAATTTAACATCAAATTTTTATTCCTAAAATATATGTGGTTTGGTCATTTCATTTAGATTTTGATATCATTATAATATTTATACATCAAGTTTCATCAAATTCTACTTACAATAAAAGCAATTTGTACAATTTATATCAAAATGTATTTATATTTACAATAAGAAATACATTGCTAATCGCAAAAATACAATCAGCAGCAAGGCGTTCTCCACAACACGTCTCAAGTTCAAAGCATTAAAGGCATTTGCCAATATTCCCAGAAGTGGACATCCCACCACATGTACCCCAAGATCAGACCATGCAATGCTCAGATAAATATAAAAAGAAAAAAAGCCAAAAGCTACATTTCATACCCTACAAGCCTCACTGAGCATATTAAATATCAAGACTTTATACAGGGTTAATAAGAACATGGAAGCACAACTGAGGTTTGCAAAACTGCATCTGAACAAAGACTTCTGGAACAATGTCCTATGGACAGATGAGACCAAAAGTGGAGCTGTTTTGTCTTGATGCCAACGCCATGTTTGGTGAAAACCAAACACAGCATTTCAGCAGAAACAGCTTATCAAGTACATCGGTGGAGGGATGATGACATGGGCTTGTTTTGCAGCCACAGGATCTGGGCATCTTGCAGTCACGGAGTCATTCATGAACTCCTTTGTTTACCAAAGTATCTAGAGGTAAATATGAGGCCATCTGTCTGACAGCTACAGCTTGGTTGACATTGGGTCATACAACAGGACAATGATCCTACTGAAAGAACACCAGTAAATCTAATCTGAATGGCTAAAAAATAAAAGAATCAAGGTTTTGGAGTGGCCAAGTCAAAGTTCAGACCTCACCCCATTTAAAATGCTGTGTTGGGGCTGTGCATAAGCGAATGCACAAAAACCTCAATGAACTGAAGCAGTGAGGCCAAAATTCAGTCAAAAGTGGTCAGTCAGGTGCAGAGGGGTCATGATCATTCAACTAGATGGGGCAGGTGACCACACAAATTCTTCAGATTAGTTGGCTGTTGAGAATGTTAAATAACTTTTTTGCAGTATGTGTTTTAATTATCCTTACTAATAACATTTTGGAGCCAAAGTTTATTTTCATCATTTTATGATGTGAAGTCTGACTAGTGCACACAGACCCTCCTCTCTTCTTATGGTATTTGGATCGTTCTAGATGGAGAGCGCTGTGCAGTATTGCCTAATTGACTGCTCACCAGTGCAGCTGTAGGAGCCAGAAATATTATGTGCTGTTAATGTTAGATTGTTGTATTTGCTATCATGTTATTTTATTTGTCAAATTTGTCATAACTCACTGACTCAGAGGGTCAGGTGTAGCTCAGTGGTTAAGCCATGCCCACCAAGTTGTCCCTGTTGGGCCCTTGAGCAAGACCCTTAACTCTCAACTGCTCGGATGTACAGTATAATGAGATAAAAATTTAAGTCGCTCTAGATAAGGGTGTCTGCCAAATGCCTAGTTCCTAGATGGACAAAATCAAATATTACAAGTCATAAAATATAAGGAATGAAATATTCTGGTAGTTGCTAAAATCACTAAGAATAAAAGCTTAATTTAAACAGTGATTGAGTATTGAAAAGACCCAAAACAAGTAAAACAGGGCCTTGGATAGTTGAGATTCACAAGAAGTTGCCTAGGATTATAAAGCACTTACGATCAACAACTGCATATGTAGTGTACATTGTCTAAACAAAAAAAAATGTCTCCACTCTGCTTACAAAATGCGATAAACGTAAAGCTTATTGTTGCTATATTCCCCTACACTGAACTGCACAAATAGCGACATGTGTCCATGTGTGTAAATGTTCCCCCTAGGTTGCCTTCAGGTACTAAATAAAATGTATGAATTATGAAGAGGAAGAT
This sequence comes from Channallabes apus, assembly GCA_030522415.1. Classification (NCBI taxonomy): domain Eukaryota; kingdom Metazoa; phylum Chordata; class Actinopteri; order Siluriformes; family Clariidae; genus Channallabes; species Channallabes apus. The sequence goes on from CM060118.1 coordinate 15,861,398, forward strand.
GTGAAGTGCCATACACAACAATACAGGTGAGCTGAAGGCTGCTATCAAAGCAACTTGGTCTTCAATAACACCTCAGCACCACAGACTTCAGCATCAATATATATATATATATATATATATATATATATATATATATATATATATTGTAGCGTTTTTCGACGCTAGCAGGAATCTTGGAGGACGAGTGAGCTTACTTGCTCCCCAATGCAAATGGCTGGGGAGTAGTTTATTAACTCTCAGCACAAGCACACCTACACAGGTCAAGCACACACACATACACACCCCCAACCGAAGCCACTAACCCAAACACCCTTCTCTCTCATGGTAGACACAGAGAAAACCCCCGCAAAGCATGACGGTCGTCAGCCGCCGCCCCGCCCACGCCACACTGCCCCCACCCGAGCTGTGACCGTCCACGGTCACCATGACTCTCAGTCTTGGAGGCGTGAAGGCGGTCGGCGCTGTGTACGCAGGGGTCCTTTTGTGGAGAAGCACATTGTCCCGGAGGCGGTCCGGCCTCCGCAGATTTCAATGTCTCGCCGGCGTGCGGCTGGTAAGGCGCAAGACGGTCTCGGTGGCGCAACACTCGCGCCCGCCCCGCCAACCGCACCCGGTAGATGAAGTCGGCGAGCTGAGCGATTACCATACAGGGGCCCACCCAATGAGACATGAGCTTGGGTGAACGCCCTCTCTTCCTTCCGGAGGAACACACCCACACAAGCCTCGCCCCTGGCTGTGAGTGTCCACGTCCACACGCTCCACAGGTGATCCCACCCGAAAGTCCTGCAGCGGTGCCCGCGAGCGCTGGGTGGGGCCCTTCTTTGCCGTGTAGTGGACAAAGCGTTCACTGACCAGCGGCGGCGCAGGTGAAACGACTGCGGGCGATGCTCTCGGCGATGGAGTAACTCGGCACACGCGCTCTTCACGTCGCTCGCAGTACCGACGACGCGCTTTGCTGCCCGGATGTTCACCTGGCACGACCACCGGCGCTCGTTCGACTGCTGCTGGGGTACGCTGCCCCTCAGGCCCAGGAACGTTGTCTCGGCATCGCCGCGAAACCCCAGAGACTATTCCGTTGTCTAGGCGTGACGGGTAGCCCTGTCCCTGACTAGATTCACCTACCGAGTGCCCCCGAGCTGCGGGCGGTCGCTCAGCTCTTTCGCCGTGATGCACCGCAGTTGTGGGTTCAGCGCACTGTGCTGCGCGTAGCGCCTCGGTAAGGGAAGCTGGTGCTGCTAACCTGATGTGCTCACGGAGCCGGGGCGGTCGGAGCCCTCGAAGAAAAGCGCGATACGCTAGCTCTTCCTGTTTATTGGGCTCGCACTGGATAGCCCCGGCGCGCCAGGCCTCTTAAGTCCATGGCGAACGCGCCCAGTGGCTCAGACGCGCCCCGCTCGCGGACCGCCAGCTCCTCGCACGCTGCTTCTTGACGGTCACCGGCGCCGAACCGGAGGTGAAGCGACTCTCAGCGAGAGTGCAACCCTTACGGCCGTTTCCGCTGAAGACCAGCCTGCGAAGTCGGCGGCTAGCTCCACTTGGGCGAAGAACGCATAGGGTTCGACGGCGCCGCTGTAGGAGGGAAGGCGCTGCTGCAGTGCACATCGCCGGCACGGAGCTGTAGCTTGCTCCGGCACTTGCGCAGCATCAACGTTGGGCTCCGTTCCGAAATCCAGTGCCGGGATCCTCATCTCGCCGCTCCGCTTTCGTCGTGCCGCTTTGTTGGCACTGATTCCGTCCGGGAGATGCTTCTTCTTCCGGAGTTGTGCTGCAACTCGGCAGCCCTCCTGAATCTTTCGCAGGTCCTCCGCCGTTCGCTCTAACTCAAAACTCTCCATCCCACTTCTGACACCAATGTAGCGTTTTTCGACGCTAGCAGGGATCTTGGAGTACGAGTGAGCTTACTTGCTCCCCAATGCAAATGGCTGGGGAGTAGTTTATTACTCTCAGCACAAGCACACATACAGTACACAGGTCCAGCACACACACATACACACACCCAACTTGGCCACTAACCCAAACACCCTTCTCTCTCATGGTAGACACAGAGAAAACCCCCGCAAAGCATGACGGTCGTCAGCCGCCGCCCCGCCCACGCCACAATATATATATATATATATATATACACACCAAATGAGCAAACCAGAGGCAATGGCAGCAAGGAAAAACAATCTTAGCTGGTTGACATCAGACAGTCAGATTATAAATAATTTCACATCACTTCTATTATTGTAATAAATCATTTCTCTTTAGTAACATTATAACTTTATGAAAACATTGATCATTGGTTGTGATGTTCATTATACTGTATAGCCCATAAGGCTAAGGAAACTTTCCTTGATATTAATTCATAAAGTCCCTAAGTGACATCTAATGAACATCCTGGTGCAGTCATGTAACAATCTGTGAATTTGTGTACTCATGACATCATTTCCAAAAAGACGGTGTGGTGGCACATACAGTAGGTAGCACATGGGACAAAAGTAGCACAAAAAATGTTATTTGTTACTGCAAGTAAGTTTCATTCTATTTAACCATTCTAATTGTTTAATAACATCTCATATTTTATATTGAATCTGTTCTGGTGGCTTTCCTATGAACTACTGCTCCTATACTAAACAATCATCTGAGCTTTGCTTTGCTTGAATATTTGCTTGTCATATCAAAGTTTACTTAAAATCAGATTTCTCACTTGTGTTACTTCCTATAAAATAAAAAAAGAACCTTGTGTTCAGAGAATAAAAGGGACTTGACTATGCCATTAATAACCTGCACACATTAGTTGATCTTAAAGGACTGATGTTCAAGTTTGTCCTATGGCTGTTATATAAAGTATGTCTTTTTTCATTGAAGCTCATACTTGTACAGGAAAAATATTTGCAGTCGAAATATGGCCTATGTAAGTTTTGTCTGTCAGTTCTCACTGATTTTTTTATTTTATTTCTTTTTACTCTGGGGTCCATATTTTCCTTCCTTCCCTAATATTATTTATAATCTGGCCTAAATATCTTTAATATTGATAATATAACATAAATATTTGTATATCTTGGTAAATATTTTACTAATATGTTATAAAAGATAAAAGCAAAGTAGTAAATGTTACCTTTGAGACATCTCTGAGACATTTTCACACAATCACAGATTTAGGAGTACTCTTAAGTTTAAAGAATTATGTACAGTACACTGATCCAAGCATAAAATTAAAATAGCTGATTTCTAAGATTGTTTCTCAATTTAAGACTAATCTGTTATAGCAGGTTTATGCACACAGAACTCCAAAAGGGGCATGTACAGTAAGTGGCCGCAGATGTACTGTAGGTTGCTCTCCTCCTGGCACTAAGTGTTAGCATGGAAACAATTACCTTGCTGCCTGTGAAGTATAGTGTACTGTAAGTCTAAGAGCCTGGAAATGTGCCCTTTTTCCAAGGCAGATGGCACCCTGCACAGTTTGGCTCATACTACAATAATTACATGGAATATGGTGAGGTACAGTGAGCATGGCAGCCAAACACTGATTCAGACATTGAAAATAAAATCAGAAGAAAAAAAATAAGAATCTGCATGGCTGACACTGTAGTCCCATAATCACATTAAGCAAAATCTCATCAAGCAATTTTAATTGAATCAACGCCTACAGCTGCACCTCTCATTAAGCTCAGTGTTATTATAAAATGAGATCAGTGTTGATATTAAGTCCCTGTGGTCATATGGTGCTGTAACTGAATTAGACTGTGTTTGAACAGCTAATGGCAAAGCATGACAATGTTTATACCACTGCTTTTACAGTAGTTTTATTTGAGCACAACAATATTTATCACTTTCAGTTTTTATCAAATGAGCAAAATCTGTTTTATTATAAATATTTTTCTGTTGCTATTCCCACATTCTTGAAGTTGTCTTTGTGTCTCTAATTAAAAAAATATTATCAAATACTTGATTATTTTAAATAGTTATTTATTAATTTAGTTCTGACTACACTGTAAAGAACATACTGTAGAATTTACAATACTGTAATTTACTGGCAAAAAAGTTGCCAATAAAATCCTGTAAAATAGCCGTTAATTGCTGTAAAATGGATTACAGTATAATGCTGCTTAGCAATTTACAATAAATTGATGTTTGCAGAATACAGTATTTTATATATTTTTTTACAGGGTTATAAAATTAAACTTGTAAAAAGGCATTACAGTTTTTTTTTGTAATTACGCTAAATTACAGTACTTCGCTGGCAACAAAAGTTGCCAATAAAATCCTGTGAATTCAACAAAAGTCAAGACGTAGCTGTAACATTTTTACTATGAAATTCCTGTAAATAACTATTTTAACTGTGAACTGTACTGTGCTGTAACCTGTAACTGTACTTTACTATTATATTGATGTAAATGCATTAAAACAAAGTTTTTGAAAAATTATCACTCAAATTCAAAGCTGTTGTAAGTAAACTGTTTATTAACGCTGATAACACTTCAGCACTGTCACTGGTAACATAATTTTACTTTTTCAACAACAGAAAAACTTATAAAAAATCAGCTGTTACAAAACAACTACAAACAACTCAAGATTAAAGCATAAAGCAATAGGTAAATAAAAGTTAAAGGGACTGTTTTCCTAAAAATAAAAATGGTCAGCATTTCAGTCTGTTGTGTCTGTTTATATGCAATTATTTAAAAAATACTCTATCGAGAGCTAGGTGAATAAATCTGTAACAAAAAGCAGCATTCATCGGCATGATATTACGTTTTTACCTTTTAGCTCCGTGATGTTTCAGCTTGCCTGACAAAACAATTAATTAAAAAAAGAAGTTAACTACACATTCCTTTACAAAATATACTCCAGGTTTCAGAGAAACTCATCCAACGATGTTAATATTTACATTTTTCAACAGCAAAGACAACTGAGCACTTCATGTAACGTTAATTTTGCCTCACACACACTTCCATAGCAATGCTGTTCCTGCCAAACTACAAATACTCTCTAGAAAATAAAGGCAAATAAAGCTAACAAACTGCAGCATATATCAACATTAACATGACAATAACAATTTACCTTTTAGTTTAGGCTGCTTTCTGAAATGGTTCGCATCATATTTCTCCTCCTCACCTGAAGCAGCAGATAAATAAAGTTACTGTAACTAAACATCCCATTACAAAATAGCTAAATATAACATTTAGAGGGAATATCCTGATAAAACTTATATAACGTTATATAAGTTTTATCAGGCTATTCCCCATATATATGAATTACTTTACATTAAAAGAAATAATTAATACTTATGGAAGTAAATTTAATTGAACTTCTTCAGCTGTTGTCGCTGTGCTTCAGTCCAGCAGATTTCAAACCATATCAGCCGGCGCAATCCCATAATGCAACAGCACAGGAAATTCTTGTAAAAATATTTAAGATACAGTGAAAGCACCTCCTACCTGTAAATTAATTACAGCTAACAGTGAAATATACAGTTAACACTTGTAAAACCCTGTATAACCCATAATGCATTGCAAATTACAGCAATAAATTGTAAAATGGCAAAACGGTAAGTTTCTGTATAATTTTGCTGTAAAAAATACAGCAATTTGTTACAGTGTAGTTGTATTGTGTGCAACTCCATAAGAAATAGCCTTTTCACAGTTGCAGCTTGTAACAACAGCAGTTTTGTGTGTGCATGTGGAGCCATTTATAAAAGTCCTAAATATACTGTATTTCAGTACCAGCATACTGTAGCTCTGATCAGCACTGTAGTCGTGTCAGATGCGGTGTCAATATTAATGCAGCCTCATAACACATTATAAGTTTTTACAGTATCAGTGCCGACAGAGACTTGTATGATGGACAAAATACAAGTTAAGTATAAATGTATTTTGTCCAAAATACTAATGACTTTTGTGGAAAAAGGTGATACTTTTTATGTGAGGAGTCATTTTCTGATATGGGAAATAAAAACCTGTCTTACAAGAGAACAGCTGTATAATTGTATTAGGTATTTTTTAAATATAATAATAAACGCATAAAAGGTATAAACCCAAATACTGTATGTAATAAACTGAAATAATAAAAGCATTGATTATCTCCTTAACTGACACCTGTTAAGTGGTGGGATATACAGTACAGTATTATGCAGCAAGTGAATGTCAGTTCTCGATGTTGATGTACTGGAAGGAGGACAAATAGGGGAGCATAAGGATCTGAGAGACTTTAAAAAGGGCCACATTGTGATGGCTAAAAAGGTTTGTTAGAGCATTTCCAAAACTTCTTCAAAACTGGCGTGGCCCTGGAATGTATGGGTTAGTTCTCATCACTAACAAAATAAGTTCAAGGAAGGAGACCAGTAAACTGGTGACAGATTGATGGCCATTCAAGGCTGATCAATCCACATAGAAAGCAAAGGCTAGTCCATTTGGGCCAGTCCCACATAAGAGCACAATTTGCTGAAAAGGTTATTACTATCTGGCTCTGATAGGAAGGTGTCATAACCCACAATGTGTTACAGCTTGCTGTGTATAGGGCTACATAGCTACAAACTGGTCAGAGTGCTCATGCTGACTCCTGTCCAGCTCCTACAATGTGCATGTGAATATCAAAACTGGACCATGGATCAGTGGGTCTGCTTTGAAGGATCATGTTTTCTTTTACATCATGTGAATGTCTGAGCATGTGAACCTCATTTATCTGGGCAATAGATGCACTATGGGGGAAAGGGATGCTGTCCAAGACAATAAAAATCCTGGGTCCTGTCATGGAAATGTTATTTGACAGGCATCACCTTCCAAAAAATGTTGCAGACCAAGTATTTTGATGGCAGTGGCTTCTTTCAGCAAGATAATTTACCCTGCTGTGTTTTAAAATCATTACGAGTGGTTAAAGGAACATGACAAACGGTTTAAAGTGTTGACTTGGAGTCCGAATTCCTCAAATTGAGCATCTGTGGAATGTGCTGGACTAACAAGTCGATCAGGCTTGATGAAGGCCCCACCTCAAAACGTACAGGACTTTAACTTAAAGGATCCACTAACACCTTGGTGCCAGATACCACAGAAGTCGTCCACAAGAATCTTGTGGAGTCCTTGCCTTGATGATTCAGTTGTTTTAGTGACGCAAGAGGGACCTACACAATATTAAGCAGTTGGTTTTATTGTCATGGTTGATCAATGTATGTTACTATTTCTTTAACAAGTTAACACTGGTCACAGAGTTCCCCTAAGTGTGTGGGTTAATATAATTGACTTGTTTAATCCCTGGTCAAGAAAAAAGTGGAAAAAGAGAAAAAAGCTGGACTTTTTTCTAGCTTTTTTCACACTTACATTTAAGTCCCATCTATTTGTTTAAAAATAACTAAAAAGTGTATTTATTTTTTGTTTCCCCAAATAGGTGCCCCTAAAAGTAATGTTGCCACTCTGGGTATGAAAAAAAAAATCTAAATTTGTAAGGAAAAAAAATGACAAAGTAGCACAGATGTAAAGTAAATTAATTGTACAAAACAGGAAATGCATACAAGAAAATATTCAAAAGTTTGAATGTCCTGTTGGGTATTTCATTTGAAATCCATTATCATAAAGTCTGGAAGCTGCATCATGCCACTGAGAAGTTTATTTGAAAGGGCCTTGACTCATAACTAAGCATACGAGCAAGACGGCATCCGGGGAGAGACACCACTAACAGTCCAACCAGTGGCTGGAACTAGAGTGAGTAATAAACCATTATTTATGACAGTCAACATAAAAGTATGCATGGTGTTTGCTAGAAAGCATGAAAGAGACCTAGGTAAGATGTGGGAGTTGGTTTTATTGTCAGATCAAAGGGACCAAAATCTTGACCAAATCTTAATGAGGTATGTGTGTTATTTAAATAACTAACATAAATATGGCAGTGGGAGCTTCATTCTGTGGAGATGTTGGTAGTAGGACTACAGGCTACAGTAGGACTGGGAATTGTGTAAGGCTTGAAAGCAAAATGGATGCATACAAATAATATACTATATTGTAGGACAATTTATTACAGTCGGCTGTAAAACTACAGCTTGGGATCAGATTCATCTTTCAGCATAACAACGACCCTAAAAACAAGCCAAACCAACACTAGAGTGGCGCAGAAAGAGAAAGGTGAATGGTTTGGAATGGCCAAATCAAAGCCCTGATGTTGAGAATCTTCCAAAAGCAATAGGGGAAAATGACTGCTGAACATTGTGCAAAATTGACATACAGACACACTCACTCAGTCATCGTCATTACCACTTAATCCTGTAATCAGGGTCGCGGGGGGCCTGGAGCCTGGACACCCTGGACAGGGCGCCAATCCATCACAGGGCACACATCCATACACACACTCACACACACATTTACACACTATGGGCAATTAGAGAACACCAATTAACCTAACCTACATGTCTTTGGACTGTGGGAGGAAACCAGAGTACCCAGAGGAAACCCACCATGCATAGGGAAAACAGTAACACACACACACACAAACAGACACACACACTCAGGGCAGGAATCAAATCCTCAAACCCGGAGGAGCAAAGCCATGGTGCTAATTGCTGTACTACGCCACCATGCTGTCTATTAAAAATACCTTGTAGAAAAATATGTGTACAATGCTTATGATGTACATATGTACATATGATGTCTTACAGTGGGGTTGATTACTATTGCAAGTAAGTTTGCAAGTTTGAATTGGATGATTACTCTTCCCTATGTTTGATACATAATTATATTGCATTACATCTATATTTTATACAGTGGTGTGAAAAACTATTTGCCCCCCCTCCTGATTTCTTATTCTTTTGCATGCTTGTCACACAAAATGTTTCTGATCATCAAACACATTTAACTATTAGTCAAAGATAACACAAGTAAACACAAAATGCAGTTTTTAAATGAGGGGTTTATTATTTAGGGAGAAAAAAAAATCCAAACCTACATGGCCCTGTGTGAAAAAGTAATTGCCCCCTGAACCTAATAACTGGTTGGGCCACCCTTAGCAGCAATAACTGCAATCAAGCGTTTGCGATAACTTGCAACGAGTCTTTTACAGCGCTCTGGAGGAACTTTGGCCCACTCATCTTTGCAGAATTGTTGTAATTCAGCTTTATTTGAGGGTTTTCTAGCATGAACCGCCTTTTTAAGGTCATGCCACAACATCTCAATAGGATTCAGGTCAGGATTTTGACTAGGCCACTCCAAAGTCTTCATTTTGTTTTTCTTCAGCCATTCAGAGGTGGATTTACTGGTGTGTTTTGGGTCATTGTCCTGCTGCAGCACCCAAGATCGCTTCAGCTTGAGTTGACAAACAGATGGCCGGACATTCTCCTTCAGGATTTTTTGGTAGACAGTAGAATTCATGGTTCCATCTATCACAGCAAGCCTTCCAGGTCCTGAAGCAGCAAAACAACCCCAGACCATCACACTACCACCACCATATTTTACTGTTGGTATGATGTTCTTTTTCTGAAATGCTGTGTTACTTTTACACCAGATGTAACGGGACATGCACCTTCCAAAAAGCTCAACTTTTGTCTCGTCGGTGCACAAGGTATTTTCCCAAAAGTCTTGGCAATCATTGAGATGTTTTTTTAGCAAAATTGAGATGAGCCTTAATGTTCTTTTTGCTTAAGTGGTTTGCGCCTTGGAAATCTGCCATGCAGGCCGTTTTTGCCCAGTCTCTTTCTTATGGTGGAGTCGTGAACACTGACCTTAATTGAGGCAAGTGAGGCCTGCAGTTCTTTAGATGTTGTCCTGGGGTCTTTTGTGGCCTCTCGGATGAGTTGTCTCTGCGCTCTTGGGGTAATTTTGGTCGGCCGGCCACTCCTGGGAAGGTTCACCACTGTTCCATGTTTTTGCCATTTGTGGATAATGGCTCTCACTGTGGTTCGCTGGAGTCCCAAAGCTTTAGAAATGGCTTTATAACCTTTACCAGACTGATAGATCTCAATTACTTTTGTTCTCATTTGTTCCTGAATTTCTTTGGATCTTGGCATGATGTCTAGCTTTTGAGGTGCTTTTGGTCTACTTCTCTGTGTCAGGTAGCTCCTATTTAAGTGATTTCTTGATTGAAACAGGTGTGGCAGTAATCAGGCCTGAGGGTGACTACAGAAATTGAACTCAGGTGTAATAAACCACAGTTAAGTTATTTTTTAACAAGGGGGGCAATCACTTTTTCACACAGGGCCATGTAGATTTGGAGTTTTTTTCCCCCTTAATAACGTAAACCTTCATTTAAAAACTGCATTTTTTGTTCAATTATGTTACCTTTGACTAATAGTTAACGGTTTTTGATGAGCAGAAACATTTAAGTGTGACAAACATGCAAAAGAATAAGAAATCAGGAAGGGGGCAAATAGTTTTTCACACCACTGTATATTGTATTCTTCATGAAACATGAGCCATATACTGTAAGTTCTGATCAGGCATAATAAACAATAAGTTATATTAAAGTTTAGAAATCCAGAACAGGACATAGCAGACAGAACCACTGTTGTACCAAAGGCACCAGCTTTTCCACATGTCTCTCATGTCTCTCATGCATCTCCTGAGTGTTTGTAGCATTGACTCTCTGTTTACTTTTCTTTTGAAAATTAATTATTTTTATATATGTTGAAGTGTATTATGGCTTCCAAATGCAGCAAAACCAGTTCGAACTTTCTAAAAGAAGAATATATAACAATCTTCAATCTGTACAATAATTTTCCAAAATAATTGAAAATGGAATTTATCTCATTTTGCTGTCAAATTGTTCACATAAAAAAAAAACTCTTCCAAAAAACAAACAAAAAAAGCACTCAAGAGACTTTAAATGTCTGGGCTTCTGGACAAACACTACCTGTACAAAAATTAGTTTTAAAAGTGCACATATTATTAAGTTTTATTATTCAAACAGAGCATTGAGCTCCTTTCTAATATTCCATTCATCAGTCAAACTCTAAACCTCCATTCTGCATCTCACAAGTCAAATATTTGACAGAAGTGAATTCTAAGACCTTTTAATCATATGTCAGCTTGTATAAGATTTAGGTTATCTCCATGGAGCTTGAGCGTGGCAGTGAGTGACGCTGTTCTCATTTTCTGTCTCAAACTTTAAGATTAGCATTCAGAGAAAATGCCTTTTGTTCTTGAATCTGCTTTTAGCCATTATAATGCGCTGCCTCTTTTGGTTTTGCATTAATTTCTGCAGCAGTGAGCCTCCATTACTGTAACAGATAATGCCATATCCACAAAGTCTATGCATACAGTAGATCTTTATTATCAAGTCATCTTTTCCAGCTTGAAGATTAATAAGACATTTGAATTCTTTCCAACACGTTCGATGTTTGAAAGGAAAATGCGACAAGAGGATGAATTTTTGTATGTTAAGGTCATGGAGAAACTTCAATACGCTTATAAAGCTCAAGGCTCTCCATATAGTCAGAAAAAGGAATGTTAATAAAGCATGACTTAATGTCACACTAAATTATCGAGGACTTTTGCTTCTAGACACGGAGGACGTGTTGGAGTCGAGACACAAGTTTTGAGCTGAAAACGATTTCCAGTGAAGAGTTTCACTTGCGGTTGCAGTCACTGCAGTTGATTTATTGTCACAGCTGATAACGCAGCATTAGTATAGTTTAGTATATTTATGGTCTTATATTTCGTGAAAGTCTGTAGTTTAACCACATCTTGAAAATATGGTACCATGAAAAATGATATTATAAACTTTACAGTCAGATAGCCATTGGGACACAATACTGTCTCACACAACCAGGCAACAGATGAGGCTTCTTAAACGTTAACTCCACTTTTAGTCATTTTACCCCAAACTGTATTAGGTTTTCTTTAATATTTATGAATTCTTTGAAGAATTAATGTTTCAATGGATTGGTACCCTATCCAGGGTGTGCCCCGCCTCACACCCTAAGCCTCCTGGGATAGGCTCCAGGCCCCCGCGACCCTCAATACAGGATAAAGCGGTATAGATTATAAGTAAATGAATGACTGTGAATGTGTGTATAAATGCGTGTGTGAATTTTGACTGGAGGTCCTACCATGGTTGTACAAAATGGGAATTAATACAATAGTCCCCAGTGGTCTCCACCGTCCCTTGTTGGACTACAGACGTTCCTACATGGATAGATGGATGAAAGTACATTAATGCACAGTTTTTGACCGCACTGTTGTAAACGGTATCACATATCTCTAGGTATTATTTTAATTTTTTCGTAAATAATTTTCCTACTTTGTTTTTTTATGGTGATTTAAAAATTTACCTAAGCACTGTAATATTCCACATCTTTCTTATATAATTTGTGACTTGGCTGCTGTAAACATTGCAATTTTCTATCTATCTATCTATCTATCTATCTATCTATCTATCTATCTATCTAATCAATCAATACTGGATATGTTCCAAATGATATATACTGTAGATGACAGATCATTATGAAGGGATCTGTTTTTAATCATTTCTCTTTTTGCTGAGAAAATGGAAATCCCTACCTTACCTGATCTCTTCAGTTCAACTGTAAGGAAAAAAATATATTGTATTGAAACCATGTAAAAAGAAAACATTTTAAAATCAGATATTTCATCTACATCATGTTTCATGTTAGATGAGCGTCTAAAATGATTTAACGTGGTGACCCCTAGAATATAAGGGGCGAAGTCCAAGAAAAACATTATTTGGAACGTGGTGGAACATTTTCTAGTGAGCTAATAAGTTTCTTTAAAAAAGAAAAATTCTTCTAACAGATCTTTTGACTCTTTACAGTTTTTCTCCGTCGCTTTGGTGCTTTTCTCACAACACTATTAACATTTGCACAGCAGTTAGTGTATTTCTCAAAACAATTGGTGTAAACTGCAAAGCCTAGATAATCTGCAAAATCAATAATCCATTCCTCAAAAGCAAGTATTCATGTCAGTGAAACTGCCAGTGTCATCAAAATGAGAAGTCTTGACACCATCTTTATGAACAAGATAGTCAAATGGCTTTGTCATGTTTTCATTATGACAGTTCACAGTATTGTCTCAGTGTTTTTCAATGCAAATAAAAGGTCAGACCTCGGGGACACTACTGACAATGCTCAAGACAGCACTATACACTTTTTGTACAGCCATTTACAGTAAAATCTACAGTAAAGTTAGACATTCCTGTAGTTAGGGAAGTAAGTGAGTACAAGACACTGAATACATATATGCTTTACTGTGTAGGCTGTTTGTAATTCTACAACATTGTGCAAAAGAAAAATACTATGCAGTCACATAGAATAAACATAAGAAACACCCTTTTGATAGAGCTGTGCACAAATGTGAACAATATAACAGTACATATTGTAACTGAACATACGTAAATCATTCTGGCACATCCAGACGTTCCTGTTTGTCTGGCCACATATTTTCATCTACATCACAATGGATATCATCCCTTGCATTGCAGTGAGGAAAGTATCTCCGGGAGTGGCGAATCCACCCTCTGCATGACTCTGCTGTGATGTCGTCACATGCTGCATCCATGGCTGCTAGCAGGGCCATATGCGCATGTGAATGCACCAGCATTCTGTCATGTGCTGCAAACCACTGTCTGACCAGAAAACGGACATTATCCCACACAACAACATACTTTGGTTCAATTTAGGAGACATTTCCAGGAAAAAATTATAAAGAAAGGTATAAAATTAGCTTGAAAGAATTTGATAACTAATTCAACAATTTTGTATGTAATGACTCAAGCAATGAAATGAAGACTATTAGTTTTATTGGAAACGACTATTCAGCATCCAAAGGTATAGTTCATTTTGACTGACATGACATAAGCAAATGATAATGTTATAAAACAGCAGAGAATTGCATGAAAGCAACTGATACATGTCCAAGGGCATTTGTAATTTGTTCAGAGGAAGGAGAAATTGCTACTATGATGTGCACAAATGACTAAATGTTGTGGAGGTTGCTCTAATGGTTTTGAGATTTTTAAGTCTGATCTGAGAAAAACACCAAAGCAACTGAGAAAAACTGTAAAATCAGATATTTCATCTACATCATGTTTCATGTTAGATGAGTATCTAAACAACTGACTGTAACTAAGCCATGTGTAAAGTGTTATGTAAGACATGGGATATATCCTAAGGTGATTATTATTATTTAAAAACAACTCTACTATATGAATATGATTTAAGGCTCTGGGTGGCTAATCGAAGGGTCAGTGGTTCGAGCTCCACTGCTGCTTGGTCGTCGCTGTTGAGTCCTTAGGCAGCCCTAAGCTTCATATTATCCAGCCACTGCATGGAGTGCTGGTCTCAACGACAGTTAGAAACTGGGATGGTTGCAGGAAGGATATCTTAAAAGTGCAAAACCTTGTACTGTACATCCTTGATCTTGCACATCAAATGATTTAATGTAGTATATAAGGGGCAAAGTCCAAGAAAAACATTATTTGGAACTTGGTGGAACATTTTCTAGTGAGTTAATAAGTTTCTTTAAAAAAAGAAAAATTCTTCTAACAGATCTTATGACTCTTTAATGCAAGCATGTCATTTATCTCAAGCTAACATTAAGTACAGACAAGTGATATACTTTGATTACACTGCAGTTTCTTCCAAAAAAGGTTGGAAAGTGTGAAAAATTGTCAATAAAGACAAAAAAGAGTCATCTGTAAACTTTCTTAACCTTGTAATTTATTGAAAATACTACAATATCTCATTGTTTAATGATGTGTGATGCGAATTTAATTGTTTGTAAAAAATTTGCATTCGTTCAACATTCAACTCATGCAATGCTCTCCAAAAAAGTTGGGACCTGGCGAACACTGTGGTAAACCTTTGCCCACTGTCCCATTTTTCGCTACAAATGCACTTTAAGGGAGCCATGCATCAATACAGAGCAGAAGTGTCAAAGACTTCTCTGGGCTCTTTCTCATCTGAGATGGAAATTGGCACACTGGAAACCTGTTTTGATGCCTGACATGTCAACAATTCAAATATTTTTGGAAACAACAGCTGTCATGTTCTCTGGGTCATAGAGGAAAAAGACCATCCAAGCTGTTATCAGCATCGTGTTCAAAAGCCAGCATCAGTCATGGTATGGGGACGTGCCAGTGCCCATGGCATGGGTAAATTGCATATCTGTGGGGAAACCATCAATGCAAAAAAATATATTCTTTTTGGAGCACCATATGCCATCCAAACACCATCTTTTTCAGAGACATTCTGTATTATCCATCAGGACAACGCCAAACCGCATTCTGTTCGGATTACACATACAATGGCTGCTAAACACACAGTACGGGTGCTAGACTGGCCTGCCTACATGTTACATATTGGTAAACAGTCAATTGTCCCATCTGTTTTGTTTTAACAAACAATTACATTCATATGGTAAGTTATCAAATAATGAGTTGTTTTCAATATAATACAAGGTGAAGAGAATTAACAGATTAGTTTTTGTTTCCATATTGTCCCTGCTTTGTTTTATATTATTTTTTAAATTAAGGTTGTTCATTAAATTATAAGTATATATTATATTTAGCATATTAGTATACCGTATATATACTAAATATATTAGTATATTACTCCCAGGGGTGTGTTATACAGTAGCTCTAGGGTTTGTAGTCTTATCCTGAAGTTTTCCCAGTGTTTACATGGGTCCATAGTTTCCATTATCTGTGTCCTTCCCACATTTGAAAAACATGCTATAAATAGAATGTTAAAATTGTCCTTGGGTGTACATGAGTGTGAATGTACTGTACTATATGTGTACATAGTACCCTGCGATAGACTGGAATCAAAGTTATATACAGTATTACATCTTACATCTAACTTTACATCCAATGTTTCTCAGTTACTGAAATCATATTTCATATTTGCATTCAGATGTTTTTATTTCTTAATATTCTGTTTCTATCCTAAGTTGATCTATATTCTCAATTCTGATTGATGTCTATTCTGTATATTCTGTAAATTTCTGGCATATTGTTTTATGCTTTCTGTTTTATGGTCTATCCATATATATTTCTTAATCTTCTTAATCTTCTTAATTTCCTAAATGTACATGTAAAAGTAAATTTATTTTAATAGCTTGTGTTAATTTAGTATTTTCGTTGTTTTTTTTTTTTTTTTTTTTACTATTGTTTGTCTTCTTTATTTGTTCTGTAAAGCACTTTGGTCAACTTGTAGTTGTTAATAAGTGCTACAGTATATAAATAAATTATTGATTGATTGATTGATTGATTGATTGATTGATTGAATGCTTGAAGTCCTGTAATTACTGTGTCACATACTTAATTCTGTAAAGCTCCTTGGTGAAAATGCCCATTGTTTAAAGTGCTATATAAATATAACAAAATTGAACTGAATTAAATCTACTGGTAATAAAGTGAAATCTTTTGTTTGCTCCTTAAACATATTCTATATCTTTCAGGCCAGCAGTATTATAGAACTTGCTAAGTTAATAAATATTAATAAATGTCTCAGGTCAACTAATGAATATTTATTACTAGTGGGTCTTTTCTTGTAAAGAAAAAGTTGTTTTCTTTACTTGATGAAGGCCAATAATTTGATCCACCTGAGATGTTTTTTTGATAGAGGCAGTGTGTACTGTTTAAGGATTTCTAAATAACTTGTAAATAGACACTTTGAAATACCTTGTTTTTAGACAGTCACTTGAGGTAAAAGAATACTTTTCAGTAGACTGCGAAAAATAAATTATTGAAAATAACTTAATTGTAGATAGACAATTTCAGGATTGTGCTATTGACAGATAAAATTAAATAAGATATTGTAAAGCTTGAATTGACTACAAAAGTCTTGCGCCAACACTCATTTCTTTTTTTTTTCTCACTCCTCATGTTTTGCCTCCAAAGAGGCAGGCTTCCTGTATTTTTAACATAGTCTTGAGCAGTAGGTCTCCAGGATCCCTCAAGGCCCTTACTGGCTCAAATTGTCTAGTTTTTGGCTTTCATTTTCAGTCCTGTATCTGTACCTGACCAGTTTCATAGGAATGTTTTTTATATGTTAAGCCACAAAGTGACCTCAGTCTAACATAAATAACTTAATTCATGAACTAGTAAGAAACAGGCACAGACGATGACAGGTGATCAGGTGATCAGGACTGGTGATGCTGAATGCTGAGTGTTTTGGACCAGACAAGAGAAGAAATGAGGTTGCTGCTGAGGTTGTTACATAAACTACATAAAGTAGTTTTTAAAGCGTATCTATATCTATCACTTTGCAGCCTGTCACAGTAAAACATTTGTTCCATTTCTTTCATTTAATCTACATATTTTAGCAAATGACAGTATGTTAATACATATATATGACAATCGAGACAATGTCAATTGTTAAAAGCGCTATACAAATAAAACTGAATTGAATTGAATTGAATATATGTTATCTATATGTGTGTGTGCCCTGCGATGGATTGGCACCCTGTCCAGGGTGTACCCTGCCTAATGCCCGAAGTCTCCTGGGATAGGCTCCAGGTCCCCCGCGACCCTGAACACAGGATTAAGCGGTATAGAAGATGAATGAATGAATGAATATGTTATCTAATATATTTATATCTTATATGTATATTATAAGTACTAGACCCAAAAATTTAAACCAGGAAATTTCTATTCAAGATACCTGCACTTGGTAAAATGGGTTTTTTTTTTTGGTTTGCAGTCAATGTTTTTTTAATAAAATGGAGAAGATTTTCATTTCATACTGTATTAAGGCTCACATCACAGACAAAGACTAATGAAGTGCAATGTCAATGCATTGTGACCTGATGTGAGCATTTTAGACTGAGTGACTCTGTCTAAACACCGACTCATGAACAGAAGGACAAAAATGTTTTTTTTTTCTTGTTTTTTTTTTAGTAAACCCCCTACTGTCATTGCAGCACACTGCAATCTGTCTCGAGATAAAGTACATTCTGTCATTTCTGTCATGTCTGGAAATGAGGCAATGACTTAATTTGTGCAGATAAATGTGTGCTGTTACATTTCATTATCCCATACTTGTAACATATGTTAGGAAATATTAATAACCAAAAAGTAAAAAAAAAAAAAACAGGGTTTGTATATTTTTAAGTAATAATGACAGTGGTATGTGAATCACAAAGAACATATTGTCCATTTTACTGTATGTGCAATAAAATGCAACATACATCACTCCAAACCTGGCAGCATTTGTGTAACGGCTGGTTGATTTGCTGTATTGAACCTGACTTGGCACCACATCGAGCACCTTCTGTAGTACCCATTTTCACCTGGCAGTACATCTTGTATAACTGAGATGTCCGCTATAAATTACTGCTTTCAATTTAAGGCGCACAGACAAGGACACACATTATACTGTCCAAACAGTCCAAATGTTTATTACATTGTTTTTCTCCTCTACACCCACTGATGGGTTTAATTTTACAGTAAGGACTGTTTTGTGATTTCTTCATTTACCAGGAAATTTACCAAAGTCTCCTCTAACTGTCAGTCTCCTGCTGTTAAGCTATGGCAAATGTTTTTTTCCCCTTGCTTCTCTGCTCTTGTCAAGAAAATCAGAGATGAGATAATTGGTTTCACTCCCCAGAATCCTAGTTAAGACCATGTTGTCCTCAGTACTCAAATTTCTATTATTATCTTCTATTTATCTGTATATATACATGGCACTCAAAATGGAGTCTGGAGATAATCTGAGAATTAGTCACTGATTTTATAGAACTGCTTACATTCTAATCCCTTACTCCAGTAACTCTAATAAGGAATGAAAATTAATGCTGTAGGAAAGTCAAGAATTATCAACTACAATCAATCATTTATTTATATAGAACCTTACATTATAGCATTTTAAAAAATGACAATTAAATGGCAATAAGCCAATAAGTCTTATTATATAATAAAATATACAAAACCAAATAAAACACACATTTATAATTTATTATATAATTTATACTCAAATAAAGGCGGCGCGGTGGTGTAGTGGTTAGCACTGTCGCCTTGCACCTCCAGGGTCTGGGTTCGATTCCCCGGCCAGGCTCGATTCCCGTCTCTGTGTGCATGGAGTTTGCATCTTCTCCCCGTGCTTGGTGGGTTTCCTCCGGGTACTCCGGTTTCCTCCCACAGTCCAAAGACATGCAGATTAGGCTAATTGGCGTTCCCAAATTGCCCGTAGTGTGTGATTGGGTGTGTGAGTGTGTGTATGGATTGGCACCCTGTCCAGGGTGTACCCCGCCAAGTGCCCGAAGTCTCCTGGGATAGGCTCCACCGGATTACTGACCACAGGATTAAGCGGTATAGAAGATGAATACTCAAATAATATAAAATTACATTTATAAAAACATAAAATTATAAGATATTAAAAGTAATTCTAAATAAATTAGTTTTACAGGTCAGTAATATAACATAAGTTTAGGACCAGCCACTGCAAAAGGGTTAGGGTTGGGGTTGGGGTTGGGGTTAGCCCTGGGTCACTCCAACTCAATTCATTGACCTTTGCGATGAGGCGAAGGTGCGAAAAGGCTGCTTTGACAACAGAAACCATTTGTGTCTGAGAGTTTAAATTGTTGGCTAATATCTCCTCCGAATTTTTGACTGCTTGGCTAAAATGAGGGATTCAAGACCAATGGTAACAAAACTAAGAAGACTGGAAATGCCAAACAGAACACATACTGTCTTACTCTCATTCATACAGAGACAATTCTGTGACAGCCAACGTTTGATGTTATGCAAATATCTGTGGATCGATTCAAGTGTATCAGAAGAATTTGGCACAACTGTCAAATAGATTTATAAATCATCTGCATATGAAACATATGTACATGTGCTTGAAATGAAACACTGTGCTAACACTGTGTTGAAATAATCAACCCTTATATTACAAAATCGAACAGGGCCCAAAATGTAACCCTGTGGAACACTAGATGTCAAATGGGCTGGTCAGGAAGAGTGATCTCCAATCATGACAGAGAAAGTCCTATTTGTTAAATATGACCAAAACCAACATAGTACAGTATGGTGTGATCAAGCTAGACATGATTCAAACCTCAGAACTTCCATTCATCCATTCATAGGTAGTGTTTTATTCCTCAAACACATAACATTGCAGAGCCTAGACCTGACCAACATAAGCAACCCTAGATCATAAAACTGTCCCCCTCAATATGGTTTATATGGCTTATATGGCAGAATCTAGGCATGATGGGCAGCACCACTTCATCTGCCTCTCTTCTTAGAATGAAGTAACACCATCTCTCTAAAACAGGGTCAATATGGACCCTTTTCCAGTGCTCCACAGAGCATTCTTTATGCTCCCTAGCAAATGAAAGCCTATTTTATTTTTCAATTAGTCTTGCTGAAAAAAAGAAAAGAAATCACCACCCAGATTTAAATGAGCAAATAGGTAAGAGCCTTCCATAATTTGGATTGGAAAATTACTGCAGTTATATCTGGCAGACATATCCTGTGGTTATGACAAATACGTTACTCTGTTTAAGAAGGGACAAATTATTGGCCTGCATCAAGTAAAGAAAACAAAAAAAGGAGACTGCTATTAAAATGACTAAAATTAGGTTAAGAACTGTAAAAAGCATTATTAAAACCTGGAAGCGTAGTGGTAAACCATCCTCTTTGAGGAAAAAATTTGGTCGGAAAAACATCCAGAATAGGCGTGTTGGGAGACCTTTTAATGATGCTTAATGAAGTGCTTAGTACGAGCCTGTTGGGATAGTGTTTTATTCTCCTTACACCTCCTTATTCGTATATTAATGAATAACATGTCATACTTTTATATATATTATGTTTAATATTAATGAACATCTACAATACAAGTATATGTTTTTGAATCCTTAATTGTTGGGAAGGTGATGATTAATTTTCCGTAACAGCAACTCAGACACAGGGACGTGTACATGATATTCTATAATTTGATGTACATTCTATGATGATGAGTAAATCTATTTTAAATATTTTGTTTAACAAAATCATCACCCACTCACTGTATACATGCTTTTTATCCTGTATACTGGTGGAGCCTATCCCAGGAGGTGAGCACGAAGTGGGGTAAACCCAAATACAGTGTTGTGAAAAACTTTTTGCCCCCTTCCTGATTTCTTATTCTTTTGCATGTTTGTCACACTTAAATGTTTCTGCTCATCAAAAACCATTAACTATAAATGCAGTTTTTAAATGAAGGTTTACGTTATTAAGGGAGAAAAAAACTCCGAATCTACATGGCCCTGTGTGAAAAAGTGATTGCCCCCCTTGTTAAAAAATAACTTAACTGTGGTTTATCACACCTGAGTTCAATTTCTGTAGTCACCCCCAGGCCTGATTACTGCCACACCTGTTTCAATCAAGAAATCACTTAAATAGGAGCTACCTGACACAGAGAAGTAGACCAAAAGCACCTCAAAAGCTAGACATCATGCCAAGATCCAAAGAAATTCAGGAACAAATGAGAACAAAAGTAATTGAGATCTATCAGTCTGGTAAAGGTTATAAAGCCATTTCTAAAGCTTTGGGACTCCAGCGAACCACAGTGAGAGCCATTATCCACAAATGGCAAAAACATGGAACAGTGGTGAACCTTCCCAGGAGTGGCCGGCCGACCAAAATTACCCCAAGAGCGCAGAGACAACTCATCCGAGAGGCCACAAAAGACCCCAGGACAACATCTAAAGAACTGCAGGCCTCACTTGCCTCAATTAAGGTCAGTGTTCACGACTCCACCATAAGAAAGAGACTGGGCAAAAACGGCCTGCATGGCAGATTTCCAAGGTGCAAACCACGTTTAAGCAAAAAGAACATTAAGGCTCGTCTCAATTTTGCTAAAAAACATCTCAATGATTGCCAAGACTTTTGGGAAAATACCTTGTGGACCGACGAGACAAAAGTTGAACTTTTTGGAAGGTGCGTGTCCCGTTACATGTGGCGTAAAAGTAACACAGCATTTCAGAAAAAGAACATCATACCAACAGTAAAATATGGTGGTGGTAGTGTGATGGTCTGGGGTTGTTTTGCTGCTTCAGGACCTGGAAGGCTTGCTGTGATAGATGGAACCATGAATTCTACCGTCTACCAAAAAATCCGGAAGGAGAATGTCCGGCCATCTGTTCATCAACTCAAGCTGAAGCGATCTTGGGTGCTGCAGCAGGACAATGACCCAAAACACACCAGCAAATCCACCTCTGAATGGCTGAAGAAAAACAAAATGAAGACTTTGGAGTGGCCTAGTCAAAGTCCTGACCTGAATCCTATTGAGATGTTGTGGCATGACCTTAAAAAGGCGGTTCATGCTAGAAAACCCTCAAATAAAGCTGAATTACAACAATTCTGCAAAGATGAGTGGGCCAAAATTCCTCCAGAGCGCTGTAAAAGACTCGTTGCAAGTTATCGCAAACGCTTGATTGCAGTTATTGCTGCTAAGGGTGGCCCAACCAGTTATTAGGTTCAGGGGGCAATTAGTTTTTCACACAGAGCCATGTAGGTTTGGATTTTTTTTCTCCCTAAATAATAAAACCCCTCATTTAAAAACTGCATTTTGTGTTATCTTTGACTTATAGTTAAATGTGTTTGATGATCAGAAACATTTTGTGTGACAAACATGCAAAAGATTAAGAAATCAGGTGGGGGGCAAATAGTGTGAAAAACAATTTGCCCCCTTCCTGATTTCTTATTCTTTTGCATGTTTGTCACACTGTATGTTATACTGAATGAATGCTCTAACCTAAACAACTATTTGTTCTATTGAGAAAGAACATTGTCTTTTTTCTCATGTGAAATGTACCTTGGTAAGGTGGACATAATCAAATCTAAAACTAATAAATAGTTTGAACATGTTATTTAACAAAGAAAAACAACTAACCAGTCATAATGTGAGGTGTTTTCTATGTATATATTTTTATTTCTATGCCTTAAAAAATCCAGGAATGTATAGCTATAACACACCTCAACAACAAAATGCCTGGTATGTTATATATTTAAATACAGTAGTTAAATTATATTCATTATTTAAATCTGTGATGTGATGATAAGATCCTTGACATGTTTTCCTGTAAACTATTATAAAATTTGGACAACAAGTTGGACTACACATCCAGTGTCTTTTTACCTTTTGTAAGTCATTTTAACAAGATCAAAATTACTTGCATACGCATTTTGAAGTTTGCTTTATGCACCCACACTGCATATACTCAAGCA
Organism: Channallabes apus; assembly: GCA_030522415.1. Lineage (NCBI taxonomy): Eukaryota > Metazoa > Chordata > Actinopteri > Siluriformes > Clariidae > Channallabes > Channallabes apus. The sequence continues at coordinate 15,884,528 of CM060118.1, forward strand.
AGATAAGAAGAGCTGATTAAATTCCTTCTTTTGTGTTGCATATGTACCGATGGCACTCTGACTTCAATGCGTGCCTATTACACAGGCTGTTGCATTGAAGTGTTGATGGCTTTACATTCAAGCATATTGGTGTAAGAAGCATTGGTGTAAGTAAATAAATTGGTAGCAGAGCACCAAACTGCATATGCATCCAGACATACAGAATACACAACTTAGGTTTGTCTCTGATTTCATGGGCTGAATGACGATGCAGTGGTTTATGATGTGACAGCAAGGTGATTAATTGCCTGCTTTCCTTTTGTTGCTGTGATAATACAATAAACGGTCTGTTGTGTATGGAGAATGCAAAGTAGCCGGATAGGTGCGTATATATATATATATATATTGCCTGTCCAAAAAAAGGAGGCACACACTATTTTACGTGTATGTATTTGCATACTATATACTGTATGCAATGCACAACAATGATTTCTGTCAAGAGTCGCATCAATTTCTCTTGTATTAATGGTGTGAGAGTCGGACGCTGTGTGATAAGGTTCAGGTCTTGATTCTGTACTGGCCAATCCATGTGCAAAATTACGTCTTATGCTCCCTAAATCACTCTTTCACAATTTGAACCTGATCAATACCTGCATCATCATCTTGGAATATGCCTGAAAAATCTGGTAATTCAGTATCTTCAGGTCGTAATTTTTTGCGCACATAGTGTTGCTGAACGTAGACCTGACTAACAGAAGCAACCCCAGATCATAACACTTCCCCCCACAGGCTTGTATGGTAGGTGCTAGGCAGGATGGCTGCATTACTTCATCTGCTTCCCTTCTTACCCTGATACATACATAATTCAGCTCGCGGATTGACTACTGTAATGCCCTCTACTCTGGACTTAATCAATCACTGCTTAATCGGCTTCAACTGGTACAAAATGCTGCAGCACGTCTCCTCTCCAATACCTCTAAAAGCTCTCATATCAGTCCAGTCCTCCGCTCGCTCCACTGGCTCCCAGTGCGGTTTAGGGTGGAGTTTAAGATTCTGGTGTTTGTATTTAAGGCCATCAGTGGTCTGGCTCCTGTCTATCTCGCGGAGTTGGTAATGGTTTACCACCCAACCAGAACTCTGCGCTCTTCTGAATACACCACGTTGGTCATACCCAAGTTCAATTATAAAAAGTTTGGAGGCCGGTCATTTGCCGTCCAGGTCCCAAAGCTGTGGAACACACTACCGGGACAGCTTCGAAGCATTGCTGAGTTGTGTGTTTTTAAATCGCAGTTGAAGACACATCTTTTTAGACTAGCTTTTGATATGTAGACTTTGACTCGATAGTTGTTTTTATCACAACTCGATAGATTTTGATTGCTGTTTATTGTGTCTTTGCTTTTATACTGGAAAGCACCCTGGGCATCTTTAGGTTGTTGTAAGGCGCTATATAAATAAAATTTGATTGATTGATTGATTGATTGATTGAAAATTCTAAAGCGGTAAATCTGGACTGATCAGACCACATGACCTTTTCCCAATGCTACGCAGTCCCTTCTTTATGCTTCCTAGCAAATTAATGCTTCCATGTCTGATTAGTCTTGAGGAAAAGAGTCGCCACCCAGATTTAAGTAAGCAAATAACTAAGAGCCTTTCATTGGATAATTAATGCAGTGATTAGTATGTTTCAGCTGGCAGACATATCCTGTAATAATGATAAGATGGTACTGTGTTTTTAGAAGGGTCAAATTATATATACCTGCATCAGGAAAAGAAAACAACTATTTTATTTTTTTGCTGAAACTACTAAAATTGGGTTAATTATTAATTTAAATGTAAAACACATTATTAAAACCTGGAAGGATCGTGGTGAACCATCATCTTCAAGGAAGAAATGTGGTCGGAAAAACATCCTGAATAAGCGTGTTGGGAGATCTCTTAATGACTTAGTGAAATGCTTAGTATGAGCCTGTTTGGAGCAGTGTTAAGATCTGGGGTTGCTTCTGTTGGTCAGGTCTAGGTTGAGGTCTAGGTCTAGGTTATGTGCCCAAAAATTGAGGTCAGGATTCGACAGGCTTAAGTTATAAAAGAGTGGTTCAGGGAGGGTGGCACGGTGGCTTAGTCATTAGCACTGTCACCTTGTACTTCCAGGGTCAAGTTTTATTCCTGCCTCGGGTCTGTGTGCATGGAGTTTGCATGTTCTCCCCATGCTTGGTGAGTTTCCTCAGGGTACTCTGGTTTTCTCCGACAGTCTGATTGATTGGCTTGCCAAAATTGCCTGTAGCATGTGAATGCGTGTGTGAGTGTATTTGTGTGTGCCCTGCGATGAATTGGCACTCTATCCTGGGTGTACCCTGGGATAGGCTAGATAGATAGATAGATAGATAGATAGATAGATAGATAGATAGATAGATAGATGAATTTTAAAAGGTAAAGGATCCAAACACTGAATTTACACTAACTAAACCAGTTTAAACACTCAATGTATAAATACAGTGTAATGATGTACATTTCTGGCATTATGTAATTTCGTGGCTTACTGAGGTGGTGATATCAGTGTTATTCTAAAACTTTCTTTTGGTCCATCATGGTGGAATCTGATGGTGTTGCACTGTAATGTAAAATCAAATTTTTTTTAACTGTAAGCATCTCTAACTTATTGAAAGTGCTGGAGTTATAGATAAAATGCAGTACAAACTGTTGTGTTGTAACAGCCCTATGCTCTCACTCACTAATCGTCTTTACCACTTTATCCTGTATATATTCCTCTGAGTACCCAGAGGAAACCCACCAAGCACGGGGAGAACATGCAAATTCCAAACACATAGACCGGTGGCAGAAATCGAACCCAGACCCCGGAGGGCCATAGTACTAATCACTAAACCACCGTGCCACCAGCTTAATGCTGTCATAGGAAAATATTGCACCTTTTCACTGCTTTTCAGTTTTTATTTCTTAAAAAGGATTTTTTTTAAGCTTCAGAAACTAGAAACTCAAGTACCTTTCACAAGCAGCCTTCCCCTTTTTTTATGTCTATACAGACAACAGAGGTTCATTCAAAAAATGCTTTCATAAATACCTCTTTTAAGCATTTATCTGGAATTATAACAGATTTGACTCTCTGGTGTTTATATGAGGCAGTATGTCAGAGAGAATGTGTCCTTCAATGAGTGTTGCATGCACTCAAGTTTATTACTTTATTCATGTTTATCCAAAATATTTTATAGAATGCTTATCTAAGATTAATGAAAGCATTTTATATATAAGAACAATGGTTGCTCTGAGCCATTTAGAAGCCAAAATAGTTGAATCTTTTTGGTGAGATCTGAATCATTTGTTACAATGTGAAATTCCCATCACTTTTTCATAGCTTTTGAGATTGAGCAGAGATGAGCAAGATCTCCCCCTGGTGATCAAGTAGCTTATTCAGTGATACCTGCCCATTCACTAACACCAGTTTAGGAACTGAGAATGCTTTACAGACTTTAGTGCCTTCCACGATGATCCTCTACTGATCTAAACTTTATTGGATTTATTGCCTAGCATAGATTTTACATAAGTTTAAATCAGACAACGACATTATGCTCACTCTGCCAGAAAATCCAAAGCATTTGCCCGATTTTTCACTGTTTTCAGCCAAAGAGACAAAACTGGTTTTCACACATCAACACACATACACAGAAATTCCTGCGACAATTCTCTGATGCTTTGAGTTGAGCTTTTCTCATCAGGAGGCACTCATTGAAGCGGTAGTTCTTCATTGTGGTAATAATGCCCAGTTAATTTGGCAATTTCATCATCTGTAAGTTAATCACTGAAGTAGGTCAGAGCATTTTCCAAGCAAAACTATAATTCAAATTCTTGGGAGATGAGAAGATCCTGACACCATCATTGCTCTTTGGAAGTTTTCCAATATCAAATAAATATTGGATAAACATGAAAAAACTGTCTACTATGAATTTTTGTACTGACCACTTAATTCTAAGTCAATTAGAATTACCCCCGAATGTGACCTCAAATAAGAACATGCCTCCCCCACTTTGTTGCTTTGTCAGGGCGTGGTTCAGCTGTAGCTCATTTTACACACAGTAGTAGCCAAAGTATTAAGACAACATATGGCCTTGGTCTGGGTCAGCTCCCAACCTAAACCCAATAGAAAACTGTTGGACAATGGTAAAGAAGGAAGTAGCAGAAAAAAACATCTTCTGTACATGATCTTCAAGAAGCAATCAAGCAGGCATGGATTGAGAAAATGATACAAGGGTACTGCAGATGTCTTTCTGACTCTTTGCCCAGCAAGATCCAGCAGGGTTTGAAGAATAAAGGACTTCCCTTACACTTTTTCCCTTTCTCAGGGTCACCACATTAAATCATTGGCACAGGTTTTACACTGGATGCCCTGCCTGCCACAACCCATATCTCCAGGCTATGACTGACACTGAGAATGCTGTACATCTCAGTGGATGGATATAATAAATATGGGCAATGGGTAAAGCCGTGTGCCCTAGGGTCCAACAGTGGCAACCCAGGAGTGGTGCGGGAATTTCAACCGCCTGAGCCAACAAATCTTGTTTGTTGTATACCAATTTCTTTGCATAAAATAAATTATTCCTATTAGCTTGATTGTCATTAATATAATATAAAAAAATACAGGACACTTAAGCAGTAAATGAATTAAGAAATCACTACATGTTCACGTGTTTCTTTATGTGTTCGGTTTATTCTTTTGCTCATAAGGTTGTATGTATATTAGTAAAATGTGGTGGATTAGCAATAAATAACAAATAAAATCAAAAAGTCTAAAAACTATTTTTTCTAAATTTGCTATAGAAGACGAATATAAATTAAACATTGGAAGACATTTCACTTTAATGTACAAAAAAACTCACTGACAAGTAAAAGACAATAAATACAATAAACAGACTATAAATAGTTTATCAAGAGTACAAAGAGCGCGTTGTTCACAGTTACACGTGCTGAATAACGTTCCCACTGTGAAGATGAAAAACATATCTCTGGCCCATAGGCAAATTGTTTCTCTCCAGAGTTGCATCCTGTGGATAAAAATCAACACGGTGTCAGATGTTTTTTTTTTATTTACATTCTTTATTCAATTAATCAGGCTGCGTATTTGTATTGTTGGCTTAGATCATCCTCAGTCCCAGCCTGCTGGATGACAGTACTACCAATCTAGCAAAGCAGATGCCAGTGTTTAGTCTGTCTGGCACTGAAGCATTTTCAATCTACTGCACACACAGCTTTGCTGAAAACATTTGGAAGAATTGAAGACACCTGATAAGAAGGTGTTGAATCGTGAAGTCAAAAAGAAAGATCCCCATCATCCTTCTTTTCCCCGTGAGGAAACTTACAATTATATTGTGAAAGGTCACGTGAATTAAGTCTTCAATCTTATCCACAAAGGACTCAAAGTCTTGTGCAGGATCCACACCTGTTTCTGCTGTTTCTGTTTCCACTTATCTTACATGGAAATCCGCGTTGGAGTGAGCAGCAGAAAGAACGCTGCCCATAAATCCCAGTGCTCATATGAAGAAGGTGGAACTTATAAGAGGTATGTTAAATATGCGATTTCCACATTATTTATGTTTCACATTCATTATTTTAGGTCAACAGAATAATTAAAGGCTGACTGTACAGTATATTATCTTTACTCATACATAAGCTCTTAAGCTGAAATAAAAATATGGATATATGAAATTATGCACATACAATCAGTAACATATATATGGTTTATTAAGAACACCAGCACTTTTATGCAGTTATTTAATCAGCCAACACACATAATCATGCAGATACAGCTCAATAGTCTAAGGTAATGTTCATATTATACATCAAAATGAAGAAGGTGTGAGTCCTGTCACATTCATTGTAGCATAAATACAAGTGGTTTTTGGTTCTTTTTTTTTTTTTTTTTTTTTTACTTTAAACTGCCTACATGCAAGTAAAATTTTTAGAGTCTTGTACTCAATAATTTGTCAGGACTCATCTAGCATGAATTACTGCATCAATGCAGTGTGGCATGGAGGCGAACAGTTTGTGGCACTGCTGAGCACTATTGAAAAATAGGTTGCTTTGATAGCAGCCTTCATCTCATCTGTATTGTTAGTTCAGTTGTTTCTCATCTTCCTCTTCACAGTAGCCCATAGATTCTCTATGGGGTTCAGGTCAGGTGAGTGAGCTAGCCAATCAAGCACAGTAATATCACAGACAGTAAACCAGTAAGAGGTAGTTTTGGCAGTGTGGACAGGTGCTAAGTCTTGCTGGAAAAGGAAATCAGCATCTCCATTAAACTTGTTAGCAAACGGAAGCGTAAAGTGCTCCGGAATCTCCTCGTAGACGGCTGTGTTAACTTTGGACTTGGTGAAACATAGTGGACCAACACCAACACCCCCAAATCATCACCAACTGTGGAAACTTCATACTGAACTTCAAGCAACTTGGATTCCGTGCGCTTTTAATCTCTTCCTCTGAATTCTGAGACCTTGATTTTTTTTTAGATTTTTCCCTGATTTTCTCCTTAATTTAGTCTTGTCCAATTCCACCCCGCCACTAGGGGGCTCCCACATTAAGGCTACTACTACCACTCCGAACCACATGACGCCAGCTGACCGCAAACTCGAAAAGCCCATGCCACAGACAAATTCACAAAGAGCACTTCCCTATGATTAATTTGATGTGTACCTTAAATTAAGCTTTAGACCTACCATATATCTACATGAATTTGTTTTTGCACTGTTCTGCTGCACCATGATTGGTGTTGCTGCTGCATATTGGATGGCGAGTAACCAATCTAAATTGTGTCATATATAAAGTCAAACCACTGTGCATTAAAAACATGTATTTGTTTTTATTTGTGCATTACCTTTGCTCTCCTACGAAGGTAATCCCTGCGGTTATGCAGCATTTTAGTACATCGCACAATCACCTCCGTCTCTCGCCCAGACAAATACGGTAAAGCAGAAATGATCTGAAAGCACACAGAAATACAACTTTTTTTGAGAACTTCTGTCCTATCTGCCTCAATCAAACATAATTGAAGGAGAGTGCACTTTGTTTTCCTCATTTCCTCATGGCATACTGTAGAGGTCAAGAGCTTGTTAACATCAAACATCAGATAGAAGTTAAACTGGATAACTGAGAACTCAAAGTAAAGTTAGCCTCCACACTGCTCTAAGGGCAGTCCCACAGCAAAGGGGGTGAATACTAATACAAAAAATTAACAATTTGTAATCATTTGTTGCTTGTACAGTGGCCACTATGTATGATTGGTGCATCACTTCATGCAATTCTCTTTTCACACTGACACACCCATCACTCTGTAATAGGGGCAGTCTGAACCCATCAGATCACATGAACTTTATCCATTGGTCTGAAGTCCAATGCATGGTCCTGCATTGTTATTGTAATTGTTTTTAGGGTGAGATTTTACTGTCAGAATTAGTTTGGCTAATTCTGCTACATTTACAGATATGTGAATTAATGTACAATGTCCCTATCACATAAACGAACAAATAATTAAATAAATAAAAATCTTTATATTCCCGTCTCTGTGTGCATGGAGTTTGCATGTTCTCCCCGTGCTTGGTGGGTTTCCTCCGGGTACTCCGGTTTCCTCCCACAGTCCAAAGATATGCAGGTTAGGCTAATTGGCGTTCCTAAATTGCCCGTAGTGTGTGATTGGGTGTGTGAGTGTGTGTGTGTGTGTGTGTGCCCTGCGATGGATTGGCACCCTGTCCAGGGTGTACCCCGCCTAGTGCCCGAAGTCTCCTGGGATAGGCTCCAGATCCCCGCGACCCTGAACACAGGATTAAGCGGTATAGAAAATGAATGAATGAATGAAAAATCTTTATGCTCCTTAGCTAATCGAAACCTTTCTTCTTATTAACAAGTGGTTTTCTTATGGACAAACAGCTGTTTAGTCCTGATCCTGTCAGTTCTTGTCACATTTTGGGTGTGAAAATGCTTTTGTTTGACTAGTAATCACAGATTGATCACAAATGATTTCCTTTCCAACCAGATTTCTTCCACGAAGTGCTTCAGTTGGTAGATAATAAAAAGTTAAGCAATCTTCTTGCTTGTTTTTCTTTCTTGATACAGGCCCTTCTGAATAGGAGACTTTTTGTCCAGGCAGGGTATAACTTTAGTGAGGGTGCATTTCAATCCCAGGCTATTAAGTGACAAAATCCAGAATAGTTTGAGGGAGGTTAAAACATATGCACAATGCTGTAATATGTTTAATGAAAAACAGAACACACAAAACCTTTGCTGTAATTGGCCCCCATTCAATGTTTCGGCTATAGCAGGCCCTCTGCCACACCTGGAACTGGGTCAGGATCTCTCTGGCCACCACCTGCTTACAGAAACATGGAGAAAACATAAAAGATACTACCGTAAGACTTTTTCCTAAGTATAATTATTCAGAGACACCGAAAATAATTCAAAGCTAACCACTTACACTGAATGTTCTCTGTCTGTTAGTAGTGCACATTTTCACCAGGTCTGTTGGAGGATTTTCAGGATGCCTTTGTGTTGTCTAAAAAAAACACACACACACAAATCTGATTAAGTATTCCATTCTGGCGCATTCTGTAACAATATCCATACACTTTTTTAGAACTTTTAAAAAGGTTTGTGACTTGATAGATGATGCTTCAGAGCCTGCTCCTGAGTCGTGACTGAGTGAAAGTCTGAGAAATCGTAATTAATGATCAGAAAGGTTTTTTAAATATTTTTTTTTATGGGCTTAAAAAGGATGAACCAGGCAGGAGGCTGAGGCGAATAATGGGATAAAAACATTTTTTATTTCTATACACATGAAGGTCAGATGCTTGGTGGGACCTTGACAACAGGAGAGGAGGAAAAAACACAGATAAACAAGAGACTGCGAGAAACAATCTCCTGCTGTTCCTGGGGTGGAAAGTACAGAATATTACAACAACCTTCTTTCAATCATTTAAAAAAAAAAAAAAAAAAACACCACAACTTCGGTAAGCTTAGCAGCGGTGCATATGGATTAAAAACCTAAAAAAAAGCCTGTCACAAATAGATGGGAAAAATGTTTCAGTATGTATAATCAATCACATTAATTCAACTTTTGACATATTTTAGAAAACACAATAATGTTACAGTGTTTGAACAGATTCTCCAGATTTTAATTCTCATCTCAATTATGCTTAGTCTTCAAATGAAATGACAGAGATGTCCATTAGTTCATCAGCCTTAGCATCCCAGTGTGTGCAAACAGACTTCAGCAGAGTGCTGTTCATCCAAATTCATTTTTAATCAGTTTACTAGCAGGATAGTTTCACAAAACACACCAGTGGTGCATAATGGAGTTAGCTGAAGCTGCATGATAATGACTACATTACAAACGTAATCAGTTTTTGCCCTTGTTGTTGAAATCCTGTTTATTTATCACAGTTACTCAGACGATTTAGGAACAAAATAACTTGATTAAGACTTTATTAGTTTCTTGTTTAAATCCCCCCCTCCCCAAAAAAAAAAAAAAACTTTCATACTGTACAATAGAATATTATATTCCTTTACTTCATTCTGCAATCACTTTTTTTTATATGTGAAGTTCAATCAGGCTCAGAATTAGTCGATGCATAAATATGCCATTGCAGCATGCAAACAAACAGGCAGCTAAAACACATTGTCATGAAAAATCAAACAAAAAATCCTGATATTTTATTTATTAATGTTAACCCATGAGATTATTTATAGGCAAGCTTGCTAGTTAAATACGTTTTTATTTAAAGCCAATGTTGTATTAATTACTCAGTTCTAGGTTTAGTTAGATTTGTGCTCAAGCTTCCGATTGATCTGCAAACCCACCTCAAATCAATCAATCAATAAACAAACAGTTAAAAATGAACTGATCCACTTTGTGCAGCAGGGTCGCTGGAACCAAGCATAGTTCCTCATATTCATTCTACAGATTCCCATGCAGCCTTCCAGACAAATGGTATTAATATTAATAATGTTATTATCTTAAAGAGATTACTTGTGAACACCCTAAGCTCTAATCTGCCTATGATTTATGTCTTTGCAGAAGTCGTGTGCCTGTGAGTGTAATTAGCTGTGATTATCTCAGTTCTTCCTACATCTAATGCACATTTGTTTCTTTGTGTGTATACATACTGTATACGCTGCCTGACCAAAAAAAGTCACACACAAACATTCATTTGATCACCTTCAGCTTTAATTACGGCACCTCCTAGGGTGACCAGTTCATGTGTGAAAATGATTCCTCACGCTCACAGAATCACATAATTCACAACTGTACAAAGTTCTGAAAAAAACCTTTTCTGGTTAGTCTAAATAATGAGTGGTTTTCTTATAGTATGAACACAGAGGTCAGCCTTTCTGTAATAGTTCTTGCAGGAACAGTATTGTCAAGTGCATTTGCAAAATCCATCAAGCACCATAATGAAACTGGCTCTCATGAAAGCCGTCCCAGGAGGACGAGACCAAAACCTACCACTGCACCCAGACGAGAAGTTCATTTAGAGTTATCAGCCTGAAAAATGACCAATTAACAGCACCTCAGATTAGAGGCGTTATGAAGTCTTAACAGAGCAGAAGTAGCAGACACATCTCAATATCAACTGTTCAAAGGAGATTAATGCATTTTTTGGTCGCTTTCAGCATTCCTTTACAATGTAGAAAGAAATAAAAATCAGGAACCATTATGGAGTTAGAAAGTGATCTAAAACTTTTGAACGGTAGTGTATATATATTTTTTTCTCAATAAATTAGAATACCATTGAAAAGCTGATTTATTTCAATAATTTAATTTAAAAAGTAAAACTGGGATATTACATAGATTAATTACAAACAAAATGATGTGTTTATTTCTTTAAATTTTTGATGATTATGGCTTACAGTTAATGAAAACCCCAAATTAAGTATCTCAGAAAATTTTTATATTGTGAAAAAGTTAAATATTGGAGACACTTGGTGTAACACTCTAATCAGCCAATTAACTTAAAACACCTGAAAAGGTTTCCTGACCCTTTAAATTGTCTCGTTCAGTAAGCTACACAATCATGGGAAAGAATGCTTAATTGACAGCCATCGATATTCTGCACGTGGAGGAGGATAAGGCACAAAAGGTCATTGCTAAAGAAGCTGTCTGTTCACAGACAGCTGTATCTAAGTACAGTACATTAAAGAAGCTGTCTGTACACAGTGCTGTATCTAAGTACAGTACATTAATGGAAGGAAGAAGTTGAATGGAAGGAAGAAATGTTGTAGAAAAAGGTGCACAAGCAACAGGGATAACCGTAGCCTTGAGGGGATTGTGAAACGAAGGCCATTCAAGAATTTTGGGGAGATTCACAAGGAGTGGACTGCAGCTGGAGTCAGTCCTTCACGAGCCACCACACACACATATATATATACAGAACATGGGCTACAACCGATGCATTCCTTGTGCCAAGTTGAACCAGAGACAATGTCAGATGACTAAAAGGACTGGACTCAAGTCCTCTTTTCAGAGTTACAAGCATACTAGCAAGTAAAATTTGCATTTCCTTTGGAAAAGGAGAAAAAGAGGAGAGGCACAGAATCCATGTTGCTTGAGGTCCAGTGTAAAGTTTGCACAGTCAGTGGTGGTTTGGGAAACCATGCCATCTTCTGGTGTTGGTCCACTGTTTTATCAGGTCCAAGGTTAGTGTTTGTTAGAAGTTTTAAAGCACTTCAGCACTTCATGCTTTCCTCTGCTGACCATCTTATGGAGATGCTCGTTTCATTTTCCAGCAGGACTCGGCACCTGCCCCCACTGACAAAAGTACTAATACCTGGATTAAGTACCATGGTATCCATGTGCTTGATTGGCCAGCAAACTCGCCTGACCTAAGAATCTATGGGGTATTGTGAAAAGAAAGATGCGAGACACCAGACCCAACAACACAGAAGAGCTGAAGAGGTTATCAGAGCACCCTGGGCTTCCACAACACCTCAGGAGAGCCAAAGACTGATCGCCACCATGCCACCTTGTGTTACTGCAGGAATTCATACAAAGGAAGCCCCAACCAAGTATTGAGTGCTGTACATGTTCATATTTTTAGGTAGTTCAACATTTCTGTGTTAAAAATCTTTTTTATTGGTCTTTTCTGATATATAGAGTAGCAATAGTTAATTTTTTTTGTGGCCACCAGTTGTACGTATCTGAGGAGTTCTTTGCTTAATGTTGGCTATACATTTTTGTGTGAAAATGTTAACCATCGAAGAACTGATTTTTCTAGTCGAGCACATTTTTAAAGCAACTGATAAATATATAAATTTAGCTTGTGGAAAACTATTATTTCTTTCTTCCCACATTGTAAAACAATGCCGAAGGCATCCAGAATATGCAATAAACGACTTTGAACAGTTGATATTGAGACGCATCTGCTACTTGTGCTCTGCAACGGCTCGAATATGAAGTGCTGGCAATTGGTAATATTTGATGCCGGAAACTTCAAATGAACTCTCTCTCTGCAGCAGATGTAAGTTTTGGTCTTGCTTTCATAGGACGGTCTTCATGAAAGCCACTTTCATCATGGTGCTTGATGCAAATGCACCTGACAAACTTGCAAGAACTATTCCTGAACAGCTGAACTTTGTGTTTTAAAATAACTCTTCTTTGTTGTTCTTGTTACTTCATTACATTTTGAAAAAATCTAATACTGCCCTAGAATGTAAAAAATAAATCCACTGGTACTGTATTCACTTGACCCACCCCTCATTTCTACTGATTTTGCTTCAAAAGAACCGGACTTACTCTTGTGTAAATGTAGTCTTAAGAAAAAGTTCTCCAAGCTTTCTGAAGGAATTTTTTTTTGGCTCTCACTTTCAGTCCAGTCTCTGTGTCTGACCAGTTTCAGAGGAATGTTTTATATTGTTAACCCACACAGAAACCTATCAATCATTTAAGCATAAAAAACTTAATGCATGTACCAGTGAGAAACGGGTGAAGACGATGACAGATGATCAAGTATGTAATTAGTATACTGGACTGCTGAATGGTTGGAATAGAAGAATGGGGAAATGAGGTTGCAACAGACAATTGTTAAAAATTGTATCTTAAGGCACTTTGCAGCGTTTCACAGTAAAACAATTGTTCCTGTTTCTTTTGTTTAATCTACATCATTTAATTTCATTTAATAAGAAGAAATGAGAAGTGGCAGCTGTCAGCTTCTCTACAAGATTTATGTTGGATTATAACTGTCTTATAATGTTGCTTGAGTTAAAAGCAGATTCCAAGAGAAGGAACGTCAATGTTTACAATGACTGATCATGTGAAACAGTCTCAGCCAATATTCCATTTGAAACAACAGCATTATGTGGCATGTTAATTGTGATGGAAAATGACTATTCAGGGTACTTTAGCAACTCCAAAATGTCTTTGAGTCTTTAAACAAATAAAAAGGCACTTTTATGGGCCATTACACTGAAGCCATGGTTTTCAAGGTGGGGGTCAGGGAAACATAATTTTTACTCTTGATTAGTGCTGTGAAATACACAACCTACCATTACAAATAATATAAATAAAAATATTTTATTATTATTGAGGACTTCTAGGTATTATCTTGCTTGATTGCATCCTTCAAATTGGTTCTTTGGGTTTAATTCACAGCTTAACTCTCAAACCAGTAGGTTTGTAAATAAAAAAAATATTTTAGTTGAATGTTCACAAATTAAAAGCTTCCAAATAGAGTCAAATATTATTGCACACATATTATTGAGTCATTGGTTGACTGAGTTCAGGTTACTGTCTGCTTACGTTCTTCCCAGGTCATTTGTGGTTTCCTCTGGTTTCTCCCTCCCAAAAACATGACACTGGGGTGAACGTGTGCGGTGTGCTGTGGTGTGCCCCAGTGTCCTGTTTTAACGACAGGCTTTGGATCTCCACATTACTTCAAATTAACTGATTCATTATGAAATAAAAATCTGTCCTGAGGAATGTTTTAATTTTAAGAGAATGTGCTTTGTTGAGAAGGTTTCAGCTTCCAAAAATTAAGACACAAGGCAAAATCAATCAATCAATAAATTAATATAAAAAAAAAATCAGGCTCTTCTTTCACGTGTTTAGAATTAGTGCTTTTAATTCCTAATTGCAAAACTAGTTTTTATTTATTCAGAATTGCTTTTTTCAAGTATCAACTGCTTTTTGAATTACATCTGAATTCTTTGTTTTCTGTAATTGTGAGACATTTTGAGACATAAAACCGAAGAATGGCTTAGCTCAGACAAAGGCTAAAGGCTCAGGGTTCAGGTCATGCATGCTGTGATCCGTGCACTGGAATGTGTCGATTCAGTTCATTTCTGTTCCGTGCACTTTCAGCAGATGGCTCTTCAGCTGCTTGAGACACAAAAACGTCTTCCCGCACTGACGGCAAGGACAACTCTTCCCCACTCGGCTGTGTCTCCTGAGGTGGATTCTTAAATGAGTGGATCTTTTGAACCTCATACCGCAGTGGGTGCAGTTGAAGAGTTTCTCGTGCGTGTGGATGTTCTGATGCTGCTTGAAGTTGCTGAAACGAGTGAAACCTTTGCCACAGTCTGGGCAGATGTGAGGCCTTTCTTTGGAGTGCTGCTTCTGGTGATCCTTCAGCTCAAAGTCGTGAGCAAATGTTTTGGCACACTGGGGACACTTCAGGGGTTTGCTCGCTTGGTGTGTGAGCATGTGAACCTTCAGCTGAGCCGCTGGAGCAAACAATTTTCCATAGTGTGGCTTTTCAGTGGGAACTGGAAGATGTTCAGTCTGGGGGAAAGGGAGGAAAAGTTTCTCACCTAAACACAGGTCTGGATGACTCAAAAGACTTTCTGGACCAAACAAGTGTCCATTTTCATTAGGGTCAAATGAACTGGATCCCTCAAGCACGGGAGCCAAAGGAAGGTGAACCAACTCTGTGGGGATCGCCTCACTAGGCTCAGCCTTGATGCCTTGCAATACCTCTGAGTTACAATTCACTGAATAGGATAATACATGTGATGATGGATCTGGCATGTTGAGAGCAGTTAGATTTGGAAAGTTATCTACCTGTGTTTCATCTCGATTCCAGGAGCCGGAGAGATTCTGGTCTGTTTCTGCAGGAGCGCAGTCATCTCCGCAATCCCACACTGGGAGCATCTCCTCCTCTTCTTTAATATCGACCGGATCAGGATGGAGCTCGGATTTCACAGCGGTGTACGATGGAGACTGTGCAGACTCCCTGACCCCGTCTTCTTCTGTAGCACTTTGTGTGGGTAGAGATTGCTCTAAGTCTATGTCTTTACTGGGAGCAAAGTCCGTGATAGGTGTCTTACAGTGACTTTCTCTGGGTTTGAGGTTGCTACAAGCTTCGTGGGTTCTTGTGACTGGTACATTGATGCACTGAGCATGCTGCACTTCAGTATTAGATACAGACTCCTGCTTCCCTCTTTTTTCAAGTGAATTTATATTCTTCTCTTTGTCACTGTGTGTTTCTGTGGTTCTGTATGAGCCCAGACTCTCTGTAGAGCTCCAGACTTCACCGAATTGAGGCCTTTTCTCAGACTGCTCCCTTAGGCTAAGCCTGAAGCACAGAGCATCTTCACCTAAAGGCAAAAAATTAAAAAATAAATAAATCTCTGTCACAGAGAAAGCATGAATGTTTCACAAAGCTACTGAATGTAAACAGATAATCACTGAAAAATACTTTAGGCCTGAATCCTGAGGTGAATGGATAATCCTGACATTGGTATTAAACTTTAGATAATTCAAGTCTTATCATGGCTCAGAATCCTGCTACTGCCATTTCACATTTAGGTGTTTTTCCCATGTATGATATTGTGTTTCACAACTTGATGAGCACGATACTTCAATCTGAAATGCAATTTTAAGCAACGTAAACACAAATAATGGAATACGATTTCGTGAGGAAATTTTATGAATACACAGACAGATGTTATGAATTCGATATTATGTATCATCTACAAAACAGAACTGAAAATATTGCACAGAAATCATTTTAATAGTGAAAATTTCATTTGAAGAAAAGTCATATGCGCCATAGGGGTTCGCGGATCAGGGTTTTTGAAATACAAAGTGTTCTATTTATTATGTAGTACAGTGGAACCTCGGATTACGAGCATAATTCATTCTGGAAGCGGGCTCATATTTCAAAACACGCGTAAACCAAATTAAATTTTCCCATAAGAAATAATGGAAACTTTAATTATTCGTTACATAGCCCCCAAAAAAATCTATACATAAATATAATTAATACAAAATATAAAGTAAAAATAAAACAAATTAACCTGAACTTTACCTTTAAGAAAAAAGTAAAAATAAGCGTTTTTTCTGCGCGCAGGCGCTATGTGCGTGTGTGTAATGATGAGATGGACAATAGTACAACTCTAGGCTATAGTACAAACTTTCGGGTGGATCCTGCACTTAAATCCAACAAAAAAAAAACTACTGAAGAAAAAACAAAACTCCGGCTCTATATCCTAGCTTACATCTCGCAATCGCGTTCACACACACCGGACTGCATTACCCACAACGCATCTCCCGCACTACACTTCCGTAAACAGCTGTCATACATCAACCTCTCTCTCCTTAGCAAGGAACATCTCTAATGACACTCGTGTAAACGCATACCTACGGAATCACTGCTGTAAAGTAAAACAAAAACAAATTAACCTGTACTTTACCTTTGAAAAGAATCGCGACAGAGCAGTGTTTCTGTGTAGACCAGAGAGTGTTTGTATGTGCGCGAAGCAGAGAGGAGGTGCTTCACACACACACACACACACACACACACACACACACACACACACACACACACACACACACACACACATACACACACACTAAAGACCAGAGAGTGTGTGAACCGGCACAGTGTCAAATTACGCGCGCACACACACATAAGCTCACACATGCTGAAACAGAGACAGAGAAAATGTATCTTTAACCTCTGTATTGAGACTTTCTTTTGCTTTACACGCGCGCTGTACACACGTGTGTTATAAGAAATTGTACACGTGCGCTGTACACATGCACTTACAAATTAAAATTAAATATGTTTTACTTACAAACACGTGGTCACAATGTTATAGTAAACAGTACAATAGTGCATAGATGTTGATTATACCAGTAAGAGACGCGCACTAAGACCTAGCAGGGTAGACAATTACCCACAATTTCACAGCGCAAGAGAGAGAAAAAACATTGATCATGTGACGCTCGATGTCAAAACAAGAAGCGCATGCGTGATACAGTACATGATACTTGGTGCCCGTAAACCAAGACAATGCTCGTTTTTCAAGTCAAAATGTATTTAAAAAATCTTTGCTCGTCTTGAGGAACACTCGTAAACCGCGTTACTCGTAATCCGAGGTTCCACTGTATTGTTTATTTCTTTTATTTATTTATTTCTAAACAGCAGAGCACAAATGCAATTAATATCTGAAAAACTATCATAAATATAAACATTTTATTTATTGGAAGGTAACATATACATACAGTATTCCAATTATTTTTTTATTTCATGTATATTATGAATAAAGGGTAAACATTTAAATTCCTTAACTAGCATTCCTTAAGTCTCACACATGCCAAAATGCTTATCTAAAAATGCTACTGTCCTACTGTACTCTCTCGTTATAATATGCTGCACATGAAACAAAGCTGTGCCAATGTATAACAAATAGAAGCTCTGCACTGAACGTTTTTAAATAAACACAGACATCAGTCACTTTGTATTTGGTGAGCCAATAATTGCACTCATTAGTAAGCACCAAGGGCAGGCATTTGTTTTTTTGTTCTAAAAAAATTCTGCATTTTTAAGAGACAGCGGATTCCCTTTCATCAACCAGAATGTTTGCGGTCGTGCTGTATAGCCGCTCACTGTCAGCCCGCATCCATGCAACGGTGCGGTAAGCTGGGAACCGCTCTTTATTTCTCTCTTTATTATTATTTTTGTTATAATATTTTTTGTCTTTTTACTCGCTGCAGAGTAATGCTTGAGCTTTTTGAGGGCTTCTGCCATAGGTGGTTGAGGGACACGTGACTTAATAGATTTAGTTGCTGCCTTTATGCATAACTTTTCATACTCAAATATTCACGTTGCGTTGTTGTTAAGTGGTGAATAAGGGTTGGTGTATTACAGGTGTATTACAGTATTACAGCTTTTGCCTTTAAAAAAAAACATTTGCATATTGCAAATTTAACATCTTTTAAAGAGAGTTGGTAGTATTCCCGCGCCTAGCAACAGCATGTTTGAGAGACGACCAATCTATTAAAATTAAGTGATTTTCGGCTGATACTGATTGGCGATTGATTGGAGTACCCTTAATATTCTACTAACAAATCTTCTAAACTTGTACCGATCAGCCAATTTTTGTTCTTTGAATTTGACCCTATATTAAAACAAAGCCTTAATTCTTCTAACCTGCGAGTGTCTCTGTGGGTTTCTCTGTAGTCCTCTCTCCACCGGCTGCAGATCTCCCACAGTCTGGACATCGTACCCTCTTCTCTCTCTCCTTCAGCTTGCTCTCTGAAAACTGGAGCCTGTGCAGAAGCAGTTCCACCTCTTGCTTGCCACGAGCCACTTCCTCCATAAAGCTGTCCTCCACAAGCCTGGTAATCTCCATCATGGCTGACTTAAGGATCGTTTCCATGACGAGAGAGAGCTGGGACTGGAAGGTGACGACGAGAGCGTCGGACATTTTTCTGTCTCGTTGCCGGGCTACTCCTTCAGCAGATACTGTCTGTAGACTTTGAATTTAACTCTCAAAACCTGAAAAAAAAAAAAAAACCATACCATATGAGGACTTAGTTACTATTTAAATAGAAGAGGAAACACATTAGCTTCAATAATGTTTGCACGCAGTTTATTGACCAATTTAGAAAAAGGAAACAGAATTATTCAATAACATGTTGGTTTATATTGTATCCTACATTCCTTTTTAATCTGCTACAATGAGAAATTATTTAATCATATAGTTTTTTATTCATTGTGCATGGGTATGTAGATTCACTATGATAAAAAAGCCCCCAGAGCACGAATGTGTCAAAGCCTGTGCGCTTCACTGCGCATATACAGCATGACCAGGATAAAGCAGCTTACTCCCTACAAACACTTCACACTCTACAGGTAGTATATTTATATGCCTAGTTCTGTCAAGCTATTTTAAAGCTCAACCAGACCATTTAATTGGACTACTGTCCTTGTCCCATTATACAAGCAGGGCAGGGGAATCGATTTATTGACCGAAGTAAGTCCGACTTCACTACGATACAGTAGGTGGTGATATGCCCTGTCAGCTTGTTAAGATTCCCCGGGTCCCCTATAATTTCACACTTGTGAAAACAAGTAATCTAATGGTAAGTAGCATTTAAAACCATGGACAACTTAACAGGGCAGCACGCCAGTTAGCCTAATCTGCATGTTTTTGGACTGTGGGAAAGAACGGGAGTACACAGAGGAAACCCACCAATCATGGGGAGAACATGGAAATTCCATGCACACAGACACAGGCAGGAAGCAAAGTCTAAATCCTAGAGGTGTGAAGCCACAGCACTAACTATTACGGCACCGTGCAGCCTTACGTTATATTTACAAATAATAAAGTTGTGTTAATCCATCCATAACAGTATCGCTATTATAGTATTGTGTCTATATTGTTGTTGTTGGTCTTTCGGCTGCTCCCGACGAGGGGTCGCCACAGCGGAATATCTGGTCCGCACTACAACTTTTTTTACACAGTTTTTACACCGGATGCTCTTCCTGACGCAACCCTCCCATTTTATCCGGGCTTGGGACCGGCACTGCATCCAGTGGCTGGGGTTTTGGGCACTGGCTGGGAATCGAACCCGGGCCTTCCGCATGGCAGGCAAAACACCTACCACTGAGCCACCAGTGCCCTATTGTGTCTATAGTACAACTACCAATTACAGCTTTGTTTACAAGACTTTTGTATTCAAATTCATAAACATAAATAAACAACTCTGTTTTGCCGTCATCTTCTTCCTTGTTGTTTAACGGCGGCTGGAATCCAGTAGGTTGCATCATCACCAACTGTAGGTATCACTCGCTCTCATCTTCCCAGCTTATTAAAGCCGATTTTCCAGTCTAGCCTTCCTTAAAAACGTGTAAAAACGCTTCCTTCCCTAATCTGGTCTTGTCTTGTTCTGTGTCTCAAACTTTGTCTGCTTTTATCCAGCACTTTCACATACTCTATCTTGCCTAAGTGTAGCCTCTTAGTACCACTCTGTGCCTTTGGTCATGTAAACTGTATCACCGTCATCTATAGATCTTACTCTCCCTCATCTTTCCGGCTTCTTAAAGCTGACTTTCGTGTCCAGTCTTCCTCCAAAAAAAAACATTAAATGCTTTCTTCCCTGATCAGTGACTACATATTCTAGAAGACTTAACACTGCCTTCTACTCTTCCTAGTTCTCAGAGCTCCCTCATCTTCCTATTATCATATTTCTATTTTGTCTAAAGAAATATACAGAATTGATGTGCAAATGAAGAGAATGATTAAATGTATGGCATGACATCATCTGGTTACTTAATGACAATGCTTTAGCTGCTTTCCCCAAAAAAAGAACTAGCATTAAAAAAAAAACTGTAAAGAAGTTGAAAATGTTAATGAAGCGGTCGATCCGTGAGTGAACAGAATTGCCTGGTTTTCAGTCTGACAGGCCATGACCGGTGATTGGCCGATCAGCCTCAAATATAAATAATTCTGTACCGAGCGCAGCAGCTTCAGTGTGGCGCAACAGAAACACATTTCCTCATTTCAGAAACAAGTATCACACTTGTCTGCCTTTTCCTCCAAACTCTGTGAGCGAATTCGTCTCAAACCCACTCATTACACACATTTACACCAATCTCAAAACACCACGAGTGAAAATTTGTCGATAATCGTGTGTGTTAGAAGCCCCGCGTTCCCACGGTCTTGTACCCACTCAACCCACGCATCTCAAATTTGGTCTTTGGAGGCATTCAAAGAGGTAAAATGTTGCCATTTCTCTGGCACTCCCAACTTCCTGTGTGGTAGGAGTGGATTATTTGCTAAGTTTGTTTAGATATAAAATAAATAATAAAATAAATAAAATAAATATAATAATTATGACAGATTTCAATTAAATGCTAAACTCTTGTATTTAAACTTAGTTTGCATTATTTAAATCTTCTACATAGTGTACATTTTTCAGCTTGAAGTTTTTTGTAAATTTTTCTTTTATTTTATATTCTTATTTCTCTATTTTAGTATTCTATTTTTTTTTTATTTACAATTTATTGTTTGCAGAGTAACCATTACTACTTTCAGGTCACAGGCCCCAGCATTTCACTGTATATCATACCATATATGGCTGTGTAGGTGACAAATAAAATTTGACATGCGGAGAGAAAACTGATGTTATAACAAAAAAGCTACATTTAATTAATAAAAAAAACTTTTTTTAAGGTTTAAAATTGTAACAAATCTGAGGAAATTTTCATTTAAAATCTGGATATTTATAAAAGCATGATACTTGAAAATGTTCAACTGAATTGGCACCTAATTATTGTAATATCTTCTTCTTCATTGTTGGTTAACAGTAACTGGATAACCACGCGAATTAGTTTAAGGACTCTCACAGAAGGGGAGCAAGGGAAAAACACACATTTAACCCGCGTCCTATAAACACACACTCGAATCAGAAAGTAAACAATCTGCACCGACATGGTGAACTCAGTGACTAAGCTCTATGCGGTGGTTTGTTTACTCCTCTTATACTTCCGGGTTCTCGCCCGCATTACAGTACTTCCGGGTCCTAGTGCCGGTCGCGGAGTGCGTGTGTGTGAGACAAATAGTATGTTTTAATTAAATTTTTGTTTAATAATATTTATTTTTATTTAAAAAAAAACAAACAAAACAAAAAAACGGGCAAGCCAAAGAGAAAATTTAGTTTAAAAGATGCTCTTGTTTTAAGACACTATTGATGAGTGTATGGTTACACATAAATAAAAAGTAATGTTTGAAAGTAATTCATATTGTGTTGGCAGGTTTATAGTAACAGCAAACCAGAAGTCAGAATATCTGCTGAGGGTTTTAAGTCATTCATAGTGTTTTGAAGTCTAAATATTTGCAACTTCCTTGACATATAGTTTCTTTTTAGCCTGAATTAGATTTAATTACATCAGACGAATATCTATTACCTGTTTATTTTAGTATGATCATTACATCTAAATAAATAATTAAAAAAAATTGGCAATAATAATTTTAAAAATTAATTTCTCTAGGGAAATGTTATATCGCAAGAAATATTGTTATCGCAGTATTCAACAACAATATCGCATATTTTCCTAATATCGTGCAGCCCTAATTACTACCAACTGTAGGTGTCGTTCTCACTCATCTTCCCGGCCTCCTAAAGCCGATTTTCCAAACCAGCCTGGATTATAACATCTAACGCATACTCAGATGATCTTGTCTTGAACTCTACGTGTGCTGAACTCGGTACTTCCACACACTCTTTCTTTTCAACACGTTTCCCTTTCAGTCCCACTCAGCATCTAGTTAGAGATCTGTAGGCTGCATCACCTCCACCTATAGATCTCTCTCTTTCCTCAGCTTCCCTATCCTTTAAAGCCGACATTCCAGTCCAGTGATCGTATTGACATGGGACTGGGGATTCCCATATTCCCTATTAACCATGAGAAGGATGAAGAAGCCACTAGACAACAACAACAACAAATATGTTAATGGTACTTGAACTTGACCCATGCTGAGGGGTAAAACTCAACCCTCCTCCAGTCAACAGCGCAAAGCATCTTGGGAGGGAAGTGTCAGTGTGTTGGTCGCATCACTAACGGTGTTAAAAGATGGCTGTGTGAAATACTGCCTCCTCAACCCTGTACACACTCACTCATGATGGGTTTTTCTTCCAAGTGCACGGGTTAATGATTTCACATCTGGAGCGCCGAGTAAAGACATGCAGTATATTATAATTAAACATTGTCTCAGTGCGGCTAAAACAAAACAGCGCGCCATTATGAATAAGTAACGTTGTTTGACGTTAAACCTGTGTGCTGTTACACGTAGCAACGGTTAATATAAGTTATTTTTTATCATAACAGTGCTGTTCTACCGAGCTGTATTAGTAACCTATTGTGTTCCAGGACGCTAACGTTAGCCGACATGTTAGCAGCTTAGCTTCCAGCACTCGCTCTCTCCTCACCCTCGCTGCGACTCGTTTCCTTTTGTTCTAACCGAAGCAGCATGTGTGAACCTCATGAAAAAAAATACAAACCAACAAATGCAACCATTAATTCAACTTACAACATACACATAGAGAGAGATGAGCCAGCATTCAGACGGTGAACTGCAGGTCTTTTATTGAAGATGTTGAAGAAATTTTTTTGTACTGACATCTGCTGGTATGGAGTATATGTACAGTAAATATTAATCATCAGGGGTGTCAAAAGGGGTGCAGATTAAATACCCCATTCATTGTCTATACCACTTATTATTCAGTACAGGGTCGCAGGAAGCCTGGAGCCTATCCCAGGAAACTTCAAGCATAAGGAGGGGTACACACTCACACTATGAGCAATTGATCTAATCTGCATGCGTTTGGACTGTGAAGTGCCCAGAGGAAACCCACCAAGCACAAGAACATGCAAACTCCATGCACACAGACCCAGGGCGGGAATCAATCCCTCATCCCTGGAGGTGCAAGGTGACAGTGCTAACCACTACGCCACTGTGCTGCCTTTGGTTACATTTACAAATAATAAAAATTAGTTAATCCATGCTAAACAGTATCGCTTTTGTCTGACACAAACCAAATATTACATTAAAGCGACCTGCTTAATGTGTACCCAAAAAAGGCTCTGACCTGATGTAAATAAAATGCATTTCTCAGACCATGTCACGTCTCAGATGGTCTGATTGCTCCATTGTAGGTGCTTTCTTGATTTAACTTTTCTGCAGTGTATGGGGGTCAGCATGGGCACGATGATTGTTCTGCATCTACGCAGCCATATACTCAGCAAGCTGCAATTATGCACTGCAACAATGCACCGCCATTCTATTGCAATTACCATAACATTTTTCAGCAGTTGAGCAACGCTTTATGTCACGCACACCTGCCACTGCCGTACTGGTAGACAAGCAGAGTAAGCAGACAAGACAGCTATCATGGATTTTATAAATAAAGTGACTGGGTAAAATCTCAAGCTTCACAAACCATTTTCTTGGTAGGTGGTGTTTAAAATATATGTTGATCTAGTTTAGATTTCATCAATAAGTAATCATGTTTAAATGTGTGTGTATTATTATTTACAACATGGCTGCACTAGGACCATGGTTGAAAGTAGGCTACTAAGTACCTATAAAAGATTCATTATGCAGTACAGGAACGAGGGAAGAGCAACTGCCTGCCAAAACCACATTCAAACAAGCCACTGACGTACTGATAATCTGATAACTTTGATTCTGCACATTATTCTGCACATAGTCATGCTCTTGACTGGACATGGTTTCTATATACCAATCCCATTTAAATTCTATTTTATTTTATTATTTGTACATAATGTAAATTTTTTAAAATTACAGCGTTTCTATATTTTTGTATATTTGTAATTTTTTTTCCTCTTATTTCATACATTATATTTTTATTTTTAGGTCATCAGCAGTCATGTAAGCACTTCACTTTATATCATACTGTGTATGTGACAAATAGAATTGGAATTTGAACAACATAATGTCATCTTAAACAGCACCTTGCGGCACGGTGGTGTAGTGGTTAGCACTGTTGCCTTGCACCTCCAGGGTTCAGGTTTGATTCCTGTCTTGGAGACTGTGTGCATGGAGTTTGCATGTTCTCCCTGTGCTTGGTGGGTTACCTCTATGTACTCTGGTTTCCTACCACAAATTGAGGCTTGAATCCATGACCTTCCGGTCAGTAACCCACTGCCTTAACTGATCGAGCCAACGCCAAATTTAGCGAATTCCAAATCTCCAGGCCCTAAACAAGGATGCTACTTGGTGTGTGAAAAAGGGATTCTACACTCTACTTAGCTCATTAGCTTTCCACACTACCCTATTTTGGATCCAACCCCAGAACAGTTAGTAAGTTGAAGCAGAGTGGAGAAATAAAAGAAAACGTGTCCACCACCTTCAGTCTTTGCCTTTTGGCTAAATACCGGACAGAATTAAAAACTATTTTTACCCCAGTTATGGGTAAGAATGTTTAGATTACTTTAACTGTTTTTTAGTTTTATTAACATACAATGTAAAGTCTCCCATAAGATTTTATTAATTAAAGGCCTGCTATAAGTAGATGTTGTTAGTCTTTCTGCTGCTCCTGTCGAGGGGCCGCCACAGCAGACCACCTGATCTGCACAACAACATGGCATGGGTTGCTGGATGCCTTTCCTCACACAAGCCTCCCATTTTATCTGGGCTTGCGACCAGCACTGCAATCAGTGGCTGGGGTTTGGGCATTGGGTGGGAATCAAACCAGGATCAATCACGTGGATTTGAGATATGACAATCAGGTACGCTCTATTTATGCTACAGTGGATTGGAGCAGTAAGGCTAGCCTTCGGTGGCCATGACTGACTGTACTGAGATAAGTGCCTTCTCTCCACTTACATTAACAACTTATAAAGAATTCCCCTTTTACTCTAATAAACAATTATCAGCAGTTTATCTGCTTTCTCATTCTTAATTTAATGCAGAAGTCTCTAAGGAAGGTTGTAACATATTGTCTGTTACCATAACTAAAGATCTTTCAATAAAATACCTAGCAGGTGTAATCAGTGAAAAGGGCTTCTGGAACTTTGCTTATTACTTTAAGACAGTTTGCTGCCACCTTCAGGTAAGTTAAAAAACTGCAATGTGTTGGCTTTGACCTTTGCCCATTGATCGCATTTGGCCTTGGGACAGAGTTCTGGACACTTCTGTCTTACACCAACACTATGCCTAAAAATAACCTTCCAGTAATAGTTTCTTTCCTCACACAAGCATGGGGATTACATGAAAATTCCATGCACACAGACCAGAGGCTGGAATCGAACCTGGAACCTGGAGTTGCAAGGTTAAAGTCACAACCGCTAAGCCGCCACCTGTCCTACGATGTTGCTAAGAGACACCTACCATCTCCTTTCCTCTATTCATGACCACAATCCAGAGCTCGAGTTGTGCTCCCTTGTTTTCCAGCTAGTCATGGAACCAACCCCCCCCCCAATCATGTGATGGTCTGGTGACCACATTTTGGCCAAATAGTGCATTTCTATTTCATGAAGCAATACTTGCTAAACTTTCTACAAGCATAATAGTAGATGGAAACTTGATCATCAGACCAATGATCATGGGGCATGTGCAAACAAAAGCAAGCATAACTGATGGTATCGATGGTATCATTGCCTTGGTCTTCAGATGGGCCAGACGTTTGGCCCGTGCCATGACATGCCACTCTTTGAAGCACTGTACACATAGGCTCCACTGCTGCTACCTGGGACTCACGGTGGTATCCATGCTTACAGCTCATCCGTTAAAGGTTGAACTCTGATCCTATGACATGCTTCCTGGTTCTGACCTCAGCAGCACTCAACAGCAGGTTGTTCAGCCTTGCAGGTTTCTGATAACAAGATTGGATTTGTTTCTTTTCATAGTGTGAGTAAAACATTCTCATTGGAAAGTACAGTATGTAAATCACAAGAAAATTCTTAATCTGAATAAATGCAAAAGAAGATTTAAGCACTGAAATGCTCTTTAGTCTTCACTCTTTAAAGCTGCTTGCTGTAGTTTGTAAACCTGGATTTCAAATCTGATCAAGATAAACTACAAAAAAAAGAGGTCCTTTATTCGTATTTCATAGTGGTGACACTTATGTATGACTATGGAAAAAAGACTACATTATGCATGGTCTTGAGCACAATATTGCTTACTTATCTGGAAAAGAGATGGAGAAGTTGCCGACACACCCAAATACAAAACAAGAGACAGCTGCACAATAGAATAATTATACATTGTAACACACAAAACATCTTTACGCTTTAGCAAGCACAGTCAAACCAGTTGACCTTCTCCAACCCGGTTGTCACAGGGGTGCAGTGTGAATCCTCAGGTGCCTTTTTAAATTGCATTTCTGTGTAAACCGTTTCCCACAGTCCATGCAGATGTAGGGTCTTTCTCCCGTGTGGACCCTGCGGTGTGCCTTCAAGTTGCTGAGTTTCGTAAAGCTGCGGCCACACAACCCACAGGTGAACTGCCTCTCCCCTGTGTGGATCTGTTGGTGAGCTCTCAAGTGGCAGAGGTGCGAGAAACCCTTACCACACTGTGAGCAGATGTGCTGTGTCCTTGCCACATGGTGTCCGACATGGCCCTGAGTCCTAATGCCAACCGCATGTGCGAGATTTCTTCCTGACTGCAAGCCACTGACTGTTCTCTCTTCTGCGTAGGAGTGCTGGAGTTGTGGAAGTGCCTGAGGGGGTTTTGGCAGAGGGGGACTTTTGTGGAGCGAATGTCCCTGGGACATGTTCACGGTGCTCGAACTTGATGCCAATGTGTTGGCATGTTCTGCAGGTTTGGGGTGTTTTTTAATCAGCATCCTGAGTTGTTGTGTGACCTGAGACGACAGACTTTCTTTAGCGCAAGGTCCTGGATAGACAGCACGTCTTTCCTCAGAGCTTCCTACAGGTAGAGGATCTCTGTGTTGGAGCTCTTCCCGTACCTGACCCACCCTGCTAGCTGTGGACGTGGTCCCTGTGATTGTCCTGTCCAACTCTTCCCATTCTGGGGGAAGCACCACTACAACTTCCTGTTTAATGGCCACTGATTCTGCAGTGCCTGTCTGCTGGTTCACAGTGGGGGACAGTGAAGACGGCGCAGATCCTGTATGCTCAGACTGTGAAAGCGATGGTTGTACCAAGTGCTCGATTTTAGACTCTGGCTTTTTTGATTGTGCTCTCTGTTTAACCGAATCCTGAGTCCCAGCACTGGTGCCGGGTAGGTTGTCTCTCTGAGGAAGCCAGTGCTCAGGCTGCGATGTCTGGATGCCTGATGTTTCTGCAGCATTGTGGCTCTGGGATACTCGGTGATCTGCTGTGGTGTGACCACGTGGTGTCGAGTAGATCTGCACACCCGAGGCCTCTGCAATTTCCTCTTTAACCGACCCTGTAGCTTTCATTCCATCCAGCTGAGTCTGAAAAACACAAGAGAGGCTGTTTTTCAATTCTGTCTATCTGGACTCTTATACCTGCATAACCGGTTATTATAGGCCTGGGGGAAAAAAACAAACAAACAAACAAACAAACAAACAAAAAACACATGTATGGTGGTGTGTACAAAATAATTTATTAAACGCTCAAAGAGGAGCTGTTTTTCTATCCAAATGCTGCTTTTACAGAAAATTATTAAGCTGAATAAAGTGAATAATGTAAGGTGATACATTTGTCCTTTTACTTGCTTGCTATCTAAGAAAAGGTATTTCACTTTTTTAAGTTCTACAAAATTGTTCCTCATAATAACAACCCAGATCATACAATTAATAAATGGTTAAAAGCATTTCAATTAAAGTGTAGATGAATTTTGGTTTAGTAACCCTTAATTTACTCTGACAGCTTTGCATATAAATGAAACAACTAAACCAGTATAGAGCAAGTATTAACGTTTTCTGCATGTTTAAAATTATAGACGGCATGGTTAGCACTCTGGCCTCGCACTCTAGGGTCAAGGGTTCAATTCATGTTCAATTCGTGTTTTCATGTTCTACCCGTGCTTTGTATTCCAGTTTCTTCCCATAGCCCAAAGACATGCAGATAAGTCTAACTGGCATTCCCAAATTGCCCACAGAGTGTGAATGAGTGGGTGCGCATGTGTACCCCATTATGGATTGCCACCCTGTCCAAAGTGTACACCACCTCATGTCCAAAGTCTCCTGGGATAGGCTCCAGGCTTCCTGCAGCCCTGCACAGGATAAGTGGTATAATATGAAGGTAAAACAGTAGCAAATATAACCACAAGTCGGCACTCACAACCTCTCAGATCTGGCAGTACAACCTCAAATCCCAGCACTCTGACTTTTGCTACTCATTCTGCGATATTCCTGTAGCAATGAACAACGCCAGCCAATGAAGTGGGATGTTTTGTGCGCGATGACGTCACAGACTACGCAGAGCAGCTCGCGCCGTTTCGGTGGTGTAGTTCATTGGTGAGGCATTGACTAATAAAATGACTTCATTCCCACCCCAGCCCCACCTCTGACTCTGCTCTCTCAAGTTCGCGTTTACAAGTGCACAAGTGAGTTGTGCTACAGGAATATCGAAAAATGAATAGCAAAAGTCAGAGCGCTGGGATTTGAGGTTGTACTGGCAGATCTGAGAGGTTGTGAGTGCCGACTTGTGGTTGTACAGCGAAACTGAAATAAAGCGCAAAGATAATTGTGTAGTACACAACTGTGCCATTTTGTTTATGTGAGTGACACTTTACACATTTGTCACTATTAATCTGCAACTTCGAATTCAAAACACAGGTGTACACATCAGAGCTGTGAGTATAAATTTCAACTTACAAATACAACTATTAATTTTCACAAGTTCTCACATTCAAATTTGCAAGCTCTCGGGTTTTGCTACTGTTTTACCTTCATAGTATAACATCTCCTAATTGTCTTTGCATCAGAAGTAAGCAGGATGTATTGCAGAAATAAAACCCAAGTGGGCCGCACTTGAATGTTTAGGTCATAAATCCAAGCATGATCAAGAGCAGACTGTCTGACATCCAGGCTCAATATATACAGTAAGCACACCTTATCTCCTCCCCTAGTTCTTTTTTACCTCCTTACCAAATTATTAACTCATTATAGGCAAACTGTTCCGAAGAAATTCTCCCGTTATGTTTAAGTTTTTCTATCATATTATGTTACGTCATATACCTCGTAATCTGACTCCCAACGTCATTTGTACGAAGTGATTATATTTTTCTTGCAAATTACTTTCCATTATCTTATATACACTTCTATATTATATCTATTATTATTATTATTATTATTATTATTATTATTATATTATACACTTCTTTTGTTTAGTTTAGGGCTGCAACTACCGATTATTTTGATAATCGATTGGTTGGTCGATTATTTTTTCGATAAATCGGATAAAACTAAACGCTTTAATTTGATGTTTTGCTTAACTATACAAAACTATATAAATCAGGGTATTATTTATGTATAAAAGTAAACTTTAAAAAAAAAAAAATGCAATAGCCACAGAGTTTAATGATCTTTAATTTTGACATTTAAACCTTATTTTATGTAAATCAACATTTTTGTTTTTAACAATAATTGCAGATGGCAAGTTGACAGTGTGTGCGTGTGTATATATACTGTATATATATATACTGTATATATATATATATATATATATAGTAAAAAAAAATAAAAAAAAACACTACCATTCAGTTGTTAAGAATGACCTCAATTTTAAATTCTGTTAAATTAATTCAACTTAATAAGAAGAATAATAGACTTCTAGATTATTATGATATTATTTTTAAGTGTCTCTTGCTACATCCTTTTCACAGTTTATACATTATTTCGATCCTCTCATGTATTTTATCCTTTTTTTTGTTGACTCAATAAAAAAAATATTTTATATATAGACATATATATTATATTAGACATTCTCGTAATACGGCGACGTAGGGAGAGAAAAAAATCGCCGCTACTGTATTCACTCTGTTTATTTTGCCCTTTTCCCTCTGTATAGCATGTAGGATCATGGGATATATCCGGTCCTCCGAAGTGTAAAATGAACGTGAAGAAAGCGGACTAGAAGTGTTTTCCTTGCGTTCGTTGGGATTTGAGCGGCAAGAAAAAGCTGCATGCAACGTTTTTTTTGACACCGTATAACCGCGCAGCCGGACAAACACACGTCACCAAAGCCCGTGTGAACTCTCTCACTGAGTCCTATGTGTAGAAAACCCTCGGCTCTTCATCCGCGCTCACCGGACACTACTGTACGAACGGCAGAAAAACGCTCGATTTTAACGCCCAATTAGAGGCATTTAATGTAAATTGCTCCCATACCTGGGAGGACTTGGTGCGCGTGCTTTTTCCTGCAAACGCTTCTGTAACCTCCATATGGGTGTCTTTGTGTATTTGTGCATCTTGTGGTCGCGCTTCTCAGTAACGTGAGCAGCCCAACTAATCGATAACGGCATTCGTTCACAACGAATTTCATTATCGATTTTATCGATTAGTTGTTGCAGCCCTAGTTTAGTTTTAATAAAAAATATCAGGTTGTTACTTATTCTACTATACATGCCTGTTTGTTTCTGGTTTATTGTACAGTTCTCAAGAGACAGGTCATGGGTATGCATCTTTTTCGCACTATTTCTATATTTTTGTCATGTTTTCCAATTTGGCAGGTGTAGCATGTTCAATCAACACATGTTTCAATTGTTCATTAAGTATGCACTTGTCTCTGATACATGTTCGTGTCTCGCACCTGGCGCTTTACCTTGTGTCTGCTTATTGTACATTATGACAGCTGGCTATAAATCATGTACAGTTCGTACATCATCGTACTGGTTCATGCTAGGGTTTTCCCCATGTACACACTGATCTTCCCGTGTCACACGTAGCATCGTACTGTACACTTTGTATCACTACCCACCCCCTTACTGATTATGTTTTATGACCTGTCATACTCCCTGTCTGCTTTTCTTATCTCACCTCTAAGTGAACCCAGTATGTTTTATGACCTGTCATATTGTCATACTCCCTCTTTACTTCTATATTTTTTCACTAAGATTTAATATTACGTTGATTAATATTATCATATTGTTATATTGCTGCATTCACAAATATATTTTACTAAAATATGCTTTTACTAACTTAACATATCCTGTTATAGATAATTACAGCAGCATCACAGAAGAGCTCTCATTATGACCTGTTATGTCAGGGGTTTTATTAACACCAGCAGTAATGGAAGTAGCGGCGTGTGCAGTTACAGTATAGCAGGCGTCACCCCACCTTCAGCTCAGGGTCAGGGATTGTTGTCGTTGCCTCTTGACCTGGAGTTCCACTGCCCTTGTCACAGATTCTCCTGCCTGCTTCAGACACACCCTCCTGCTTTGTAACACAAATCATCTCCGCACCTGCAACAGTACAGTGCAGTAGATCACTCAGCTGTACATTCGACATGTAGAACAATTACTAACTGTCATATGTGAGGAATGAAATGCAACAATTATAGGAAACGATGCACGACTGGGTACGGCACAAAGCAGACGTTAATTACTATTAATTACTGTTAACTATTACAGCCTTCTTGAAGGACTTATTTCATTTCAATACCACAAAAGCTTGCCAATGATAACAAATCTTCATTTATTATGAACATGTCATGCTTTTTAGCAGTTTATGGGTAATTTTGTTCAACAAGTTAATTCCTGTTATTAGAATACTTAATTCACTCAGTTGCCTCCCTTTAAGGTGTGGGAGATTTTTCTTTTGTCTTCTGACTCACGAGTCTGTTGATCTTGATGAAGTAAGCAGGATTTTATTGCAGAAATAAAAGCCCATGTAGTTCAAGAACAGACTGACAAGCTGTTCAAACCACACCTATATCCTGTTACCAAAGAATGATGTACCATATCAAATTAAACTCTCACTTACACTTGTCATGTATCCCTCATGTCTTTAATGTATGTTCTCTGCTCTGCTTGGTACAGTGATAAGTACAGGATCAAACTGATCTGTTCTAGTCCCTCACGCAACTTCATATCAAGTCTTATTCTAGTACTCCCTTTCTTTTCTCATGCAGCTGATTTGCCCACCATGGTGTACGAGTGTCATGAAAAGGTAACTCACCATCCCTGGCATCCCTAAAACGAAGCCATAGAACTTATAACATAAGTTCTAGCATATAAAATAATAAATGTATAAGATAATAAAATATAATAATAAAATATAAGATGTTATATATCTTATAACATAGAACAGCACCATGCAGGACAGACGAGCTCTACAGAGGGTGGTGCGATCAGCCGAGCGCATCATCCGCACTGAGCTCCCTGACCTACACTCCATCTACAGCAAGCGGTGCTGGACTAAGGCCAGGAAGATCATGAAGGACCTCAGTCACCCCAGTAATGGACTGTTCTCTTTGTTGCGGTCTGGGAAGAGATTCCGCTCCCTAAAGGCCAACACAGAGAGACTGAGGAGGAGCTTCTTCCCGCAGGCGATAAGGTCTCTCAATCATCACTACACCACACAGGACTAATAACATCTTTTAAGCTCACAACACTGACTGAACAATCATGGACACATTCATACACACTTGCACTAAATACTCATACATCTGGACAATTGCACATGTCACCTCCATGCATATTTGCACATCCATTGACACTTTAATTATATATACATCATATATTTTTGCAATATTTTATTATGCCTTATGCACAGTTAATTTTACTAGTTAAAATTATTTCTTTAGTATTTACTTTTTATTGATTATTTATTTTACGTACAAGCTTTTATTTTCTTTTTTAAGGTCACTGGCGGTCGTATAAAGCATTTCACTGCATATTATACTGTGTATGATTGTGTATGTGACCAATAAAATTTTAATTTGAATTAAACAAAGTGATATTTAAAAAATTTTTCATTTTTGTGAAGCTGCTTTGAGACAATGACCATTGTTAAAAGCGCTATATAAATAAAATTTAATTGAATTGAATCTCAGTGTGCCTTTCAATTGATCATGCATTAGTTTTAATGGCAAACATTATTTTATATTTTTATCTGTATAGGGCAAAATCATTTAGGGCAAAAGACTTCCCTGTGAAAACAGTCTGATTAACTGAAACCGGAGTCTCCTTCTGTAAATGTAAAATAAACATCTTACAAAACAATTATCCCGTAGATCAGCATATGTTTGTCTTTGATAGACAACACCAGATTTTATCAAATTTTTACTTGGTCAGCTACATTTTCTTGTAATAAATTTAGTTATTTCTAAATTTTAAGTCTTTGTAAACTGCAAAAAAAAAAAAAACATTAGTTAATATTTTTATCTTCATTCCTTATGTTATATTTTTCACTAGTAAGCTTTATCTTTACTTAGTGTAACTTTTAGTCCAGTGTAAATTTTATTGTTAGTGTAAATACTATTTATGATGGATTTTATTTAATTAATTAATTGTCACAGAGAGTTGGAACAAGCATTTCACATACTGGTTGTGTGTGTTATGTGACAAATAACATATAAAGACAGATATATGGGGCCCAAAATGTGTAAAAAGACTTCCAACAGTTTCCTCTAAAGCAGTTGCACCATCTCTGATGCTGTCATGTGACCATTAGAGGCATAATATACATATATTATGTACTGGGCATTAAATTATTAAATAACAATAACAGTCAGTTGTTATTTTAAGACATGAAGGGTCAGCTGTTCTGGCAACAGTTCTTGCAAGGACGGTATTGTCAAGAAAACCGATCAAGGTGAAACTGGCTCTCATTGGGAGTTACCAGCCTCAGAAATCACCAATTAACATTTACTCAGATTAGAGTCGTTATGAAGGCTTTATAGAGCATAAGTAGCAGATTCATATAAATATCAACTGTTCAAAAAAAGATTATTGCATATTTTGGATGCCTTCAGCATTTTTTTTTACAGTGTAGAAAGAAATAAAAATCAGGACAGACTGTGGAGGTAGAAGGTGTGTCCAAACTTTAGACAGATTTTGTGTATAATGTAGATCATCAACATAGGACTTCCTGTAAATGTCTGTGAAGTGTTTACTACAGAAGCAACAACAGAACTACTCTTAGAATCAGAACTACTACTACAAGGGCTCTGACCAACTAACACCCTCTGACCAATCCAACCAGGACAGTAGATCTCAGCTGGGTCACTGACCTTCACTTTGCCTCCTGGGGTCTCCTGTCACAGGGGTGTCCTTTTTGGAGAGTCCGGTTCTGCCGCAGTCCGTACATCTCACTCGCTTCACTCTTTCTCTCTCTCCGAGTTTACTTTCCAGGGTTTGCAGTCTTCGTCTCAAAACCTCGACTTCTTGTTTCCCGCGCCCGATCTCCTCTAAGAAGCTTCCCTCCACCAGCCTGGTGATTTCACACAGAGCTGATCTCAGGACGGTCTCCATCACGCCGGAGAGCTGAGTCTGAAACGTCAGGAGGAGAGAATCCGACATCCTGCTGCGTCCCACATACACCTCCTCACTCCCGGAGAGACTCAATCACCAAAGCAACCAGTAACACGGGTCAGGATGGAACACACACGTCCTCACACACCCCTCTTACTGATCTGATGTCGTACACTCAACTCGACCGTTACATCCTTGACACCTTGCGTGTTTCATCAGCTCCTAGCATAACTAGCTTCCCCTGCTAACTCAGCACTCATGCTAGCTCTGCTCGGCTAAGCTACACACACACTTTCCCTAAACAACAGCGTCAAGTATTATTGTTTTTTTTTTATCTTCTCAGAAACAAATATCTTATAAGCAAAAATGCGGTTGAATTTACGCGGACTATTAAGCTAACAGACTTGGTTGGGCGTAACGGTGTGAAAAGGGGAACCTTGTTGTCCTGTGTGACGTCACGCATTGTACAGTGGCCCGCATGGATGCTGCCAACGTGAAACGCGTTGCGGGAAATAGTGGATATCACTAACACAAGAAGAAAGCATGATGTAAATAAGGAGTTTTCAGCTCCAGAGTCCAGCAGGGATGGTGTCGCCTTCCTCACAAATGCAGCTGATACAACTAATCTGTTATTACACACACACACACACAAAGTTTTATGATTAAAATGTATAGACCGAACTGTGCTGCTGTGTCCTTCTTTTTAGACCGGAATAGCTCCATCCTTGAGCATGCCTAGAAGTAATATTTTAAATAATTATAAAGAGATCGAGGCGGCACAAGTCTTGGGTGTGTGCGTGTGGAGTTTGCATGTTCTCCCTGTGCTTGGTGGGTTTCCTCAGGGTTCTCCCTGCACCCTGCAGAGGACTGGCAACCTGGAAAGGGTGTATCCCACCTTGGTCAACTGGGATGGGCTCCAGGCCACCTCAAGATAAGATGTATACTGTAGAAGATGAACGAATTTTAAAGAGATTACCTTGTTGGTCTGTCTGAGGATGAATTTTGATATAGTCTTTTCTATAATTAATAATAATAATACATTGATTGATTGATTAATGAATGAATGAATTACTTTATTTTTTGATGACCTGGTCCATCTTAACACTGTTTGAGGATCTGCCAATAAACCCACCGTCTCATTGTGTGCCTAGGCAAGTTGTTGCTTTTAAAGCCACTAAATAAAGTACAACAGTATTCATAATGTATCAATAGCTGTACATTACCATTGAGGAACATGGGCTCAATCTGAGCAGTTCACTTCAGTGCTGAGCTGTACAATAATGAAAGAGTAATGCAATTCCACTGTCTTACCTATACTTAGTGCTTGATTTATCATTTTCTGTATTCAGATTTAAACTTGGAATCTGACCGGCATAAATGCCGGCACTGGCATGAGCAGGAAGGTGTGTGAATTCTGGGTCAAACGTTTCATTTTTAACAATGACTAATAAGCACCTCTGAAAGTTGCTGTACATAAGCCCAGCTGCAAAATGCTGCAAATGTAAACGCACGCTCAAATCTCAACTAAATCCTTTGCTGGTATATACAATTTTTATGAGTTCATAACATATTATCTATTAAGTCTGAAATTATCTGTTCAGTATATTTGTATGGGATTATATCTGTTGTGAAAGCATTTAAGAAAATGAATATAGTACCCAGGTACCTAATAAATTGGCAAATAACATTTATAATTACACATTATATTAACCTTTGTATTTTCAATAACATGGCTTAACTTTAAATTTTCAGCTAAACCATTATTAAAAACAGTTTTATATTTAAATATTCATTCATATATTGACTTTTTACACACATACAGAAACACACACTGTGTAACACCAGTGTCGGTGGTCTTCCTTTCATCTATTGAAAGATTTTAGTCCAGAGTGCTTATACACACTCCTCTACATTCCATCTTCACATACCTTAAAAGCTTGTCTTTGTAAAAATGTACCAGTGAGATATCTGGCAGAGATCAATACAAATACATCCCTAACACCCAAGCCCCCCCGCCCCCAAATTAAAATAAAATAAATTTAAAAAGAACCATATATGTGACATAATAATAATAATAATAATAATACACTTCAGATAAAATTAACTTAGCAGTAAAACATTCCTTATTAAAATAGTATTAAATAAGATGATAGATATCAGTTTGTAACTGTAAAAGTATTCCAGAGGCACTGCAGTATTAAACATTATATAGACATGACTAACACTCCCTTCCTTAAATCATGAAATGTTGCAGACTAACTTGAGGGCATTGAAGAAAAATTACATTATTCTAGTGAAAATTCTTTGTGCAAGAACTGCCTGGCCAAAAAAAAGTCAAACATTCTAACATTTCATTCAGTAAAATAGCCTTGATTACAGCATACAATGTGATGTGATGATTCCTCATGCTCCCAGAACCACTCTTTCACAATTTGAGTCATGGAATATGCCTGTTCCATCAGGAAAGAAAAACATCATGAGTTAATTTTATTGCCACATAACATTACTGAGCCTAGACCTGACCAACTGAAGCAACCCCAGATCATAACACCTCAAGAGACTTGTATGGCAGGCACTATGCCTGATGGGGGCATCGCTTCATGCATTTCTTTTCATAACCTGATGTTCGCTCTGGAATAGGGTCAATTTGCTCTCATCAGACCACATGACTTTTTTCCTTTGCTCCAAAGTCCAATATTTATGCTCCCTAGCAAAGTGAAGTCTTTTTTCTGATTAGTCTCGCTAACAAGTGGTTTTCTTATGAACAAACATCTGTTTAGTCCCAATCTCTTGAGTTCTCTTCATGTGGAAATGTAAGCACAGTAGCAGTACTTTTTTTTTTTACTTAGTTAAAATTTAAAGATGTAAAGTTTAAATGTTAAGGGTGCAAGTGTCACGCAAATGAGAAAGGATGCACCTGAGGAGAATGTAGCTAATTAGTGTGTGTGTGTGTTTCTTGGGGTGGGGGGATGGGAGAGGGAGAGAGAGAAAGATAGAAGTTTAGAAGTCTGGCTTTATTCATCACATAAACATTACTGCACAGTGAAATTCTTTATTCTTTGCATATCCAGCTTTTCGATAGTAGGCTGGGGTCAGAGCGCAATGTCAGTCATTATACGGCTCCCCAAGAGCAAAACACAATGAGCCACTCCCGCCCCCAGAAACCAGCAACACTTGCATCCATGTGTTTTGTGATTAAACACAAAAAGTTATATTCAAGTTTTAAAAAAAACATTCACTAATGAAAACTGAAATCTAAAGTCGGCTCACAGCTACACACAGTCGACAAATTAATCACTTTCTCAGGTGTGTGTCCTTTCCCGTTTACGTGACTCTCACGCCCTTGACCATGCCTCCACCACTACAAAGTATTTTTTTTTACCTGATTCTAGTGACCCTGTTATTGGCTGAATTAAGAATGAATTGCTATGTTTTTTGGTTATATATACACACACATATATGAAAACCATTTTTTTAAATTTCATATCTAACTTAAAATAAAACACATCAAAATCCTAATTAAAAATACTCAATAATTTTAAAAACACTGCAAATATCTGCAGTGAATATTTTCCATGAATAAAATAGTTACAATTGTAATAACAAATTTAATAAATAAGAGTATCATAAGAAACCACTGCAGAGCTGTGTGTAATGCATCATACCTGCTTTATAATAGTCTGCCCAATTAATACACTAATCTGCTCCTTCTTCCATTACAAATGTCTAAGATGTTGGACTAAATGTACTACAGTTGTGTAGAAACCTATTACAAAATATAAGTCATGCTGTAAAGATGTCATTATTCTACAAACAGCTAGTTCTGGTGATTATTCAGATTGACTCCGTGTTTGCGCTGGTGTGACCTGAGATGGTCGAGGCGTTTAAAGGTGAGTCCGCAGACCCTGCAGGAGTACGGTCTCTCTCCCGTGTGGGTGCGCTGGTGGACCTTCAGAATATCTGCCCGGGTGAAGCTCTTATCACACATGCTGCAGCGGTGTGGTTTCTCCTGAGTGTGGATGCGCCGGTGTAGCTTGAGGTTCCACAAACGGCTGAACTTGTTCCCGCACAGTGAGCAGCTGTAAGGCTTGTCTCCGGCCTGGCTGCACCGGTGCCGCCGCAGGTCACTGAAGGACGTGTAACCTTTCCCGCAGTGGCTACACAGGTGCAGACCCTCCCTTTGGTGCACGCGCTGGTGAACCTTCAGGTTGCAGGCTTGAGGGAACTTCTTTCCACATTGGTTGCAGGTGTAAGAAGTGGTGATGTTGCGATGGCGGTGACCATTCAAGTGTGCTTTAAGGGAAACCTGGTCTGGGAAACTGATCATACACTGTGTGCAAGCATGTTCCCTGTCCTCTCTGTCTGCCAACATTCCTGCAGACCCGTTATTCAGCTCTAGTGGCTGGCTGTATGGTTCTCCGCTGTAAAAGCAATCAGTATTATTATTAACTGTATTTCTGTTGTATATCGGGGGTGCTTGCGAGTCTGCGGCATGAACACTCTGAGCCTGAGCGAGACCGCTTACATCCTGCAAGAAGCCTTCCTCATTAATAAGCATACAGTCCATGTCACCTGTACCTGAAGCGTTGTGTAACGACGACGAGCCTTTGTTTGCACGTTTATTTTTCAGCTGCCTTCTGCATTCCTCAGATGTACCCAGCTCAGGCTGCAAAGAACCCGATAGCATCCCAAATCCCAAAACCTCTCCAGGTCTCTGAGGAGGGTCTGTTAGACCGTTCATCGTTCCCATATCCAGGTCCTGGTTGCTATAGCTTCCCAAGTCCTCCATGTTGTAGCGAGATCTATAGAGCAGGCCCTGGATATGGTCCATGTCTGGCTCAGATTGAGGTTCAGGTGCTTGATCCAACCCGGAACTCCAATCATTCTGAATCTGCTGCAGCTCCTGTTCACTGTAGGTCTTATCATGAACTGTGTTCTCAGAGCCTTGTGTTACTGAAAAAGGCACATTAATATAAGGAGTATTAACTACAACAAATATGGTGACAATGAGGAGGGCAAAGAAGTGCTGAAATTTTGTGTGTAGGGCTGTAGCTATCGGATATTTTAGTAATTGAGTATTCTACCAAAAAATTTAATCGATTAATCGGATTAAATTTAATTTTGCTTAATTAAACAGCTATGTAAAATACACAAGAGAAACAAAGATTAATTGGTTTTCGTTTTAGAATTTTTTTTAAATGCATACAGCATTTTATAAAAAATAAACATTGTCATTATTCACAATACAAGGAATAGCTTAAAGTTGACTGGGATGAATTAAGTGCATTACAATGCCATACATTCTTATTTTAAAGCATTTTCTCATGTGCAAAAATTTCAAATGACTTTAAGTATAAAAAAATAAACTAAGGCACCCTGTTATGCGCTAAAATGCCTCCCTTTGCACCAAACAAATTTGATTATAAAATAAGCAATATAAAAAAAGAAATGTAGTATAGGGAAAAATATATAAATTATTATAGTTTTTTTCATATACAACATGTATATTTTTATATTGCTTATTTTATAATAAAAATGCTTCGTGTAATTTTTCATCATAAGCAATATTTAATTAGTGTAAACATTTTTGTATTACATCACAAACCTCTGCAAAATAAATGTGCCACAAAATAAACATGAGAATTTGTATTACGTGTCTTAATTTTCGTGTATTAATTTGTCACGTGCCTATGGTTAATTATAATAGTAATAATATACTTGATAATAATAATAATAATATAATATATTTGATAATAATAATATGAATTTTTGATTGTGGTGTCCCAATATATGTGATAGAGACTATGTAAGGGGGGGCAATCCGTGGCGGGGGGGGGGGGGGTCATTTTAGCACGTAACACAAATATTAAAATAAATAATTACATACAAAAAATACAAAAACACTACATTGTGCAACTTAACTTTCAGAACTGGAAGTTTCTAAATTTACAGTTCAGGCATAACATAAGCCTTTACTGACAATTTCTGTCGTTTTCTCTTGCTGGTTTCTTCATCTCTTGGCTCACTGATATTTTTAGCGCTCCCTTCCATTCTGCAGCCCGCAACAGAGCGCTCCCTCAAATCAATACACAGCTAACCGTTAGCGTCTACTTCCGTTGTGTGGGTGACGCACGCGCTTCTTCTTCGTCTGCGTTTAGTGGCGGCTTGCATCCGGAAGCACACTGTCACGCCAAAATTTTAATGCTTTTAAAATTTATTAAAAGAAGCTTCGAGGCAGACGATTTTGCTTCAATAATTTTTTTGTAATCGAATTACTCAAGGAATCGTTTCAGCCCTGTAACGACACGGCTCGCGCAAGGGGCAGAGCTGCGCATAAACTGTTCAGAACTCCGTTTGGTAGCAGCCTGCGGATCTGCACGTTCTGAACAGGCAAAGGTGCGGCCATCCATACACGCGGTTGCCAGGCAACGTCGCCGTCAGGCAATCAGCCTGAACGTGCCGCACCTGGCAGCGTGTCTATATAAGGGTCCTGATTCCTCAGCACTTCATGAGAATATTAGGTAGCACCGGTAAAGGTATCAGGGCCAAGACAACGACCAATACAAAGACAAGTCCAAGTCAAGTCCAAGTCTAGAAA
Source organism: Channallabes apus (assembly GCA_030522415.1). Taxonomy (NCBI): domain Eukaryota; kingdom Metazoa; phylum Chordata; class Actinopteri; order Siluriformes; family Clariidae; genus Channallabes; species Channallabes apus. The sequence continues at coordinate 15,926,256 of CM060118.1, forward strand.
AGAAAAGTCAAGCGCGCAAAGAGACAGAGGCAAAGCCCCAGCCTCTGCCTCCTTAAGACGCCGGCGAGTGAGAGAGCAAGAGAGCGACACGCATCACTCCAGCGTGCATGCTCAGGTTCAGTATAAAGTTACATAAAAAACACAAGCCCTCTCTCTCCCATAAATATCCTTGGTAAGGGCATAAGCCCAGAGAGGATATTAGTTTTTTTTTTTTATTAGTTTCAGTTTCTAGAGCCCTGTTCGTTCTTGCATAGACAGCGTAGCACTGTTTATTTTGTTATTAGTTTCCATTTGTTTCCTATTAAGTTCCCTTAATAATCCCACGCTATCTCCAAACGGGAAGGTCTTCCAGTGCGTATCATAAGCACTCTCACAGCCTCCTATTTCATTGAACCCCTCTAAAGCCCTGCGTCAGGGCTCTTATCATTAAAAACATCTCGTGGTGCGGCTCTCCATACCGCGCTACATATCAAGCCCTATTTGTGTGTCAGATGTTTATATTAAATGCTATGTTAAGAATCATTAGATCATAATAAGAACACATGACCAGTAAGAAAAACAGGAGTTACAGTTAATTACTAAATACTGAAGTAATGAATATTGTAAGTGTTTATCCGTGAGTATCGCTCCATAGTAAACTGAGGCAACAATGAATTGTTCAGTGACTTCAGTCAAACCAATAGGAAATGTATGTTAATAAGTGGTATGAAAAAAAACACCTAATTTCCTGTATAGTGTTAAGCATATCCTTATCATACCTTCAGTACTCAGTTTCCACTCGTCTTGTAGCTCAGCAGCAGCAGCGACGGTCTGAATAGACTCAGATTTAAGCACGCAGTCCAGTTTTCTATTCTCTTCAACCACATGCTGTATGACGCACACAGAAAGCACCACAATGTAAAAACTCAGGGACGCGAAAGCTGATTATCATCAAATGTGCAGTGCCAGATAAAAAATCGTGTTAAGCTCACCTCGGTAGCGTGAACCGGACTGAGTACAGCGTTGGATTCCACCATTCCAGAAGTTTCGACCTCCTTCTCAACTTCACAGCTTCTCCAGCTCTCTTCTGCATTTCTCTCCTGTTTAAGAGTCCGAGCGTTTTCAACACCTATGGGATGATGTTTAAAATGCAAAGATGTGGTCATGGAGACAAAAAAGAGGGGTTAGAATTATTTTAATGAATAATATTTTTTTAAAATATCTGGACTTTTCCTGATGGGCAAATACTGTTAATCATTAATGTCACTGGTAGAGGAAGCCCTTGCTCTTCTGCTTTCATATCCAACAGTGATGTCAGACCGTCATCCCTTAAATTAGAGATTTTTATGCCCATCCACAGTGGTGGTTCCACACCAGTGGTGCACTGGGTATCATTGCTGTCTCAAACCGCCAGGATCAAACCAGAGTCCCCTTTGCTTTCTTTCATTTTCCTTGCACAACCCAAAAACATGCTATTAGATGAATTGGCTACTCTTAACTGCCCCTACAGTAGATGCCATGAATGTCTCATTTAACAAGCAATGGATCCAGAAAATCACCAGCATTGTGAACGACTCCTGCCACCCTCCCACCTCTCTCATTGACTATTAAGTTAAGCAGTCACACCTGGATTAGTTCACAACCACCAATCCATGCCTAAAGACAATAATTCAGCTCAATTCTTACATTGCCTGGCCACAAAAAAAACTCACCATTTCAAATCATTAGGCTGCGTCAACCAAAGAACACTTGAAATTCTGGATCTGGGTTAAGAACCCTTTAACACATTATCAAATCCTTGAAGGACAGTGCTGAACCGTCAATTTTGTGGAGACCACTTAAACACTTGCATGGTAAGCTGCATGGTAAAAACAATAGTAAAACTAGTAAGCAATTCTTAATATATTTTTAATAGTGAAGTAAATGAGTTCAGATTGACCCTATTCCAGAATGATGGGAGCATCAGAGTAAGAATGGAAATGCATGAAGGCAGTGTTATGATCTGGAGTTGCTTCAGTTGCCTCAGCAATGTTATATGAGAATAAAATGAAGTCAGCTGATGACCTGAATATACTGAATGACCAGGTTATCACATCTATGGAGTTTTTATTCCCTGATGGCACAGGCAGAGTTCTTAAATTGTGAAATTGTGTTCTGGGAGCATGAGAAATCATTTTCACACATGAACTGGCCACAACATTGTGTGCTGTAGTCAAAGCTAAAGGTGACTGAACAACATCTTAGAGTGTATTAAGACTGCATATGTATGTATAGTGCTGCATACTTGATCACATAAAAATGTAAATTTAAATCATAGTTAGTCACATGCATAGTCAGTCATTTAATTAGAGTATTTGCTTATTTTTGCTTATTTGTGAACTTCTGTGCCATTGTTTGCTCTTAGCATAGACAAATACATTTAAATACTAAATCATACATTGCAACTTATGTGTGTAAATATGACTGCAATATGATTTTTTTTTTAACAAATCGAATAGCCCTAGAACAGCACTTTTAACAACTGACAGTTGATATTTACTATTGTGAAGCTTTTATCACAAAAAAAAAATTTTTTTCATTGTTTTTTTCTTTTAACCTGGCCTTAAATTTCTTCTTCACCTTGTTGCTTGTATGTTGTTATATAATCTGTGAACTGGCTATTGTAACATTACAATTTCCCTTTGGGGTTAATAAAGTACTCTATCTATCTATGATTGTACAGTGCATACAAACTAATTTCTGCTCAATACTTTCGAAAGGCACTGCCCTCTATATTTATTGAATTATTTAAACTTATTTCACGCCATCATGTACTGGATCTGCACTTTATGTAGTGTAGTGTATTGTTAGGTAGTGCACCTGACTACTGCAGGAACATTTCATTCCAGGTTTGTACTGAGAAACTACGATACAGACCACTTAATATGGTGTGTGAACGAGGGTGCTCACGATGCCCTGAGACAGCCCGTCGTCCTAAATCGGGTGTATTCCCAGTATGTGCTCAGTATTCCTTGTACAGGCCCTGGATCCACGACCACTAACGTGCAAATGCAGTACCAACTAGTGAATTATCACCAGAAGCACTGAGCACATTTTAGTTTGCTGGATTTATCCACCCTCACCTCGTTAGAGCTGAACCATAAATATGACCAACGCCTGAATGTAGTCATGATACCTGTGTGTCCTGGTGCTGCTTTCTCTGCTCTTTCTTCACCGGATGCTTTGCTGTTGCCTCCACACTCAGCACATCTTCTCCTGCCTTTGCTCTCACACCACTTCAGTTTTTTCTTCAGAGACTCCACCTGCTCTCGGCTGCGGGACACTTCTTCCAGGAAACTGTCCTCCACTAGCCTGGTGATCTCAAATATAGCCGCCTTAAAGACTGTCTCCATCACCCCGGACAGCTGGTTCTGAAACGTGACGATGATCTCGGACATCTTCGGGGTGAATGTGTTCACAGCTGGAGGGGATCAATAAACACAACGCCGTGCTTTTACCTCTCTGTCTTATAGCGCTCAAGCGTTTCAGGACATCTGACAAGGGTTAATACTCCTACTTCTGAATTTCTGACAGCTTCATAATATATACCTTCAAGGTTTTTTTTCTTTCTAACCTCTTAATAATTACACGTTAATAAGCAGAAGCTGCGAGAAGGTTATGTAGCTAGCTAGCGTCGCTAACGTTAACATCGAGAAAGCAGATAGCTAGCTAGCCAAAATAATGCGCACAAAAATATGTTCACTTCCTCAAAAGATGCTATTATAAATAATAATAAAAAGTTTAAACGACCGTTTCTTTATGTTACAGTGCACAAATAAGTATAAATGTATATAAAAATGCAGCGAGAAGCAAGAGAAGTAGTCCTAATGCAGTGTTTGCGAGGCTAGGCTGTTTGAATGGGGGACTAAAACAGTGTAACACCGAAATGCTCGGGTTGTGTTTCATCCACTACAATCATGTGGACTACTTAGGGCCCTATTTCTAAAGAACTACCGTAATACCAGTATATTCTAATCCATATTGCCTAATCTAATCCATATCCAAAAATGGCTTATGATGTATTTTTTTTTTACATTAGGGTGTTGTGTATACATAAAATAACACATACAATGCTTTTTCTGGGACAGTAAAAATACAAACTTTAGTACTTTTGTGGACTTTAGTACTGTACAAAGCTGAAGAGGAACTACCAGACCCCCGTCATCAACAAGAGCCCAGTGGAGAGAGTGGACAGCTTCCGATACCTCGGTGTTCACATCACGCAGGACCTGTCATGGTCCTGTCACATCAACACCGTGGTGAAAAAGGCCCGACAGCGTCTCTACCACCTCAGACGCTTGAGAGACTTCAGATTGCCTTCTAAGGTGCTCAGGAATTTCTACTAATGTACCATAGAGAGCATCCTGACGGGTAACATCACGACCTGGTTTGGAAACAGCACTATGCAGGACAGACGAGCTCTACAGAGGGTGGTGCGATCAGCCGAGCGCATCATCCGCACCGAGCTCCCTGACCTGCACTCGATCTACAGCAAGCGGTGCTGGACCAAAGCCAGAAAAATCGTGAAGGACCTCAGTCACCCCAGTAATGGACTGTTTTCTCTGTTGAGGTCTGGGAAGCGATTCCGCTCCCTGAAGGCCAATACAGAGAGACTGAGGAGGAGCTTCTTCCTGCAGGCAATAAGGTCTCTCAATCACACCACCACACAGGACTAATAACATCTTTTTAAACTTCCATCATTGACGAGACAATCATGGACACATTCATTCACACTTGCACTACATATTTATATATCTGGACCATTGCACAAGACACTTTAATAAGTCACTTTTTATGCATATTTGCACAACCACTGCCACTTTCAAATATTTCTATTTCAATATCTCTATATTTCTGTATTTTGTAATATTTTTTATCATGCCCTTATTTGTACAGTTCATTTTAATAGTTACATTTATTTTCTTTAGTATTTCTTTTTATTCATATTTATTCCTTACGCATACGTTTTTATTTTACATTTTTAAGGTCACTGGCGGTTGTATAAGCATTTCACTGCATTTCGTACTGTGTATGTGACAAATAAAATTTGAATTTGAATTTGATTTGAAAAAAAAAAATTAAAGTAAAAGTATTTTTTCATGTATGTGGCTTTTTATAGATATTGCCAAAGATTTAGCTATTTATGCATGTTGGTCTTTCGGCTGCTTCAGGCCTGGGACCAGCAATGCATCCAGTGCATCCAATGGCTGGGAATTGAACCCGGGCCTTTCGCGTAGCAGGGGAAACACCTACCACTGAGCCACCAGTGCCCCTATAAGTAATACATTTTTTATTTAAATTTTATTTCATTTTCTGAAGTGTGTATACATTTTGTTGGCTGAGTCTGTAGTGTATACTGTATACTGAAGAATTTGCATGTTTTTGTCATACAAATTTCTTTAGCTATAAAAAAAAAAATATATATATATATATATATATATATATATATATATATATATATATATATATATATTACTATAGATGGGGTGGGGTGAATATAACAGCCCTTTTGTATGTTAATCCAAGTAGTGACTCCAAAATCTTTTTCTTCAAATTTATTTATGTTGTATATAAGTTTGTATTTGAGGTGGTAAATATAATCCTATAATCCTAAAGGTGGGAAGGTCTATACTATTCCCACATTGGCAGGTAGTACAGCATCCTGTGTGGTTGGAACTAATTGTTTGTACTTAAGTTTGTTTAGTTTGTTAAGTTTTGTGTTTAAATGTATACAGAATCTGGATATTTATAAAATCGTGAAACTAACAGAATCACAATACGGGTTGAATCTGGTGATTCCGCTTCCTATTTTTTACCCATATAACCATTAAACATTTTTTTTTTTTTTTTTATAAAATAATGAGTGAATTGCACTTTTAATGCATGGATGTTCAAGTGAGTGAAAAGCATAAAACTGATGACATTTACAATAGATGCAATAGATGTCAAACACAGTATGGTGATGAGGCACTTAGCTACAGTAAAACATTTAATGGTGCAAATGTACTGTATGTCCAGAAAAGATGATCCCAGCTGAGGTGGCTCGTAGCCCACTGCAGTTGTTCCCATGAGCACTCAGAGCATTCAAGTAGAACACTGCATGAAAATTGACAGATAACTTGTTGCCAACTTGCGGAAGAGTCACATCTGTGAGAACTGTACACACATTCACGAACACCATTGGTGTATTACAGGAACTTATTGTAGTTATTGTCAAATACTCTGTATAGCCTTAACCTCACGCCAGGCCACAAGTTTGGACCATTAAAGGAGTCTCTGGGAGGCCACGTTTTCAGATGTGAAGCAGGTAGCCTGATCGCGACTCTGCCATATTAAGAAAACTTTTTCACTTGATGGTATCCAAGCACTAGTGATTGGATTGCAGAAGTGTGAAGTGGAATTTATTAATGATCACATCACACAAATACACATCTAACCCATTTATGGCAACATTTAATGTTGTGACAAGACAGTTAGGACAGTTTACATTACAGAAGTTATAAAATGTAAAACTACTAACATAACTGTAAGCCCTCCAACATGTTTGGTAATTACGAAACCAAAAAGCAAAGTCACTTATCTTGAACACAATTCTGATAGATTGGTCACCTTCTGTAACCGTTAATATTGAAACTTGACCTCTGGCATATACACTCACAGGTGCATGGAGTTTGCACATTCTCCCCATGCTTTGTGGGTTTCCAGTGCATATTCCATTCCCCCCACAGTCCAAAAACATGCAGTGTAGGCTGATTGGCATTTCCAAATTACCTGTCATATAAAATAATCTGTGAGAGTCGGGTAGGGTAGTACTCTACACAAGATTAGAATCAAACAATATAATAGGTAAAATCTGATCTAGGTGACTCTGGCCATTGGCATGGTTAGTGCCAGACAGGCTGGTTTGAGTATCTCAGACACTCTTGACCTTCACGGGTTCTCATAAACAACAGTCTGTAGAGTTGTTGAAAACAGAAATGCTTTCTGGATAGCAAAGGAGACAATATAACTCAGTGGTTAGAATAGTTTCCTCTCGCCTCCTAGGTTGGTGTTTCGAACTTTGCCTGCATATAATGCCCAGAGCCTTAACTTTAAGCCTCAGAAGAGTTATTATGAGACTGAGATAAGGAAGCACCTCTTCAGCTTTAGAGTGTCAGAAGCATGGAACCGCTTACCCAGCTGGGTTGCTACTGTTGCCTAGACAAAGTGTAGTCAAGTCATATGTGTAGCACAAGTCTGATGTTGCCACTTCCCCTACTAGATCAGATTTGATTGAAAGAGCCGATGATGAGAGCTTTGACCCACTAACAGATTTCTCACTTAGTTGACACATTCAGAGGGACCCAAAAATGCATACGCACTTCAACAGTTGTTATCTTTTGTGCCCTTTTTAAAAACTCAAACTGAATTATGTCAGCAATGTGTAGTAGTATTATGTCTACTCTAAAAATATCAGTAGTCACACTGTCGGTGAATCCATTCTGACTGCAGATTTTTGTGCATATATTTTTCATGTTAAAGTGTGTATAAATGTTTTGGGCCCCGCATGTGCTCCCCACACCTTTCTCTGGGAACTCCGGTTTCCTTCCACAGTGCAAAGACATGCATGGGATCTCCAAAATCCTCCACAAGACAAGTTGTATGAAATATGAATGAATGAATGAATGAATGAATGAACAAAATTAGAGGAACGAGGAGGATGTACCGACTGACTCTAGCTGATTGGACGGCTATAGTAGGACAAAACTTACACGGTAAACCCTAAGGTTCAAAGTAATTAAACATATTGAGTACTGTTAACTTAAATAATTATAATTTGTTCAAATTAATAGACCTTGATGAGTATTTAGAACTTTTTGGTATTTATGAGTTTGTAGAAATTACACTTTTCAAGTTAGCTGAACAAATGTGATATTTTAAGTATCTGCAAGTACTTAAGTAACAATAACTGTCACCTTTAAGTTCTGGTGGCTCAGTGGTAGGTGTTTAGCCTGCCATGTGAAAGTCCTGGGTTCGGTTCCAAACAACTAGATGAAGTGCCTGTCCCAAGCCAGATAAAATGGGAAGGTTGTGTCAGGAAGTGCATCTGATGTAAAACCTGTGCCAAGCTTGTGTGCGGACTGGATGGCCCACTGTGGCGACCAATTGCCGTGAGCAGGTGAAAGACCGACAACAATTTCTTTGATTTGCAACAACAACAACAAAAAAGATAATTACTATTAAATAGTATGAGTATGGCTACTCATTAATGCAAATAAAGAATGATTAATATGAATGAGTACGACAAACTCAAAAACTGAAAGTTCTGTTTGCTTAAAATTGAAAACATCATTACTCAAAAAATTTGTACGAACATGATGAGCTGAAAAGCATCTCTGAAAACGTTGCACAATCACTTGGGCTACAATATGAAAATGCTGATAAATCAACAACCTGTGGTGAAGATAAGTATTCAACAACAGTGAAAATGCGAAGAAAATAAATAAATAAGCTCTAATACTACCGGTGAACAATATAACCACAAAATAATGTAGAGTTAATTATTTAATGTAAACTAGTAAAACACAACTGTCAAACATGACCCATAAACTGTCCGTCTGGCAATACAAAGGCATTAAGCACCAAAATTCCGAGCACACCGCAAGGGCTCACGGGTAGGCAAATTAGCGCTCGCTTGCAGCCGCATCGAAACGCTACAGTTCGTTCACACTTCATTTACATAAGTTACTTTCAGGTTCCAACGTTTCCAGTTTATGTTTTGGATCATTTATGAGCATTTAACAGTTCTCTTCCTTCTTTTGTGTGTATTTAAAAAAACGTTCATTTCTCTCTTAAAAGCCCAAGTTCCTCTTTAAGACCACAGGGAGAACAAAGTAGCTAATGTGAGGAACTGCAACACAGCAGCACTTCACATATCAAATGATTAAGCGCTCGTGACACTATCTTTAAAGGAACATCTCCCCATATCAATCTAAAAGTTAATGAAACAATAAAAGACCATAAAATACAACACAGATATTCGTTACAAATGGTTTCTGAGTTCATTCTGCACATGGGTGCACGTCAGCTCAGTTTTATTTAAACACTTGTCTTGCGGAAGTGATCTTTTTTTCGCACGTTAGCGTTGGTGGTTCTCGCTGGGCTGCACAGCTTTGCAGATCTACATCGCATTCAATCCGGAAGCGCGTCTGCCCGTATGGTGTACAGATCAGAGGATCTGCTTGACGTCTGCGTAAGCTGAACGCCCCCCCCCCCCCCGGCTGTCATCCTCTCCTGTGTCAGTTGTAAACGTCGTCCTGTCTTTCAAACAGAAACCATTTCATCGGTGTGGTTTAATTAATTTAAACATTAAGTTCTAAATGCACAATGGAGGAGTGTGCTGGGTTCGAAACCCAGTTCAGGTCTGTTATGCAAAGCGTGCTGAGGACAGCAGTCAGCGAGGCGACGAAACTTTTCGAGCAGACTTTGCACCAGATGAAAGCAGAGTTAGTGCACCTGCGGCAAGAGAACGTCGATTTAAAGAGCGGGATTTTTCCTTCTTACTACAAGACAAAAGACGCAGGAGATGGATGTCCAAAGCCAGAGCAGACCAAACGCGATATTGGTGTACAATGTGGTGAGTTTTACAACAGAAACACTCTCGTCAACTATAGCACGCATTAAACACTTCCTGTAACAATATAAAGTCACACACACACACAAGGCACATAAATAGCCTGTCCATTACAAACAGAACGCGTGCATACTTACATGCATGCATGCTCTGGGGATTTCCTGACTCTCTATAGCTGTCTTGTTTTTGTTTTTACAAAACAAAAATGACCACCTAATGATTTAATTTCCCCTGTTACATTTCGCTGTAATGAGATTCTTACTTCCACGTTGTTCACAACAAAATAATGCAGACTTTCTTCACAGCCCAAGGACGTCCACCATTCCACCCCAAGAGACATGTTCATACATGGTCCACTCAAGACATACTGTCTCATTACATTCTGTTAAAGCATGTACAGTATAAAATGAGACATATGCATAATGCCATAATTGACATTAACAATTAGTAAACTTCTTTAGTGTTTATATCTCTAGCACAATTCACAACATATCCTCATGCTAGTACAAATAAATTATTCTCACTAAAAAGAAAAAAAAAAACCTGAGATACTTTTTTGAGTAGTCTTCAATAAAGAGATTAGTGAAGAGGAACATCTGAAATCTTTGTTTAAGTACACCATATATCTTACTTGTACATTGAGGGATCCATCCATCCATCTAGGAAGCTCTGTTGTCCAACTAAGGACTGTGGAGGCCAATGGTGACCATTGTATTTATTCCCATTTTTACGACCGTTCAACATTCACACACTATGGGTAATTTGGAAACCCCAATTAGTATAACCTGCATGTCTTTGGACTGTGGGCAGAAACCCACCAAGCATGGTGAGAACATGCAAACTCCACAGAGGTGCAAGGCGACAGTGCTAACCACTGACATTAGGGATATCCCTAAGGGATATCCAAGGATTTTCTGTACAATCTGGACACGGTAGCACATTCCCCCATATCCCTAGTACTCTGAACCAGGGGCGGTGGAGAAAACATGTTTAGAGGAAAGAACTGTTTGTCCTCTTACATGCACAGCAGTCGTATTATTCCTCCCACACAGAGAGCATTTGGAGGAGCCGTTGCTCTAATCTAAAAATTGTGCAACATTTGAGTGAAAAAATGTGCACTTGACAGGTGAAGGTATGTAAAGGACTTTAAAGAAACTTTTTTTAAAAAATCGAAATGTGAAAACCAAAGCTTGTTTGAACTCAGATTTACATTTACATTTACATATAGGCATTTGGCAGACGCCCTTATCCAGAGGGACTTACATTTTTCATCTCATTATACATCTGAGCAGTTGAGGGTAAAAGACCTTGCTCAAGGGCCCAACAGTGGTAACTTGGTGGTCGTGGGGTTTGAAACTGGGACCTTCCGAACCATAGTCTCAGATAATTATGAGTTGATAGAATTTTTATATAATTTACCATATTTGGCAACCCCTTGCCGGGAGCAGCGGAAAAAACCATCAACAACATTATCCACAACCAAGTATTTGATTATACAAAATCTACACTTGCAAATACTTGAAGAACTGTCTGCCCTATTCTGCATACATGAGCTCACAAATGCCCTTGATTGGGTAGTATCACCAATGGAGAACAGCAGTCGTATCTGTCCTCTCATGCAGAAAGCACAGTCGATATAGGAACATGCATAAACATTTGGAGGAACCATTGCTCCAACCTGGAAAAGACTAACATTCAATGGAAAGTTGAGCACTTGTGTGATTATTACATCATTTGAACCTGGTACATTGGGCCTTTCATTTAATCACTTGTAACAGCTAACGTATGTAAAGGACTTTAAGGAAACATTTTGAGACTGGAATTTGAAAACTCACATTACTCATACTCAGAAAACTACAAAATCAACACTTAACTTTATGCCAATACTTCTTGTTCTAAAACTGAGGTGTCATTATGTGGCATCCCAACACACACACACACACGCACACACACACACACATAGTACCACTATTATTCAGCTGGAAGTGTTAACCAATTTCTAATTTGTTTCCCAGAAAAGCCCACCATGGTTGAAAGATGCTGCAGCCCAGCACCAGTCGGTGAGCGTCTAAACCTGCGACACATCACAAGTGAACATCTTGAAGATCTCTGTTCTAGCAGTTCAGAAGAAGGAAACAGGCAGCTTGCTTTGCTTCTTATTAAAAAAGAGGTCAGAAACAAAAAATAAATAAAAAGCATAATAGTTTGTCATTTTATCCAATGAATGTACATTTAGATTTTACATTGGGTGTTCAAGTCAAACCGGGATGTGTGCTAAAATTTCTAATAAACAAAGGTGCCAAACTGATTGACATTTACAGAGGACTTCAAGCACGATATGGTGATGAGACTATTAGCCTTAAAGAAGGCCGTATGTCATAGAATGACAAATTGAAAATTGATAGATTTGACACCAACTTGCAGAAGTCCCACTTCTCTCTGTGGGAACTGTATGCACAATCATTCACGAACACCACTTGCACATTACAGGAACTCAGCTGAGGGTTATTGCCACATCCCCCGCATTCTCGCTCCAAGGATTTTCCACATGCTTGGCCCATTAAATGAGTTCCTGGAAAGCCAGCATTTCAGACGTTAAAGGAGTTCCTGGAAAGCCAGCATTTCAGACGTGAAATCTTTCTACCTTGATGGTATCCAAGTACTAGTGAAACACTGTGATGTGTTATTAGTGTAGAAGGGATTTCTATAGAGAAATCAAGGTCGTTTTGAAAGACCCGGTTTGACTTGAACACCGCTTGTATTTAATCAATTTAAGAGATAGTCATGGTTGTAATGCACGATTTGAAACTGTGTAATTAAATACTTTATTACACTTAATTACATAATTAAATATATTATTAATAGGCACTTCAACTCAGGCAGAGCTGTTATTTACTTCGATTAGTTAAATCACCTGTTAAGACAAACAGAGGGAACTTTAGGACAGTGCTTTGGACTCTGTGACCCACTGTATAGAGCTTGTGCAGCTACCTTACATTGCCACATGAGGTTTGTGGATACGGCCATCTTGCCAGTCATACTCACATTACTACAGTCATCAACCTGCCTTTTCCTTGGGTTGGGCTCCAAATATTCTGCTCTATTTGAGGCTATAATTAGTCTTGCCAGCAATTAATGTTAAATGTCAAAGATTTTGATTTGATTTGATTTGATTTTAAATTTGTATTTAATAAATTCGGACTCTGTACAAAGTTAAAGCTCTTTCTCAGTCAGCACGTTGCTCTGACCCAGTCTGTAAAGATGTCTGTATGTCATCCACCTACAGTATACGGTAGCTTTCCCCAAAGAGTAAGATAAGTTTTTCTTACCTTAGAGGAGTCAAACCAAAGTGTAAGCATGAATCCTTTCGAGTGAATTCTCGAGCACTTCCTGCTAACTCAAGTCTTAAAAAAAAGTGTTAAAAGCTTATGCATTTAAGATTGATGCGCAGAATATGTTTTAACGAGACTGTTTCTGATTTAGAAACGTTTTGCATGACAGATGTTTACCACTTGAAATTGTGAAATTGTTTGTAGCAAATACATTTTAAACAGATTATGATGATCATGTCATAAAGTATTTATTGCCTGGGGTAAGTATTTACTTTCATGTCAGTGTGATCGAAACTCTACCACTTTTATGATCTTGGCGAATTTTGCAGATCACCACACAGTAACTTTAAGGACCAACTAGTGGTTCACTTGTGCTGGACTGACAGGATGGTGGCTGCAATAAAATGACATCACTGGTTACGTCAATTGCACAAGCTCTATTAGGGACACTTTGCGGCGTTGTAGTTTCTGTCGACTATACAAGCTCTTTTCACAGAAATCACACTATAAAGGCGCTAATAAGACCCCCTGAATATTGTGCTTTCCCACACGTTTTGTAAATCACACAGAACCCACGAATTTGGCGCTTTGCAAGCCGCTTCAGTGTGCACATTCAAGCAGCGTGTGGCTTTCCGCTATGAGAGGGGGTGTGGCAAGCCCTGCACATTTACATCACTCACTAAAAATGGTGCTCTTCTCAGAGCTTGCTGTCTCCCCAGTTCATGGTCATTTCTTACTGAACCAGGTGCTTAACTGAGCTGAGACCTAACCAATCACAGACAAAGTTGAAATATTATAACCAGCCGGAATTTGTCTGGAAAAGGTTATTTTGACACTTTCCTATGATGCCGAATGATAGGATAACTAAATATATTTAATCTCATCCAAAAATAAAAGCGTGGCTGTGTTAATTAGTCTCAATCTCAGCTGATCCTTCAGTTTATTATTTTTGCTGATCTACTCTGCATAAAACATATTTGTGTTAGCTGCTAGCTGTTTTCCTGGCATCAAAACCTCACGTTGGCGTGTCACGCTCATCACACGTCTCAAAACGTCAGACCCCCATTCTGTGATGAGGGCTTTCCCTTTTCTAATCTGTCACTCCTCTGCTCCCGGATTAAAGACGAGATACCGACAACCCTAGATTCTGTCTCGGTTCTTTTCATACAGAATGCCGAAGCGGAACGATGGCTCAAAATTCTCACCTTTAACAGGCTGTGTGAGTGGGGCTACTGTGACTATCAGCTCCTCTACTACCTCACTATAAGAACAGAGACCACCATAGGACCCACCAATGGCTAGATAGAATGTAGATAATTCACATTCTCAGTACAGCAGTGTATTTGACACGTGTGGTTTTGTTGTTCTTTGGTGCCTTTTTATTAGATTTACAGGTCATGCGGTTACACTGTACAGTATATATGCAGAGTTAGATGTCATGGCTCAGCTTTTTTCAAAGCACAGTTCTGACTTACTTACATTTTCAGATAATACAAACAATGTTGACTGAATAATAATGTTGACATATTCAAGCAATCACATTGAGGTGATTAAAATGATCAAATTTTTGGTATGCTGAGTTATGGTTAGTAGTTCAATAACTACAGTATGTGCTAAAATATACAGTAATTAAATGAAAAGATGAACAATATTACCTTGTTGTCATCTGTGAGTTTATTTCTCCTGAAAGAAACTAACATACACATTATTAGCGTACACACTGCCTCGCTGTAGACAGTGTTCCTATCGTTCATACAGATTCTCAAACATATCCCAGAACAACGGTTGCTGTCGACTCCTGCAAAAGGAGATGACTTACCTGCGTAATGTTGATACAGTACACTCCCAGAATGGCGAAATTTTGTAACACCTGTGTTGTTTTGTTGCTTGGTGCCATCTTATTAAATCTCTTTGTTCAATTGAATTGTTCTGCCACCTTTTTCAAACTTGGTCCGCATTCAAATATGAGTACTTTTTCCTCCCATTTTTCCAACAGCTGCACAACAAAACTTCCTTTTCACTCCTGGGAACACGTGCAGCTGGAGCTATGCCCCGCTGACAAACACACACACACACACACACACACACACACACACACACACACACACACACACACACACACACACACACACACACACACACACACACACACACACACACACATGTTCGAGATATGCGAGTTTCAGTACTGTATATTTAGCAGCATACCGCACAATGTGCATTTTTCTTGTAGGTTTACTTGATGACATGTGTGGATACAGGGTCTGATGTATGAACATACCTGGAGGTATACTTTTGTAATTTAAATTTAATTATTTAGCCTCAGGAGACTGGCTGTGATGAATACGCCCCAGGATACTTTTTACTGAAGCAAGAGGGTGCTGAGCCGATATTGGTTCGTAAAGAGCCCTATAAAAACACCATGGAAAAAGGTGAGGTAAAACTGTAAACCTAAAAAACTGGACAATTCTATTCCATTACCACATTTGCTTTAATCTTAGCCATTTCTCCACCTAACCCTGCTTTCCATTTATCTTTCTGCATGTCCATAGTAATGGTCCCTTCAGCGATTCAAACTGTGAGCAGAAGCTATGCAACCCAAAAAGAAACATCCACCACTAACGGGTCATCACCTCAGACCACAGTTTCCTGTAATTATAGAACAGCCTCATCAAGTAACAGTGTCACCCCGACTGAAATTAGGGCTAGAGTTAGTGGATGTCCATCTTTTCAAAGTGATACAGAAAGACAAAAAATGTCTTCATCAACTAAAAAGCCAAGTTTGTCAGGACAATCTGCTAATTCAACCCAGCCACTTCCACTTCCAGTTAGTGTATCTCCCCTGACCAGCATGTCTAGCAGAATAGATCAGATGTCAACATCTAAAGCCCTGCAACAAGTACCATCTGTTCAAATGGATGAGTCCATTCATGCAACCTTTCAACTTAGTGTACCTCAATCCCAGCAAAATATCCAGCATTCAGCTACGGTGACACAGTTTGGGTCTAAACTGGTTACGCCCCCTCTTTCCCAAAACCACCATACAGTTACAGAATCTTTCCCCACTGGTCAGTTTTTACAAACCCTAGTTACAATTGCAGACAAAAGATTACCAGTCAACAAATCAATGACATCATTAACTGAGTCTTCTACTCAGACTACAAAACCTTCAGTCTCTCATCCTCAAACTGTGCTAACTCCTTCTCAGAACATGACACAGATAAGCCATTTTCTAAGTCCTCGGGTCCAGGCTCCTTTTCTTCCAGACCAGCATACTGTTGCACAAGGACAGGTACCTACTTCAATATCTCAGATTCAGCCTCAACCAAACCAGGACTCAATTCCACCCAACCAAGTCCCTGTTCAACCCAGCCACCTTTCAATTCCAGTAACCCATGCACCATCTCAAGTACTCATTCAGGCAAATGACATGCTTCCACCAAATTCACAAAGTTTAAATCTACAAGCCCACATCCCTCCTATGTCCCATCATGATCTGACCCCAACAAGCCAGCCATTTTATCCTTTAACTCATGCATCATTTGCTCCACCCTACATCCCACTTCAGTCAATAAAGCCCTCTGTTACTCAAAGTTCGATTTCACAGACCAATATTTCATCTCTATTAGAGCATGCCACATCCCACTATGACATTTTACCTGATTCACTTTGTTCATCTTCAGACCAGTTTTTTCCAGCTCCTGATAACACATCAGATTTGCTTCAGCCCTTAGCTTCCATGTCTTTCCATTCTTCTGTTGTATTAAACCAACAGGAAGCCACATCTATGATCCATTCCCATTCATCAGGTCAACCTTTGCAGCTTGCACCACTTCTTACTTTGAAAGAACAGCAAGCGGCAGCCTCCAATCATGGACATTTATCCAAGCGAGGATCTAACCTACCTGTAGAGATCCCTATGTCTACAGTTACTGACTTTGAGGAACATATGCAAAGATATCCGTCTCTTGCTGTTCATGAATCTACAAACTGTGAAAGTGAATCTGTTACAGTGGAACTGCAGCATGAAGTCCCCACCGAGAATAATGAAGGTGGCAGGCCTGCAGTTATTCCAGGGCCAATACAACATTATACGGTTCTTTCCAAGCCTGGGCCAAACTTTATAGTACCAGATTCTACAAAAGAACAACATACCTTCAGAATCAACATGGTAAAGGATTTACAGATGGACAATGATGTTAATAAGCAAAAAGAGGGATGTGACACAACCTGCCAAGTGTGGGAACCATCTGATTTGTCTAGTGTATTACCCCAGTCTGCGTTAAGTGGTCCTGCACAAACCATATTACAGAAACCTCCACGGAAATTACTGGAAAAGAAGACTGAGTGCTCTGAATGTGGCAGGATTCTCAGCAATGCATCTTCGCTGGAGAACCACATGAGGCTTCATAGAGGCGAGAGGCCATATACCTGCTCCCAATGTGGTAAGGCCTTCCCTAGTGTACGAGGCCTCAACCGGCATGTAAAAGTCCATGCAGAGGAGAAAGGCTACAAATGTGAGGAGTGCGGCAGGAGTTTTGTTTACCAGTTTACCCTGACCAAGCACAAACTCATCCACTCTGGAGATAGGCCATTCCCCTGTAAAGTTTGTGGCAAGAAGTTCTTGGCGAAGGCAGACCGGGCTACTCACATGCGCATGCATACAGGGGAGAAACCATTTTTTTGTAATCAATGCGGAAAGACATTCAAGCATAGAGTTGCCCTGAACATGCACCTGCAGGGACACAGGGGGGAGAAACGCTATGTTTGTCCTCATTGCGAGAAAGGCTTTGTGGATTTGGGTAATTTTAAGAGACATAAGCGTATCCACACTGGAGAGAAGCCCTTTGAGTGCAAAGAGTGTGGTAAGCGTTTCACTCAGTCAGCACATCTGAAGAAACACATCAACACACAACATGCAGTAGCGAAACCAAAATAGAAAGTAGATAAAATGTACATTATAATGTATAAAAGCTCTTGAACTCTTGAAAAGCTATCATCCAGTTGTCTTGTAAAAAATATATTAGGCAGATGTTGACATTCTTAGCATCAGTTGCTGTAAAATATTTTTTTTATCCTAGATGGAAGTGTTTAACTTTTTATTGTAGTGTGTTTATCATTTTAGGTTTCTGTAACTGATGATCTTTATGAAAATATTCCGTGTATCATTGTCATTTTGAATCCCAGGTAACTAAAAGAATATTGTTGTTTCTGTGCTATTTATTGTTCCTTGTTTTATAATACTGCTGACATAAAGGACCTTAAACAACTCCGGTTACACAGTTACTGTGAAAAAAAATTGTGCTGTTACACTTATTATGGACCTGGTTTAAACATAATGTGGCAAAAACAAATAAAATGTGAATGTTTCATAATAATGTTATTAGACATTTATTTTTGAAAGTGGCTTCTAATAAGGTTTAAGCTTGTAATTATGCTTTTTAATCTCGCTCTCTCTCTCTCTCTCTCTTTTACACACACATATACAAATACATACACTATATACTGTGTTTATATGTAGTAGGCCAGTGGTGGCTCAATTGGTTAAGGCTGTTGGCTACCAGGTTATTGATTGAATGGTTGGGGTTCGAGTCCCAGCACTGTTTACTATAACACTTTCACACGTCAGCCCTTAACCCTTTCTGCTCCAGGGAGCACTGTCCTGGCTGACCCTGACCTCTGACCCCATCTACCTAACTGGGATATGTAAAAATATATATACTGTGTATCTACTGTATCTATCTATCTATCTATCTATCTATCTATCTATCTATATATATATATATATATATATATATATATATATATATAATGTATGTTGTCAGAGGATGTATCCCTTTTCCAACATAGGATAGTTTTTGTGTAATGTAATGTGTCACTTGAAATGCTCCAGTGCCGATGACCACATAAATGCAAAGCAACGACTGTTGGTGTCATTGATGAATTGTAGGTGATTACAACCAAGCGCTGGTTGTGGTAACAGTTTAAATAGACAGACTTACATTGTATTTAAAATTTGGTTGTTTGCCACAATCTTGGCCACATTCAGTGTTGCAGAAATTTTCTTGTATCCTTTTCATGCTCTGTGTCTTGACACAATCCTGTCTCGAGGGGCCACAGGTAATTCTCTCAACCTTATGGCTTACCATAAAACCTTATATAGACAGGGGTGTGGCTTTCCTAATTATGTCCAGTGAATTCAGGAAGGCACAGGTCGACGACAATCAAGTCGGAAACACATCTCAAGGACTATAGATAGGAGCTGGATGCACCAGAGCTCAAACGCAAGTGTCATAAAGTGTCTAAATAGTTATTTAAAAGCAGTCAAGAATATATATATTTAAAAAAAAACCTCAAATAACTCACAACTAAAAATCATTGTGGAGTATTGTGAGGAAAAAGGGAATTTAATCAATTTCATAATGAGTGCGAAATGTGGGAAACTTGATATAGGGTCTGAAAAATTAGAGTCTAAAACTTGTTAAACATTCTCAGATCAAACTCAGGTGAGTTTGAATCAAGAGATTAATGAGATATGGATGTCTGTTTACACATTGAAAGAAGATATTTGGAAGGTCACTTTGGCGGAAGAGAATCAAAAGATGTTTTAATATCATTTTGAAGCCGAAACTGAAAAACAGGAAAGAGACCCGTGATGGATTGACTTGCCAGGATTTATTGCTGCCTCACACTCCCAGTATTCCCAGTAAAGGCAACAGATTACTCATGACCTTACCCAGGATAAAGCAAATATGGAAGATACAGTGAAACTTCGGATTACAAGTAACGCGGTTTACGAGTGTTCCGCAAGACGAGCAAAGATTTAAAATAAATTTTGATTTGAAAAATGAACAAGTCTTGGTTTACGAGTACCGAGTATCATGTATCACGCATGTGCTTCTTGTTTTGATGCCAAGCGTCACGTGATCACAACTGAGCCAATGTTTTTTCTCTCCCTAGCGCTGCGTAATTGTGGGTAATCGTCTCCCCTGCTCCCCTGGTATAATCAACATCCGTGCATGCGTGTACTGTTTACTATAACACTGTGACCACGTGTGTGCACGTAAAACATATTTTATTTTGTGTTTGTATGTGTGTATGTGTGTGAAACTCAAATAAGAGAGGAGGAAGATTTACTGTCTAAGATGAGAAGAGGGAAAGGGGGGTTCTGATTCCTCCTCTCCTCTAACTTTAGCTTCACACACATACAAAAACACACACACACACATGGCGCCTGCGTGCATAAACAGAAACAATTATCTGTCTGGATTTATTTTTAAAAAATTTTAAGGTAAAGTGTAGCTTAATTTGTTTTATTTGTACTGTATATTTTGTATTCGTTATTTTAATACATTTATTTTTTGGGGCTGTGGAATGAATAATTTTAGCTTCCATTATTTCTTATGGGGAAATCTGCTTTGATTTACGAGTGTTTTGAAATACAAGCCTGCATCCGGAACGAATTATGTTCGTAATCCAAGGTTCCACTGTAAATGGAGAATGAAGAATGCATATTTATGCAAACACTCTTTTCAATACTTAATGATCCTCCTGGTGGCTGGTGCGTGTAGTTTTGATGATCTAAGAAAATTATTAAATAAACTTTTGCTTAAAAAACAAAAACACTTTTATTTCACCATGGTAACTCTCAGTTGACAAACTTTAGATCATGAAAAGTAAGTGCCTTAAATATTGACACATATGTTGTGTAAGTGTGAGTTAAAATTAGGGGGAAAAATTGTTTTACCTGTAATACATATATAACTCATTTGGGTGGATTATTTTACATCTTCAATTAAATGTTGTAAATAAATGTTTGTAATAAATGTTTTAAATATAAATGCCCAGCACATCACTATTAAATGTAGCTGAATTAAAATACAATAATATTTGACTTTAATCACTGTGGTGTCATTTATTGCATCAGAGGAAGGTTTATATGTGGTTGCTTCAGGACTTTTTATTATTTAATTAATATTTTAATTTATTAATTTATTTTTCATTACAATGGAAGCTCAATACGCATAATGTTAAGGGATGAAACCAGCAGACAGAGCCACAGGGGCAGAGACAGACTGAGGGAAACTCCTCCATTCCTCTGGACAGTGTAGGTACATCTCCCTACATTTCCTGCCTTATCAACAGCCGTCATAATTACATCTGGTGAGCAGCAGGTGGCGTTGTAGTAACCCATGAGTACAGTTATACCCCCATCCACTAAAGTTTCATTTGAGAATTTGCCATTGCCTTTCTGGATGGAGACAAAATTGATGCCGGAACCGTTGCCGTCTGTGATGTTGACAGACAGGTCCCAGTTTGCCTGAGAGCAGTCGGATGGACAGAAAGGACTTGCAGCAACAATCTCGCACTTTGGAGGGGTAAAGTCAGTCACCTGAACAAAGAAAGAAAAAACTGATTAATAACCAACTAAAGAATAGTGAACTATGCATACAGTGTACTGTCCATATGTTCACTAGAAGTGGATGATGCAGTGGGAATTTATATATAAAAATAATAATTTTTTTAAATGGCAGTAATTAGTGGTACTGTATATAGTTTGTTTGAAATAAATCTAAATGTTACCGAAACATTTTCTTAATATTTATCCTATATAACAACTGATTATTCCTCTTGGTGTTTTTTGTCTTGCTTTCTTTTGTAGAATAAACAAGGATTGGTGTTGATTCAATATGAATTATAATTATTTAATTTTTCCATGGCCATGTGATACAGTATGTTAAGATGATATAAGATGTAAAAATGGAAAATGGTTATGACAGGATAAATTTGTTGGGGCAGTTACAAGGGGTGTTCAAGTCAAACAGGGACTTTTGATTGTGCAGAATATCAGAACACAGTTGTGAGAGTAAAAACTCTTTTTATTTTCTCTATATAATCCCCTGCTACACTAAGGCATTAATCCCAGCATTTCACTAGTACTTAGATACCATCAAGGTAGAAAGTTTTCTAAGCACACTGGAGCCATGATCAGGCTGCCTTCTTCACTTGAAAAACGCTGGCCTCCTAGGAACTACCAAACGTGTGAAAATCACAGTAAGGATTGCACAGGGGATGTGACAATACCTCCCCCTGTAATGTGCAAGTGATGTCTATAATGAGAGGTGGAAAGCAACGACTTATATTTACTCACATTACTGTAATTGAGTTTTGTTTTTTTTGTGTGTGTATGTCTACTTTTAAAGTACTTTTTAAAATCTGTAATTTTACTTTTACTAAAACATTCGTAAAACACTGCTAAAACTTTTAGTATGTTTTGTTTGAAGTATTGTACTTTGCTACATTTTAAATCATATTCGCTACTGAGTAAAAAAATAAATGACTGAAAATGAAAAGTAATTGTAAAAATAGGCCGTGATGTGGCCTAATAAAATGTGATTTACAGAGATAGAAAAACCCTTTTTTTTGTAATAAATATTGTATTAAATAATGTCCCAAATCGTAAAATACATTTATTAGACTTAGAGTAGAGTTTTTGTCACTTTGATTTAGAAAAGGTTACTTTTTTACTGAATAGAAACAAACAAAAAAAAAGAATGATATTAAAAAGATGCTTTGTTTAAATACATTAAAACAATGTTTGTCTATATTAATGAATTTGAATAAATAGCCTAGTACAGATTCAAGTTCAGTCCCATGCGGATTTGCAGGTGATTTTTTTTATGATAAATTTAATTATAATAAAAAATTTTATGATGAAGGCCAAATATGAGCTTCCCCAGTTTCTAAAGCTAGCAGCCGCCACTGGTTATCACCCAAATGAGGATGAAGTTCCCTGTTGAGTCTGGTTCCTCTCAAGGTTTCTTCCTATTGCCATCTCAGGGAGTTTTCCCTTGCCACTGTCACTTTCACCCTTGGCTTGCTTATCAGGGACAATCTCATTATTATCTAGACAAATTTTTCTCACACATACACACTTCCATAAGTTTTTTATTTATTTTCTTTTCATTTTTGTGAAGCTGCTTTGAGACAATGATCATTGTTAAAAGCTCTATATAATTAAACTTGAATTTAATTATATTTAATTCACATTTTGTCCACTTTTAATACTGTCCTATTACTACAGTATTTGCACCTTTTCTTCATTGAAACGTAATACCAGTGAAACATCTGTGAAAGCTAACACGTCGGTTGTCTTGTGGCTACAAATGGTCATCGTTTTCTTCTTTATTTTGTCATTAAGGTTATACAAATATCTGCATTTGACTATATATTGTTGGAAGATTCTTCTCTATCATTACCAATTCACTCCAGGCCCTTCAACAGTCTTAGTTACTATGAAAACAAATACAAATGAGTTACCTCAGCAAGGACAGAAATGCGGACCACAGCATAGTTCAAATCAGCACCTCCGGGCCCTTCAGCCAGAATAGTTAGAGTGACATCACTTCCTGATGCAGTGCTTACAGGGGGTTTGACAGTCACTGAGGCCGTAGCATTGCCCCCTGTGGTAACGGTAAGGCTGAGATAACACAAAATATATTATGTCTTTCTGGATTTGATGATGAGACATTAGAACTACAGTGGAACCTCGGATTACGAGCATAATTCGTTCCGGAAGTGGGCTCGTATTCCAAAACACTCGTAAACCAAATAAAATTTTCCCATAGGAAATAATGGAAACTCAAATTATTCATTCTACAGCCCAAAAAAATAAATACATAAAAATAATTAACACAAAATATAAAATAAAAATCAAACAAATTAACCTGCACTTTACCTTTAAATTTTTTTTTTTATAAATCCAGACAGATAAGTGTTTCCGTTTGTGCACGCAGGCGCTGTGTTTGTGTGTGTGTGTGTGTGTGTGTGTGTGTGTGTGTGTGTGTAATGTGCGTGCACACACACACACACACACACACACACACACACATTAACGGAAAGACCGTTTTTAAAACCGTTTAAAAATTAGCAAGGAACATCGCTTGTTACACTTGCGTGATCACATACTAACGGAATCACTGCTGTAAAGTAAAACAACAGCAACAACAAAAACAAATTAACCAGCACCTTACTTTTGAAAAGAATCGCGACAGAGCAGTTTCTGTGTAAGGCAGAGAGTCTGTGTCTTTGTTTGGGAACCTGAGAGGAGGGGGGCTGTAAAGCCGAGAGACAGTGTGTGTGTGTGTGTTGGTGTAAGTGAATGAGCGCACAGACACACACACTCGCCTTTACAGCCCCCCACCTCTCAGGTTCCCAAACAAACACACACACTTCTTGCCTTACACATAAACTCTGCAAGCACTAAGACCCAGCAGGGGAGACGATAATCGTAATCCGTTACTCGTAATCCGAGGTTCCACTGTATATACCTTTTTAAATGAGCTGTTATATTTACCTGCCATCATATGTCAGAGGAAAATTTTTGTCATTCTTAGCAGTGATTTTGAAGGCTCCACCGGTTCCATTAATAGATACAGTATAAGACACTTTAAAATCTTTTCCTGGCACCATTACACCGCCTACTACGGCCTACAGAGACGGGGGAAATAAAATATACTTGATGAGACAAAGGAGAAATTTCCCCTTTCAAAATTTCATGTAAAATGAGAGAAGACTTTCACATGTCTTTGACAAGACCTTGACAATGACACTAGACAGCGAAATCTGTGTGGTGGTCTGCCTTTGGAAGTCACTTGAGGTGGTTGTATCTCTTCCTTTCATCATAACCACAAATTCTCCTTCTGGAACTCGATCCATAGTAACCAAATAGTTTCCACCACTCATTTCATTGATGGTTCCATACACCACATTATTATTTGAAACATCCACTAAGGAAACGTCTTGTAGCTTCAGAGCTTCAGCACCCTTCTGTCCAGTTATTGTCATTAACAGCTTAGCAGGTAAGCCTAAAGTACCAAAGACAGGACAGGCATAGTGAATAGAGAGAAAAATATTACTCTCACTCGTTTATTCTCTATACCTCTCATGCTGTATAGAGGTCACAGAAAGCCTGGAGCCTGTCCCAGGGAAAATCGGGGCATGAGGTGGGGTACACCATGAATGCGGTGCCAATCCATGGCAGGGCACACAATCACCCACACACATACACACTCTTTCACACACTACTGGCAAATGCCAAATAGACTCTCAATTTCTTTGAACTGTGGAAGGAAACCAGTAAGATTATTAAGATTATTATTATTATTATTATTATTATTATATACATACATTAAATGAATGTGTGTTTCTTCTTCAATCACACAAAAATAATATGTATAAGCCAAGGATGCTTGACTAAAATTTGGAAAGGTCTATTCATATAAATTGGTTGTTTACAAAGGTCAGGATATACATCTTTTAATAATGTTTTTAAATTATAATCTTTAATTAATTTAATTAATTTCAGTATCCTGTTTGATCATAAGCTCTTTATATTGTATGCTATTGTGTCTATATAGGTGTCCTCCAGGTCCTCTGATTGCCTCCCACCTCCCAAAACTATGGCAGAAGAATCAGGTGCTAAAAATTCAGAAATTGTGTGGCTTTTATTAATAATTGTAATTTAGACATTTTTGTGCATTTGCTTTTGGTCAGTTGATGAAAGGTTCTATGGCATTTCAGTTTTATGCTTGGTTAAGTTGGATAAAACGAATTGCAGTGTAAAATGGAATGGAATGACTACTCCAACCTTTTGGTGGTTGACCATCAATAACAGAAACTCCTGGGTGGGGTCCAGCAAATTCCTCCACGAAGTTGTAAATGAAAGTTATTGGACTTTGACCTGAAACAAACAAATAAACAGTGCTTTAGCCAGTGTTAGTTATTTACTCTTCTTTCCATTCTTTGTCACGTTAAACAACTAATAGACAATATATATATATATATATATATATATATATATATATATATATATATATATATATATATATATAAAATGTTTTTTTTGTTTTTGTTTTTTTAAATCATCACTCAAAGTGATTTCTGCAGGAAATTATATGTATCTTAGCTTCCGATTGTTATTCGCTGGAGCCTTATTGAAAAGCATTAAAAAGTTATTTATCAAGTTATTGCAAGGTTTTAGCTTAGAAATTTGACACATTGTCAGAGACGAGGCAGACTATTGCTCGGGGCTGCAGTCTATGGGGGCCCCTGAAGGCTGACCAACTTATTTATTATTTATAAGATAATGTTAATGGATGCTGGTTATCTGTGGTTAGACAGGCTCTCAACAAAATTTTCCTAGGGTGCTACAGGCTCTAAAATTGTCTCTGCAAATTATATGACACTGCTTAACAATAATGATTTATATCATCATCTAATTGCGCAGCCTTTCCTCTGTTTTAACCTGATGAAAACATTGTCAGATTAGTACTGCTTCATTCTGAAGTCCAGTAGTGGCTGGAGTATAAAGCTCACCAGAATTCCCAAAAGTCACATCTCTAGCATTTGCTAGAAAGTGTTTTGGCCAAAAACCTCCTAATTTGGCACTCCCAATTTCCTCATTCCCTATTGGCAAACATACAAGGTTATCTTGTTTACCTGCTACTAAGTCCTTCAACCTATTAAAGCATTTTCACAGATGCGATTCCGTCAAATATTGCATGGCAAACTCTGTTTTCATAAATGTTTTTTCCTGCTTCAAACCAGCACACAGAATTGCCGCTAAGCAGTTACAGTAGATTGCAGCATTCAAGATCTTTAATGTTGTAACCAGAAAAGTGTACAAAAGTGAACACACTAGCTCACCAGTCACTTTCAGATTGTAAGGCACTGTGGATTCCATGTTGATGCTCCACATGCCAGGTTCATTTAAACTGTCGAATCGAAGCCGCTGCAGGTTCCCCACAGTATGAATGGTAGCGAGAGGCCCATTATCTGCCGTGTTGGACTGAGATACACCTGATGAACACCATTCGTTAATGTCAGGACAATGTTATTTTGGTGAAGTATTTGAAACCTCTCAGCCTCAAAGGATTTTCCAATTATGGTATGCTGTATGCAATATTTCATTATTTACAAAGCATTTATGTGGTATTCTATTGCCATTATTGTAAATGTGATTATAATAAAGTTACTATAAGATAAAACTGGGCAATACAATTCCAGTGCTAAGTTGGCCTCACCTGATGGACTACACAGAGTGAACTTGAGGTTATTTCCTGTCACATAGACAGTAATATTGGACAACGATGCATCTAACAGGAAGGTAATATTCTCCACACGACCTGGGGACCTGGCTTGCTGCAGGATGGTTACCTGAGATAGACAAGTAAACCCACTCAGCACAAGGGCTCTTATAGATACTGTATAGATGGTACCAAGTATTGGCACCTCATAAACCTTAGCAAAAAGGATTGTAAAAGATCCACCTTTGAGTGAAGTAGCCTCATATGGGAACATTAGAGAAATCCAACCATTCATTGAACGAAATATTTTCAGGAAAAAAAACTAACAAACCTGTCCTCAATAAAACTGAACATGTTTCTCATTTTAAATGTATATTTTTAGCTGATTGCACTGTTTAGGAACCTTCAAACTCTAATCCTTGAGTTCCTGATTACAATTATGAAGTAACACATCAACATGGGAAAAAAAAGAGAGAGAAGTCTCATTGAGGCCTTTGGCTTACTGCTGTGGATGGTCCTGTCTGGTCCACTTGGGATCCATGTGGTGACTCGGGATGGTTTCACTTGACCATGAAAATGGTCTTATACTAAGT
Organism: Channallabes apus; assembly: GCA_030522415.1. NCBI lineage: Eukaryota > Metazoa > Chordata > Actinopteri > Siluriformes > Clariidae > Channallabes > Channallabes apus. The sequence continues at coordinate 15,953,899 of CM060118.1, forward strand.
TGATGGAGGCAGTTTTAATGTTTTGGCTTGTAACTACACCCACTCAAAGTTAAGGTCTGTAATCAATAAGCACAGTATGACCACAAGTCAATTCCTGATATACCCCTATCTGATATCACACAAATAACGATGGGTTCCCTGTTGTGTCTGGTTGCTTCCAATTGTCATTTCATGGAGTTTTTTCTTGCCACCGTAACCCGGCAAATGGAGGTTGAATAATTTGTGGCACATCTGCTTTTGTTGAAAAATAATTATTTAATGGTAAGGGATTAGCTTTCCTCTGGCAATAAATGAGATTTAACGAATTTTAAAAGATGGATTTAACATATTGTAATTGTTTTTTAGTGTAAAATGAAGCGACATCACCAAAAGGTGGATTTTTCTCTACAGAGGAGATTGTTTTCTAATCTTTACAGTTAGAGCCAATAATATACAGTATACAGTAGAGGGCACTGTAAACATCTCAAAACCAAGGGAAGGCATAGAAGACTATAAAAAATTGGTTTCCAAATATGTTTACACTTTCTACATTAATTCCAACATCCATTTCAACATAAATTAGAATTTTTTTTTTACCAATGCAGATGTAGAGGTGTCTAAGATGATTTCAGTAGCACTGGGCAGCTGAGCTTTAGTGACCTCAATAGCTTGACCTCCAGACGCCAAAGCTAAGTCATAATAAACCTGAAAACCTGTGGGTGCCGAAGCACGTACAGATCTTGCTGATCTTGACTTTTTTGTCATAAAGAAAGAGACCTAAGTGTAAGAGAGAGAAGAAGTAGAATGACAATAGTTATTATAGCAGTTGTAGTAGTTAAAAAGATGCAGCCTCATACATGTGGTACTAACAATTAACATTCTTACAATCATACAATCTAACATTTTATAATATTCCTACAAAAACACTTTATAATTGATTCATTATATGAATTCCAAAGACTGGAGTGTTTACTGTGGACTTGGTGCTGCGCGTGAGCGCAGTGATGGTGGAATATAAGTGCATGTCTTTTGCAGTTGCATCAGTAAAAACATAAATTTGAGAGTAGGGAGGAGCTCCAGTCAGGGCCAGCTGAGAAACAGAAACACAAATGCATAATAAGATAGCAATGTAAACTCATTTGGGATTTAGTCAAGAGAGGTTCAAGTCTAGGTTGATATTCTAGGTTGAAATTGCCTGCAGGCAGATTATACCTGTAGTCCTGACAAACACATTTCTGGTTCATCACCACCACCACTTGCACCCAGTTTTGAAATCTCAGCCTTCATATCATCTGGGTTTGTTGTCTTTAGAAGTGGTCCAAAGCCTGGAAAGAATAAAAGAGGAACAAACGCCTTATAAAAGTTGTAAGTCTTAACCTCAATTTGTTTTTGTAATTACTGCTATGCGCCGGTTTGAGTGTTACCTGGCATCTCTTAAAACTCTACTTAACCCAGCTCATAACTGATGAGGTTATGAGACTCTGAGCTACTTTTTAGAAGGTTGGCAGATCAATTTCCACCCTCTTAAGGGGTCACAGTTGGGTCCTTTTGCAACAATTTTAGTTTTATAATTGTAAAGGGATTAAACTTTGGATTAAAACCACTAGTCAAATGAGCTAATTAAGCAATATCACACAAGAGGGAGTGCTACTGTATTGTACCATCATATCATATGATATTCAGTACAACAGCACAACCTTCAGCAAGATATTGCTTTTATACAACAGTTCTACAAACGGTATTTATTATCAGAATAAACCATTAACTTTTTACTAAAGATTAAAGGTTTACTTTATGTTTCCATTTATTATTATTATTATTATTATTATTATTATTATTTTGAATATCAGCTACTTCCTAGGCTCCCAGGGTTGAATCCCAAATATCGTGTACAATCCCTTGGTCCACACTAAGCAGCACCCTTGATCAGATTTGAGATTCATCTTTGTGTTAGACGCTAGTTAGCTATGTAGCTTGCATTAGCTGTAAAACCATAAAACATGGACAGTTCAGAGGTAATTCGGAACAACTCGAAACTATTGCAAAGAAGACAAAGTGTAGTTTAATATAACAACATTATCAGATATGTTTTCTTGCTGAAAGTGCTTCCATGACTGTTTTTTAATGTGGGTTTTGGCAGGGAGCTGCTCTCTACACTTTCAACTACAGCAGACTGTACTGCCTCTCTTCAAATTACACAGTCCAAACTAATCGTTGTATAACATAATATAAATATATAGTCCATAAATCAGTACAGGGTTATTCTAGTCCCCAGTCTATTAGAAATCATGATAGGGTTCTAAATGTTCTTCCTATGTCTGTATGGGTTTCTTTCTTCCTCCCGAAACATAATGGAAAGTGCTTTGATGTGTTAGACTGCTGTATTCCTGTATCATACCCAGTGCTTTTAGTTCATGCTCTGGATTCACCATGTCTGTATTATTAAATTTAAAAAAATGAAAGTCCTTCTTATTAATTAATAAGTTGGATCAGATGTGGCAGGAGTACCTAAAACTGAACTTGAATTTGAGAGGTACTATGCTAAGATAATGATAGTCATATCGACGACTTTGAGAAAGAAAGAGGAAAATAAACATTCTCTTACTTGGATCGTTAAATGGAACCAGTATGTATTCTGAAGGCTCATCCTGTGTCCCTTTCTTACTGTCAATGATCTGGTATGCAACTCTTTTAGCTTCGGCGATGTCATCAGACATGCTGCCTGTTGTGTCAATGACAAAACACAAGACAGCAGTACGAGCAATACCAACCATCCTGAGACAGAAATAGAAGGAGAAATAAAATAATATATATAGAAAGAGAACATGTTGAAAATGATATACACAATGTTTACATTCTCCAGGACTCAAACCTGTCTCTTACCTCAGAAAACTGTCATCACCAACAGCTCCACGAATATCTTCCAAGAGGTCAAGAGTGGCATCTGTTGCCAATGCGACTGCAGTGTCATGTAGAGCTGCGTTGTGAGGCTTACGCTCATCTTTGCTGATCCCACCACGAGGCGTTTGGGTGCTGCTCAGGTCACCAGCTCCACCATGGCTGCATTTACCTAAAACAAATACAAAAAAAATGATTTATGAAATAGAATTTGATCATATAAATTTATATCTAAATATAATTTCTAGTTGAAGGTGCTGTTTGTAATGTTTATACATCTCTAGGCCTATAAAAGAATAGCAGCTTAGGGAAACTGTGATTACTATCATTGTTTTTGGGAATACAGGGAGTAGTAGTAAATAGTATATAAGTAGCATTTCTATTGATGATCCATAATGTGTATATTGTGTATGTGTATATTGTACCTTTTGTGACGCACATACTTGTTTGTACTGCTCTATACTGTATACACGCACCTAAAGGATTACTAGGAACACCATACTAATACAGTGTTTGAACCCCTTTCGCTTTCAGAACTGCCTTAATTCTACGTGGCATTGATTCAACAAGGTGCTGAAAGCATTCTTTAGAAATGTTGACCCATATTGATAGGATAGCATCTTGCAGTTGATGGAGATTTGTGGGATGCACATCCAGGGCATGAAGCTCCCGTTCCACCAAATCCCAAAGATGCTTTATTGGATTGAGATCTGGTGACTGTTGGGGCCATTTTAGTACAGTGAACTCATCGTCATGTTCAAGAAACAATTTGAAATTATTTGAGCTTTGTGACATGGTGCATTATCCTGCTGGAAGTAGCCATCAGAGGATGGGTACATGGTGGTCATAAAGGGATGGACATGGTCAGAAACAACACTCACGTAGCCCGTGGCATTTAAACGATGCCCTATTGGCACTAAGGGGCCTAAAGTGTGCCAAGAAAACATCCCCCACACCATTACACCACCACCACCAGCCTGCACAGTGGTAACAAGGCATGATGGATCCATGTTCTCATTCTGTTTACGCCAAATTCTGACTCTACCATTTGAATGTCTCAACAGAAATCAAGACTCATCAGACCAGGCAACATTTTTACAGTCTTCAACTGTCCAATTTTGGTGAGCTCGTGCAAATTGTAGCCTCTTTTTCCTATTTGTAGTGGAGATGAGTGGTACCCGGTGGGGTCTTCTGCTGTTGTAGCCCATCCGCCTCAAGGTTGTGCGTGTTGTGGCTTCACACATGCTTTGCTGCATACCTCGGTTGTAACGAGTGGTTATTTCAGTCAAAGTTGCTCTTCTATCAGCTTGAATCAGTCGGCCCATTCTCCTCTGACCTCTAGCATCAACAAGGCATTTTCGCCCACAGGACTGCCGCATACTGGATGTTTTTCCCTTTTCACACCATTCTTTGTAAACCCTAGAAATGGTTGTGCGTGAAAATCCCAGTAACTGAGCAGATTGTGAAATACTCAGACCGGCCCGTCTGGCACCAACAACCATACCACGCTCAAAATTGCTTAAATCACCTTTCTTTCCCATTCTGACATTCAGGTTGGCGTTCAGGAGATTGTCTTGACCAGGACCACACCCCTAAATGCATTGAAGCAACTGCCATGTGATTGGTTGATTAGATAATTGCATTAATGAGAAATTGAACAGGTGTTCCTAATAATCCTTTAGGTGAGTGTATACCCCTGTCTGTGCATTAAAATTTTGGATATCTCTCTAAGCACTGCCTTGCATGTTGTTGAGATCTCTCCGGATCCGAGTAAGACAATCAGCTAGTGATGGGAAGTTCGAATAATTTTAGTGACTCGGTTCTTTGAATCTCGTTCATGAAAAGGAACAAATCTTTTTTTGAGTCATTTCGTTCATTTCGATCAGAAATGAATTAAAATGTTGCGTTTTCAATAAAAATACCCCCAATACGTCTACATACACAAATTTTGACTATAATTCCAGTTATGAAAATATTACAATGTAACTAAGAACATATAATAAAAAGAATGAGCAGCTCACCTCTTATACACCTCTTTTGATTGTGTAAAGCTGTTTTGAGACCATGTCAATTGTTAAAAGCGCTATACAAATAAAATTGAATTGAATTATACCTTCCAATCTGAGTCGTTCGTTCTTTTGAATCTATTGCACCACATAGCGTCTATGGGAGTCTCGTGTCAAAAGAACGAACGACTCGAGACTTCAAGACGTATTGCTGAGAATTGCTGATAGATAGGTTGTGTGAAGGTTGTGTTTAATCCCATAATCCTAACAATTGTCTTGCTCTTGATCTGAATAGTCTCTCTTTTTTTAGTTGTTGTTGTTGTTGCAGTTTTCTACTAGCCCAGAAATTGGTTCTTTTTTTCTCTAGAAAAATCCCCATCAATATACAAGTTGCATTCAAGCCAAACTGGGACTTGCGATTAATTTTCTTGCGAACGAAGACATAAAAAATTTACATTTACAGTGTAAAACAATTGACATTTACAGAAGACGTCAAGAACGGTACAGTAACACTCAGCAAAAGTAGCACATTTGAATAGTGCAAAGGCTGTGACTGATGATCTCGGTTGTGGTGGCTCGGATCCCAATGCGCTCCTTTCCATGATCATTCAGCCAGTGGAATGCTTGATTATAGAAAATCGAGTGGTAATAGGTAATATGTCTCTAACTTGCAGAAGAGACTCATCTGTCTGTGGAAACTACACTCAATCATTCATGAACGCCACTTGTACATTACAGGAACTCGGCTGAGAGTTATTGTCACATCCCCCGTACAGTCCTGACCTCACTCCAAGCCTTTTTCCATATGTTTGGGCCAATAAAGGAGTTCCTGGGTGGCCAACATTTCAGATATGAAGCAGGCAGTTCGATCATGGCTCCGACATACTGAGAAAACGTACTACCTTGCACTGTGAAACACTGGTATAAGTGCATTAGTGTTAGTAGATCATTGTGTATTAGTAGAGCTTTCGTTCTCATGTACTCCCTGTATGCTGTTTTCAAAGAGCTGCTGTGGTCATATTGGAGCAACATGAGACTTTGGGGTGTTTTACTGTACTTGCAAGTGCAATTCACTTTACAGACTGCAGAGGACACTAAAAATTAAGTATGGGATCCTGCATATGATAATTTATACCAGTAGGTTTTGCGGGAGTAAACGTGTTCACGTATCCTGATGTCAGCTTCTTCTCTTTTATAATGGAGGGCAGCAGGGGGTTTGCACAAGTACCACTGGCACAGTCATTGCAGGTTGGGGTGTTCTTATCTACAAACACACACACAACAGTTAATGAATGTAAAAGTATTTAAAAGTAACTGCTGTTGGTAAAGACAGTCAATAAGTAAAAAAAAAAATAATAATAATATATATATATATATATATCAAATGAGAAGATAGAGAAGCAATAGAAATAAGATACAATTAAATTAAATAAAAGTTTTATTACAAATTTTTATTTTAAAATACAAATGCATGCCACACCTTTCAGATTTTCATTTATAACAATAATTTGAAAACTAACATCTATCATTTTCCTTCCACTTCACAATTATGTGCCACTTTGTGTTGGCATATCACATCAAATTCCAATAAAATACATTTATGTTTGTGGTTACAAGGTGACAAAATGTATTAATGTTGTTTATTGACATATTTTAATGTAAAGATTACAAGCTTGCCAGATCACACTGTTTGCATGTGCAATATTTAATATCCCAGTTGAATAGTGATATCTGAGTATGGATTCTTTCCATACTATTTACAAACCGGATTCCAAAAAAGTTGGGACACTAAACAAATTGTGAATAAAAACTGAATGCAATGATGTGGAGATGGCAAATGTCAATATTTTATTCAGAATAGAACATAAATCACGGAACAAAAGTTTAAACTGAGAAAATGTATCATTTTAAGGGAAAAATATGGTGAATCAAAATGTCATGGTGTCAACAAATCCCATAAAAGTTGGGACAAGGCCATTTTCACCACTGTGTGGCATCTCCCCTTCTTCTTACAACACTCAACAGACGTCTGGGGACCGAGGAGACCAGTTTCTCAAGTTTAGAAATAGGAATGCTCTCCCATTCTTGTCTAATACAGGCCTCTAACTGTTCAATCGTCTTGGGCCTTCTTTGTCGCACCTTCCTCTTTATGATGCACCAAATGTTCTCTATAGGGGAAAGATCTGGACTGCAGACTGGCCATTTCAGTACCCGGATCCTTCTCCTACGCAGCCATGATGTTGTGATTGATGCAGAATGTGGTCTGGCATTATCTTGTTGAAAAATGCAGGGTCTTCCCTGAAAGAGATGACGTCTGGATAGGAGCATATGTTGTTCTAGAACCTGAATATATTGTTCTGCATTGATGGTGCCTTTCCAGACATGCAAGCTGCCCATGCCACACGCACTCATGCAACCCCATACCATCAGAGATGCAGGCTTCTGAGCTGAGCGTTGATAACAACTTGGGTTGTCCTTGTCCTCTTTGGTCCGGATGACATGGCGTCCCACATTTCCAACAAGAACTTCCAATCGTGACTCGTCTGACCACAGAACAGTCTTCCATTTTGCCACACTCCATTTTAAATGATCCCTGGCGCAATGAAAACGCCTGTGCTTGTGGATCTTGCTTAGAAATGGCTTCTTCTTTGCACTGTAGAGTTTCAGCTGGCAACGGCGGATGGCACGGTGGATTGTGTTCACTGACGATGGTTTCTGGAAGTATTCCTGAGCCCATTCTGTGATTTCCTTTACAGTAGCATTCCTGTTTGTGGTGCAGTGTCGTTTAAGGGCCCGGAGATCATGGGCATCCAGTATGGTTTTACACCCTTGACCCTTACGCACAGAGATTGTTCCAGACTCTCTGAATCTTCGGATGATATTATGCACAGTTGATGATGATAACTGCAAAGTCTTTGCAATTTTTCGCTGGGTAACACCTTTCTGATATTGCTCCACTATCTTTCTGCGCAACATTGTGGGAATTGGTGATCCTCTACCCATCTTGGCTTCTGAGAGACACTGCCACTCTGAGAAGCTCTTTTTATACCCAATCATGTTGTCAATTAACCTAATTACTGTTAATTGGTCTTCCAGCTCTTCGTTATGCTCAAATGTACTTTTTCCAGCCTCTTATTGCTACTTGTCCCAACTTTTTTGGGATTTGTTGACACCGTGATATTTGGAATCAACATATTTTTCCTTTAAACTGATACATTTTCTCGGATTAAACTTTTGATCTGTCATCTATGTTCTATTCTGAATAAAATATTGACATTTGCCATCTCCACATCATTGCATTCAGTTTTTATTCACAATTTGTTTAGTGTCCCAACTTTTTTGGAATCCGGTTTGTATATGCACCTTATGAAGTGACATCTAATTTCATTGTACAGTACCTTGCACAGTATCTATCTATCTAGATTGTGTGTGATATAAATTAGACACATACTAGTTGTTGATGCAATGCTTCCATGAGCATGGGTTTCATTTTAGTAGCAATTTAGGAATTTTTAAATTAAATTCCTATGTAACTCAGTTAAACAACTTATTTGCTACAAGTCATTGCAGTTGAAAATGGTGTAATGCAAAATTTACCTGCAACATTGTCGATGGTTAGATGTGGGAAAATGAGATTGATATAAATTTCCTTATTACCCAGCTCCACCCAATTACTGTGGCTGTAAAAATCCTGAAATACATATATACATTAAATGCATTTGTGATATTACAGCATTTAGTTTTTTCTTACATTAAAAAGCAAAGATACACTTTATTTACTGTAGTTAATGAACTGTTTATCTGGGATTCTCACCTGTAGTATGTGTAAAACTCTTCCTAGCATTTCCCGAGCAGCTTGTAAGTTGTTGCTACGAATGCTGGCTTTGATTGAACTGATTCCCCGAGTGATCAGATGATGTCCCTGGTTAAAAGTCTCACTGTGGAAATGATATTCATCATTGTACATATAGTCACGGTCCATTAGTGCGTTCAGCATGTAAATCTGATTCAGAGCTTCATGGAACTTGTTTGCTGACACCTGACCAGATTTTGTACCCAAACATACACGCAGCAGTTCTTCTGCAGAGGAACCCTATGACACAAAGAAAAAAAGAAAAGGAGATGAAAAGAGTCACTCACTCAAAGTTTAACCCATGAATTTATATAAATGGAATGAAATCTGATCAAAACCATACTTACTGTTGGATTGAATGGTCGTCCTTCTGACTCAGCCACCGCTTTACATACTTCAGAGATCTTTTTTATCACAGCATTGCCAGTGATGGTCACATGTGTGTTACCATTGCCTATTGGCACAAATGACTCCACAGCAGGCAGTACCAGAAACACCAGCTGGATAATGCAAAACGGTGATCTCATCTTCAACTTAGCTATAATAAAGCATAGCATGGTATGTTAGTGCTTTTGAATTTCATTACCAAATTTATGCTTAACTCTGGTATATTTAAATGGAATCCAAAGACAACATGATCAAATTCTTCATGCTACAGCACCAGTCAAAAGTTTAGATACTGATTTTTATGATTTCTGAGACTGTTAACTCTACAGCAGAGGTAAGTTTTGGACTTGGTTTCCAGTCTTGGTTGGACTTGGTCTTCATGAGAGCCAGTTTCAACATGGTGCTTGATTTTTTTGTTGTTGTTTTTTTGCAGGATTGGCACCCTGTCCAGGGTGTACCCCGCCTAGTGCACGAAGTCTCCTGGGATAGGCTCCAGGTCCCCCGCGACCCTGAACACAGGATTAAGCGGTATAGAAGATGAATGAATGAATTAATGTTTTTTTGCAAATGCCATGACAATACTGTTCTTGCATACTGTTCCAGAACAGTTTACCTTCATTCATTCATTCATTCATTCATCTTCTATACCGCTTAATCCTGTGTTCAGGGTCGCGGGGATCTGGAGCCTATCCCAGGAGACTTCGGGCACTAGGCGGGTGGACAGGGTGCCAATCCATCGCAGGGCACACACACATACAAACACTCACACACCCAATCACACACTACGGGCAATTTAGGAACACCAATTAGCCTAACCTGCATATCTAAGCCTAACCTGCATTTGGACTGTGGGAGGAAACCGGAGTACCTGGAGGAAACCCACCAAACACGGGGAGACCATGCACACAGAGACGGGAATCGAGCCTGGCCGGGGAATCGAACCCAGACCCTGGAGGTGCAAGGCGACAGTGCTAACCACTACACCACCGCGCCGCCCAGTTTACCTTCATGTCTTAATATAACAACTGACTGTTGCGGTTTTAGATGTTTTTACTTAATTACCTAATGTCATAATGTTATGTTATTTCATAGTTTTTGAAATTTCCAGTAATGTTCAGGAATGTAGAACGTAAATCACTAAGCAACAAAACATTAGAATTAGAAGGTCTGTCCAAACCTTTGACTGAAAAATTCACCAGTTGTCAGAAATACATAAATGTTTGAAGTGTTTATGTAAGAAGACATCTTTATTATAAATTACAGTATATCCAGTCAGAGATAAAGCTGCAACTCTGGGTTTTCTACTAGTCCACAAGCCTTCTGTATGAAGGGTTTTGCAATTCCTAGGTGACTTAACAAGTTGAATTTTTCTGCCTTATTAACATTCACTCATTCATCTTCTATACCGCTTTATCCTGTATTTAGGGTCACGGGGGACCTGGAGCCTATCCCAGGAGACTCAGGGCACGAGGCAGGGTACACCCTGGACAGCATGCCAATCCATCGCAGAGCACACACACACACACACACACACACACACTCATTCACACACTATGGTCAATTTTGGGAACGCCAATTTTGGGAACAGGCTAATCTGCATATCTTTGGACTGTGGGAGGAAACCGGAGTACCCGGAGGAAACCCACCAAGCACGGGGAGAACATGCAAACTCCATGCACACAGAGACGGGAATCAAGCCTGGCTCTTATTAACATAAAAAGAAAAAATAAAGAAGTTGGTTAGGGAATTACTGATTATAGCTGTAATATTGTGAATAACATTAGGAACTAACTTGTTTCATGGACTTTCCCCAACAATAAAACGATGACTATATAGACTCAAGGTTACCACCAATGGATATTTTTCACAGAAGCCAGACTTCCCTTTTTTTTCAGACTGTACTTTTCATTAAAAAAAAAAACTTTATTTAAGAGTTTTGTTTTGCTCAATTTTGCTTTTGCTTCCTTGTTTCACAATGAGTATGAGCTCTGTACCGAAAGTATGAAAACACAGGCGTGACTTTTTTTTTGTATAGATCTGACAAAGATCACAGTAAATTGCACATGCTGGTAAAGTAACTCCTCCTCACTGGAGATGTAAGAGTGTTTCTATTACAGGAGATATATTTGGAAATTGTCTTTGGATTGTGAGAGGAAACCGAGCACCCGGAGGAAATGCACCAAGTACGGGAAGAACATGCAAGGTCCTGCACACAGACCCTAGAAGGAATCTGACCCTCGACCCTGGAGGTGCAAGGCAACAGTGGTAAACACTAAGCCACCACGCCGCCCACCATGACTTCTTGTACTACTTATTTTGCATCGCTTGCCAGGATTTAGCTGCATGTGTTACTTTACTGTATTGTCCATTTTAGACAGATAGATAGATAGGTGGATACATACATACATACATACATACTGTACATACACTCACCTAAAGGATTATTAGGAACATTATTATTATTACTGCAATTATCTAATCAACCAATCACATGGCAGTTGCTTCAATGCATTTAGGGGTGTGGTCCTGGTCAAGACAATCTCCTGAACTCCAAACTGAATGTCAGAATGGGAAAGAAAGGTGATTTAAGCAATTTTGAGCGTGGTTGTTGGTGCCAGACGGGCCGGTCTGAGTATTTCACAATCTGCTCAGTTACTGGGATTTTCACGCACAACCATTTCTAGGGTTTACAAAGAATGGTGTGAAAAGGGAAAAACATCCAGTATGCGGCAGTCCTGTGGGCGAAAATGCCTTGTTGATGCTAGAGGTCAGAGGAGAATGGGCCGACTGATTCAAGCTGATAGAAGAGCAACTTTGACTGAAATAACCACTCATTACAACCGAGGTATGCAGCAAAGCATTTGTGAAGCCACAACACGCACAACCTTGAGGCGGATGGGCTACAACAGCAGAAGACCCCACCGGGTACCACTCATCTCCACTACAAATAGGAAAAAGAGGCTACAATTTGCACGAGCTCACCAAAATTGGACAGTTGAAGACTGTAAAAATGTTGCCTGGTCTGATGAGTCTTGATTTCTGTTGAGACATTCAAATGGTAGAGTCAGAATTTGGCGTAAACAGAATGAGAACATGGATCCATCATGCCTTGTTACCACTGTGCAGGCTGGTGGTGGTGGTGTAATGGTGTGGGGGATGTTTTCTTGGCACACTTTAGGCCCCTTAGTGCCAATTGGGCATCGTTTAAATGCCACGGGCTACGTGAGCGTTGTTTCTGACCATGTCCATCCCTTTATGACCACCATGTACCCATCCTGCACCATGTCACAAAGCTCAAATAATTTCAAATTGGTTTCTTGAACATGACAATGAGTTCACTGTACTAAAATGGCCCCAACAGTCACCAGATCTCAACCCAATAAAGCATCTTTGGGATGTGGTGGAACGGGAGCTTCATGCCCTGGATGTGCATCCCACAAATCTCCATCAACTGCAAAATGCTATCCTATCAATATGGGTCAACATTTCTAAAGAATGCATTCAGCGCCTTGTTGAATCAATGCCAGGTAGAATTAAGGCAGTTCTGAAGGCGAAAGGGGTTCAAACACTGTATTAGTATGGTGTTCCTAGTAATCCTTTAGGTGAGTGTACATACATACATACATACATTATTGATCCCGAACAAAATTCCAGAATTTTTGTGGTTGTTCGCACAAAAAATAAGAACCACATAGATAACATTTGGCCTAGTTTTAAATGATAATGGCATTTGGAAAATATTTGTTCACATTATGTTCATACTGTATACAACAGCGTGTATACAGTAAGTCATGAGTTTTACTTTTAGCTACTGAGTATGTTTGGGAAGTAAGAGAGAGTGTGTGGATCAATTACCGGAAATGTTGCGCGGAGTGTGTACACATACTGTACTCACACATGTGTATCTGCAAGGGTCATATAACAGGCATCTGTGTTCATTGACACACAACAAGGACACACACACATAGGAGTAACGGTAAAATATGAAGGAAATAGATCAGAGAGAGAGATTTATCAAGATGGAAAAAAATTAGTCAGAAAGTCTGGTAACATTTGTGAATTAGACAATGACTCTAATACATTCCCCAAAATGTCTTTGTCAACCATAAATAATTAAAAGGTTCAAAACAAGCTCTATTTTCCATGCAAATGGAAGTATATTTCTCCTCCACAATGCTGAGTATTATTCAAGGGGCAAACAGTTCTCATATTACCAATGAGAATTAGCAGATTTTGACAGCACTTTGGGGTTAGACACTTCAACAGCACCTCCATACTAACAAGATATTTAAAAGGTCAGCCTGAAGAAAATCTTTTGAGAAAAAAAAATGTTGAGAAATTTTCTATAACTTTTTTGTATTGCTTATGTAAGTGTTATGTAAGTGTACTGCAATCATGTTTACTCAGTGTGCTGCTGAGTGCATGGATTTGGGGTGCAGATAAACCACACGTTGAAGTAAAGGTTGTCCACATCCTGTTTCGAGCTTCCTGTCTTTTTTGACCAGCTGTTTTTCATTTTACTTTACATTCTTTCCATCACACAGACCCGTTTAGCATAGCATACCCCTTCTCTGACTATATACATTTCCAATGAGATCCTAATGTCCCTCATCTTCTTTGTTGACAAGACAAGACTAGTCTGTTGAATCATGCACAGAAAGGCTGTATTATTCACAGCGAGTTTCTGAGGAAATTCCTCCTCCACTGCTGGAAAAATAAAACCCTGGCATGGATCAACCATCCTATGAACAGTGTGAAACCCCTAAAGAAGTTGTTGAGAAAGCGGCTGTGAGCAAAATATCTGCGCAGTGCTAAAATGGAAAAAATGCAGTTGTTGCCCCTAATGTAAGTATCTTGAATCTTTTACACTTATACTTAGTCATATGTATATAATTTAAAAAATATATATATTCCACATTATCTGTAGTTTATAACTGTAGGTGTATTATATTTACCAGCATGTTTGAATTTGAAAACTATGCTTAATACTCCATGTCAAAGTTGCATGCATTTCTTTGTCAGAGAAAAAAAAATATTTGTACCTCTTTTTGTTCATTAATGACTAAAACCTGGAAATAATACTTTTTACTAATACAACAGATGTATTTTTTCTTTTCTTTGGTGCCTGACGTTTGAATGAAATTTCCCAGTACAGATCTTTATAGTTACATTTACAGGTTAGTAACATTAGAATATTATCTAGTCTAGCAGTCTAGCAGAGGCATACATTAAGACTTAGATGATACACGCTCGCTAAGCAGTGTTACAGTAAATCCTCATATGTAGTTTTCATACCTTCACAGATCCCACACTGGCTCTGTCCTTCCTCCTTGATCACTTGGGTTGCTGAGATAACAAATGCAAGAATATGACCTCCCCTCTATATATAGTAGATGTTGCAATTCAGGGTGTGGCAGATTTCTGCCAGATAATGAATAATTATGAGAGTTAGAGGAATGCTATTTCGATGTTATAATAATAATAATAATAATAATAATAATCAGTACAATATGTACAAAAGAATGGGAAATACCGTGATTGTGACATTACCTTCGGATGGTTTGTGTACACAGACTTACACCACAGCTTTCTCAACTAACACAATGATATTGTAAATAAATGAATGTTGGAACTGCTTCATAGACTCCTATAACTCATGAACTGCTAACTGTAGAAAGTCAAAGGAATCATTTTCTTGACTTGTTTATTAAATGTAATGCAATAAAATGTAGCTCACAGACTTATGCAGTTGCGGAAAAGGCTTATGACTGCGCTTCAAAGATGTTGCTCAATTCATCTTATTTTATAAGAGCTCTTTTAAAAAACAATCATATTTGATTACATGATCATATGTTAGACTCTAACAGGTCCATGTTGTACTGTAAATGTATTTTAGAAGGAAGACTAAGGCAGTAAATTAATCTTATGACTAAGTTTAGCTTATTTATAATATCTTGAAATTTGAGTTTAATTATAAAGTGACAGTGTCTCAGTGTTTACATGTATGCCCTCTGTAAATAAAGCAATGATATATATTCTGCAATAGGGTGCATATGTAGCCATGACTTCTAGTGACACACAGTATAGTGCGTACTACTAACATGGTACTGTCTTGAGACAGCCCTCATTTCTTCATATTTTGCCAGACTTTTGTGTATTTTAATATAGTTCTGGGGAATCTTTGGCAGGAATTCCTGCAGGAATATTTTCCTCTTATTTTTGGCAAGTTTTTAGCTCTCACTTTGAATCCAATAGGTGGCCAGTTTCCCGAGGAATATTTTTGTTACCCACAATGAATCAATCTATGAATCATTCACTCATTAAAAAAACAAACATCTAACTTATAGCATGAACTCGTGAAAAACAGGCACAGACGATGACAGATGATCAGATCAGTCTGGTGATTAGTTTACCAGTGGTGCTTAATGCTGAGTGGTTGGAATAGACGAGTGGGGAAATGAGGTTGCTCCTGTGGTTGTTACGTAAACACCCAAAAAACTTTTTTGTATCTTTACGTATTTATATTGTATCTGTTTATTGTATCATGTGATATTTCTTTGCATTACTCAACATAATGTAATTTAATTTAATATGAAAGAGCGGCTCAAGATTTATTAACAATTCTGTAGGATTTTCACAATACTGTTTTGTGATTTACTTGCTCATGAATAAGATAAGGTCACCACGAGCTAAGACAAGTCATGGAATTTGTAGGACTTAGATCTACAAAGACCATGACTTTGTGTTTTCCTCTGCTTGTCTAATGCTTGTTGTCTTATCTTCCTCACCAAACATTCTGTAGAAATACTGTAGGTTTTGTAATATCCTTATTGCTTGATAAGGTTACCATTAAGGACATGACAAGTGGAGAAAAACACAATGTCATATACCTTGTAGATTTGTTCTGGTAATGCAGCACTGGTGTACAAACCATAGAGATAATGTACATATCAGGATTTGACAACTGAAAGCTGATAATGTCACGCTCTCAGTGCCTTCGCGCTGATCAGAAACCTTTTGACATTTCCTTTCCCACGCTGTCAGACTCTCATCACATGATCATGCTTTCCCACGCTGTCATCGCTCCTCCCGGACCGCCCCGCCGGCACACCGGTTTCTCATCTGGCGCTGATTTCACCCAGCTTATAAGGAAGCGCAGCGCGCTGCCTCGCGCTGGATTATTGTGTGTTTTTTTGGCCATAGTTTTCTCGCGTTTCTGTTCATGACTTTTCACGTTGCCGACTTCGCTTGCTTCTCGTTTTCCCCCTCGCCTCCCGATTTGGATTATTGCCACGCTTGGATTTAACGGCTTTGAACTTTCGCTTTCGTTTCTCGACCACGGCTCAGCTTCACGTTTTTTGCTCGACGCCCTCGCTGACTGATCACACGGCTTTGATCTCTTGCTCTCCTCCTCGACCACGGCTCAGCTTCACGTTTTTGCTCGACGCCCTCGCTGACTGATCACACGGCTTTGATCTCTTGCTCTCCTCCTCGACCACGGCTCAGCTTCACGTTTTTGCTCGACGCCCTCGCTGACTGATCACACGGCTCTTATCTCTCGCTCTCTACCTGCAACTGGGTCCACTTTCACAGTCCACGTTCTGCATCACGACAGAATAATCCAGCCAGCACTATGGACCCAGCAGGGTTAGACGGAATGCGACGGGCACTGGAGACCCAAAGTGTGCTCCTCGGAAAGAACCAGGAGGAACTCATCGCCACGAGACAAACTCTAGCTGACGTCATCTCCCAAATACAACGGCTCCAGGTACCTACAGCTCAGACCTCACACTCCGGAACACCACGAGAGCCACGCCTACCAGCCCCTCCCACCTATGGGGGAGAACCAGGAACTTGCAGGTCCTTCCTCTCACAATGCTCACTGATTTTCGAGCTTCAAACCTCCTCCTTCTCATCAGAACGTTCCCGGGTGGCCTACATCATCACGCTACTAACTGATAGAGCCAGGGAGTGGAGTACAGCCCTCTGGGAGGCTCGCGACCCATGCTGCGAGAACTTCGACAACTTCTCCAAGGAGATGAGGAGGGTCTTTGATCGCTCATTCGCCGGCAGGGAGGCGGGAACAAGGTTATTAAGACTTCATCAGGGATCCCGCTCTGCTTACGACTATGCCATCGAGTTCCGCACCCTAGCCGCTTCTAGTGGATGGAATGACAGAGCCCTAGCGGATGTCTTTCTGGAAGGGCTATCAGAAGCTCTTAAGGATGAGCTCATCTCCCGCGAAACCCCCACGGACCTCCACGAACTCATGGATCTCGCCGGGCGGGTCGACTCACGTCTCCAGTTAAGACGGCACCCCAGAATAGGGCACGCGCCTCCTGCCCTGCAGCAAACCAATCAGGAGGAGCCCATGCAGCTAGGCAGGACCCGCATCTCTGACGAGGAGAGACGCCGACGCCGCCTACAAGGGGCTTGTTTTTACTGTGGAGCTTCAGGACACAGGCTTAAAGACTGCTCATTAAAAGGGAGGCCCCCCCTAGTCAGACTGGGAACACTAGAAGGCTCCCCTCCTGATAGATTTCCACAATCACGTCCCCTACTTCCCGTAAACCTAATCATCGGTGGTCAGGCTCACCCAATTCAGGCACTAATTGACTCCGGCTCCGATCGAAATTTGATCAGCGCGAATACGGTGAGAGCATTAAAGATCCCTGGCTTACCACTAGACACTCCGCTCGCCGTTCAGGCCTTGGATGGGAGCCGGCTTCCACCCATCATACTTAGAACCCCACCGTTAACCTTAAGAACGTCAGGGAACCACTCTGAGGAGATCTCCCTCTTCATTATGGAGAAATCACACGCCGCCTTGGTCCTCGGACTTCCCTGGCTAGCCCTCCATGGACCCCAGATCGATTGGAACAAGCAAGTCATCACGGGTTGGAGTCCCTCATGCTCCACGACATGCCTGCACTCAGCACTCCCTCCAACTCCTATCCTGGCCACGCCCCATGAAACCCCGGACATCTCCAGCGTACCCACCGAATACCATGATCTTGGGCAGGTCTTCAATAAGACCCGAGCCATGTCACTTCCGCCGCACCGACCATACGACTGTCCCATTGATCTTCTCCCGGGCACCTCTCCTCCGAAAGGCAGACTTTACTCTCTGGCACACCAAGAAAGAGAGGCCATGAATAAGTATATCACAGATTCCCTCGCCGCCGGAATTATTCGTCCATCCTCCTCGCCCGCTGGGGCAGGATTTTTCTTCGTCAAGAAAAAAGACAAGTCCCTTCGTCCATGCATTGATTACAGAGGGCTTAACGAGATAACCGTCAGGAACCGCTACCCGTTACCTCTCATGGCCACCGCCTTCGAACTTCTCCAAGGGGCGGACATTTTCACCAAGCTCGACCTACGAAACGCTTATCACCTCGTCCGCATCCGGGAGGGCGACGAGTGGAAAACTGCCTTCAACACACCCACTGGGCATTACGAGTATCTGGTGGTTCCGTTCGGACTGACCAACGCCCCTGCCGTATTCCAGGCCCTCATTAATGACGTTCTCCGTGACTTCTTGAATTCCTTCGTGTTCGTGTATTTGGACGACATTTTGATTTTCTCTCGAGGCCTGGAGGAGCACCGGCACCACGTTCGCCAAGTTCTGCAGAGGCTCCTAGAGAACAATCTCTTTGTTAAAGCCGAGAAATGTGAGTTCCATACAACTTCCACAACGTTCCTAGGGTTTGTCATCTCTCCCTCCAGACTGGAGATGGAACCCGCCAAGGTCCAGGCCGTCTCCAACTGGCCCACGCCAGCCTCTCGACGTGACCTCCAACGGTTCCTGGGGTTCGCGAACTTCTATCGCCGCTTCATCCGGGGTTACAGTTCTGTCGCCGCCCCCCTCACCTCCCTGACTTCCCCCAAGACACAGTTCTGCTGGAACAACGAGGCAGACAAGGCCTTCACGGACCTCAAGAAGCGGTTCACCTCAGCCCCCATACTCACCATACCCGATCCATCTCGCCAGTTTGTGGTAGAAGTGGACGCCTCCAACACTGGCGTTGGGGGAATTCTCTCCCAAAGATCCCCGCGAGACAACAAGCTGCACCCCTGCTCATTCTACTCCCGCCGTCTATCTCCAGCTGAGAGGAATTATGACGTAGGCGACCGAGAGCTCCTGGCCATCAAGTTAGCACTAGAGGAGTGGAGACATTGGCTGGAGGGGACCGAGCTTCCCTTCATAGTGTGGACCGATCACAGGAACTTAGAGTACCTGCGCACCGCCAAAAGACTCAATGCCCGCCAAGCTCGGTGGTCGCTGTTCTTCTCAAGATTCAATTTCACCCTGTCCTACCGCCCAGGTTCTAAGAACACTAAGCCTGATGCCCTCTCACGTCAGTTCTCCCTCCCACAAGATCCCACACCATGCCAACCCATTCTACCATCTCGTTGTCTCGTTGCCGCCTTAGAGCTAGACATCGAGACCAAAGTCAAGCAGGCATTGACTCAGGAGCCCGGCCCAAGCAATGTCCCCCCAGATCGCCTCTTTGTTCCCCCCGGTCTGCGCCCGCAGGTCCTGGAGTGGGGTCATGGATCCAAGCTGTCCTGTCACCCAGGCTCTGCCCGAACGCTATTTATCATACAACAGCGTTTCTGGTGGTCCACGATGGGGAGGGATGTCTCCAGCTTTGTGGCAGCCTGCGACATTTGCACCCGCTGCAAACCCAACAACCGTCCTCCGGCTGGCCTCCTCAGACCCTTACCCATACCTCACCGTCCCTGGTCGCATATTTCGCTGGACTTTGTAACAGGGCTACCCTCATCTGACGGAAACACTTGCATCCTGACCATTGTTGACCGCTTCTCCAAGTCCGTCCACCTAGTCCCGCTCCCCAAGCTCCCGTCCGCCAAAGAGACCGCAGAGCAATTGATATTTCATGTTTTTCGTCTTCACGGCCTCCCCACCGACATAGTTTCAGACCGTGGCCCTCAATTCACCTCACGCTTCTGGGGGGCCTTTTGTAAACTCATCGGAGCCTCTCCTAGCCTATCTTCTGGTTTTCATCCCCAATCCAACGGCCAAACAGAACGAAAAAACCAAGCAATGGAAGTCTCCCTCCGGTGTATGACTACTCGTGATGCCACCACCTGGAGTAAGTTTCTCCCGTGGGTCGAGTACGCTCACAACTCCCTGCCATCTGCCTCAACGGGCCTCTCTCCGTTCCAGTGCTGCCTGGGCTACCAACCACCACTGTTCCCCACTCAAGAGGAGGAGGTAGAGGTCCCCTCGGCACAACACTTTATCCGCCGCTGCAAAAGTACATGGTTACGAGCCAGACGATCCCTGCTGCAAGCATCCCGCTTATACAAGAGACAGGCGGACCGTCATCGCTCCAAGACTCCCAGGTATCACATAGGAGACAGAGTCATGCTCGCCACCAGAGACATCCCCCTAAAGACACTTTCCCGCAAGCTCTCTCCCCGTTTCATCGGACCCTTCACAATAACCAGGATAATCAACCCGTGCGCTGTCCGTCTCCTACTCCCATCGTCTATGCGACGCATCCACCCCACCTTCCATGTGTCCCAGCTACGACGCATTGTAAACTGTTCTCTAGTTTTTGCTCGACGCCCTCGCTGACTGATCACACGGCTTTGATCTCTTGCTCTCCTCCTCGACCACGGCTCAGCTTCACGTTTTTGCTCGACGCCCTCGCTGACTGATCACACGGCTTTGATCTCTTGCTCTCCTCCTCGACCACGGCTCAGCTTCACGTTTTTGCTCGACGCCCTCGCTGACTGATCACACGGCTCTTATCTCTCGCTCTCTACCTGCAACTGGGTCCACTTTCACAGTCCACGTTCTGCATCACGACAGATAATTATAAATTATGACAAAGTAATGAGGGTGTATGTCTGTCACTGATCTGTGAATGTCTGGTGTTCCAAATTTTATCCCTAATTTAGTTGTGTTCAATTCCTCCCCGTCACTAGGAGACTCCCACATTAAGGCTACTACTACCACTCAGTTGGGAGGGCTGAAGACACATGTCACATGTTTCCTCCGAATCACGTGCCGCCAGCCGACCGCATCTTTTCAAACTGCTCGCTTACGCACTGTTGGGGACGGTGTAATACACTCGGAGGACAACGCTATCCACCACTCCCGCTTGTGTGAGCTCAAAGATTGGCTGTAGAGCCTTGATTAATGTGGGAGCACGAAGTACCACTCATCCCTCCCCTCTGAGAGGGGCTGCGAGAGGTTACAGCATCACCCAGGAATCGAACTCGCGACCTCCGGATGATGGGGCGAGCACTTTATCACTGTGCCACATTTGGCACTTGACACCATACAGTACATATTTTCTTGAACTGGCTACTAAAAAAATACTCTTTTTATCAGCATGTCATGCATATACTCATCACATTTATCATTAAAATACTGCAATATTTTGTCATTGCCATTTTTACTCACATCAGAACCAGAACTCATCTCACTGCACTGTTTTTAACTGTGCCCATTGTCTCGCATATTGTCTTGTGTTCTGTCAATTTTGTCCTTATGTGTAGTCGTATGTTGTAGAACCGTAAAACCAACGTCCTGGTGTAACGTTGTTTCGTTTCACTGAAATAAATGACTGTATATGGTTGAGATGACAATAAAAGCCACTTTGACAACACTGAACAATATGCAGAGTTCTTACAGTACTTCCCATCTGTCACTTCAGTGGGGTTGAACGTTTTGGCACAGAATATGGTGGCTTTCATAGTTATCATTCCTATGAGGTTACTCCTTACTTCATTTTTCTACTGCTACATGCTTCTTGGAAAAGGGAGAACATTAAGTAATCCAGAAGGATAAATCAAGCTGGTGGGCCTTATACAGTACATGTCACTGCTTCATTATCAGCTGACTTACAGTAAGTATAGACACACTCTCAGATGACCTCATTAAAGTTGTTGCTCTATTCACTACAACTTTTGACCCTTGTTGCTCACCAAGCCACATTTCCTGTTTGCTTTAGGTGGGGGCTCAGCATACTGTATATCAGGCAAAACAGTGGGGTAAAATTTGCAGTTGTCTGATGCAATGGTCTTTGCCCTTCTTAATCATATTTTTGCCTTCTTCTTCTTCCTGTACATCTGTCTAATGATTAGTCTATAGGTTTAAAGTCTTATTTCAATGGCTGATAAGGAAAGTCATGCTTTTAGTTTTCAGGAATGGAAGAAGGAAGAGTTCTCAATTTCTCAGTTTACTCAGTCTTGAAGTCTGAGTAGTCAATTTTAATTGAAAATATAAAGTTTCTCAGCATTATTTCAAATTAATATTGACTACCATAATAATTAAAATAAGTAACTAGTTTACTAGTGTGAGCTAATGCTGCTACTGATTTTATTTCAGCTTACCTGTTCAGTTTTATTGCCATTCTTTTTAGAATATTGTCTTTGAGTTTTATTTGTTGTTTGTTATGATGTCCTTTCCTTTGTTTCTTGTATTGTGTTATATTTTATAGTAGTAACTGGTATGCAGAAATTTTATCTCTGCATTAATGAGCCAATGTATTATGATGTGGGCTGCTGTGGGCCAGGAAGTCCAGGACCAATTTTTGGTCCCAGTCCGCCCCTGACCCTGTGTACTTTATGGCTGTTGTGTAAGATTACATTTTAGCATTCTGAGTAATATTAAGAGGCCATCACTAATAACAGCAGTTTTGTCATGATGTCATTAAATTAATAAAGTTCTTTGAATCTTGAATATATACAGTATATGCACATTAAAATAATGGTTCTAAAATCCGGTCCTAGTTGAACAGTCCTTTTGAAAAACATGATGATATTAAATGGAGTGATGGAAAGGGTCAGCACCCATACCTCATACATGGCAGATGCTCTTAGTGGTATTAAATCTGCATACATCCATCACAGGACCAACATGCAGACATCTGTGCACAAAGCAAGGCATACAAAGACATGATTTGATGAGTTCAGTGTGGATGAACTTGACTGGCCCACACAGAGCCCTGACCTCAACCCCATCAAGCACCTTTGGAAAGAACTGGGACAGAAATTGCCAGCACAAATTTCCACAGAAACACTTCAAAACCTTGTGGACAGCCTTCCAAGAAGAGAGGAAGATGTTATAAAACAATAGAACAATGGAAGTTGTTATAGAACAAATTAAGCCTTACTGTAGCTTTACTCACAATCCTCACAGGAATGTTTGTGTTACATTTTTTTTTACTCATTTTTTACATGCTGCAGTTCAGCAGTGGTGAAAATTAGTATGGAATTAGACTGAAGTGGATGAAAACAGAGCACACACATACTGTAACTGGGTCAGTTGAAGCAAAGCTTATTCAAGCACAAGCACATTTTCAAACCATTTTATAACTATGAAGCTTCTATGAAAACTATGAAAATGTATTTGTCTGATTTGACAAAGTTATTTTTCAGATTTGGCCATGAGATCTTACTCTCATGAATTAACTAGCCCATGATGAAATTGTTTTTAAAAGAGTGACATTTTCATTCTATACGATATATAGACTTTACACAGATTCAAATTTCCTACAAGGAATTTGAGGTATTTACAGCCAGCTTTATCTCATAAGACAGGATTACGTGCTGAACAGAAATGAACTTGACCCAAGATTTTGTTGACACCACCCCACTTCACTGGAAGTTGAACAGGAAGAATTATTATATGGTGGGGAATTTTATTATTATATTGACTGTATGCCCTGAAGGATCTAACTGAATAAATGTTTTTGAATCTGTGCAGGTCCAGTCATGAATAGAGAACTGCTGTTGCTGTAGGCTACTACTGTAGGTAAGCTACACCATATGGACGAAAATATTTGTCCAAACCTTTTACTTATTGAATTCAGGTGTTCCATTCAGGCCCCTAATCCCAGTGCAGGGCAATCTTAATGCTTCAGCATAGTAAGACAATTCTATGATTCCAACTTTGTTTGAGAAAGGTCCTTTTCTATTCTGACATGATTGTGCCGGGGGGCACAAAGCAAGGACCATAAAGACCAAAGTGACCTTAGCTACCCAGTCACGTAGACTGGGTACAGTGGGAGGTTGCATAGAGATTTGTGTCTACTTACGAGGAAAATCAAACAATCTAATAATTTGGTTTGAGGTTTTTTTTTCATGATTTACGATCGCTCCATGATCTGCCTGTCATTCTTTCCCAAGCTGTCACTTTCCTCCTTGTGTTCATGTTTTCCTTGCTTGTCATGTTTTTCCCACACCCCTATTTCCACTCAAGCTACACACCTCACACTGTTTGCTCCAGCACTTAAGCATGCGCCCTGTTTCAGTGACTGATTTTTGTGTGCCTTTTCACCCAGTTCTATTGTGTTCTTGTTTCATGTTTTTCACATTTCCAAGTTAGCTTTCTTCTCTTGTTTTCTTGCTTTCGTCCCTCAATTCGAATTGGTCGCCTCGCTCTTTGATTTCTCAATTAGAGATGTTTACAGCCAGCTTTATCTTATGAGACAGGATTACAAGCTGAACAGAAATGAACTTGCACCAAGATTTTGGTGACACCACCCCACTTCACTGGAAGTTGAACAGCAAAAATTATTATATGGTGGGGAATTTTATTATTTTATTATTATTTTGTATGCCCTGAAGGATCTAATTAAGTGAAGGTTTTTGGATCAGTGCAGGTCCTGCATGAACATGAGAACTGCGATGAGAACTGCTGTTGCTGTAGATTACCTAGGTAAGCTACATAATATGAACAGATTATTTGTCCAAACCTGTTACTTATTGAATTCAGTTGTTTCAATTAGGCCTTTTATCCCCAGTGAAGGGCAATCTTAATGCTTTAGTATACTATGCTTCCAACTGGCAACAGTTTGGGGAAGGCCCTTTTCTATTCTAACATGACTGTGCCCAAGTGCACAAAGCAAGGACCATAACGACCAATGTGACCTTAGGTACCCAGTCATGTAGAGGTTTTACAATGCGAGGTTAAATAGAAATTTGTGTCTATTTACATTACTTTTCCAAATACACAAATCAAACAATCAAATAATTTGGTTTGAGGGTTTTGTCATGCTTCACGATTGCTCCACGACCTGCCTGTCATTCTTTACCCACACTGTCTCTTTGCGTTCATCTTTGTGTACATTATCGTTCCACCACCTGCCTGTCATGTGCTTTTCCTACACCCCTGTTTCCACCCAATCTACACACTGGTCTTGCATCACACACTGTTTACTCCAGCACATACTGTAAGCATGCGCGCTGCTTCAGTGCTGGATAATTGTGTGCCTTCTCGTCCAATTCAATCGCTTTCTTGTTTCATGTTTTTCACATTTGGAAGTTTGCTTTGTTCTCTTGTTTTTCTCACTCTTTGATTTTTTTGTTTTTTATATCGCACTTTTCTCTTAACTATGACTTTTGTTGTACAATTTGGCTCGGCCACTTTGCTAACTAATTTCCCAGTTTTGATCCTCGCTTCTGCTTTTTTGACCAAGCTCACTTACCTGCGCTTGGTTTCTTCTTGCTCAGAGAGGCCTCGTGACAGTATAATCGGGCAATCAAAATTATTCCAGCAGAGTTTGACCGCATGAGATCGGCACTGAAGAGCCACTGCGCTCTTCTCGGAGCACACAAGCAGGAGCTGTTTTGCACTAAACCTTCCCTCGCTGATGGCTCTCACAGCTTCAACTCTCTCTTGTTCAAGGCGGAAACCTCAACATGCAACAAGAACCAACCGTACCTGTTCCTCAACAAGAACCATAGCTCGTATTCCTTGTCCACAAACAGCAGACCCACCTGGTGCAGGCACTAATCAACTCAGGCTCTGACTGTAACCTTATCAATGGTGCTTTAGCCAAGAATCTGGGAATTCCCTCACTGCCCTTGGAGACCCATCTCAAAGTGCAAGCTATTGACGGTAGGCTGCTTCCATCAATCACCCACAGAACCTCTGTAAATTATGCAAATCCTTCACCGTAACCTCCGCCCCCCCCCCCCCAAACCGAACTTACAACTTCACCATAGATCTGCTCCTAGGCACCACTCCTCCTTAAGGCCGCCTTTATTATTTGTCACCCAAAGATACGTAAAGCGATGGTGTGGGGATCATTCATCTTTCCTCCTCCCCTGCGGGGGCCTGGTTACTCTTTGTGGGCAAAAACGATGGTTCCCTTTATCCCTGCATTGATTATAGTGTCTTAAATGAGATCACAGTTAAGAACCAGTACCCCCTTCCGCTGATGACTACCACATTTTAACTCCAAGGAGCCAGACTGTGCACCAAGTATCTACATAACGCATACCACCTCATCCGCATTCAAGAGGGTGACGAGTGGAAGACTGCCTTCATCACCCCATCGGAACATTATGAGTACCTGGTGGTCCCATCTGGTCTGACTAATTCCCCGGCAGTGTTTCATGCCCTCATTAATGACATAGTGTGAGACTATCTTAACACTTCAGTTTTTGTCTACTTGGATGACATTTTGATCTGAAGGTGCAGTAAAATCATGTTTGGCAGGTGCTGATGAGACTTCTGAAGAATAACATGTTTGTCAAAGCAGAGAAATGTAAATTTCACACTAAGTCTACCACGTTTCTTGGGTTCATCATTGATCTTTCAGGCATCGAGATGGAGCCTACCAAACTCCAAGCAGTTGCATTGGCACACTCCCACCTCACAGCAGGAACTTGGGATCTGCAAACTTCATCGCTATCGTCACTTCATCTGGGGCTACAGCTCCATTGCTGCCCCCTTAACAGCCCTGACCCCTCCCGAAACCTGTTTTTTTTTTAACCAGGAATCCGAGAAAGCCTTCACGGGAACTCAAGAAACGGTTCCCGTCTGTCCCTATTCTCACCATCCCAGACCTCATCATAAGAGAACTGGAGGTAGGTGGTAGAACCTTGAATACCTAGCGCCAAGAGGCTCAACTCCCGTCAAGTTCAGTGGTCACTCTTCTTCGCCAGATTTAATTTTACTCTCTCTTGTTGTCTGGGGCCAAAGAACTCCAAGCAGGCCCTGTCTCATGAACCCTAATCACCTCTTTGTTGCTGTCACTCAGGTCCTGAAATTAGCGCACAGATCCAATCTTTCTTGCCACACTGGCTCTCTGTCACGGGCGCAGGCAGAACGATATGAATCCAAGTGCGGATACTGACTATATAGAGATGTGGGGGCGTGGTCGGGGGCGTGGGGGCAAGGGTCGAATGCCATGAGTCCGTCAGCGAAGCGTCCAAAGCAAAAACACGAGACGAGAGCCGTAGTCAAAAGGGGAAGCGTAAGGTCAAAACCGGGAAGACAATCAGCGAGGCAAAAATGAAACCAAAAGGACGAGAGACGGAGCCATAAATCAAAAGGGAAGAGCGTGGGTCGGAATCGGGAGATCAGAAGGGCAGGCAAACAATCCAAATCGGCAAGCAGAAAATCAAAAACAAGAAAAAACAAAGCGAGGTCGTAACATGAAAGCAGAGAAAAGAAAACGCGAGAGAATCGAGGTATAACACACACAATAATCCAGCGATCTGAGCAGCGCGCCGCGCATGCTTAAATCGCTGGAGTAATCAGTCAGGGAATGAGAAACAGGTGAGCAGACGGGGCGGAAACGGGGGCGTGAGAGTGCACGTGACGGCTAGACAAAAACATGCGCGCGTGGGGGAGTGACAGCGTGGGAAAAAGATGGCCGACAGACCGTGACTCGTGACAGTACCCCCCCCCCCCTTACGAACGCCTCTGGGCGTTAGGGCGGGGAGCCTCAGGGAAACGTCTCTGAAAGTCTGAGATTAGCTTGGGGTCTAGGATGAACTTGGCGGGGATCCAGCTTCTCTCCTCAGGGCCATAGCCCTCCCAGTCCACCAGGTACTGAATGCCTCTACCTCGGCGGCGAGCTTTCAGGAGGCGGCGGACGGTGTAGGCTTCACCGCCGTCAATGATACGGGGAGGAGGCAGAGGGTGGGTGGGGGACTTAATGGGCATGAGATGAGGCGACGTAGCTGGGACACGTGGAATGTGGGATTTATTCGTCGCATCGTAGAGGGAAGCAAAAGTCTGACCGCGCAGGGGTTGACAATCCTGGTTATGGTGAAGGGGCCGATGTAACGGGGTGAGAGTTTGCGGGACAGGGTCTTAAGAGGGAGGTCTCTGGTGGAGAGCATGACTCTCTGCCCTATCCTGTACTTGGGGGCCTGAGAGCGTCTACGGTCTGCTTGCTCCTTGTAAATTCTGCCCTGTCGTAGCAGCGTCCTTCTGGCTTGGGTCCAGGTCCTCCTACAGCGGCGAATGAAGGCTTGGGCAGAGGGGACGCTGACCTCCTCTTCCTGAGAGGGGAACAAGGGTGGTTGGTAGCCCAGGCAGCACTGGAAGGGGGACAGCCCAGTGGACGAAGAGACTAGGGATTTGTGGGCGTATTCGACCCAGGGCAGGAATCTGCTCCACGAGGTGACATCCCGGTAGGTCATGCACCTCAGGGCGACCTCGAGGGCTTGATTCTTCCTCTCCGTCTGCCCATTGGATTGAGGGTGGAAACCTGATGACAGGCTTGGAGTGGCTCCAATGAGCTTACAAAATGCCTTCCAGAACTGAGAGGTGAACTGTGGGCCCCGATCAGACACAATGTCCTTGGGCAGGCCGTGGAGCTTAAATACGTGATTGATCATGAGCTCTGCAGTCTCCTTGGCGGACGGAAGTTTTGGTAGGGGGATAAAGTGAGCAGCTTTAGAGAACCGATCAACCACGGTCATGATGCAGGTGTGGCCGGTGGAGGGGGGTAGACCGGTGACGAAGTCCAGGGCGATGTTGGACCAGGGGCGATGAGGGATGGGCAGGGGTCTGAGGGGGCCAGCTGGGGCCGTGTTGACATGTTTGGATCTTATGCATACATTGCATGCTGCAACAAAGCGGGAGACGTCCTCCTTGAGGGTGGACCACCAAAACCGCTGCTGGGCTAGTGCCAGAGTTCTGGCGGTGCCTGGGTGGCAAGCGAGCTTGGAACTGTGGGCCCACTCCAGGACCTGAGAGCGCAGAGCAAGGGGAACGAAGAGACGGTTAGGAGGCACATTGCTTGGGCTTGGTCCATGGGATAGGGCTTCCTTGACGCTGGTTTCGATATCGAGCTCGGCCACGGCGAGGAGGCAGGGGGGTGGCAAAATAGTCTCACATGGGGCAGGATCTTGGGTGGTCGAAAATATTCTTGAAAGCGCATCCGGCTTGGTGTTCTTAGACCCTGGTCGGTAGGAGAGGGTAAAGTTGAACCTGGCAAAGAACAGGGACCACCGGGCCTGACAAGAGTTGAGCCTCTTGGCGCTCCGTAGATACTCGAGGTTCTTGTGATCGGTCCATACCAGGAATGGGACCTCCGTTCCCTCCAGCCAGTGTCTCCATTCCTCCAGTGCTAACTTCATGGCTAAGAGTTCACGATCTCCGATGCCGTAATTGCTCTCAGCAGGGGTTAGGCGGTGGGAGAAGAAGGAGCAGGGGTGCAGCTTATTATCTCTGTTGGATCTTTGTGAGAGGATGCCTCCTACTCCGGTGCTGGAGGCGTCGACTTCTACGATGAACTGCCGTGACGTATCTGGGATGGTGAGGATAGGGGCGGAGGTGAACCGTTTCTTCAGCTCGCTGAAGGCTTTTTCGGATTCCAAGTTCCAGCAGGATTGGGTTTTGGTAGAGGTCAGAGCTGTTAGAGGGGCGGCGATGGAGCTGTAGCCTCGGATAAACTGACGATAAAAGTTAGCAAAGCCTAAGAACCTCTGGAGTTCATGTCGAGAAGTAGGGGTGGGCCACCTAGTGACCGCTTCGAGTTTAGCAGGTTCCATCTCGATGCCCTTGGGGCTGATGGTGAATCCGAGGAACGTGGTAGCTGTGGTGTGGAACTCGCACTTCTCAGCCTTGATGAACAAGTTGTTCTCCAGGAGTCTCTGCAGCACCTGCCTGACATGATGTTGGTGTTCTTCTGGGTTGTGAGAAAAGATCAGTATATCGTCGAGATAGACGAATACGAATGAGTTAAGGAAATCCCTGAGGACGTCATTGATTAAGGCTTGAAACACTCCGGGGGCATTAGTAAGTCCAAAGGGAACCACCAGATACTCATAATGTCCAGTTGGCGTATTAAAAGCTGTTTCCCACTCATCCCCTTCCCGAATGCGAACAAGGTGATAGGCGTTGAGCAGATCTAGCTTAGTGAAGGTGCTGGCCCCCTGAAGGAGTTTGAAGGCAGTAGACATTAGAGGAAGGGGGTATCGGTTCTTAATGGTGATGTTGTTAAGGCCCCTATAATCAATGCACGGACGAAGGGAACCATCTTTCTTGCCTACGAAGAAGAATCCCGCCCCTGCCGGAGAGGAAGAGGGGCGGATGATTCCTGCGGCCAGAGATTCCGTGATGTACTGGTCCATGGCTTGGCGTTCTTTGGGCGACAGTGAGTAAAGACGGCCCTTGGGGGGGGAGGTGCCTGGGAGGAGGTCAATGGCGCAGTCGTATGGTCGGTGGGGGGAAGAGAGACTGCACGTGATTTACTGAACACAGTCCTGAGGTCATGGTATTCTGGGGGAACACGGGTGAGGTCCGATGGCTCCTTTGTAGGGACTGGGTCGAGGCAGGGCATAGTGGCGGCGCGTAAACATGACGTGGAGCATGATGGACTCCAGGCTACGATCGAGTGCCTGACCCAATCAATGTGCGGATTGTGTTGGGTTAACCAGGGGAGGCCTAGGACGACCGTGGCATGTGACCCCTCCATGATGAACAGCGACGTTTGTTCTGAGTGATTGCCGGACACCTTTAGGCCAATGAGAGGGGTTCTGTGGGTGATAGATGGGAGTGGACTCCCGTCGAGGGCCTGGACTTTGAGGTGGTTCTCCAAGGGCAGCGCAGGAATACCCAGGGTCTCGGCTGAAGCCGCATTCAGCAGGTTACGATCCGAACCCGAGTCGACCAGTGCCTGCACTAGGTGGGTCTGTCGCTCATGGATGAGGAAGATGGGAAGCAGATGACGTTGGTCTGGGAGCCTTCTTGGAGTCTCGCCCTCTAGTGCTCCCAGCTGAACTAGAGGGCACCCCCTTTTACTGGACAGTTATTCAGCAGGTGTCCTGATTTCCCACAGTAGAAGCAGGCCCCCTCCACCCGCCGGCGGTGACGCTCCTCTGGGGTGATGCGGGTTCTGCCCAGTTGCATGGGTTCCTCCTGGGGTTCAACTCGTGGAGGTGGGGGTCGCGGTAGTGCCCTGGGAGGAGAAAATCGGGCTGACCTACGAAGACGGAGACGGGCATCTACTCGACCAGCCAGGTCCACAAGCTCTTGGAGCGACGAGGGAAGCTCTTGGCGAGATTAGCTCATCTTGGAGCTTCTCTGTCAGACCCTCCAAAAAGACGTCGCATAACGCTCGGTTATTCCAACCACTGGGGAGGGCCAGGGTCTGGAACTCAATGGCATATTCATAGGCCGAGCGCGAGCCCTGGCAAAGATTCAGCAGTTTTCGGCCCGCCTCCCTGCCATGGCATGAGCGGTCAAACACCCTCTTCATCTCTCTGGCGAAGTCTCCGTAATTGGAACAGCAGGGGTCGTGTGCATCCCAAAGCGCGGTGCTCCATTCACGGGCGCGTCCTGACAGGAGTGTGATGACATAAGCCACCTTAGATCATTCGGTGGAAAAGGTGGAGGCTTGGAGCTCGAAGATCAGGGAACACTGAGATAAGAAGGAGCGACAGGTGCCTGGATCTCCCTCGTAGGTGGGAGGAGCGGGGAGGCGTGGTTCCTGTGGCGCATGTGAGCTTGCTCCTTGCGGTAGGGAGAGTTGGAGTCTCTGAAGCTGAGACGTGACGTCGGCGAGAGACTGCTTGATGCTGAGCAGTTCCTGTTGGTGAGTCCCGAGTAGGGCACCTTGACTCTCCAATGCCGCTCTCATATGGTCAGAAGCCGCTGGATCCATAGCTGGCTGGATTATTCTGTCACGGGCGCAGGCAGAACGATATGAATCCAAGTGCGGATACTGACTATATAGAGATGTGGGGGCGTGGTCGGGGGCGTGAGCAAGGGTCGAATGCCGTGAGTCCGTCAGCGAAGCGTCCAAAGCAAAAACACGAGACGAGAGCCGTAGTCAAAAGGGGAAGCGTAAGGTCAAAACAATCAGACAAGACAATCAGCGAGGCAAAAATGAAACCAAAAGGACGAGAGACGGAGCCGTAAATCAAAAGGGAAGAGCGTGGGTCGGAATCGGGAGATCAAAAGGGCAGGCGAACAATCCAAATCGGCAAGCAGAAAATCAAAAACGAGAAAAAACAAAGCGAGGTCGTAACATGAAAGCAGAGAAAAGAAAACGCGAGAGAATCGAGGTATAACACACACAATAATCCAGCGATCTGAGCAGCGCGCCGCGCATGCTTAAATCGCTGGAGTAATCAGTCAGGGAATGAGAAACAGGTGAGCAGACGGGGCGGAAACGGGGGCGTGAGAGTGCACGTGATGGCTAGACAAAAACATGAGCGCGTGGGGGAGTGACAGCGTGGGAAAAAGACGGCCGACAGACCGTGACTCGTGACACTCTGCTTGAACCCTGTCCCAAGTCCAGCAACATTTTTGGTGGCTCATGAAGGAAACAGGATTTTCTAGCATTGTGGAAGCATGTGACATTTGCTTACAATATACATACCCTAACACTGCCATAGCAGACATCCTCAGATGATTGGCAATCCCATACCGCCCATGGTCCAATATTGCTCTGGACTTCTTCATAGGACTACCCACTTCCCTAATCCAAAGAAACCGCGGAACTCCTGTGATCCTCCACATCTTCAAGCTCCATGGCCTCACCAAGGACATTGTCTCTGACCATGATCTGCAGTTCATCTCGCAGTTCATTAGAGCCACCCCCAGTCTGTCTTTCAGGTTCCATGTCAGTCCAACGGTCATAGAGAGCAAGAATAGTCCCTCGAGCTTGCCCTGAGATGCATGGCCTCCCAGGATGTCCTGGAAGTTCCTGCCCTAGAGGGAGTACGCCCATAACTCCCAAGTCTTATCATCTACCCATCTGTCTTAAGCATACGCTGCATGCTGCTTCAGTGACGGATTATTGTGTGCCTTCTCGCCCAATTCTCTCGAGTTCTTGTATCATGTTTTTCATTCATCATTGACAAGCTTGCTTTGTTCTCTCATTTTCCTGTTTTCACCTCTCGATTTGGATTTGATGCCTCGCTCTTTGATTTCTAGTTTTTTTTTTTTTTTGCTAACCCTTTTGAAAAAAAAATTTTATTTACAAAAAACTTCCTACAAAATTCAAAAGTAAATATAGCATTAATTTTATGAAATATACTGAGGTCTCACTGAGACTGTTTAGAATGAATAAAGGTGGGGTGATGAGCAATATAGAAATCATTAATTAAATTGGTTGCAAACAGGACATATAGGACAGGAAATGCTGGGAAATAAAACCTTGCCACCCGTTTGATCACTGTGGATCCTGTAGATATCCGTGGCATGGGAATGGCCTAGCCACTGTAGGTTGGAGAGGTAATACCACAAAGTTATTGTTTGATATTAAAAAAGGTGGCAAGTTTATATATATTTTTTTTTTCATTTTATAAACGATACATTATAATTCCAGAGAAATAATTTAATAACTTGATGATTCCACTACCAGTTATGTTTATTTGAAATCTGGAAATGGAATGAAGACAGAAAGAGGAGGGGTGAGTGATTAAGAGGCAGGGATACTTCTCTAAAGCTGCTTTCTGAAGCAACGGGGGCGGAAAGACAGTGGGACAGATGGTTGGATGGTGTTAATGCAAATAAAAACTCAGTGGAAGCAGGGAGCATGGAAACGCCTGATGTCCGACAAGATAAGACTGTGAAAAAAGTGAGCATTTGGTATTTTCTTTATATTTACATTATGTTTACTTATAGCTTTTATTGTAGAGCATACTGGTAAAACTCTGTGATGATGAAAACATTATGGCTATCAGATATTAAAGTAAGCTATATAAACAACTACTGTATTTGTTTGTTTTTGTG
Source organism: Channallabes apus (assembly GCA_030522415.1). Taxonomy (NCBI): domain Eukaryota; kingdom Metazoa; phylum Chordata; class Actinopteri; order Siluriformes; family Clariidae; genus Channallabes; species Channallabes apus. Next base: position 15,987,992 of record CM060118.1, read on the forward strand.
ATGTAAAAAATGAGACCAAGATAAATACTTTTTTCCACCTTTAATGTGACCTATAACCTGTTCTCAACTGAAAAATAAACTAAAATCGTTAAGGAATTTTTAATCTTTAAGAAAAATTTAAATGCTAAAATTATGTTGCATAAGTGTGCACACCTGCTTATAACTGGGTACGTTCAGAATTAAGCAATCATATTCAAACTGCACACCTGCCATCATATAAAGTGCCTTTGCTTAAGTTCAGCTGTTCTAGTAGGCTTTTTCTGACATTTTCTAAGTCACAATTTATAGCAAAAGCCATGGTCCACAGAGTGCTTTCAAAACATTACAGGGCTCTCATTGTTGAAAGAATTCAGTCAAGAAAAGGCTAGAAAAGAATTTCCAAGACATTAAATATCCCATGAAACACAGTGAAGTCATCATCAAGTGGAGAAAATATTGCACAACAATGACATTAACAAGTACAGGACATCCCTCCAAAATTAATAAAAAGATGAGAATAAAACTGGTCAGGGGAGGATGCCAAGAAGCCTACAGAAACATTAAAGGAGCTGCAGGAATTTCTAGCAAGTACTGGTACTGGCTGACACACCCAAATCATTAAAAGAATTCCTTCATGTTTTGGAATGCCCCAGCCAGAGCCCAAACCTAAATCCGATTGAAATTCTGTGGGGTGATCTGAAGAGGGCTGAGAGAGATTTGGAGAGTTTTTGCAAAGAAGAGTGGTTGAATATCAAGCCACATGCCATTATTCCCACCCAAAACAACTGAGTGCTGTAATAAAATGAAAATGTGCTTCAACAAGGTATTAGTTTAAGCGTATGCATATTTATGCAACCACGTTATTTAAAAATAAATAAATAAATACACTAAAATAAAAAATATAACTAATTTTTCAATTGAGTTGTACAAGTTATGTCTCTTTAAGGTGGAAAAAGTTCAAAAATTATCATCTTGGTTTAATTTGTTACATAACAAAAACCTGGCATTTTTTGCAAGTTCATTTTTACACTTTATTTAATCTTTATTACAAACTGAGGGATATTTTTTCCCTGTTGCATTCCCGCTTATTCGTTTAGCTGTCTGTACCTGAGTGAAATAAAATGTCTTTTTATTCTAGGAGTATGCATTTCTTACTTTGAAAGATTTTGAATACTAAGACCATTATTTTCAGATGATCTTAGTTCCCTGGGTTGTCTCCATGCAGGCATTGATAAAAAACAAGATCGAGAAGCTGAGGAAATGGAGCATCTCCACCGGTGAAAGCTTCAAACACCAATCCAAAATGAAGACTCTCAGCTTGAGGTCAACCACTGAGGCAGAAGACGACCTACGTAATGACGAAAATGAGCGCAGGAAATTCAGACCTATGGTGGCATCTGTTTTTGGTCAGGTATGAAATAAACTGTAAGGTCATGGCCTCTTTCAAAACAGTTTTTATGCAGGAGATTTGGTAGATTTTGGTAGGCATCTTAGGCATTTTGTTTCTGGCTTTTTGGTTATTTTCACCCAGTTTAATCACCACCTTCACCACTGTTCTTTACTGTATTTTAAGTTTCCTGCAAAGATGTCTCTATTGGATACAGTTTTTATTGTTACTTAAGAGGCATGTGTCCTGTTTGGCTCAAAATGGCATGACTGTGCCTCAATGTTATTGATATTAAACCACAGGTCTACTGAATTCTCAGTGTTGGTTGATCAGAAGGCGCTGATTATTTTTTATTTCTTAATTGTTGATATAATTTCTGTAAGGAGCCATTTATTTCACATTAATGGAAGGCATCTTAAATACCGGTGCTCTACCAGAAGACATTTCACAACATTAAATTGAAATAGAAATGACTAAATAGAAATGATAAGGCCAGTGCGAAGAAAAAGGGATTATGTACTGTACCATATGTACTGGTACTTTGGTAAAGCCTATATGCTTGTAAATATGAAGTGAGGTTGGAGCTTCCCTTCATGGTTGAATCTGTGTCATGGAAAATTATGAAGAAAAGCCATAATGTTGGGTGTGCATATGGACAGAACATTTGGTGTTTTTTTCACCAGTGTTCAGCTTTCTTTGCTCCATACTGTATGTGCTGTCAATCTGGAATACTTCACCTTTCAGCTGTGAACATGCTAATACGTAGAATGGTGACTCTAAATTGCCTATAAGCATTAGTATGTGGTTGCATAGTGCCCACCTGTAGACCCCATTCTGTAAATGTATTTCCACCCTGGGATAGGCTATAAGGTGGACTTTTTGGCAAGCAATCTAAGTGCGTGTGTTTCTGTACAAAGCCAACAACTGTTTTGAGTCTAAATCAATTTTTTCCATCTACCCTGAAAAGATGATGTTATTTTTAAGACATTAGTATATTTTAGTTTGTCTCGTATGGAATTATATACACAAATGAGTTTGCTACCCTTACAAGCAAGTACATTTTAAGGATAGATCAGGATTACAGATGGAATTTACTCATGTAACCAACTGATAAGAAAGATTAGACGGCTGGCTGTAATTTCCCTCCCTTTGACTTATCTGCGTAATAGCTTTTATTATGTAATGGCATATGTTAAACTCAGTCAGGTGTAAAAATGGCATGCATTCCAGTGGACACTGAGAAACTAATGATGTAGGCATTTTAATAAGACTCACACAAGGTATTGCTTCTCTCGTTTTCTCTCGCACTCATCCTTCAGTCATTTGAGCTTCACTGTAATCCATTGGCGGAAAAAAAAACTGTGTGGGTCTATGACCCAAATCCCACATAATAACACACACATGCAGAGTGAGAGAGAGAGAGATTTACACAAGGCATTAGTAACAAAATGAGATGCACTAAATCTCGTTGTTTGTAGGATGGAAGCCAGAATTGTCCAGATATCCCTCATTCACCAACTTATATGCGAAACATTTTTTATATATCAGAAATAATGCGTTTGGGCCAACGCAGATGCAGTAATCTTTTTAATTGCTGCATCTTAAATGTCATATTTAAATAATATAATAACTATGGACTCCAGTTTTAACAATATAATAACTGATGATTTAGAAAAATCATTCCACTAAGGAGAATTGTTGCAATTCTAATATCAAAATCACAGATTATTCCCAGGTGATACCTTATGGCAGTGCAGTCGTTTCATCTGCCTGTTTGGACATAAGCATTATATTTAGTGATATATTTTTGTTTTATAATTTTTATTGTAAACTATGTTCAGTTAACATAAATCCATTGTTTTCTATTCAATTGCAATTGAACAGCATTATACCTTTACAGTAGTCCACTAAGAAAGGTGACAGGTTCATTTGATGAATCTGTATGCTCCCCTCTTATTTGGACACTCACTAGATTATAGGTTTGGTATAAAATAGTTTTGAAAATATATTTTTTTCATACAGATAAAATTGATTTGTCTTGTGCTAAGTGAACCTGTCACTCTTCTTAGTGGGCGGGGTCAATTTTTGAGATATTGTATATATTTTGGTTTTTTTTTTATTTTTCTCCCCAATTTAGTCGTGGCCAATTCCTCCCCGTTGCTACGGGGGCTCCCACATTAAGGTTACCACTACCACTCAGTCGGGAGGGCGAAGTTTCCTCCGAACCGCGTGACGTCAGCCGACCGCATCTTTTCAAACTGCTTGCTCACATACCATTAGGGGCGGAGTAACACACTCGGAGGAAAGCACTAGCCGCTTCTTCCGCGTGCGCGAGCCCACAGACTCCCCTGATTGGCTGTAGAGCCGTGATTAATGTGGGAGCACAAGTACCTCTCATCCCTCCCCTCTGAGAGAGCTCGGGCAATCAGCTCTCTCTGTGCCTCCGGCAGTGAGAGGAAAACAGCGAAGGTTCGAACCAGCGATCTCCGGATAATAGGTCGAGCGCTTTACCACTGCGCCACTCGGAGGCCCTTTATGTACATTTTTTTTAATTATATATATTTTTTAATTGTTCCTAAATTGCCCGTAGTGTGTGATTGGGTGTGTGAGTATGTGTATGTGTATGTGCCCTGCGATGGATTGGCACCCTGTCCAGGGTGTACCCCGCCTAGTGCCCGAAGTCTCCTGGGATAGGCTCCAGGTCCCCCGCCGACCCTGAACACAGGATTAAGCGGTATAGAAAATGAATGAATGAATGAATTAATATTTTTTAATTAAATTAAATTAATTACATTTCGTAATTAATTTAAATAATCAATGTGGTTTGACCAAGATCAAAGCTAATAATAATAATAATAATAATGATAATAATAATAATTAAAAAATATGTTTTACAGCCTTTTTGTTTATACTAGAGGAAAGTACAGGTAAGTAATTAAGCAGAGGAATGTAAAATGTCAGTACAGTTTCGCAAAACTGCACTCCACTGGCCGTTCACTTGGGGGTTAAAAATGCATCAAAACACACATATTGCTACGGCGACGGTGCTTTTCAGTGTAGTATTACCTGCCAATACTGCCAACAGCAATGGCCATGTTTCATGGTTTCACTGTTTTCACCTACAGTTCCCAGAATGCAGCACGGCCTACTAACTTGGGTGTTGAGAACTACAAATTCTGCTCCATACACAAGGAGTGTCAGAAAGTTCTCTGTTTATTAACAAGAAATTCAGATATTAACCAAGCGATTTGTGTAACATACAGCAGATAATATAAGGCATTTTTTTATGTTCCAGTAAAAAGAGAGGCTTGTATAGATTGTGTAAGTTGTATAGATATCCGTCCGGAGATGAATCAGGAAGTGTTAGCTCAAAGCAGCAAGAGAGAGAGAAAGAGAGAGAGTTTTATATAAATGTGTCAACTCTCTCTCTCTCTCTCTCTCTCTCTCAGTGCACTCCACTAACTGTGAAATATACCGTGTGCTCTATGCTGTTTATCATTCAACCTTAGCCATGCCTTTATTCCTGTGCTAAATTAGTTTCCCAGTGGGTCGGAATGCAGAATGTCCATACAAATTAGAGGCCTAAAGAAAACAACTTAAGGACCCATTGAGGACTTCAATATTTTAACACCATGGTTTGCTTCAGAATAATTTCCTAAGTTCCTAATATAAAAGTCATATTTTCAGAAATTGATGTTCAGAATGTCTAGTAGCCCTGTTTAGAATATTCACTCAGAATATCTGTATAGAATGTTTAGGAGCCTTGTATATAATGTCCAGAATGTCCGGTTGTCTTGTTTGGAATGTTCGGAATGCTCATTCGTCCTGTGTGAAAGCTCTTTAGCTAAGCATTGTCTGTCAGGTGTTGTCAATAAAATTGGACGATATAAATGATGTTTTTTCTGTCTAAAACCTCTACACACAAAAAACACACATTTATATAATAGTTTTCTAGAGATAAGGCATTGATGCCTGATGTGAAAAGTTTGTTTACAGTTTGCAGTGAGGTGAGATGCTGCTAATGAGCTGTAGTTTTCACTTTTCAGCGTCACCTTAGGTAAAGTAAATGGAGTTGGAGTATTGGTGGTCTGGTCTTAATCTGCCATCTGGTGGTAAAATACATACACTACAGTGTATTTGTATCAATTACTACAGTGTACATAATGACAGTGGGACATATTACATACATTATATTGCCAAAAGTATTCACTCAGCCGTCCATAACCATTAACCCATTATTCAATTCAGGTGTTCCAGTCAAACATTTGTGAAAAAATGTTTTGCTTTGAGGAACTCAGTGAATTCCGGTGTGGTACCGTGATAGGATGCCACCAGTGCAATAAGTTGTGAAATTTCCTCGTAACGAAATATTCCACAGTCAACTGTTAGTGATATTATAACAAAGTGGAAGTGACTGGGAACGACAGCAACTCAACCACAAAGTGATAGGCCACGTAAAATAATAGAGAGGTCAGCGAATGTTGAGATGCATAGTGCACAGAAGTCGCCAACTTAGGTCAAGAACAGTGTGTAGAGAGCTTCATGGAATGGGCTTCCATGGCCGAGCAGTTGCATCCAAGCCTTACATCACCAAGTGCATGTAAGCGCCGGGTGCAGTTGTGTAAAGCACGCAACCACTGGCCTCTAGCACGATGGAGACATGTTCTCCGGCTTTAGGAATCACGCTTCTCTGTCTGGCAATCCAATGAACGAGTCTAGGTTTGGCGGTTGCCAGGAGAACAGTACTGGTACTTGTACTGGTGTGTGTATATATATATATATATATATAAGATTAAGCTCCATATATACAGTGTATATATATATATATATATATATATATATATATATATATATATATATATATATATATATATATATATGTGTGTGTGTCGAGCTTACATACAGTATAGAAGTCATTTGACCTTTATTTTTAAAAATATTGCAATTTGGAATATTTTTAAAAGCAACAATATAAGTAAACGTATTAAGTACAATTTAAGTTTGTGATAGAATTTGATTTTCCATAATGCAGAATTTTTTTATTTTGCTATATGGATAAACAGAAATATTTTTTGTAATGTATAGCTGAATTATTTCAAAAGCAATAATATATATATATATATATATATATATATATATATATATATATATATATATATATATATATATATATATATAAATTTTTTGTTTGTTTTTGCAGGATGTACTCATGTCTATTCTAATCCTCCTGCAGTTCTCGTTCTTTTTGCCCTTCATTTCACTTATACACAAACATTTCACTGCATTTCCTCACTTCTTTGGTGTTTTCCAAAACTAGCACCTAGCTTGCTTAATCTTTTAATTCATCTGTTGCTCCTTCTCTTATCTATATCCTTATCTTTCTTTTTTTTGTCAGTGGAATGTGTCACTATCGTTTTTGTTTAGACCTCTGTAGTCCTGTTGGTGCCTCTCTCTCTCTCTCTCTCTCTCTCTCTCTCTCTATTAACTCCACCAATGAGATTTCACTCCCTGTGTATCCATGTCTTTCTTTTTTCATTCACCATAATGCTGATTTTGAATCAGTAACTTGTAATCCTGTATATTAGATTTTTTTTGGGGGGGGGAATCTACTATATAGGTAAACTGTTGATTACATGAGGTAAAAAACAGTATTGGTTAGAGGATGAGAAGTAATAGAGATCAAATGGATGGCAGATCTACTGTCATTATCTGATGTTTAATTCTGCACATGAGTTCCTCAAATTCCCTAATAGCGTTTGGGGAGGGGTAAGGGGAGCAAGGGTTATGCAGGGGAATGCAGGGGAGGGAGAGCAAAAAAAATAAAAAACAGGGAATAAGACATCAATGAGTCATCCAGAAAAGATCATGTACTGTAATCAAGGGTAGGCATACATCATTTTTTTCGGACCAAAAAGTAAAAAAAAAAAAAAAAAAGCATTGACATTTCATGAGTTCAGGTGGTAGAATTGTAAGACTTATAACATCTTTTAGAATGTATTATACAGGAAGTTGTCTGAATTTTAGACTGTGCACTACACCTTTAAGCTGCACATCTAGCTAATCTAAATTAATCCATTATTACTATTGTGGGAATAATAAAGCTTTTAGTGTGATGTTTGATTGCTGGAGAAATGAGTCCTGGCTTAGTGCTGACTTGTGTGGTCCCTGCTGAAGGGTGTTGTGCTCCTGGATTCTGACACTATGCATCAATGTTTGCTGAAAATATTGTTTATTTTTTCCATTTCCAAGAGAGACTGTGTTAACATCTTTTCAATTAAAAAATCCACATATATATATGCGGTATCTCTCTCTCTCTCTCTTCATTATGTAAACTTGCTGGCTGTCATCTTTTATTTGAACATGCTTGAACAGGATTTACTTGAACTCCATAGAGACCTGGTTGTAATCTGCCATCTGCAACATTCACCATAGCAATAATCCAATTCACAATAGTAATAATCCTAAATATGCAGAGGTTCTGTCTATCAGATTCAGGTTACAATAATGCATAAGGAGTTTTAATGAAAAATGAGTAAAATATGAATAAAATAGAAATGCATGAATCATTTATCTATTAAAGATTAGAAACGTACTGTATTTAACAAACGGAACATTGCAACATATTTCGGATAATTGCTTACTACAGAAAGAGATTTTGTTTAGATGGTTAGCTATGGTTAAATATTTCAGTCTTATCTATTTTGTATTTTGGCATCACGGCTTAGTGGGCAGCACTCCCACTCAGGAGTCTCGGCTCCAGTCTGTGTGCATTGATTTCTCCCCATGCTTCCTGGGTATCCATTGTATACTCTGGCAGTGGTGTTGTAATTTAAATTTGCCTGTAGCTTATGATTTGATTCATACATATTTCCTCACACATTTCAAACTAATTTCCTTAATTTTCTTTTTGATTCTGTAAAGCTCCTTGGCGACAAAGGTTGCCACTTCATCCAGGACTATACATTGTGCCTTGAGCTCTCATGGAGATCTCCAGGCCCCCATGCATCTATCCATCTATCCATTTCCCATACTTTTTATTCTGTGGCTAAAGGCTCAAAGCATGGTACAACCCATTTCAGGGCACAAGCACACACACTCACACACAGAAAAGTATAAACTATGGGAAATTTGGAACCACCAATTAGATTTTGGGGTGTAGAGGAAGGAAAAGTACCAAGCATGTGGAGAAGAAGCAGAATCCACATACACAGACCAGAGGCGAGATTTGATTCCCCAACCCTGGAGTTATGAAATTACAGTGCTAGATCCACCATGTTTCCCCACACTAGGAGTTTTATATTTAATTTTTCACAAAGTGAACATCGGGGTGTGATTCCTTCTCTCCTAAATTACTGCTTGTCTCTGTGTGTTTTGTTTTTGTAAATGTTTATTACTACAGAACAGAGAGCTACGGCCAGAAGAAATTGAAGGTACAATAATTTTGCATATTTCAGCTCATATATTTTCTCCTCAAAACCAGATCATAAAAATGATGGCTTAAAAACCAGCTTTATATGTCCATTATTCGGCCATTCTGACCATCCTTTCCTTCTGATATCACTCCCACTCGTTTTACCCGAAACTGTAACCTTCATTCTCCTCCAGCTGCACACTGCTTAATCAATTCTTTAAAACATTCTCAATTTAATTAGGCAAACCTAATGACTTTTTCTCTTTCAGAGCTGAAGGAAGCCTTCAAGGAGTTTGACAGAGATAAGGACGGCTTCATCAGCTGTAAAGATCTGGGTGAGTGCATGAGGACGATGGGATACATGCCTACAGAGATGGAGCTGATTGAGCTCAGTCAGCAGATCTGTAAGTAAAACCTTACATGTGAACCAGCACATACTGTAGACATTTTTTAAATTACATAAGAAATAAAATGTAGCTGTAGAAAAATAACCAGCAGCGAGATGGTATGATGGCACTCAAGGGTTGATTGTTTTCCAAAAACCATGTGAATTCGTCCTTTTCTACCACAGCTATTTGCCAACAACTACAGCAATGTCCCTGAAACAAGTTAGTTCCTATCATCGCCTGCATTAGAGCATCTACAATATATTTAATCATTTCCTCACCAGCATCTCTTTATGCAACAAAAATGCAACATCGTGTTATTTTGCTGACTTGAAGACCTTCCTCTAATGAAAAACATACTGATTTCTAAAGTGCTGTATACTGGAGACACTCATTTTCCATTCCTCTTATCCTGTTCATGGTGCCTGGCGACTTGGAGCATGAGGCAGGGTACACCCTAGATGGGGTGTCAATCAACTGACATACTGTATACTGGAGACTCATTATAAATGTTCCATAATTATCTAAAAAAAATTGGTCTATTTATTATCAGCATTAAAATGTTACGGTCATATACTGCTCTTTCATATAACATCACACTTGAAATCCAAACTGTCATTTTGTCTGGCGATCTGTCCATGGTTTGAACAATGTTAGCCATTTGCTGTGCGTGGGCATGCCACAACAATCCAGGTCAAAATCCTTGAAGACGGTTTTATCAGCTTCCACTGACAAAAAGAAAGAGAGATTTGTGGATATCAGTCATCCAGCAACGAGACAAGTCTAATCCTGATCAAAGCTCACCGGTACTTGGCTGGGGACATTGTATCTCAGGTGGCGTAAACCTGAAATAAATGTTTGACAGATGAAACACTACATAACTATAATACATGATATACATGTATGTTTGTTGTTACATGTAGCGGTCGGGCCGTTGTTATGTTTTCATTAGCTTTATTGAGCTTCCAAAAGTATTCAATTAGCATTTGCTATCATTTCAATTTTAAATCACTGCTTCCTCAAAGCATATATGTGTTTGCTAGAATTTTTCCAACATAGAGTGCACAAGAAGCGACCTCAGTCACTCATCCGTCCCTCAGGTGACCGATGGAGGGTAAAGGAGAACCCTCAGTAGGGAGAAAAATGGGTCAAAAACTACAAATGCATTTGCATTCAAATGCAAACAACACTGATATTCTGAAAAATAAACAATGCTTCACTTTAACCAAAATATAATTTAACATGAAATATTACCAGAATATATAGCGAATATACAGACTATATAGCGAAATGGTAAATCTGGCAGTGTGCTGTCCATGAAAGTGTTTTTTAAGAACAGCTGGATCTTGATAAAGAACAATAACATCCAGTGACTAAAGTAATATACACCATTATCTCGGGTTCTCGTCATGTGTTCAGTAAAATTTATAGAGGTGAATTTAGCAGAAGATTTATTATATTACAGGAGCTGCTCACACAGTTCTAATCGGGCATCTTTGAATCTCATCTATAAAAATCAGACATCAGAATGCTGCAAAGAACGGTTTAGATCGCTGAAAGGATTATCGGTACTTCCCTGCCCACCCTTCAATAACTGTATGCGTCCAGAGGAAAAGGGCAAAGCAAATCGCTCTTGACCCCTCACATCAAAGTCATCATCTCTTTGACCTTTTGTTGTCTGGCTGGCGCTACAGAGCACCGAACACGAGGACAGCCAGGCATATGAATAGTTTTTCCTGCAGGAAATCTACATCAAGAAGAGTAAAATGTTCTCCCCAATGTACAAAAAATACTGTGCACTAAAACACTGATATTTATTTGACAATACCACACATCTTATTCAATTTCTTGTTATTGATAGATAGATGGATAGATGGATAGATTGATTGATTGATTGATTGATTGATTGATTGATTGATTGATTTCATGGTGTATGTGTTGCTGTCCAAAACAAATTCCCTGTACTGTAAGTGCAAATTTACTCGCCAGTAAAGTTCTTTATGACTCTCATTCTTATATTAGACATGACTGCCTGCCAAAATACAGTATGTTTGTCTTCTGGATCACATGATTGCCAGACTGCCATATATATTTGAATATAAATAAAATGTAAGTAAGAAGTTATTACTAATACTTCTACAAAAAACATATCAGTACCGATACATTAGTATAAACCAGTGACTTGAATCACAGACGTACTGTCAAAGATGCCATTATACTGTAGATTCAAGAAATCGGCAATCTATAGGACAAAACTGTTAATATATAACACGTCCTGATATAAAAGGTTAATAAATAACAGTGAACATGAAACATAAAGGTTTCTCGTACAACACCACACATACTCCACATACTCAAAATATGTTTGGACTTGAGCATTTTCAAGTATTTACAAAAGCAGAAAAGACCTGTGCTGTTATGCTCTTCTTACTTAGGTGGAGGCAGAGTGGACTTTGATGACTTCGTGCAATTAATGGGGCCTAAAATGTTGGCTGAGACAGCAGACATGATCGGAGTCAAAGAATTGAAAGATGCTTTTAGAGAGGTTGGTGAATCGGGGCTTCAAATCACATTAAACAAGGCTTATGCATATACAAGTGGTGTTCGAGTCAAACCTGGACTTTTGATTGCGCAGAATTACAGAACACAGTTAATGCTCCCTTTATTTCGACGGAGCCATTATCGGACCACTTGCTTCACATCTGAAATGCTGGCGTCCCAGGAACACCTTTAATGGTCCAAAGATGTAGGAATGACTTATATGTGACAATAACTGCCAGCTGAGTTGCTGGGAGAATGATTCATCCTTGGTGAATGATTGTGTGTACAGTTCCCACAGACAGATGTGTCTCTTTTACAATTTGGTGGCAAGATTTCTATTGATTTTCAAAGGTGAGGAATGTTCACAGGAACACATGCAGTGGGCTCTGAACCACTTGACAGGAATTGTCCTTTAAAATAATTTTCAGCATTCAAATGTTTTACTGCAGCTAAGAGCCTGATCACCATACTGGGCTTGAAGTCTTTTTCCTTTATTCATAAGTCCTGGTTTGACTTGAACCGTCCTCGTAAAGCACTCATTCTAACTGGTATATTGGTGCCTTTAATTTGTTATTTCTCTCTCTGTCTCAGTTTGACTCTAACGGTGATGGTCAGATCAGTCTGGCGGAATTGAGAGAGGCCATGAAAAAACTGATGGGTCAGCAGTTGAACCAAAGAGAGATCGATGAGATCCTCAAAGACGTGGACCTGAATGGAGATGGCTTAGTCGATTTTGAGGGTGAGAGACAAAGCAAAAATCTAATAGCTTATGAAAAGCATGTAAAAACCTTTGTACTAAATTAGGTTAAAGAGAAATCAGGACACATTTATTTCCTGGTTTGTTATGCTTTGGAGAGGTGTAGTGTATATATATATATATATATATATATATATATATATATATATATATATATATATATATATATATATATATATATATATATATATATGGTTATACTTGTTAATGAATAAAATAAACATCTTGGAATTATATAACATTCAATTTAAGAAGTCCAACCACAATTCTGATCCTTATTAAAGTCCAGGCAGATTCTATGTTGTTTAATGATAACAATATGACAATATTCAGTAGTTTGTAAATATAAAAGAAAATATATGCATTAAATATATTCTTTAAAAAATCAAGAGAATTGTCAAGTTCAGAAACACTTTTGAAATTTGTATTTCTTAAAAAACTTTCTTAAAAAAACATTTTTCTCTGCAGAGTTTGTGCGGATGATGTCTCGCTAAACCCTACAACTTAAGAAGAATCAGTAAATCTGCTGCATCCTGCTATGGAGTTATTACAAATATTACTCGTCTAAAGGGAAATGACCTGATTTATTTCATGTGAAATATCTAATTTACGAGTAAGTGGTGACCACTTCTATAATTATATAGTTATAAACACATAATTCTCTTGCAGTGCAGGTTAACATTGAAAACTTTATATCTAATATCACACCTTTAAAATTAAATTTGAAATACAAACTCAAAGTTAAAACATTATGTACTATGGTATTAATGTACTTTATACACTTATATACTTACAAAAAATTCTATGATATCCATATTTTAGATGAAACGACTGATTTCACATAGGTCACATGACCATAATGAGTGTAGTGTTAGAGGACAGATGGGCTGTAGCTTTCTCCTTCACAGTTCACTTGGATTATCCTGTATGTTTTCTATCAAAATTAATCTTCTCTTTCCATGATCTCTGTTGTTCTAGTACAGCCCATGTAATATGATTCAAATGCCTCATTGTGTTTATTTATTTTCTCAGGTCCCGTGCTCAGTAGAACTCCAGGTTAACACAATCCTATCTGATTTCCACTGTTAAAATAAACTACTAATATTTCTGTGCCCTTAGCCTCATCCATGAAAGATTCAATATGAATTAGAATAGATTCGAGAGAAGTGCTATTTACATGGATATTCAAATAGAAGTTCAAATGCATATTTTATTTCCAAAATATAAATACAGGTATCGATTAATACACAGTGCAATATGCCTGATGTTGGCAAACTGGCCCACTCTTTGAATTGGCATGATATACCATATCATGGCTAAGCTTTTTTTCCCTGAGCTGTTATAATTGCATTTACAATTGACCAGGACAGATCTACCAGGGTTGAAATTACTTGTGACAAAAGTGGCATCCTGTGACAGTGGCACATTTAAGTTCAAAGTTCAAATTTATTTCTAAAGCACTGAATAAAACAACAATGTTGACCATAGTGCTGTACAGAGAATAACACAATAAACAGCAAAAGACAGATAAAAGACAGAGTATACACATATATCTAAAATATCTAAAATAGAGTTTAAAGAAGAAATACATGACACTAACACCCTTCACACTTATTTTTGATCTAACGCTATCATAAAAAAATATGTCTTCAAATGTCTTTTAAACTGGCCAAGCGTAGGAAAGTACCTAATATATGAAGGCAAGCTGTTCTATAAGTTAGGGGCGGCGACCGCAAAAGCGCGATCCCCTCTAGACCTCATCTTAGACCGAGGAACAACAAGAAGTTTCTGTGATTGAGATCGTAATAATCTCGTTGACTTTTGTTCCTGGATTAGATCAGCAATATAAAACCATGTAAAGATTTGAAAACAAATCATAAAATTAAAAAATGTATCCTAAAAGTAACAGGCAACCAATGCAATGCTTTTAACACCAGAGTAATATGCTCGAATTTGCAAGTGCTTGTAAGCAGTCTTGCAGCCGCATTCTGGACCATCTGCAGTCTATCTAAGACTTTATTTTGAGCACCATAATATAGCGAGTTACAATAGTCTAATCTCGAAATAATAAATGCATGGACTTCCTTTTCCTAATCTTTCTTGGATAAAAAGGGCTTTATTTTGGAAATCATCCTCTATTTAAAAAAGCTCGTTCTAACGATTTCATTTATTTGCTTCTCAAATTTAAGTGCACTATTACAAATCATCCCCAGATTTTTTACATGATATTTTTTAAACTGGCACAAAGGACCCAGCTTAGATTCAACTGCGTTATCAAGTTCGGAAGGACCAAACATAATCAATTCTGTTTTCGATTCATTCAGGCTCAAAAAATGTAATAGACATCCATGCCTTAACTTCATTAAGACAAGCCAGCAATCTTTATGGCAGTGGAGTCATTTGACTTAAGTGGTATATACAGCTGTGTATCATCTACATAGCAGTGAAATGACACACTGTATTTACGAAGAATTGGACCCAAAGGAAGCAATAAACAGAAAACAGAAAAGAGCAGTGGTGCTAAAACAGACCCTTGTGGAATGCCACATGATAACGGTGATGAAATTGATGTACATTCACCCATACAAACAGAGAAACGTCTATTTAGGAGGTAGGACTTAAACCAATTTAAGGCATTTCCAGAGATGCCTACACATGTTTCAAGCCGGGAAATAAGAATATGGTGGTCAATCGTGTCAAACGCTGCCTTAAGATCCAGCAGCAATAGAACAGTCACATTCCCTTGATCGTTGTAAAAAAAAATAAAATCATTAAAAACCTTCAATTACACGGTTTCTGTGCTATGGTGCTTCTTAAAACCCGACTGAAATACTTCACCAATATGATTTTCATCAATGAATGACTCCAGTTGAATCAGAATACATTTCTCTAAAATCTTTGCCAGAAATGGAAGTTTTGAGATTGGTCTATTTCAGATTTTCTTTTTTCAACAAAGGCTGAACTACAGCATGTTTACAATACTCTGGCACAATCCCTGAAAGTAAGCTTTTATATTATTATAGAAACCATATATGGGCCGACCGATTCAATGATTTGCTTTAACAGAGGTGTCGGAATAATATCTTGAGGAGCAGAAGTAGGCTTTAGCTTAAAAACAATATCGTTAAAAGTAGCAGTAAAAATAGGCTCAAGTTGCGATAAATTAGCAGTGATTTCTAGTGCATTCAAAGGAACATATGTACACTGCTGTATATTATTCCGAACCTCCGATATGCGATCGACAAAGAAGTGTAAAAAACTTTCACATAAATCAACAGATGAAGCAGCAGGTGCCTCTAATTTAGGATTCAGAAAAAGAAAAAGCTCATCCTAGCAGATTTTACAGCCCGTTGAAATTTAGACAACGAAACTTTCAACATTTCATAGGAGATTTGCAGCTTATCTTTCTTCCATTTCCGTTCACATCTTCTACATTCCCTTCTTAGAGACCTAATTTGTCTGTTTAACCATGGAGTTGGTTTGTGCTTTCTATGTACCTGCCTTAGAGGTGCTACCTGATCAAGTGTATCCAAACACCTAGAATTTAAAATATTAGCCGTCTAATCCACACTAAGATGGGGTGATAAGAGGAACATTTTTATATTTTGCAAAGAGTCCACAAAAATTTCATTAAAATCCCCATGTGTAGTCACTAAGGTCTTCATTGGGTTTGTTTATGGAGACTGAGTAGGTATGTGCTTGGTGTTATGCACCTGTTCGACATTGGGTGTGGCTGAAACCTGTGACACCTGATCTGATTCGGCTTTTGATGTGCTCATCAGCTCATTATCATGATTTTGAATGCTGAGAGCAAAGGAAGCAAACAGGCCATGGCGAAATGATAAGATAAAACAGTGCAATATAGGGAAGTAAAACCACAATGTCTCAACAAGAGAAGCACTTGCGAAATAAGTCTCACCCTTAAAAAATGAAGAAAAAAAAAAACCTCGGAAAACAGGGGTGTTTTTTAAATTATTATTATAATTATACTAATAATAATAAAAGACAGGTGTTTGCTGTAATGTTCCTGCTGAATTCAGATCAAAAGTGTGATTGATCTAAGTGTTAATATCTTATGCATTAAGGTACATAGGTAGTTAGAACATGTAAAGTATTTTAACATTCACATTAATGAGTGAAGTAAGTATAATATATAGTTTAATATATAGTATATAAAGCTTGAGTATAATTTTTTACTAAACTTTTAAGTGTTATCTTTATTATCTGACTGGTGCGGTTAAATCCCTGTTGTATAATTCAAAATGTTTTAGTGAGTGGTTGCAAGGACTGTGTGTTTTCTTTATGCTGCCTCCATACATACATCAATAGTTCCCAATTTTCTATTTTATTCTATGCTAAATGATTTATTCTATCCTATCTGCTGTATAGACATTGACATGACATGACATGACAGAAGTACCTTTAAAAAACATTATGCTACTATTATTTTTGTTGATAATTACATTCGAGGTGTATATCAAAGTCAAACAAATTACAGAAATATTACCTTATTACCTACCAGATTATGTAATGCTTTGTAATATAGGGAGGAAAGTATCTGAACTATCCATGTTGTGTTTCACTTTGTAGCCCGTTGTTTAGAAGCAATTTGGAACAACCTAAAAGCAGTTACTAAGGAGACCAAGTGTTTAAGATGACAACATTATCAGATGTGTTTTCATGCTTAAAGTGCTACAGTGAGTGCTTTTGTATGTAGGTTTTGGCACTACATGTGTGGATTTATGGTAAGTAATGTTGCCTTTACCATCTTTAAGTCGGCGTGATGATGTCAGATGCAAAAGGTCCATACACAGTACAAATAATATTCTATTCTGATACCAGTGTCCATACAATATATCTCTCATTTAAAAAATGCATTTATAAAATATACACTACCGTTCAAAAGTTTTAGATCACTTTCTAACTCCATGATGGTTCCTGATTTTTATTTAAG
Source organism: Channallabes apus (assembly GCA_030522415.1). Taxonomy (NCBI): domain Eukaryota; kingdom Metazoa; phylum Chordata; class Actinopteri; order Siluriformes; family Clariidae; genus Channallabes; species Channallabes apus. The sequence continues at coordinate 16,005,407 of CM060118.1, forward strand.
GAATGCTGAAGGCACCCAAAAAATGCATTAATCTCCTTTGAACAGTTGATATTGAGATGTTTCTGCTACTTCTGCTCTGTAAAGACTTCATAACGCCTCTAATCTGAGGTGCTGTTAATTGGTCATTTTTCAGCCTGATAACTCTAAATGAACTTCTCGTCTGGGTGCAGTGGTAGGTTTTGGTCTCGCCCTCCTGGGATGGCCTTCATGAGAGCCAGTTTCATTATGGTGCTTGACGGATTTTGCAAATGCACTTGACAATACTGTTCTTGCAAGAACTATTACAGAAAGGCTGACCTGTGTCTTAAAATAACAACTAACTGTTGTTTTTGTTGTTGTTACATAATTACCTAATCCCATATGTGTTATTTTATAGTTTTGAAATCCCCAGTATTGTTGTAGAATGTAGAAAATAAATCACTAAACAAAAACAAAGAAATTTGCAAGTGATCTAAAACTTTTGAACGGTAGTGTATATAAATTAACTTATCTATTTATTTATTTTACTTGAGAGTTAATAAATAAATAAAATATAGGAGAGAGAAAAAAAATCAATCCTATTTCCATTTTTCAATCCAGTGCACTGTGTGGTCCAATTGGCCATTTGTTACAGGAGCTGAAATGCGATATGTTTTATATGATTTACAAACCACAGGTTTTTTCTGGTATGTTTTTATTTAATATTTGTTTTGCTGACACTTGCATAATATAAGGTGTCAGATTTAGATACGAAATCAACTTATATGCATATGACCATTGGCTGATTGGCTGCAGCACAGATTTGTTCAGTACAAATAGGCATCACTGCAAGGGCTGCTTAATGTGTAATTTAAGTGTACAGTATATATAAATGTTTTCTGTCTGTTTACTTCTCATTTCATCATGACTTTACATCTCATGTCAATAACGTCTTCTATAATAAACCATATTCACAAAAGACAGTGGTATTGTGGCATTTTAATACAGATACATTAAAAAAAGGCCGTTATTCATAATAGGAAAAAAATAGATTTTATGGTTCTTAATGTTTTTTTTTTTTTTTTTACAAATATCTGTTTGTTTTTTTCAACTAATCAAAATAAATGTAATATAAATGTAATTTTTGATCATGAAAACTGTCTGGTACTATAGTGTAGATTCTCTTTTTGAAGAATCGGCATGCTCTATGCCCTGTGTCTTTTCTCCCTGAGTGGCCAACGTCCTGCAGTGGCGGAAGACATTCAGAGGATGGATGAAAGCCAGTAGCGTCAGAATGGTCAAAATAAGGTTCACCTTGAACAACAGTAAAGATTAGAATGAATGTGAATATTCATGTAAACCTGGTCCTCCAGGCCTAGATCTGAAAACCATTGATGTAAATGATCATGATTATGGCTACAGTATCTCTATGATTATGTTCTGGTATGTTTAGCACATTTTGGTGGCTGATCTGGTCACAAAATGAGCCAATATGACTTACATAGAAGGGATCCCCTCCAAAAGCTTTGACCAAAGCAAGACAAGGATACTGCAGCAATGAGACCACAGCTGAGAGGGACATTATAAGACCAAACAGCTTTCCAAAGTGTTGGATAGGAAACCTGGGATACAATTAAAATCTAATTTGCAAACTTTTACCTCCATAAATTTTCTCCAAAACTCATTTTCATACTGGTTCACTCACGCGATGCTGATAAAAGCAGCATTCCCACCATACAGGAAAGATCGATTGAGGACCTGCAGGACAAATGTGACATACTGCAGAGGAAGAACTGGAATGGTTGAAAAGACAGAGAATAGAAGACATTGCATAGAGGTGAGGAAGAGGGACAGGATGGATGCACGCAAGTCAGCTTCTTTCTCATTCTCTCCTAAAAAGCATGGCCAAGAAAAGGAAGAGATATTTTTTTAGAGATTTTCCTAATATCTGGCTATATTAATATTTTGAGCAAATTTTGTTACCAACCTGGCTTCAACCCCTTCCGCTTATGTCTGTCCATTAACAAGCCATTCCAAGGAGCACAGAAAATCCCAGTCAGTTGAGTGAACGCAAAAGCATTGGTGTATCTGCTAACTGTGCAGGGGGGGGAAGAAATTTAAGAGAAAATTTATGTTTAAATTTATACCTGGAAATAACCAGTATCAGCAACAGTCACCAGTATTCATAAGCCAGTACTACCAAAGAAAGTAGGTTAAGGTCTATTTTGCAGCCTTTTTCCAATTAGCCTCAAAGACAAGTGGTTTTCTTATCCCCACACAACTGTTTAGTCCTGATCCTTTCAGTTCTTGCCGACCTGTTCATGTGGAAATGCTCTTACTTTCACTATTAAACATAGCTGTGATTTCTACTGTTGATTTTTATAATGTAAATTCACCAAGTCACCATTGATCATAGTTGTTCATTTTGTTTCTGATCACGTTTATTGACAGGTTACCCTTATACTAGGTTTTAATAATCCATTGGACAATACTTAACCCAATTCCAAAAACAGCAATAGAAGGTCCCTGGTTCGAGCCCCAGTGAGGCCGAGCTACCACCCTCAACTGCTCAGACATAACCGGGTGTTGATCTAGCAACATGACCCCATAAGAAACTGCCACTGAAAGGATGAATATGTCTCCAGGGAGGAGAGAATTTGTTGCCTGTGGTTCCTGATGCCATGTGGGCTGCATGGTTACATAGTGGTCAACACTGTGTGGTCGAGGTGTGTGTGTGTGAAGTTTGCTTGTTTTCCCCATGCTTGGTGGGTTTCCCCCAGGTCCTTCGGTTTCCTTCTACAGTCCAAAGAAATGCAGATAGGGCTAATTGCCATTTCCAAATTGCCCGTAGTGTGTGAAGACTTGTGCACTGCAATGTATTGGCACCCCATCCAGGGTGTACCCCGCCTAATGCCCTGTGTCCCCTTTGATAGGCTGCAGCCTATTTAACCTTTTATAAGATGAGCGGTATAGAGAATGAATGACAGTAAAAATAGCTGTATTAAGTGTTTTGCAAAGAAAATAGCCTGCGTACCCAAAATTAGGTTTAAATGATTTGTAGACAATACGGTCTTTTTACAGTCTTTAAAGGTCTTTACAGTAGTAAAATGGATGTATATAGAAAATGTATATAGAAAAAATTTATATAGAAATGTATAATCATAATAACTGTACAGTACTTAATAGAGCGACAAAGGGAAATCTGAATAAACAGAGTGTCACGTTTTATGCGTGTTCTGTTGTATATACAGCTGGTTCATTACCGACAGGCTTTCATTTCCCAATGACACTATTGGAATTTTTTTCATGGTTGATGCCAACACTGATAAGCATCGAAGAAGACAGAAAACTGATATTTGAAACTGATATGCATTAGCAGCAAAAATTACAATCCTGGTGTCAATATTTAGAATAACACAAACTCCTACACAAAACTTGGTTGAAATGCCTTTAAGCCTTTGTTTAACTCTAGAATTCCTGGAATTTTTTGGCTCGAACCAACCAAGCAGCCCCTTCTACTCCTCACACAAGCTGGGCCTTGCCTTTTCAGAGCTGTTAATGGCTTTTGTTATGTAGATTTAGGTTATCACACCCACTGAAATAACCCCCAGCCAGAAATCACACCTTGAACTCAGCTCTAGAGTTGCGGAGTCTGCAGTTTCCAATGCTCTGCATGGTTATAAGGAACAAAGAATATGTCGTTTTTGTGCATATATATATGTAGTATTTATGCATACATGTATGTAATTTATATTACTGCTTGTTTGCGATATACTCGCTAGCACACACAGATACACATCGTTATTTTTTTCTGCATGACAATTTCCTTATATTTTTGCATTAAATAAACATCAGGTCCAAATTTATACTGTGAAAGTAATTAGTGACTCAATAATAAATACACTGCATGCTATATTTAAATTAGTTTTTTGACTCACTCAATTGTATCAGAGAGAGCTAAACACGCTTGTGCTCTGTTATAATGAGTGCGCCCATATGCATGATCCTGAGCACAGGGCTGTGTGCTTAGTCCACTGCTGTTCTGACTCACAACCTGACGACAAGAACGTGGGGAGGCTCATTATCAAGAACGATGATTCAGCATACAGAGAGGAGGTGCAGAGGCTAACAGACCAGTGCCTACGACCTGTCTCTAAACATGGACAAAGCTTAAAAGACGGTAGTTGACTTCAGAGCAAAACAGAAGGACGAGTGAACATTGAGAGCTCCTCCATGGAGAATATCAGATGGTGATTAGGTGGGAGAGAACCGCAAATGGGCCCTTAACACTTCATACTTTCAGAAAGCCAGCAGCATCACTGCTTTCCGAGAAGGCTCAGAAAACCTCATCCAAATCCTATCCTCAATATACATTACAGAGGGACTATAGACAGTATCCTGAGTAGGATGTGGTAACTGCACTGTCTTGAATTACAAGAACCTGCATTAACTAGTAAGGACATTTAACTTTCTCCCCCCATCACAGACATTTGCACAACATGAGGCATATGAAAATCGACCAGCATTGTGGAAGACCCCACACAACAATCACACAAACATTTCACCCTCTAGCAAAAGGTACAGAAGCATTTGGGCCCACATAACCAAACAGACTCCTCATTAAGGTTCTGGAACGACAACATTACATTCAACAAACTCTCTTACTGTTTTTTTTTTCTCTTGAGCTGGCTGCTAAATCACTAAACAAAATACTGTACTGTAATATGGCGGCCACGGCAGCTTGTTATGTTTCCACGTTTGGCACTATATTACAATATAACATCTTTTCTCTTTGTACTTCAGTCACCCTTGACCTTTGAACTGGTCAGCTTTGAACGGCCATTTCCTGTGCCCAGTGTTTTGAAGATTTTAGTCGATTGTACCATATCACACTGTTTGCACTTGCCTGCTCTGTAACCTTGTGTTCAATATAGTATTGTGATAGAATGTATGTTGTTTCATGCTCTATCATTTTCCTGGGTAAACATTGTTCCATTTCACTGTGTACTATTCCTAGTGGATATGCTTGAAATGACAATTAAAACCACTTGAAGTACAGTATGAATACTGAATGATGTGTTTTATATAGTTTCAGGGCTATTTACCAGTGGCTGGATCTTGGTTTGCCAGTCGGGTGAGCATTGGGTTCAGCGTTCCAATGAAGAGGTAATGACGCAGCTGCATGACTGAAAGCCATACCAGATGCCATAGAAAGAACCAGGATAAAACACAGCTCTTAAAGCTGCTGTCTGGAGAAAGAGGGAGTGCATGAGTGAGATTGGTGTTGATAAGGACTAAGAGAGAGTACAAAAAGAGCTGGTAAGTAGGCAGTCTCAGAAAAGATCGTCTTTGATAAGGGCCTTCCATTTTTGTGAGCTTGTCCCTCAAAAGAAGTGAAATAGTAAGCAGTACCTTTGCTTAAGCTCTCCTCCTTAGGAAGCACATCATCAGGCTTTTGTGGTTCACTGTCTCTGCTTTGGTCTTGTTTTTCTCTGTCTGTGGTAAAATCTATCTCCTGCTTCCTCTCATGCTCTTTAAGATTGTAGCTCTTTGACTTACGACAGCTTATCCTGAGCAGAAAAAAAAAATACTTAGAAACTAAGTCTTGCTTAGAGGTTATTTGAAAACCAATTAATAAATATATAAAAATATATATATTTACCCATAAGTGTAACTCTCTGGGATTGGGTAAGGGATATGTGATTTGGGTAAAAGGAAGAGAGTTCGCAGGAGATGAACGATACTACAGGCAGACAGGAAGATAAAAGTGGACTGAAGAGAAATCCCTTGCTCATACAGGACCTTAGTGAAAGGAAATTGAGGATGTTTATGAAATCTGCTTGAATGCGGACAACCATTAGATGTTAAAATAAAAGCAATGCAAACACATGAAATCAATCAATAAGGACATGATACTTATGATGTATTTTTACATATGTATGCATGTTGATATGTGACCTAAGTGCTTTGCATTTAGGTCTGTTACTTACTTTGATGACAAGGAAAACTGCAGATGAGGAGTCAAAAGCACCGTTATAAAGAGTAATGATAGTCGAGCGATGAGTACCAAAAAGGTTTCCCACCTGGTGAGGTACATTTATAAAGCAATAAAGCACTTGTTTTATGAATAAGTCCATAGAATATAAAGTCCAAATGTGTTGCTATATACTGTATATATTCCATTTAATACCTGTATGTTTGTTAGAAGTAACAAAATGCCCCCTACAGCGATGAAAGACAGGGCAGGGAAGAGCAAAAGCGGGAGAGCTGTAGGGAGAAAAAAATAATTACGGTGAAATTATTTTAATAAACTTAGATGGTTAATTGAGGTTATGATATGAATGTCCTAGTTTTGCTTCTTACCTTTACTTGAAAATGCCACAAACAATGTCCCTGAACTATAAAGGAATCTGAGGGGGGGAAAAAGAATAAATGTTGGGTGCGTCCTGATATTAAATCCTGTAGTATACTGTATTTGGTGTGATATTTTTGGGGATTTTGTAATTTTGATAACCTATATTTAGAAAGAACTGGGGCACCACATCTACAGTACAGTATATGGCCACATGCTTTCGATTCTAAACACATGCAGGCACACTGCACCATACATTATCTCCAGAAAGTGCCAGTGTAGCTGCATGTTTTTTTTTATAACACATGAGCAGTTGTTCACTTTTGACAGCAACACTCAAGCAAGTTTTTTCTGTTTAACTATGATATATTACACATTAAATGTATAAGAAATTAAACCACGAGCTAAAATATCTCTCAACTATCATCAAAGCAGAAGTAATCTGGTTCATTTTTCTAACTTTCAAACTTCAGAGAGATTGCAGTACTTTTTCATTTCATAGTCAACCATAACATTACAACCACAGACATGTTACGTAAATAACAAGGCAGCAAGTGGACAGTCTTTGAAGTTGATGCTGGAAGCAGGAAAAAAAATGAGAAGAGTAAGGATCTAACTGACTTTGGCAAGTGTTAATTGGTAGATGATTGGGCCTCCAAAACGGCAGGTCTTATCAAGTGTTCCTGGGTTGCAATGATCAGGACCTACCAAAAGTGGCCCAAGGATGAACAAATGGTGAATATGTGTCTCATTGATGCATGTGGTCGGATCCTTCAGATTGTTCAACTGTAGAAAAATCTCTATGATAAAAAGGTGCCAGAGGGTTAGGGTTAGAGTTAGCTGGTCAGAGTGCCCATGCTGACCCCTGTCTACTAATGAAAGCACCTACAATGGGCATTTGAACATCATAACTGGATCATGGTGCAATGGAAGAAGGTGGCCTGGATTGATGAATCACATTTTCTCACATTTCCTCTTGATGGCCAGTTGTATGCATGTACCTTACCTTGGAATAAAAAAAGCACAAGGATGTAGCCTGTAGGCATTCACATGGATGTTATTTTAACACCTACCGCTCACCTACACCATATGACCAAATACATTTCATGGCAACAGTATTCCCTAATGGCAGGTAGCGTCTTCAACGGGATAATGTTCCCTGTCAAACTGCAAAAAATTGTTTAGGAATGGTTTGAGGAACTTGACAACAAGGTCAAGGTGTCGACATGGACTGACATCTTATCTGATTCATAATCTGTGGGTTGTGCTGAATAAACAAATCTGAATGAATAATTACGGCACTATGGCCGCAAATTTGTTTAAGTGTTATATAATATGACGTACAGGAGCTTAAATTAAACTGTGGTTTAACATTAAGGTGGGTCCCATTTCTTTTCTTATTCACTTTACTTGCATAATTTCTTTTAAATGTTTAAATGATTTAAAGGTTTAAATGATGCACCTTTTAAATTTGTTGCAGTTAAAGAAATATATAATGATAGTTTATATAAGGCTGAACAGGAAACACCAATACTTTAACTCCAATGCTATAAAAAATGTTTTTTACCACTTTCAATAGATCTAAGGCTAATCTGCTTCCTCCTAGACATCTTATTGCAGACGCCCCCCTGTATTTATCACAGGAAGTGCACTATTCTGTATACCCTGTGAATGAAATTACAAACAAGCCAACCTCCTCCACCCCAGACAGCTTGTAAGAGCAATATTGTACATTATGAATTTGTTGTTGTGTTTATGTTATTTTATTTCATTTTATTGTATTTTGTTGGTTTTTCACTAAGCACCAAGCTATTAGTAAGCTTATTAGCTAAGCATCCATTTATGACAACCGTATAGCCAGATGTCTGTGATGTCATTCCAGTGTTACACGTAGTTGCATGACTATGTCACTGTAAAAAAGGTCAGTCTAGATTTGGAAGTTGGGGAGAACACAAGCTTTTGACCGTAAGAAAACGTAAGCTAATATACAGTAAGCTAACGTAAGCCAACTTAAACTAAAGATACAGCAAATAAGTTGTTGTAAACTTAAAGAAACAGTAATGAGATACAGCGACTAGGTTGTTGTAACCACTGTGGATTTACTCAAGACGACTGTACGAAGTGTTGAATCTTTGATGCTGAAAATAAAACAAGAGACAAAGAGACCAGTGGACTTCTGTGGCGTGAGTAACCAAGCACGATGAAATGATACGTGTCAAAAATGTGAAATAATATGCCCACACACAGCTTATGAGCTTTTTTGGACTCCTTGCCATGGATGTTCGTGGCATCATTACATTATGATTTGACCCTGCAAAGTTTAAAGCTGCACTCCACATTTAACGTGTTATTTTATTATTTTACATGATGATTCATCTTCACCACTGTTTCCCCATATGTTTTCTTGACACCCTCCCCGTGAATAATTTTAATGAACTCACATTGCCAGAAGTCTTGTAGTCATTGTTCCATAGAGGTCAAAAAGGAAGCCATTGGGGAAAGTGAGAAAGTTGTTCATGAAGGACGCAATGGTGAAGACAAGAGAAAACTGTTCATCCTGAGCACTGCAGTCTAGGGGAGTACCTGTGTGTGGTGTGTGTGGGAAGAACGAAAGAGAGAGAGAGGAGTAAATAATAAAAAAGTAATTAGCAAATATATTAAAGTTGGACAAAATATATATGCATATAGTGATAAACAATCTGACAGCCATAATTCTATAAATGTATAGTCTTAACTAATCTACAGCAATAATAACAGGAGCAAGCATACAGTATGTGATACCCAATATTATATAAAATAAGCTTAAAAATCAAATGTTCTTTTTCATTCTCACCTTTCCCCGCGGTGCCATTTGCTTCAGTCACATTGACACAAAGATCACTAAAATATCCATCTGTCTTTAGAATGAATACAAGAGAAGCCCATCCAAACACAACCCCAGCAAAGCACAGGCATTCCAACAGTCCTGTAGCAAGGGTTAGTTTGTATCGAACCCTTGTCCTTGATTCTCTGTCACATCTCAACATTGTGATCTACTGCAACACTGGGTATTCAAAAAACACTTTATACCTTTTTTTGACCCAGCTGCAGTCATAAGACAGTCACAGTTGCTGGTGTTTTACCACATGGACCAGTGTGATAGTACAGAGCGAGCTGAGTTATCAGGGAGAGACATGGCAGGGAGAAAAGAGATAAAACAGATGAAATGCTTTTAACCAATCATCTGTACAGGGAGTTAGGTTCGGCCTCTTTGTGGCTACTTATATAGAGGTACGTTTAAAAAGTTGCAAAAAAAGTGTGAGGAAATAAAAGCAAATTGAACACTTACAATAATACTGCAAGAATGTGACAACATTTGTGAGCAACTTGCCTGATGTTTGCAATTCTTTTTCAGTCAACTGACCGCCCGCCTGCAGCTTCGGTTACAACACTTTTAGGCTGGTTTTCCTGTTGATTATAAGGAGAGTAAACATCACGATAGTCGACTAGTCTGCTGTGCCATTTGCTTTAGTCACACTGACACACATCCATAAAATTAACCATCTGTCTTCTGAATGATTAAAAGAGAAGCCCGTCCATGCACAATCCCAGCAAAGCACATTTCCCTGGGTCTCAAAAACTCTTTACACCCGGCTATGAATTTGAAAGCAATTTGAACGCGGACAATAATATCAATGCAAAATATGATAACACTTATTAGCAAGTTGCCAGTTCTTTGACGCAATTCTATTTCAGTCAAGTTGCTGCGTTCCTGCAGCTTACAAGTTTTACAGTTACAAGTTTTGCCACAACTCATGTTCCTCTTTTTATCTGGTAAGTCTGTTCCCTAAAATGTCAACACTAAGGCTGGTTTTTCTGTTGGTTATATATAGAAAGAGTCAAGAATACAAAAATGATATGATTTGATAGTCTACAGAGACAAATAGAAAAAAAATCATTATGCCGTAGAAAACTACAGTGCAAATCAAAAGTTTGGACACAAATACTTATTGGAGGATTAGTTTTTCTATAGATATCTCTAGTACATAACATTAATTAAATATCACATTGAATAATGAAGTGTGTAAAAAATGGTTAAACAAACTATTTAGATTTGTGTGTGTGATGTGAGAGGGGGATTCTGATCAGTATTTCCAAGTCACTGATTAATAATAACATTATATCTGGTAACCCTGTCCTCTTACACACTCACACACAACTTATGACCCCTAACAGGCAAATCCAGCCAAGTTTGTTTAACTGTCATGTACAAGAAACTCATGCACAGCACTTGCAAAAACTACAGTCACAAGCAGAAATACTGGCCGGGTACTCTTGTACTAATTATATAGTGGGGGGAACAAAAACCTTTTAAGCGTACAATGTTTTAAATCAAGTTCATTTGTAGCAATCTGTACTCAATGGCAATAACACCACAGTGATTGCAATAGATATCATGCAACCAGAAAGAGTTTTCCTCTATCTAAAGCTTGTTTGGCTTTGTGAACTATTCAAAGATTATAATGACAGGATTCAAAACCATGAGCTTTTTCAAAGAGCACAGGATGTCCTCAGGACCATACAAACTACAGACCTATTTAAGACATTTACATTTACATTTAGGCATTTGGCAGACGCTCTTATCCAGAGCGACTTACATTTTTATCTCATTATACATCTGAGCAGTTGAGAGTTAAGGGCCTTGCTCAAGGGCCCAACAGTGGCAACTTGGTGGTTGTGGGGTTTGAACCTGGGATCTTCCGAACCGTAGTCCAATGCCTTAACCACTGAGCTACCCCTGGCTAAGACATCTTCAGGACATCATGCTAAAAATGTTAACACCCCAAGAACTAAATAACTAAAAAATAAAGTCTTCTTTGGGGCATCTTTAAAGAGTTGTTGTTAGTCTTTCGGCTGCTCCCATCGAGGGGTTGCCACAGTGGACCATCCGAAGTTGTTGTTGGTCTTTCGGCTGCTCCTAGCAAGGGGTCGCAACAGTGGAATACCCAGTCCGCACTACAACTTGGCACAGGTTTGAATAAACAGGCTAAATATGGCAAAGTATACGTTGTTGAAATGCTGCATGCATGTTTGTTGCTATTTGATATCAATGCATTTAATATGTACTTGTTATACGTAGTTGATGCACTTACCACACATAACAATGTATTTATTTTAACGCAACAGGACAACACTTATCATAGTTGTCCGTTAGATCCATCTCGTGTGTGGACTATCCAGTCCACACACAACTTGACAAGGTTTTTGCGACTGATACCCTTCTTAACACAACCCTCCCAATGACCTGGGCTTGGTAGCGGCACCCCATCCAGATGCTGGGGTTTGGCAATGGGTGGGAATTCAACCCAGGTCTTCCGCATGGCAGGAAACCTACCACTGAGTCACCAGTCTTGTTTAATGATGATAATATAAGAACCTCTTGATGATTTTTGAGTTTTAATAATGATTTGACGGCTAGTGTGTATGCCCACTTGGTTCCATTTCACATAAAAATAGAGGAAAGACTGAGTGAAAGAGGAAAAAACAACTTTCAAAAAAGAGGAAGGGAGTACATGACGTTCATCCAAGCTGTTCAGAAACAATGTACTGTAATTGAATCCATATTTTTTATAGTGCTCCACATAAAACTTCTTAGCACAGCAGGCCAAATATGTGCACAATATCAGGGTGAGATCATTAGCTGCTGAAATAATTAAAAAGGTAGTTTATATTTCTCTGCGATTATGCAATACCCTTAACAAAATATGTTAATCATCTAATGCAAGGACTGATGTCCTTTAACCAGTGTGATATACTCACACATATTCCCCTCTTTGTTTGAGGGATAGTTAAGAAAATCAGGGAGGATACAATTTTATTGCATTTGGTACACTGTGATAAAATATATAGAATATCTGTATGGTGAATATGTCAATTATGATGTAGGAAGGAGGAAGTTTATTGCTAATAAACAGTTAATCTAAATAAATCAGCCATTTTCAGTAATAAAGAATCACTTCGCATTTGTTACACAATTACATTCTGTTTACACTTAATAAAAGTATTCTGAACATTTTTGGGGAAAACATCTGAAGCTTTCTTTTAGTCTGCGTTAATTTATCATTGAATGTCATAAATAATGTTTTTGTAGTTTGTCATGGAAGAGTGAGGATAGCACATCAATGGTGAAAGTCATAGTCTGTCCTTTTGTTTTCAGGCACCACCACAATGTTCTTATTTAGTTTTCTTTAGGTTTTTACAAATATAAATGTGTCCACTAGCTCCAGAGTCCGGGTTGGATTCACGGACCAGCTCAATTCCCGTCACTCCAGTTTCAAATCAAAAGTTTAATCCGAGAAAATGTATAATTTTAAAGGAAAAATATGTTGATTCCAAATTTCACGGTGTCAACAAATCCCAAAAAAGAGGCTGGAAAAAGTAAATTTGAGCATAACGAAGAGCTGGAAGACCAATTAACAGTAATTAGGTTAATTGGCAACATGATTGGGTATAAAAAGAGCTTCTCAGAGTGGCAGTGTCACCAATTCCCACAATGTTGCGCAGAAAGATAGTGGAGCAATATCAGAAAGGTGTTACCCAGCGAAAAATTGCAAAGACTTTGCAGTTATCATCATTAACTGTGCATAATATCATCTGAAGATTCAGAGAATCTGGAACAATCTCTGTGCGTAAGGGTCAAGGGCGTAAAACCATACTGGATGCCCGTGATCTCCGGGCCCTTAAACGACACTGCACCACAAACAGGAATGCTACTGTAAAGGAAATCACAGAATGGGCTCAGAAATACTTCCAGAAACCATTGTCAGTGAACACAATCCACCATGCCATCCGCCGTTGCCAGCTGAAACTCTACAGTGCAAAGAAGAAGCCATTTCTAAGCAAGATCCACAAGCACAGGCGTTTTCATTGGGCCAAGGATCATTTAAAATGGAGTGTGGCAAAATGGAAGACTGTTCTGTGGTCAGACGAGTCACGATTCAAAGTTCTTGTTGGAAATGTGGGACGCCATGTCATCCGGACCAAAGAGGACAAGGACAACCCAAGTTGTTATCAACGCTCAGTTCAGAAGCCTGCATCTCTGATGGTATGGGGTTGCATGAGTGCGTGTGGCATGGGCAGCTTGCATGTCTGGAAAGGCACCATCAATGCAGAAAAATATATTCAGCTTCTAGAACAACATCTAGTCATCTCTTTCAGGGAAGTCCCTGCATTTTTCAACAAGATAATGCCAGACCACATTCTGCATCAATCACAACATCATGGCTGCGTAGGAGAAGGATCCGGGTACTGAAATGGCCAGTCTGCAGTCCAGATCTTTCCCCTATAGAGAACATTTGGCGCATCATAAAGAGGAAGGTGCGACAAAGAAGGCCCAAGACAATTGAACAGTTAGAGGCCTGTATTAGACAAGAATGGGAGAGCATTCCTATTTCTAAACTTGAGAAACTGGTCTCCTTGGTCCCCAGACGTCTGTTGAGTGTTGTAAGAAGAAGGGGAGATGCCACACAGTGGTGAAAATGGCCTTGTCCCAACTTTTTTGGGAATTGTTGACACCATGATATTTTGATTCACCATATTTTTCCCTTAAAATGATACGTTTTCTCAGTTTAAACTTTTGTTCCGTGATTTATGTTCTATTCTGAATAAAATATTGACATTTGCCATCTCCACATCATTGCATTCAGTTTTTATTCACAATTTGTTTAGTGTCCCAACTTTTTTGGAATCCGGTTTGTATCTTTTAGATTTGACTTAAATCTGATTTTATTTATGTTGTTTTTCCTGCATTGTTTTCCAATAAATTAGTCTTGATACTTCTCTGAATGGTCTTCAGTGTAATAAAAAAGCAAACTACACGCTACTTTTTGTTACCATATGCATCTAAACAATGGGATTCTCTACCGAAACTTCCTTCAATCCTTATACCCTCAAAATAATCTGACACTGGATGTATTCAACACTTGTACATTCAGGTTGTTTATTTTTATATGTTGATTGTTATGTTTCTATTTAACATATGCTGATTTGATTGTCATTATATAAAATAAATTTAGATATAGAATTTTGCTCTACATGTATCTACAGTATGGGAGAACAGTCATGAAGCAGTTGCTATAAGGGGATAGCATGTCAATGCTGGGATTTAAGGTTTTGCCCTTTCAATCAAACGTCCAGCACATTAACTGCAGAGTTACCACTGGAGACAATGAGACATCAACCCTTTTACCATTTTTTTCTACCGATATTATTTTATAAAAAACAAACAAGCAACTTTTTGTTCAACTACAACCAGTGGCGGTTCTACACTGAATTGCTCCCCAGGCGAGACTCCCTCCCGGCGCCCCAAACCCCCCCCCCCCCACCCCCCAAAAAAATGACAAAACTTCACATTTTGTACACACCACACGTTTTATTGTAGTAATACTACATGTCGTTCAGTAACAGACCAATTTTTGCAAAAAATAAATAAACTACTCATAACTTAAATAAATATACTCTGTACAAACTAATATTATTTAAGAACAGAGTTATAGCAAATGGAAAATGTCTTTTAAACTATCTACACATATGTAAATTACACTGGATATTTACAGTATACTGTAAATATATTGTAAGTATATTGGCTATAGCCAACATTAACATAAACAATGGAAATAAATAAGTGTACTTGCAACAGTTTTGTTGCAAAGCATAATTGTGTGGTTAAATTTAATTAGATCACATGTTGTATAAACTGCTGAAAAAACAATAGAACCCTGCCCAAAAATAATGGTTATAATGGGAATTGTATTGGTTTTAATGGTAAGTATAACAATGTCTGCGGGTATATGATGGATTCTATTGGTGGATGGGATGGTAAATCCTATTGGAAAAGTGACCAAAACACACTACAATAAGGAATTTTGTAATAGTTTCACTGGAAAAAGTTAATGGTGCAAAATGGTATTTAATAGAAAGCATTAGAATTTCTGTTCTGGTTTGTATATTAGGCTTTTATTGTGTGTGTTTTTTTCTAGCAAGGTAAGCATAGCAAGCATCATAAGCAAGAAGGCTAACAAACCTAAGGCTAACAAACCTGCCCGTTTCTCCTCATCTTCTTTTCTCTTTTTCCTAAATTGGGCACCTGACAGCTTTGGCCTTTTTCTCTCCATCGCTGTGTTTACTTTATAATCGACGATTCGACAATCAATAGATTTCCCCCAACGCTGTAAACCAATTCACCTCCACATCATAACCGTTTTTATTACATATTTTTATTAGCTATTTCACACAATTAAATAAATGGGAAAAAAGTGCAAATTATTGGTCTGTGTTTATAATATTTTGAATTAAATGTGCGTTATTTGTAAGAATGTCAGGTGTCACTGACATAATTTAGCCCCCCTCCTTGTCCGCTTCATTTGGGAGAGGTGAACTGTACTCTGCGCCCCGCAACGATCTCTCAAATAATTCTAAGAATAATAGGAGGCACAGTGGCTTCGAGGGTCGAGGGTTTGAGTGTTAACCACTATGCCATCGTGCTGCAGGACCTAAATTAGTTGTTGGTGAAATTATTTTTTTGTTATTCGTTCTTTATTTATTACATTTTCAGGTTATTTTTAACGGTTAGTGTTCCATTATTATTTAATATATTTTTTAAAAGGTGTGGCTTTTGGGTTTTCATGAGCTGTATGCCACAATCATCAATATTAAAACAATAAAAGGCTTGAACTACTTCAGTTGTGTGTAATGAATCTAAAATATATGAAAGTCTATGCTATGAAAGTCTATGAAAAATATGCTAATTTTTTTGAGAAGGACCTGTATATGATCTGTCTGTGTGTTTGTGCGGACACAGACGTTTGAAAAACCGCTGCTTTATTCGCACTGACTGGTTTCAGTCACAAGATGGCGTCTTATCCCATACAAAACTCTCATTTACAAAACACGAAACTAAACAGAACGTGTGACACCGTCGTGTCTGTTCATCGTATCAAGCTAATCTAAAACACAACACATTACCTGGGACTACATTGTATCTCCTTTTATTTTGCTAACGTGTAAATCACACTGTTTCCTTTTTGTTTGTATTTTGAATAGTGTTATCTTGCGCTAACTCGGGTCGAGTACCCGGATGATGAGCGCCGTGCCGCGCGCGAGCTCCGCCCTTTTGGGCCCATTTGTATGCGGTCACGCCGCCCCCGCCCCTCACCGTCGGGAGCGCGCAGAGAGGGAGGGGTTCATCACTTTTGCTCCAGTCCCAAGAAAAAAAAAAAACCTGGCAGCAAGGAAAAGAGGAGTGAACACGGCGACGCGGAAGGTAGCCTAGCTAGGTGGGTTTTTTTTTTTTAAAAGACCGCAAAATCCGTATGCGTTTTGTTTGCCTCAGTATTTGTACCTTTGAATGGCAGAAGTCTAAGTACGAGTTCGAGTGAAAATCTTGGAGTGAACACGTCAGATAAGTTTCGTTGGCAGTGCGGACTCGGACGCCCAAATTTAGACCAGTTGGAATTACAACTACTTCCTACTCCTGACTGGAAAATCGGTTATCTGGCGTCAGTAGGACGGAGCCTGTTTCTATAGGCCACGCAGCGGACTTGCACAAAGAACACAAAGGTAGACTGTCGAAACTTGGGCTTGCTTTGTTTTGGGAGTTGCCTGTGATTAACTTTTTTTCTTAACGCAGCTATTAAAAACGTTCGGATTCCCACAAGCTAACGCGACGGCTTATAGCTTCTTAGTTCGCAAACTTGAAAGTTAGCCCAGCTAGCTGGGCTAGCTCACTCTTAGCTAGCATGCTAGATGGTAAAGTTAGCTATAAACGCTGGCTGGATTGTTTTCTAGCTAAAGCTAACAGTATAACCGAATTCCTTTTGGGTCAGATCGAAGTATATTGTTTAAACACAAACTTTAATATTTTTTTGGGGAATCGCTTTACCTTTAAGCAGTATCTATGGAGAAAAATCGGTTTGGCATAACAAAGCTAACGCTACTTTCCGGACTCGGGTATGGTTTGCTAGCGCTGGGTAATGTATAATCTGCTTATTTAGACTTTTATAAGTTGCTCGCGTATGTTTTATAGTCTATATGAATACGTCACCGCATAAATGTTTTCTGTAATGTTTGCAATTGTTAAACTTGAGTTACTAAAGAGAACGCTCAGAGAAGTTATAATAAGCGCTTCAAGCTTATTTTTTTTACACTTATTTTTTAGGGGGGCTATAATTTAAGATATTTTGTTACTTTTTGAAATTATTTTCAACGGGGTAGATGATGAGGAATTAAACTGCCCCATATACACTTCGCATAGGAAGTTCACCAGGAGGCCATCTGTGAGGTCAGAACACCTGCACTTGACTGAAAGTTTTTTGATTAGTTAATAGTTGGAGAGCTGCTTCCAGCTGGTTGGCTGAAGTTATTGACTGAGTTACTGAGCCTTAAGCGGTCCAGTACGTTTGCGGTAAATTTTGTTTTAAAAATGCAGGTTAATGCCCGTAGGTTAATTAGTATATTTTTATTCTTCTTTTTAAACATGACTCGCGCCTGGCAAGTGCAAGCCAGTATATCTGGTAGATTGTATTGATAATGTTGAGACAGCGTGGTTTGTGTAGCAAGAGTTACTTATGCGAGAACCTGTTGAGTAGGTCTTGTGTGTGCGTGTGTATGTGAGCGCATGTGGGGGAAGGGACAGGCGTGGTTCGGTGTTTTCTTTGTAGCCCGCTTTTTGTATTTTGCTTTTGCACTTGCACACAATGCGGGATTTAGAGTCAGAAAGTCAGCAGTTCAGCTACACTGTTAGTAATTTTACGGCTCGCCTGACTTGCGTGGTCGATTCACCGACTCATGAATCTGTATGACTCAAGCCAAGGTTTTCTACTTAAAAGGAGAAAATGTTTGGGACGTTTCCCCCTGCGGGTGTGTCCACCTTAACCTGTAGCGGGGCAATTGGGAAAGACGTGTTCACACGCTCATTTTTTTTCTTTACATTTAATCGATTTTGGAGAGAAAGTTAAAGCTTAAATAAGTTCAATAGGCTCCAAATCCTGCTCTAGTGCGCTTTTCTTGTTTTTTTAAACGTGTCGCTTTCTTAACGGTGTAATAACCGGGTTTACGGTTACAAGGGTGTGTCCGGCCAACACGGAAGAGCTTGTGGAGCAGTCTTAAAACACACTGCAACCTCCTTCCTCCGTTTGTGGTCACTCCAGACTAAGTTTCTGCTCCAGAATATTCCGAAATATCATGTTTTAAAACCAACTAGAAATGACAGCCTTTACTTTATGTATTTATCTATTTTTATATATAAACATATACCTTCTTGTTTAAGGGACCAACTTTTCATTGGTTTCTTTCCAGATAGGAATCTGTCCTAAACTATTCATAACTTATCTCAATCCTTGAAATTTTGTTTTGTTCACTTTTTGGCGATTATCAGATAGCCAGCAAGCAGACATTTGAAACCAAGCCCATTTTTCATTCATTACACTATATACTTAAACTTCATCTGTTGGTTTTAAGAGTTAGTGTAGTACCAACGACTAAATCTGTGCTCTGTTCAACAGTAGGCAAGAGCTGGATATGCACGCAGTCCAAAGTTCAGAAACATTAGTTTGGACTTGGGCCAAAACAGCATGACTGGCTTTTTTACTTTCACCTTAGTCCCAAGTGATTTAGCTTTACAATTCTGCCATGTCTTGCCATGTCATGGCTGCTTTCTGAAGAGTTTTATAAGAAGTTATCCCATTTCCTCTTCTCAGATTTTGACTTCCATAACAGATGACTAACGAGTATAGTTTTTTTTCTTTTCCCCTATCAGTACTACCACCAACTCTACGCTTGGTCTTCTGGCATTTTCTAAGATAGACCGTAAACTGATTGTCCATTCAAAGACCTTTTTCACTGCCTGTGGGTCACTGCATACCTCTGGTGTTCACTCAAGCCTTTGCTTGTCTGTTTGGCCTTTCAAATTTTTCTTTTGTTGGAATTTGGTCTGATCTGTCATTTGGACGGATCTGAGATGGCTACCAGTGTTTCTAATTAATACTTTTTGTATTTAAAAAAAAAAACATTCCATATTCAATCTTGATAATGTTATGTCTGTGGTATTTTTGTGGCTCCTGAAAAATGTGGCCAGTAGGCAGTTTTTCCCCTCCATTTGCCACAGTGAACCAAAATGCCTTGTGCATAAAGACACCACTGTACACTCATCTAATTTCTTTTGCTACTTCAGTTCACAACTGTTAGCTGAAATGTTTTTCTTGCAGAGCATCCTTGTTTTTTGACTTGTACATCTGCTCCCTGGTATGCAATAAGCTTCACTTGCACACACACCATCATTCAAGTTGGACATTATGCCACTGCCCGATCCATTCATCTAGGTGTGTGCTTGTCTGGTGTAGGTTCATAGAATTTGGCTGTTAAATTGAGTAGCAGTACAATACATCAACTGTCCTGTTAGTAGACATGGTAAACACTTAAGTGAAAAATGATTTTGGTGTAATGTTATTTTGAGCTATTTTTTACCATCGCTTTAGTACATCAGTGCTACTGTGATGCCTGAATTTATTTATTTTTCCCCTCAGTACAAATGGTGTGGTGTTGACACTTGGTTGCTGATCTACAAGTCAGTGTTTGACAGGAATTTTTGTCTCCATGATGGCAAAACTATCAGTACTGTGTGAGGAATGCAGGTTTATTTGGCTCATTTACTAGCTGCAGTAGGTGAATCCCAATAGAGATCATTGTGATTATTCTGTAATGTTTTTCATGGTTGACTCGAGCAGCTTGGTTGCTTGCGCAGCAAAACCTACTTAAAGTTTCTGTTGTATTGGGTCAGGCTTGTTCTAAGGGTGCCATTTTCTTGTTCCTCTGCCGTAGACTTAGAACTTTTGAGGTACTGTTGCCAAAAATAAAAGTGACGTGCTTAGTGCGGCCTAGATTATAACTCGTCTCTAACTGTATTCAAGATGTGCTCTGAAGGAATACCATTTGAAGACCGGTGCATTATGCAGAGTGTATTTGTTGAATCTCACATGTATCATAATGGGTAAATTTTTAAATGCAGGCCTTGTTTTTCTAAGAAAATGATATTCATGCTTGGGTGGAGGGGATTACTGTGTTACTGTTGTTTCATAGTCCATAGTTCAAACCCCATTAAACTGATTTTTTTTTTGTGTGTTTAAATCTAACTGCCAGGTTGCTTCTGAGATTAAAAATCAGACGTTAATCCATGTTGCTATAAGCACAATTCAGGCTGCACAGGTGTGTTATTAACTCAGTTCACAGGTGTATGAGTGTGCCTTTTAGAGGAAAAGGTGTGTGTCACTGAAACTCGCTGTCAGACAGAGCATGTGAGTCACTAACTTCACACTCTGAATCAGAGAGCTTGTGGTTGTGTGTGGTGGGGGAAAGACATGGGAATTAGATATGGAGAGAATGAAAGGGGGGTGTGAGTTGGGAAAGGAAAGAGGACTTTTTAAGAATTTCTAACGAGCTAGAGAATCCAAGACAGGATCAGGCTTGCCGCAAGACTAGTCGGAATGTGGGTGCGTGTGCGCATGCCCACCTTTTTCTGTAAGAGCGTGCTAGCTCTGTGGAAGAGCTGTTTCGGGACAAGGTTGGAAAACAGTTTCATGAGTTGATGAAACTGACTGCTGTGACTGTTTTTCAAGGACGGCCTCTCCCACCCACTCTGCGTGTACACTCTTCGACACACATTTACTATTGTTCCCTGAATCACCAAATGGACAGCTGCAAATAGACCCCCCCCCCAACCTGATTTTATAGTAACTGTATTGAAGCCTGAAGTGTGTACTGAGGTCTGAACTATAGGAGGGGAAACAGTACTCACTCACAGGTGTGGCAGGAGGACACAGCAGCTGTGCTGTTTTAGCAGCAGATCTTTGACCTTGTGCAGGCTACTGTTTCAAGTTTGCTCTCATTTTAGAAGCTACTGTTTGTTTTCAGGTTTCAGGATTCTTTCACTCAGTTCACCAGTTTCACTTAAGCGACTGCAGTTTTCTTTTCTGAGAGTGTTGACATTTGTTGGCAAGAATAAAAATAGGGATAAACTTTTTCTTATGATGATGGTATAGTGTATGTTCAGTATTGAATCAAAAGATTGGTTTAATGTCCTCGTGTGTAGAATTTCTGCCTTCTAGATTCGCTTTGAATGATTATTTGGTTGTTTTAAAATTGTATTAATCAGTTATCAGACCATGGGGTGGGGGGGGGCGGGGGAGGAGAAGAAGCCATCATTTCCATGGTCATTTGATACTTATCACAGACCTGAACCATGATAGCAGTGAACGTTGTATCTTTAACTCCCTCCAAATTGTGCAAGCCAAGGCCAAACACGCCGTACACATGAACTTCCATCACTCAATAATAGGGATGTAATGGTATTGTAAATACTGTCGTACAGCAATAACAATTTTTTCAATAATACCGTGGTCGCATGACAGTAAAATGATGGGTCTTCTGAGAAGTTTGCTCAGGTGAATGGAATGAACGGGAGGTAGCGGGAACTACAATTCCCATCAGCCCAGGCGTGGCCATCATCCTTTGCGGTCTGTTGTCGCTACAGATCCAGTAATGCGCACATTCGATTTAAAACCAGCTTACTCCGGAATGATTGATTACTCTTTCCAATTCTTTTCCTTCGCTGTTAATAGCAGCACCCTCCATTTCCGCATTACTGGATCTGTAGCGACAACAGACCGCAAAGGATGGCCGCGCCTGGGCTGATGGGAATTGTAGTTCCCGTTACCTCCCGTTCGCTCCATTCGCCTGAGCAAACTTTTCTCGAGTCATTTCGGTTTCTCTCTGAAAAGAAATGAGAGGGGAAAAAATCCTGTCTGTCTGAATAAGTGAGTGAATGAGGCGAGTGTTCTCAAATACTCATTCAGCACATGGGACAGCTGCAATAAGTATGCTGTAAATTTTTTTTTTTTTTTTGAGTTTTCAAGAATACTAAATTGAAACTTTATTTTTTTTATATGGTTTAATAATTTTTTATTAAAATTGAAAAATTGAAGTTTCTGTTTCAAAGTTTACAGATAGACGACTAATTTGTATGCCATTATGTTCAGTGTTCATGTATACTCTTTAATAAACACTTCTGGCACTTTTTTCGGGTCTCTTCATTAGTTTAGTTTTTCCTGTAAATGATTCGATAAATACCGTGCCATTCATACCGAGGTATTACCATACAATGGTAATACCTCGGCATACAGTGAAGTTTTAATACAGTTACATCCCTTCTCAATAACATATTTTCACATATTTAAAGTGGCAAAGCAATTAAAGCGTGGATTAATCAATTTCCTTGATGCCGCTGAGTTGTGACAACTCAAACAATAATTTTGCAAAAGCATATACTATCAGAGTCTGTCATTTTTGTAAATGTCGTTGCTGCACTGAGCCTAGAATAGAGCTCCACAGGATGGAGTCTTCTCACCTGCCATTCACACCCAGCTCCATACTCCTCTCAGTTAACTGGTGCTAATGAGCAAATGCGGATCAGCATAGTCATTTATTTATACATGCAGAGAGTGAAATGTCAGCACACTGCTGAATCACTGTACAGTCTTTGTTTAAATTGTGATATTCTTGAAATTGTAGCTTGGAGAAACTGTGTATTTAACCAGACGTATTAATGTATGTGCATTAATAACCCTACATCTGATTCTCTGGTAGGCAAAAGTTAAAGAAGTTGCATGTTTAATAATGTTCTTACATCATTTGTTCTAGCCAAATTAATGCAAATGAGGTGCAAATAGAATTGTTTGGTATGGAGACGTTATATATGCATGTTCACACTTTTTTATTTTTTTTTTTATACAGCCATTTCTTATGTACATTTTGTTAGAAGGAGAGCAAAAAACTTGTAGCTTTCCAGTCATTAAGGAAGTCATTAAGCCGCTGCAACAGGAAGCTAAAACCACTTGCTACATATAGACGTGTGTGTATAAGCCCTTATTCTAAAGATGTACATTTTTCGATTTGTCTAGCTGTCCGTCAGTCTCAGTCATTATTGATGAGGTTGATGGAAGGGAAGAGGAACCTAGTTGCTTCTGTGAAGGGAACTACATACAATGGTTATAAATTCTTTACAGCACATCCTTTCATTTCAAAGAATTTCGAACACAATTTGACATAGCAAAGTATAGGTATTCCTCCTTGGACAAGATGATTAACCAGATGTCAAAATTGAAAGCATATGAAGGAGCAAAGTGATAAGTGCGTCATCTAGCTAAAGTGAAAGTGCGCTGTCTGTTTATTCGACCCCTCTGAGAGCTGTGCTGTGGAGTTAATGGATAAAATGCCCTACGCAAGCACTCGGCAATGTTTCAACCGACATCCTTTAATAATCCAAGCTGCGCTTGGCAGACTGTAATTGTTAATTTCAGTTTGAAGTGGTTAACCCTTGCCACGGTTTAGTGACTCTGATCCATTTTTAATGGTATGATATGCGTTGTAATTGAGATGCAGGTTTTCTGGTGGTGTCTGATGTGATATTAGAGGACCTTGGTTAGTTTAATGTTGTGTCTGAGCTGATTATGCCTGCCTGTACATGATGGCTCTCTTGTCTCTTTCTTCTGCGCACATCTTAATCATCTTTCCAAAAACCTGTTTGGTTTCCTGTCACTTGCAGTTTGTGAGGCGGTGTCATTCTTCTATCTTAAAGGCTTTCACTACCCTCCCCCCCCCTTTTTTTTTTATTTAATTATTTTTTGGATAGGTAATAAATTTTATAGCTTTATTAAAAAAAAAAAATCTCATCAGCCATCCAGGTCATGTAGTTTATCAGAGCACTTGATGAACACAGAGCAACTTGGTATACTAGCTTTAGCACTGTGTACGTTTCTACGGTATCATGGACAATGGTAGTTTAATCATTACTGACCCACACCATAGAGAGCTCCTTTATATTCATTCATTGTTTGTGTCTAAATAATTTACCTTAATCATTCAAATGCATAATTTAAAGCATTAATGCTTAATTGAATTAATTTTTTTACATATTACTTTGCCATAATAACCAGCAACCTTTAGTCAATTTATTTGACCATTTTGCAGAGGAAAGCCCCAATTTGTCCCTTGTTAGGCTAGTATCAGTAATCTCTCATGTCTTCCTCCATAATGAAACAGAAGGTTTGTCTGGAAGTGCCGTCCCTTGTTCATGTGTCCTTGTTTCCCTAAAAGGAAAATCAGGAAACTTCATTAAGATGGAACAAAATTGATTATAGTGTGTTTGACTTGGTTAAGAGTAAACAAATATGATAAATTCGTTGGTAGCAATGCGGCCAAAATGTTCAAAACGTAACAATAAAATTCTTGTATGTAAAAAGATCCATTGATTTACACTTGTGACAAAGATTTGATTGTGTTTATTGTGAAGATAATTGTAAAATTTGTAACTAGTTTGTTTGGTTGAGGGTGGTGATAACTTGAGCCCATGTGGAGATCAGATGGTCGGTCTGTAAAAGGAGTACAGTGGTACCTCGGCATACAAATTTAATCCGTCCTGGAGGCGAGTCCTATGATTTCTCTTAGCACCGGGTGGATAAAAGTGGCTGCTTTTTCTTGCTACCGACTTTGGTACCATTCTTGGGACCCATACTGCAAAATGAATTAAAAATAGATCTCGCAAATACGCCCATCTTGGCCAGCATTCAGTTCTGCTTTTCGTTTGCTCGTATGCGAAGCCAAATTTCTTGCAAAATTTAATTTTCTATGTATTGACGGGCCTCCAGAGCCGTTGTTCAGTTATGGTAATGGGCGTTTCGTTTTCCGACACATGCTGTAGCGGTGGACCAATCATAAAGGACCGCGCCATCTGACCAATCACAGCAGTGAGGGCTCACGGAAAGGAGGGGTTTAGACAGATTTAATCTTCGAACTGCTTCACACGAGTCGTTGATGAATAATTTATAAATGGGTTAAAATTAAATCTATTTTTGGAGAATAGTGTTTTTTGACCTTGCATACATGTAAACCTGTTTTAAGAGACTCATGAAGCAATATTAGCAACCTTTAAAATGGCATAATAGGCGCACTTTAAGGTGAATATTAATGAGGCAGGACATTTGTATGCCAAGGTACCACTGTATTAAAAATGGTAGGATTTTCCTGTAAAATTTGCATTTCTCCAAAATCCTCTACAAATCCATGAACCAACCCTTTTTTTTTTTTTTTTATTAATTTTTTTTGGTGACTGTACACCCAGTAATATTAAACCCGTTTATACATTCATTATATAAAAAATGGTAGAAATCTCCAGTTCTTTTAGGCTATTGTACGCTGCATAACTAAAGTCTTATGATCTGATTTATATTTGACACGCCTACATGTTGCATAATTGCTGTTGCTGAAGCTGTGCCACACTTTAGCATTCTTTTTTTTTAAACTGTAATGGTTTTGTGTAACTGTGTTTTGACATCGGAGTGTACTATGCTCTGGGAATGTTTTTATTTGGTTCTTTGATAGGGACCAGGCTTTGATGGTGTCCTGAAATGCTGAGAACAAATATAAACGAATGAGTCTGTGCCATACACTCGTTCTCGAAGTGTATGCAGCTGTGTGTAACGCTTTGTCTTCTCTCTCAGTGTGTATGGAACAGTGTGAGAATGCCGCGTCTCTCCTGGCGTCCGTGCGCGAGCAGGAGATGCAGTTTGAGCGTCTGACTCGAGCTCTCGAGGAGGAGAGGAGGAGCGTGGGGCCACCCGGCACCTTGCCCCGTCCCCTCCCCACGCTGCAGGTAATGCCTCCTCCCACCAGTCACGTGACTACAGAGGTCACAAATCCCACATCCCCTTTTCATCCTCATAAGCCTGCGCCCTGCCTCATGTGTGTTTGCCTTGCGTGAGCATTTGGTGACCATCTTGTGTTGTCATATCAGCTGCATCATCTACCTTAGTGCATGGTGACTCACCCTTTTTTTTTGTTTTGTTTTATGACCTCATCTCTTCTGTTTGCATCCTGATCCCATTTGCCATTAAGCACATGGCTATCCTTCATTCTCCCATGAGACGTTTTTAATTTCGCTCTCCCTGGAAAAAATGTTAGACCCTAACTCAGGATTGAGTTTTTGTTGTTGTTGTTTTTATCCTCTTGTTAGTCCATTACGCATGCTACTACTCCATCCCTGATTCACGCATCCCTGTCATCTTTAAACCGCATGCTTGTGTGAATTACATGAATGAATAATGTTGCGTCTGTCTAACTATACTTGATGGCTCAATGCAAGTGGCTGACTTTAGAAAATATTACCCTGAACCAACAATGATTTGTAATGAATTTCTTAGGAAGAAGTTACATACATGCGATTGTTTTGTAACTGCATGAATGTTGCTTTTTATTCATACATTTTTTTAAATACATTTTTTTAATACATTTTTTTTATTTTTAGGTTTTTTCTATATCCTGTTGTAGTGGTTCCTTATGTGTCCATGTTCTTTTCTTAAAGTAAACACAGCCACTGATTACAGGCAACACAGCTTTTGGTTGTATGCGTTTGTTGACGAAGGGTGGTGTTGAGTACTTTTCGAATTATAGATGGTGCTATAATTTAAAGAAAATGACCACAAAAAGGCTAAGAGGTTTATAATGCAGCTGGCCTTCAGGAGTTACAGCTGTGCAGTGTGGATATTCTCCTATGTATCTGATCTCATATAATTATTTTATACTGTTACAGCTGCTGTGTCATTAGGGAATGAACGAACACCCGACTTGCTTTTTACTTTTTCCAATTGATAATGATGCTGTTGCAGCAAAGTATATTTAGTTTTGCAGTTGATACTTTTTTTTTTCCTCTAATGAACATTTTAGCAGCTTATTTTAAAATGGATATATTTAAAATAGCCTGTTTTAAATTCATGAATATACAGTTCAATGTTGCAGACTTTATTCGTGGCTACTTTCAATAATTATTCAGAGAAGCCTCGTTTAAAGCAGTTGTCTGTGGAACAATCTTGATACCTGGGAAGTAATTGTGTAAAGTAATTTGCTGTTAAACATACAAAGCTCTATTGGTTTCTGCAGGTATGAATTATGGTATGTCGAAACGGATAAATCTACAGCCCACTGAAATAGTGTCTGTATTAATATAAATTGTGTATCCACTCAGTCAAAACACACCACTCTATGAAGCTGATTTCACAGGGACTTGTGTTGATAAAACTATTCAGTTTGAATATACAGGTTTTTGTATTAATCAGTGTGTCAGTTTGTGTAGAGGATGGGCATTGTAGATGTTTGATGTTGTACATAAGAAAATCAGCTTGAACACAAAATGTACTCTTGCTAATGACTACAAAACCTGATTGTACTCCATCCACAACACCACACTGAGTCCTCCTTCTGATCCTTTTGTACAAGATGATCAAAACCCAAGAATGAAAATATCCAACAGCAGGGAGTGAGCCACATTATCAGAAGAATTTAATAAACCAATAAACTTGGCTGTTCACTGTTTATTTGTTCAAGAACAAACATTGTTAGCTGTAATTGTGCAAGATCTAAACATTGACTCTATTTAAAATATTTTGCTGGAAGTGTGAAGCTGTGGAGCTCTATTTTGGCATGTTTTGAAATTGGGATAATTGTGTAAATTTTAAACCACCCGTGTTTATACCACAAATTACAGTTAATCAGCTTACAAAATGTACAGAAAGTTAAAATAATTGGGGTCCACATAGGCATGCAGACATGTTTTTTAGAATCATGTTTAGGCTCGTCACACATGTGGAACAATATGGTGTGAGTGAAGAGCAAAGATTGTTTAAGCCAACCATATCACACTAGTTTACTTTTTTTTTTTTTTTTTTTTTTTTTTTTTTTTTTTTAAATCCGAGTAGCTCTGTGTTTGCTCAGAGTTCATTACAGCTTAATCTAAATACCGGGTTGAATGGCAGCAGTGGAATTCTCTTTAGGATTGCTAGACCCTGTAGCTAACATTTGAAATATTTCTCCCTATTGTTGGTGTAAGCTATTTGTTAATCTATAGGATGTATGTGAAGCAGGACATCTTGTCTCTGTGGAAAGAGAATGAGTTTAATGGTGCAGCATGTTCAGGCAAAATCCTTGCATGTTGATTGAGGCCAATGTGGGAAGATCCTGTTAAAAGCTCTAATGGCGCTGTGGTAAAAAAACCAGATAAGGAACTGGTTCAGTCAGTGTGAGAGAGAGAGCTTTGACCCGTAACGGAAGTTACTCAACATCTAACAGGCATTTTACAGTTAGAATGCTCTGGTCTGTTTCAGCCTCAAATGACACATTTTGACAATAGTCCATTTTATGGAATTTATCTGGATCACATGTGCGATCAGCAGTTCTCTGTGAAATTTGGCCTTTTCTTTGTTTTTCACACACTTTTTTCCCTCTCTGGCTTTAAAACACACAGCACTACTCAGACACGGACACACAGAGACACATGCGCTTTATAGGGAGAATGTGCAGGGCAGTGGTTCAGGAATGTCCCCAATCAGTCTTATCTCACATAGTTGTGTGGCTACAATGCAGAGCAGGCTCATGGCCTACCTGCTGACAGGTTCACACAAGCCTGGGCCCCGCCTTACACCCGTTTTCAACTCAATGGCTCCCTCTATGGGATGGAATGAATACTGCTGTGTGCATTTTTGTGGTGTTGTATGACATCATTGCGTTGTTGCATGAATGAGATTTTCCAGAAGCCTTTGTCTCTTTTCTCTTTATTTTTTGTCATCCATGCATTAATTTACTGGAGTTTATGATTTTCATCTTTTACCATCATCCATTTTTAATGATCTGTACTGATCCCATTTACAAATTTGTGTGCGCGTGCATGTGTAATTAAAGCTCATTTCATGACTTCTTGATGCCACTCAATATTAGAAATAGTTTACTGGTCTGACTACTGGCTGTTGTAATGCCTCTAAATTATACATTCTGCATCTGTGTTCCAAGGCTGACATCTCTTAATCCTAATTGCTCATGGCTTAAAAAAAAAGATATACTTCTTACTAAAGTAGTTCTCCCCTGAGCTTGATATTCAGCAGTCTTTCTTGTCTCTTTACAATTTCTCTGCTTCTTTAGAACGGGCGTATCCCTGGTGATGCAGAGTTAGAGCGGCTCAAAATAAACGAGGGATACATCAACGGGACACAGGTAGGTATCAGTGAATGCGTCAGTATGTTTGTGTCTCTCCATCTTGATGTTTTGGGGCCAGGTGGTGTTTATAAGACAGGAAACACTTCAGCATATGGCCAGAGCTCACTATTGTTTGTATGCCCCTTACAGTACAGGATGTTGGACCCAGGTCACCTTGTCCAGGAGACGGTAACAGTGCAGGAGGAACCCCAGGAGATGATGCCAGTCATTTCTGTTGAAACTAGTGAAGATGGCACCACACGTCGCACTGAAACAACAGTAAGCCTTTTTTCCCCCCTTAGTGACAATATTGTTGAAGTTTGGTATAGATGGATATTTGGCCGAATTTTACTATAGCCTAAAACAAAAAAAGTAGCAGTAATTTATATAACGTACTCTCCTAATTTTGTAATGGATTATATATATTTTTTATTTCCCCCCCCCCCCCCCAGGTCAAGAAAGTCACTAAGACCACAACCACTCGCACAGTTATCCCCTCAGTCTCTGACACACTCTCTCTGGATGGCACTGGTTCGGTCACTGGTATGAGTGGTTACAATGCCCCAGTAGACCGGGTGTACAGGCACCCAGGACAAATGGACTACCCAACAGCTACAGTCCCCCGGAATTACCACTATGGGCCACCAGGGGGTTATGACGACTACCGCAGTGGCCCACCCTCTGAAACATATGCCAGCCTCAGCCGCGGGGCCCGCATGGATGATCGCTACAGGTGTGTGTGTGTTAGTCATGATGTTGCAATGTCACAACCCTACAGTCAGATGAGGATAAACCAAATTGTAAAGTTGAAGGGCTAAAAGTAGATGTCTTTCTTTAGACAGTTTGTACGTGTTCATGTTTTGAGCCATTCTTTTACCATGTTCATATTGTTTTTCTTTGGGAATTTGTTTTTCAGACCTGTGGATGGGTATAGAACATTGGACGCAGGCTACCGTGTCCACAGCAGGCCCCAGCTGGACCCATACGCAGCTCAGCCACAGGTAGGGCGCATGGGCAGCGCCATGGAGATCTCTGGCATGCAGCGATTTGTCCCAGAGCCATACGGCCTTGAGGATGACCAGAGGAGTCTGGGATATGATGAGCCAGATTATGGTATGGGGCCCCCTATGCACTATAGCACCATGCCTCGCCTGGGTCATCATGCTCCTCCTCCACGCAGGACTGGGTTAGTGCAAGCATCTGCTTTTTTTTTTTTTTTTTTTTGTGTCTGCCCAATAAAGTTATTACTGACCATGTGTCCACTTGATTTTGGTTTTGCCATGATTAATTTTTGGGTGTGTTTGTGTAGATCTTATGAGGGTACCCTGGATGGTGATATGAGTGGAGCAGGAGATGTGTATTATTGGGGAGGTGGAGCGCCGTTGGCTCAGGGCGAAAGAGGAAGCATGGCATCACTGGACAGCACGTTGCGTAAAGGCCCTGCCCCAACAACATGGAGGCAACCCGAACTGCCTGAGGTCATTGCTATGCTCAACTATCGTCTGGACCCAGTGAAGAGCAATGCTGCTGCTTACCTTCAACATCTCACCTTTAAAAATGATAAGGTACATGTCCACACCCACAGACATGCGATACCACCAGAACCGTTTGTCTGATATTATTAAATCAGGGTAACATTTTGTTCATTACTCTCACTACTTCCTATCTTGCTGTCAATTTTTGGTAAATCTTAGCCATCAACGATTTACTACTAGACGTTACCATGGGAAATATGAAAATGGGGTGGTATCTGTTGCATGTCTTGCTTGTAGTATTAATCCTTTTATAATTCAGCAGTTCTGTTAATTTCACTTAAAAATTTTGTGGAAACTTTTACTCATTCAGGTACATTTCCACCAACTCCATAAGATATTCAAATTCACATATTACAAAAACCCATGTTAAGATGAATTTATTGTTTATCGGCTTACTGTATATCATCCCATATGTAGGTCAAATCAGAAGTAAGGCGCCTGAAGGGCATCCCTGCTCTTGTGTCCATGTTGGACAACCCAAAGAAGGAGGTGCATCACTCTGCCTGTGGAGCTCTGAAGAACATCTCATATGGAAGAGACCCTGACAACAAAATTGCCATCAAAAACTGTGATGGAATCCCTGCTCTGGTGCGCCTGCTGAGGAAGACCAGAGATCAGGATCTGACGGATACCATTACAGGTAGACATTTGGTGAATCCCTGTAGCGGTGGTGGAAGCAGAAGGTTAAAAAAAAAAAAAGTTGTAGTGACTGTTTACTGTCCTCCTCCCAGGGACTCTATGGAACCTGTCATCTCACGACTCTGTGAAGATGGAGATTGTGGACCATGCTCTCCATGCACTGTCTGATGAAGTGATGGTGCCACACTCGGGCTGGGAGAGAGGAAACGATGTGGGAGAAGAGAGCTGCAAACCCCGCCACCTGGAATGGGAGACGGCTCTCACGAACACTGCTGGCTGCCTGAGGTACTGGCACCAAGAGATACCCGGGAGGGAAGAGCGAGAAGCTGTTGGTGCAAAGATATTTTAAACAGAGCTGGCGTGAAGGTGCTGTTTATGGAATGGAGATGCGTTAGTTCAAAACTAAAAAAAGAGGCGTGTATGTTTTTGTCTGTACATGCATGAGAGGAAGCAGCATTCCTGTATTCAAGAAAGAGCGGAAGTTAAAAGGGAAATGCTTTTTGCATTGTGCAAGCTCCTTAATGGCATTTGTGAGAGGGAGATTTGGGACAAAAGAGAGAAACGTGATCTTTAAATCCACTTATTTCTCTCGAGTGCTTCTCTTTTTAGATGCTTCTTTCCTCTTGTTCGCCTTTAGAAAGCGCTGTGAGAAATGTTTTCCCCGTATTGCATCTCAAAAGAGCTGAAAGTGTCTTGTGTCTTCTTTCGCTATGCTGTATTTAAGTCACTGGCTGTGTCTGGTTTGGCTCAGTTTTTATCTTTTAAAGCATCCAGATAATTAGCTAACTGTCAGGGGTATATCAGTTCATTATTTGTCTGGATGCATTAATTAAAATCTTTCCCAAATGCATGCAAGGGTAAACAAATAATCATATTGATGAGTGATAAATATTATGGGATCATGGTTTGTGATCAAAAGAGGAAATGTTTAAAGAGACCTTGTTGAATTACCAGCTCTGTGTTAAGTTTTTTTTTGTTATTGTTTTGTTCCCCTTAACAATGAATTAATTCTTGAGCAAAATCAAATTGTTGTTTTGGTGAAAGAAAAAAATAACTATTTAAATGTTTCTCAACAGTTTAACTTTCAATACGTGTTTAAGTGGGATTTTATGATCAGGAGTACTGCTTGATTATTTCAAAAAGCTAATTTTAAGTCATACTAGCTGTTTTTATTTTGTAATCTTGTTTGGTCTAATTCATATTTTAAAATGTTGCTAAACTACAGCAAGTCTTCCAGCTTTGGGCAGTTTGGCATGTGTCTCTGCCACCTCTTTCTTGTTCATGTGCTGTACTTGTTCTCCACAGGAATGTGAGCTCGGAGAGGAGCGAGGCAAGGAGGAAATTAAGAGAGTGCTCTGGCTTGGTTGACTCGCTAATGTACATTGTTCATTCCCAAATTAACTGTAAAGATGTGGATAACAAGGTAACACTTGTTTAGAAAAAAAATACAACATGGGTATTTGTATGTATGTACGTGGGGTTTTGAGAGAACTTTTTTTTTTCTCTGTAGTTGGTGGAGAACAGCGTTTGTCTTTTAAGGAATCTGTCGTACCAGGTGCATCGAGAAATCCCAGGTTGCGAGCGCTACCAGGAGACTGCACCAGTCAATCAAGGCCCTGCCCCTGCCAATCACAAGGGAGGGTGCTTCAGTTCCCGCAAGGGCAAAGGTGTGATAAAAGACAAGATTTTTGACAGACTACTTCCATTATTCTAGCCAACTTTGCCAAAAAATATAACATGATTAAGATGAGTGAGTATTTTACAGTAGTGCTTGTGATGCAACATATTAAACTGCATTGCATGAGAACTAAGTCTTTTTGCATTTGTTGTTTGATTCTTGTGCAAGCCTGTTGCTTTTGGTGGCTGGGGCACTGTTGCTCTTGCTTTTTCTTTACTGAGATATCTTCTCTCACTGTCTTTCTTCTCTTGTGCTGTGTTTTTGTTTCCTCTATTTTCGACTGCTTATTCTGTCTACTGCCATAACAGACGAGTGGTTTTCCAAAGGTAAGCCCCCACGTTTGTGAGCTATGCTTTGCTTTTCAGAGATCACTGGTGTGTATACCTAGCGTACCTAACTGTTTTTACTCACTGTTGTCTTTTCTGTTATGGGTTTACTTTGGGTTTCTTAATTATTAATTGAAAGAGATTTAGATCAATCTTATTTCAGTTTTTAACGCTCCGTGGTGTCGGATTCCATTTGTAGTCTTTATAGAACATTGACTAGCATTTTATACAAAATATTTACTGAGATCATTCAAATATTACTTGTAATATTCAGTTCGAGGGTGTGACCCTAATAAGAGCGCACACACCTATACTTGACAGCTTAGATCTACCTTGATAGCCAACACATGCTTTTTTTTTTTTTTTTAACCCCTTTTAATTTTATTTGTAAGATACGATAAACCTTTAGTCCCACAAGTGGGAAATTTATTTGTGCTAATTTTATTTTTGGTATTTTTAGGGAAGAGTGATGTTGATGGAAACACAGACATAATTGACATTCCAAAGAGGACCACACCAGCCAAAGGTATCAATCACCTAAGCCAAAATAAGAATAAAAAAATTTAGTTTGGGTTATGAATGGGAAAACTTTGATTGCAGAAAATTATATTAAGCTACCTTTATTCATCTGGACTGAAAATTCTAAACATGTTCTAAGTATAAACGCCAGAATTTTGCTGGTGATGACAGTGAGATTTATTTCTCCTTTAACATCTTAAATAGGGTGGGAGAATTTAATACTAATTCTCAGATGGATAAAAGATGCTGAATTTTAATATAAAGGGTATGAAAATTTCATCCATGTCTCTATTGGCACCATTGTCATGTCATTAAATGTAGCAAAACAAATAAAAATGGACTGGGTGGTGGGGTGATTGTTCACCTGACCTTTTGCTGACAATTGTCCATGGGAATAAAGTATAATTCATAAGATTCTTAATAAACCATATTGACACTATGCAATCTTGACTAAGCTTTTTCCTTTCAAACAGCATAGTTCAATGCTAAACACAAAAATGCTAAACTGTTTAAAAAAAAAAGGCAATTAAATGATCTGGACTAAAGTCAGCAATAATTGCTAATTTCATTGTTGGTATTTTCATAAAAACTTGGCCTCATTTACTGTTCAAGTATATTCTTGATACAGTTAGTAATGGGCACATCATATCCATATGTGATGTTTCACCCATAACACCAGATTATCCTAAATTGTTTATTCCAGAGGTACATTTTTAAATATGAACTTTGTGCGTTCATTTAAAAGTTTTAGTTCTTTATGCAGTTGTCTTTAATAGACTGGTGCTTCCGAGCTTGTAGTACACCTGTACTATCTCATAAAATGTCTGTTTAAAATCATATTCATGATGTTGATTTAAAAAATCCCCTCAAAAATCTGAATGTAAATGATTACATGATTTATATGAATTTTTTTCTTAGCTTTTTAACTTAAAATTATTTCATTCGTACTAAACTTGTTCATGCTTTGAGACTTTTTGTTTAGTGATAGGAATCAAAAGGTCATATCCATAACACTGGAATCTATTTATATGTTAACATAGTAATTTGTTGTATGTGGTAGACCACTTTTTTTGCTGGCAGGTAATGCCGGCTCGTTGTGAGGGTTACCATCGCAAGTGTGCGAGTGTGTGTATGGCAGCTGGCATCCGCTGCATTTACTGCCTCTCGGTACACCGATCGCCCGTTCCTGTACCCGTTTATTCTGCTACCATGAGAGGGAACTGTCCACTACTAATTAATCAGTCGCGGATGGCAGATGGACAGATTTTTTTGAAAAGGTTGCGCAGATATACTTGGGGCCCAAGTATATTCTATGTGTGGGACTCGTATGATTTGTTAATCATATGATGTGCTCTCCTGTGATTTGTTGTTCAACATTACAGATTCTTATTTTTAGCCATAACCAGCTGTAACTAACTCATTCTGTTCTGTATTTTAGGTTATGAACTGCTTTTCCAGCCAGAGGTGGTTCGAGTATACACATCACTGCTGAAGGAGAGTAAGAATCCTTCTGTTCTAGAGGCTGCTGCAGGAGCCATCCAAAATCTCTGTGCAGGCCGCTGGACTGTAAGTATACTCCACTGACCACCACAAAACTACCATTCCCCACTTAAATTATAGCCATTGCTGTTTTTGGTTTGCTATATTTGTGGAATTTTAAGTCTCTCTGCTCGTT
Organism: Channallabes apus; assembly: GCA_030522415.1. Classification (NCBI taxonomy): domain Eukaryota; kingdom Metazoa; phylum Chordata; class Actinopteri; order Siluriformes; family Clariidae; genus Channallabes; species Channallabes apus. Next base: position 16,041,195 of record CM060118.1, read on the forward strand.
CGCTCTCCTTCCTCTAACAGTATGGACGTTATATCAGAGCAGTGACAAGACAGGAGAAAGGATTGCCCATGATGACTGAGCTGTTGTGCCATGGGAATGACCGCGTGGTCAGAGCCATGTCAGGGTCACTGAGAAACCTGGCTATTGATGCTCGCAACCGGGACCTTCTCGGTAAGTGTGCGCACAGAAAATGCATCCAGGATCCCCTCTGTGTCACCAACGTCTTCAGTGCAGTATCTTGTACGTTTCATGCGATAGATTTAGGGTCCCCACAAGTATTCTCTGGGAATAATAATTTTTAAAAATACCAGTATTATATATTACCAAGTTTGTGGATTGGCGGGAAGTGTTTCAATTGTCTAGTCTAACATGCATGAGCACGTTTACACGGCCAGGTCAGGTTTTATTCCATTGTACTATGTTCAGACTCTTAACACCATTGGTGGAGAATATTTTAAAGATAAATGATATGGGAGGGAATGCTTAGTCAAGCTTTGCTTAAGAATATTGCCACCCACTTTACATGTATATTGAGGTATTTTATGGCTAACCATGAAAAGGGGGGTCTATGTTTAGATGTGGTAAATTGATCAGTTGCACACAAGTGATATTTTTCATTGGTAAGCACTAACAGATAAGATTTTACTGTTAAAATAGGCATTAAAGTAACTGTACACTTGTCTCTTCCCTCTATATAGTACTATATTAGAGTTTTAATCAGACTTGTTGCTGGGTTGATGTATTTAAATAGTATTGTTTGTTAAATTAGCCTCTTCTCTCCCATGTGCCCGTGCAGGAAAGCATGCTATTCCAAACCTGGTGGTGGACCTGCCAGGTGGTGGGCAGAGCCAGCCTGTGCGTAACCTCTCGGAGGAGACTGTGGTTTCAGTCCTCAGCACTCTGGCAGAGGTAGTCGGCTCCAGTGTGGACGCAGCCAAGAATCTGCGCAGCTCACAGGGCATTGAGAGATTAGTGCTCATTAACAAGGATGGGTCAGTTTGATTGTTCTCTACTCTGGACTGTTATGCTGTTAGGCTTGTTCCCTATGGTTACTACTTCTATATGTGAACGAGTTCTGGCTCTACTTGAAGATTTTTTTTTTTTTAGTGAATCAATGTCTTTATGACTATGTGCTTGTCCCACAGTAACCGTTCTGATAGGGAGGTACGTGGCGCCGGCTTGGTACTGCAGATTGTGTGGGGATTTAAGGAGCTGCGGCGCACCCTGGAGAAAGATGGCTGGAAGAAATCGGACTTTGTGGTAAATGTGAACCCTCCAAGCAACACTCGCACCAATGGTGGCTACGGGGACAGCAGCACCCTCCCCCTCATTGACAGAGGTGTGTTCTCCACCTATTTGGGGATTTTTTTTTTTTGTGTGCGCGCGCGCGCTCTAAAGTTTTTTATGATAAATATTTTTTTATTTTTTATGTCTTTTTGTGATAAGTGGGTAATGTATGTTTTTGTTTACTTTTTTTTTTTTTTTTTTACACAAACACTTTTAGGAGGAAAGCAGGACCGAGACAGAAACATGATTCCAATGAATGATTTGGGATCAGGTGATTTCCTTACATTTAATATACCTTCATATATCTTCATTAACTTGGTCTCAATTAATGTGTTTTAAGTGCTTGTGTTTAATGATTTTGGTTATTTATTCTGGCTTTTCGGTACTAGACTCCTATGCTACACTGGACCAGAGAGGACGGAGAAACACTTTGGATGAAACTCTAGACCCTGCAGAAAATGATATTCAGGTAATCATGCATTCAAGTTACTGATGTATGACTTTTTTTTTTTTTTTTTTTTTTTGCCAAGCTTGTCCAAAAATTTAGCTTATTTGAGGCATTCCTTTCAATATGTGAATGAGTTAACAGTAAGTGATAATGTTACATACTTTTATTTCTACTGCAAATGACGGCTATTAAGCTGATAGAGAGGCAGGAAAAAAACTGGTCCAACTATCATTTTACTTGTCTTTTTTTTTTTTTTAAATGTTAATTCCTTCCGCAGTCTAACATTCGTTGATTTCTAGTGAATTGGCTTATATCAGACAGGTTTTATTCATGTTTGTTTCAACTGCTGCTTAATTAAAATGCAGGTTTCAGTGTTCACACGTTCACATTTAACACATCAAGTACTTCTGACAAGGACAAACTCTGCAAGTCATCAGATAGACTCACAAAATTTCACACTAATTGTGCTTGTTACTTTCTTCTAACGACTAATCACTAATGACAGGGGCACTGTGGACAGTCTCACTCTAACCCTTCTGCCCTCTCTCTTTTGTTTTTTTTCACGTTTTTCTTGTCTATGATGACCTTCTTACACCTGTGAACACGTGTCTTCCTCTCTGGTGTGCTCACCTAGGGAGGGATGTATGGGGAGAGACGGGGCTCCATGCCCTTGTTGGACTCATACGATGGTTAGGCCACTCCCCCCCTCACCCCACTCAGTGCATGAGCGAGCATGGTATGTGTGTCCACTGCCTCCTTCCTACACTGCATGTGCTCAGTGTATGTGTGTAAGGTCTTAATCTTCAGTCTCTCTCTTACCCAGTGATTCTCAAACCATTCCCCAGTGCCCTCGGACAGTCTGCGGTTTTGCTTTGGTGGACTGTCCAGAGAGAGCCTAAGGACTGTTTTGCGAACCACTGCTCTAACCTACTTGGTGTTATATTTTGCTGTTTCTGCAGTAATGTTATCTTAATGTAGTTTGTTTATATATGCGCTGTTCATGTACCCACTTTGGTCACATGAGTTGTTTGTAGTTATCCCCCCCCTCCCCCAGTGTCTGTGACCCTGTCTGTGCTGAATGGGTTTGTGCATATGATGGCACATGCACAAAATGCCCTTCATGACTAATACCATTAAGGAACCTTTTCTGTATGATTTGTGGCTAAAAGTGATTGTCATTTTTTAATCCCTAGTGTTTTTGGAGATCTCATTTCAAGAGTAAATAAAATTCAGGTCATGCTGTCTGTTCCTTTAATATTATGTTTGTTTATTTATTTTCAATGTCAGGGCTTTGCCTAGGATTGAATAAAGGAAGATTAAAAAAAAGGCTGCAGGATTAACTTTTTAAAAATATGTGCTCATGAGTTTAAAATTTGATGCTGTATCGGCCCTATACAGCAAACTGCTTAGCAGGATGGTGATGAGGGTTTCCAACACTAAAGTAATTTTAACAATTACACATGAATTAATTTGTAGTTTACACAGCCGTTAATAATATTGGATTTTGTGTTTTCTTGATGCCAGTTTTTTTTTTTTTTTAATACCATCGTGGGTTAGAAAAATTCAGATTACAAGCCTTTAGGCAGAGGCCTAGCAAACATTTTGATAGGACCAGTTAGAAACATCATAGTCTAGGACTTATTGTCAGGTTTTTTAAATTGAGCGATGTCTTTCATAATGAGAGTGGAATATAATTTAATGATTACTTTTTTTTTTTTTTTTTTGCAGAACTACTTGTTGCATGAGGCACAATAAGTTTCTGTAATGAGTAATTTAAAATATGTATAATCAATAAGTATTGGTAAAATACAATACAAAAAGTAACACAATTGTGTATTCAGACTATTTAAACACTACAGGATGTTAGATAGCCTGTAAATTAGACAGATTTAATATTTGTAGAATCTTGCACAGTTACGGAGGTCATTCACTTTTCAGATGCTCTGACTGTTTTTTTTTTTTTTTTTTTTTTTTTCTGTAAACCTTAGATGTAAGATAAGAGCAAGTACAGTTTGATTTACCATGATAATTCTCTATAATGAAGTAAATACCTTTTTTCAAATTATTTTAAACCCTTACCTTAATTAAACTGTTTGCCTTTGCCAATTGTTTCTATCCACAGAAAAACTGATAGTGTGCATTACTCGTGGTGAGCACCCTGTTCCTGCCTACTGCCCCTGCTGAACTCGTCACAATGGGACCACCGCCTCTAATCAGTGACGCAAAGAATCTCTTCCTCCATCATTATCCCTTCTTTCTCTCACTTGCCTTCTGCTTCTTGATCCGTCTTCTGCGATCCAAATGACTGACTGCCACTATTAGGCAAAAAGACTGTAGTCATTTTTATTTTCCTCTGGTACTTTAAATCCATGCCACTCACTTTTTTTTTTTTTCTTCTTTCTTTTTTTCTTTTAATAAGAAACACGATACTGAAAACACTATGGAACTGGAGTTGGCTTTTTTTTTTTTTTTTTAATCTTTTAAATGTTCTCACTATTTTATTTTTTGACACTACATGCAGTGCATTGCGCCTTAAAATGGGCAAGGTCACAAGTTTCTACATTAAGATCTGGTTTATGTTCCCCCTGCTCTATTGACAATTTTTTCCCCCCTGTTTGCTATAACTTTATGCTATACAGTGAGTATTCTTGCTACAGTTATGTTTTATATTGTTGTCTTGGCCCTTAATGTCTTGAAACACTAATGACCTTATTGTAAAACTTTCTTTGGAGGTTATGTAGCTGTGAGATTGGTCTGCAGTTAGGTTTTTCGATTTTCTGTGCTGAACATTTATGCCAAATTACACCACTGTCTTATGAGTTATAATTAAAAACAATGTGTGTGTATATATCTAGAATATTAAATCATCTCAGAACTTTATGGGAAGGGAAATAGGGGTCATTTTGTAATGAAGCCATTGCCTCACACAAATAAGTTACCACTCAAAACAGACACTACCCCCCCCCCCCTTTTTTTTTTTTTTTTTGTCTGTCTGGAAGAATGTGGTGCTGATGTAGATGTATAAAAGACATTACTTGTAGACAATGTTGAGGGGTAATGCTTGTGGGAAGAGAAACCTGTGATCTAATTTCTAATTGTCCATAAAGAAGGCAATAGAAAGGCATTTTACAATTTTGGAGTAGCTCATACAACACCAAAGTGGGTTATTTGGGACATAACCACTTGCGTCCTTATTTTCCCCATTAGTAGGTGTAACGGCAGGTCCTTTATTCAGAGCTGGAGCACTCTGAATTATTGTTGAGCCCCTCTGCATGAATGAGAACAGCAGATCACCACTCTGGTGGGCCAATTCTTGCTTTCAGATCCCCTTCTGAATATAGACAGATGTAAATATTTTTGGCATACACCATCCACCATTCTTAGTCAGAGTGCCTCACTCATTGATCAGCCCGTGGTCCTTGTGTATACGAGTGTGAAAGTTTGAGTGTAGCTATAAGAGGAATGTGTGAGGTTTATTGAATTTGGCCTTCAGTGCCTGTTAGTGTTGCATTGGGAGTGAATGACGGAGCATTGAGGGTGTATTGGCTTTACATGACAAGCGAAGTGCTCCTTCTATAGACTGCGTATTTGATATGCACAGTGTCTGATGTAGATATTTGCTAAGTGGATACTCTAGCACTAGTTTTTTTTTTTTTTTTTTTTACCCTTCCCTTCAAGCAGATTTTTTCATGTATTTCATATAAATGTATTTTAAACCCATCTTTCCCACCTATGAGACTCTGCAGTTCAGTCAAGTTAATTTACCAATTAATAAGCGTACAAATAAGTGTAGTTTTTAAGCAGGAGGTATCCAGCAGCAGGCCACAAATCGGTGGACATTTTTGATGTTGAGGGAAGTACAAGACTCTCTAAAATCTTGACACAATTGCATCTACTACAAGCAAAATTAAGGGAGAGATCAGATTCTGATTCTAGCTTGATATTTAGATAAAGAAAAAAATTAAAGCACATTTAACTATATATACCAGAGAATATTTGTTAATTTTAATTATTTGTTTCCTCTCACATTTGTCGTTTCATTTTTTTTTTATATATTTTATGATTGGGCTCATTTGTTTTTCTGGGGTTATTGTGGGTGAATACATATGCAATCAGTTTTATTTTTAATTAAATGCATTTACAGTTTATACCTTAATTAAAAACAAAGCAAGAAAAAAATGGTTTGTGTCATGTATTGTTGGTTGTGCTACACTATATGCAACAAAATCAGATCATTCTCTTAATTTCATCTATCTGCCTTGGCTCTTAAGTTATCGCACCTTTGTTTCATGGATTAAATGTGTAACGTAGCAATACCGTTTTTAATAAAATGATTTTTTTTTTCTGAAGCTTTTCAGAGTTTGTGTGCAATCATGTTAATGAGTAAACTGTTAGCTCGGTAGGACTTGAATCTATATAAAATAATTATGTATATTGTATTATATATACAGGTCCTTCTCAAAAAATTAGCATATTGTGAAAGTTAAATATTTTCTGTAATGTACTGAAACATTAGACTTTCATATATTTTAGATTCATTACACACAACTGAAGTAGTTCAAGCCTTTTATTGTTTTAATATTGATTGTGGCATACAGCTCATGAAAACCCAAAATCCCTATCTCAAAAAATTTGCATATTTCATCCGACCAATAAAAAGTGTTAATACAAAAAAAAAGTCAACCTTCAAATAATTTTGTTCAGTTCTGCACTCAATACTTGGTCGGGAATCCTTTTGCAGATTCTTGTCTTCTCTCAACTTTCTCTTCACAATATCCCACAGATTCTCTATGCGGTTCAGGTCAGGAGAGTTGGCAGGCCAATTGAGCACAGTAATACCATGGTCAGTAAACCATTTACCAGTGGTTTTGGCACTGTGAGCAGGTGCCTTCATCTCCATAAAGCTTTTCAGCAGATGGAAGCATGAAGTGCTCCAAAATCTCCTGATAGCTAGCTGCATTGACCCTGCCCTTGATAAAACACAGTGGACCAACACCAGCAGCTGACATGGCACCCCAGACCATCACTGACTGTGGGTACTTGATACTGGACTTCAGGCATTTTGGCATTTCCCTCTCCCCAGTCTTCCTCCAGACTCTGGCACCTTGATTTCCGAATGACATGCAAAATTTGCAACCTGTAGCCCATTTCCTGCACACGCCTGTACACGGTGGCTCTGGATGTTTCTACTCCAGACTCAGTCCACTGCTTCCGCAGGTCCCCCAAGGTCTGGAATCGGTCCTTCTCCACAATCTTCCTCAGGGCCCGGTCACCTCTTCTCGTTGTGCAGCGTTTTCTGCCACACTTTTTCCTTCCCACAGACTTCCCACTGAGGTGCCTTGATACAGCACTCTGGGAACAGCCTATTCGTTCAGAAATTTCTTTCTGTGTCTTACCCTCTTGCTTGAGGGTGTCAATGATGGCCTTCTGGACAGCAGTCAGGTCGGCAGTCTTACCCATGATTGCGGTTTTGAGTAATGAACCAGGCTGGGAGTTTTTAAAAGCCTCAGGAATCTTTTGCAGGTGTTTAGAGTTAATTAGTTGATTCAGATGATTAGGTTAATAGCTCGTTTAGAGAACCTTTTCATGATATGCTAATTTTTTGAGAGAGGGATTTTGGGTTTTCATGAGCTGTATGCCACAATCATCTTAAAACAATAAAACTACTTTAGTTGTGTGTAATGAATCTAAAATATGAAAGTCTAATGTTTATCAGTACATTACAGAAAATAATTAACTTTATCACAATATGCTAATTTTTTGAGAAGCTTGCAAAAGTCTAGTTCTGCTAGTTAATTTATGGTTACATACAAGTTAAAGGGGTGTCAGTCATTCCAATTTGCTAACCAGGGGGGTGTTCTTCGTACGTCGCTTGAAACATCCGGGATGAATTGACACATCTAAGATGAGATCATGGTGCTAATTACGCTCCGGCTAAGTCGGTTCTTCCAGCACACCTGTTGTTGTTGATTAGTTTGGCCGGATTGAGTTGTCTAGGATTATTGCGCGTTCGTGCGTTGGTTTAAAAGGCGATATGCATCGACAGTAGAAACACTGATCACAAGCCCTTTCATTGGTTGACGAAATGACAAAAGAACAAGCTCAATTTGTTTTGTAACACCTGAAATGCCAGCGTCAGTAACGCTGAAACACATACCACTGAGCCACCAGTGCCCTGCTATCAAATATTATAGTAGAACATAATATGCACATATGTTTTACAAATTCCATGAGACAATAAAATAAGAAATATGAAAATATGTTGTATATGAAAAATAGAAATATTTTTCAAAAACATGTATACTTTTATATTGTTTACTTTATAATAAAATTAGTTTTGTCCAATTTTTCATTATAAAAAATATTTTTATTATATATAATTTGCATATTCATAACGAACCCCTGAAAAATAAATGTGTTACAAAATAAACATTATACAAGAACTTGAATTAATGGTCTTGAGGGCTGTCTCGTGCCTAGATTTTATTATAATAATAAAAAACCTATGAATTTATGTTCTAATATAAAATTTGATATCAATTATATATATATATTATGGCAAGCCGTGTGTATATATATATATATATATATATATGCAAGATACTTTTCTTTCCCCACGTGAGTCAGTCCACGTCTGCGCTCTTTAACCAATCAGATGTGACCTCGCCATTTCAACCAATCATAACCTGGCAGGAGCGCAGCCTTAATCCTGTTTACATGAAATAAACCTGATACCGAGCAGGTTCAAGCTTACGGACATGTTGCTATGACAGCAAATACGAGATGAGCATCGAAGAACGAAACAATCCAAGATCAGGACAAATCCACAACAATCAAAACCAGCTAACTGAGAGCGACGTAGTACGTCGCTTGAAACATCCGGGATGAATTGACACATCTAAGATGAGATCATCGTGCTAATTACGCTCTGGCTAAGTCGGTTCTTCCAGCACACCTGTTGTTGATGATTAGTTTGGCCGGATTGAGTTGTCTAGGATTATATGCATCGACAGTAGAAACACTGATCACAAGCCCTTTGATTGGTTGACGAATGACAAAAGAACAAGCTCAATTTTTTTGTAACACCTGTTATGCGCTGAAATGCCTCCCCACGTGTTATGCGCTGAAATGCTTCCCTGCCATGGATCCCCCACCACAGACACACACACACACACACACATAATCGCTATCAAATATTATATTAGAACATTATGTGCATATGGTTTACAAATTACATGAGACAATAAAATAAGAAATATGAAAATACATAAGTTGTATATGGAATAATAGAAATATTAATATTTTTTTTCAAAAACATGTATACTTTCATATTGTTTACTTTATAATAAAATTAGTCTTGTCCAATTTTTCATTAAAAATATTTTATATATATATATATATATATATATATATATATATATATATATATGTATATATATGTATATAAAATAGCTATCAAATATTATATTAGAATATAAATATATTATGGCAAGCCGTATATATATGCAAGATACTTTTCTTTCCCCACGTGAGTCAGTCCACGTCAGCGCTCTTTAACCAATCAGATGTGACCTCACCATTTCAACCAATCATAACCCGGCAGGAGCGCAGCCTTAATCCTGTTTACATGAAATAAACCTGCTACCGAGCAGGTTCAAGCTTACGGACATGTTGCTATGACAGCAAATGCGAGATGAGCATCGGAGAACGAAACAATCCAAGATCAGGACAAATCCACAACAATCAAATCCAGCTAACTGAGTTAGCGACGTACGAAGAACACCCCCAGGACCTATTGATGGAGTTAATCCTCAACTTATCTGTAATAAAAACTACATGATGTGGGCAGGTGGTCATAAAATTCCTGAAACACCTTAATGAATGAAGCGATAAATAAATCTGCGGATTGTGATTATCTTTAGGTTTTTGCAGTTAATCATGTATAAAAAGGAAAGGAACTATCACATTTTAGTTGTATAAATATTTAAAACACAATGAAGACTATTTCATAGTACTGTTACTATGAAATATTTATTAGTATTTAAGACTAACATTTTCAACAAAAGCTCCCACTGTTCAAATTTTTTGGGTGTCTACATCCGCCTCCACATCCGACCTAAAGGCAGGATGCAAACCTACGTCCCTGGAACTTAGAGACCACTGTGCCCCTATGCAAAATCTTTTACAATTACACTATGTAGTAAGCTAGTATGCGGTCTAGTTATCACAGGTATTGCAGTACGATATGTACTATATAGTAAGTTAGTGTGCTGTCCGTTTACTACAAGTCACGATGTGTCCTATGTAGTAAGCTAGTGTGCTATCCACTTACCACAGGAGGCGATGTGTACTATGTAGTAAGCTAGTGTGCTGTCCAGTTACTACAGGTGATGTGTACTATGTAGTAAGCTAGTGTGCTGTCCATTTACTACAAGTGACGATGTGTACTATGTAGTAAGCTAGTGTGCTGTCCATTTACTACAAGTGACGATATGTACTATGTAGTAAGCTAGTGTGCTGTCCATTTACTACAAGTGACGATGTGTACTATGTAGTAAGCTAGTGTGCTGTCCATTTACTACAAGTGACGATATGTACTATGTAGTAAGCTAGTGTGCTGTCCATTTACTACAAGTGACGATGTGTACTATGTAGTAAGCTAGTGTGCTGTCCATTTACTACAAGTGACGATATGTACTATGTAGTAAGCTTGTGTGCTGTCCAGTTACTACAGGTGATGTGTGGTATGTAGTAAGCTAGTGTGCTGTCCATTTACCACAGGAGGCGATGTGTACTATGTAGTAAGCTAGTGTGCTGTGTAATCACTGTGTGGCGGAGCGCAGTTTCGCACTACGTAGTTAGCTAGTACGCTCTCTAGTTACTATATGCGACAGACTGCGATGTACACTACGTAGTAAGCTAGTATGCAGAGCCAACAATGGCGCCGATGACGTCACCGTTCGCTTGTAGTTCAGTTCAGCTGAGTGAAATGAACAACTGAAAAACAACTCAGGAACGGAAAGAAATAAGGGTAATGCCACTGAATCATTTGCTAGTGTTTGGCAAACTAGTAGGCCAAACTATTGAAGGATTAGGATGCCTACATAGTGAAAAATATGTTATTCCCTCTTTCTGAATGAATGCCGGAAACAAAACAGTTGAATCTGTTATCAAGGTAAATCAGCAGACTTCTCTCTGAGTGCACCGTGTCTAAGGAACATGATAATAATCATAATTGTACGCAGTGAGTCAGACTGGGAAACATGTATTTATTCCGTGAACAATTTAGATTTTTTTAGAATGTGTATTAATCCAGATGTAACCAACTTTTCCTTTGTAAGCAATTATTTTATCCTATTTTTTGTTTTACATTAAACCTAGATGTACTTAAATTATTACAATAATCCACAAATTGGTTTGTTTTTTGATGTTACCTTTGTAAATTCATAAATGGTCTACAAAATGGTGTACAATCAGCATTAATCACAGGTTGTTTCCCTACCTGTGCTTTTTTTGTTGTTGTTGTTTACTAAGCTGCCTTTCTGATGCTGTTTGAGGCTGAAGTTTATGTGGTACAGTGATTGATTTAGCTTAGTAAAGCTCACACGAGGTATCTAAGTGGTATTCAAGTTTATTTGGGTTTTCTGTGATCTCTATCACAATGGAATAGAAAGATGTATTGAGCAAAGCCCTAACCCTCAACTGCTCAGATGTATAATGAGATAAAAATGTAAGTTGCTCTGGATAAGACCGTCTGCCAAATGCTTAAATGTAAATGTATTAAGTTCTTTTGAGTCAAAAAGTCTTCAGTTTAATTTTCCTATGGCATTGTTAAAAGTCTTCATGATTTGTAGTTTCTAGATATATTTTCATTATATATTTAGACATTTATGGGATTGTATAAATTTTTCGTATGAAATATTCACAAGTTCTATATTGACTGTAGAACATGTGAATCATCGGTTTCAAATGATGCATTGTGTAAAAAGCTGCTGTGATTAAATATGAGATTTGTTTACTCCGTTTGTGGAAGACTTGACTTTCATTTGTCTTTTTGGGGTGTGTGTGTTTTTAAGGATGTGGAGGTACCAGCAGCCTGGTTTTGCCATGCGTCTCCTTTGTGAACTGCAGAAACAGCAACAATGCAGCCTTCACTGTGATGCACTTCTGCAGACAGAGGGTGAGAAGGAAGGGAACTGTAGCAGAAGAAGGGAAGGAATTAAATACCATGTTAAGCTTAATTGTACCAACCCAAAATCTTCACTGGCAGAGCAGTCTGTGTGTGTCTGTGTGTGTTTGTTTGTTTTTGTTTGTTTGTGTGCATGCACATGTGTTAAACTAAAATAAAATGTTAGAGGAGAGCAAGAACCATTAGCTCAGTTGTGATCACATGATGCTCAGGAGACAGAACACATACTTGTATGTCAAGACCTCGCTCGTTTATCAAGTTAAAAATAATTTAAAAATTTTGCGCGTCTTGCAAAATGCTTGCAGACCAAGTTACTTGCAATCCCAGGTTCCACTGTATTTAATTTAATGGAAGGTTCTAAAATTATATTTTATTTGGAAGTATGCTACAGTATGGGTAGCATGTTGGTGGGCCTATATCATCAGGCAAGATTTAAAGTTTATTTTGTACTTTATAAAGTCATATATTCTCTGTATATTCTCTTTTAAGTAAAGTGGAAAACTGATATCTTGTTAAGTTTGATTGTGAAGACAACAGGGGAGGACCATGAAACATAAAATGACCATAATTTGAATTTGTTTCATACAATTTTTCATGATTCTACTAGTGAGTCAATCTGTCCGTGATAAAACAGCACTTTTTTTTTTTTATCCTATCCTGTAATTTTGTTAATTTAAGCCTAAACTATGACTTTTAGCATCACTGTCTTTTATAAGTTTGTAATTTCCCATTGTGAAGGACACCATATGCATTTATACAGGTCCTTCTCAAAAAAATTTGCATATTGTGATAAAGTTCATTATTTTCTGTAATGTACTGATAAACATTATACTTTCATATATATTTTAGATTCATTACACACAACTGAAGTAGTTCAAGCCTTTTATTGTTTTAATATTGATGATTGTGTCATACAGCTCATGAAAACCCCAAATCCCTATCTCAAAAAATTTGCATATTTCATCCGACCAATAAAAGAAAAGTGTTTTTAATACAAGAAAAGTCAACCTTCAAATAATTTTGTTCAGTTATGCACTCAATACTTGGTCGGGAATCCTTTTGCAGATTCTTGTGTCTCTCAACTTTCTCTTCACAATATCCCACAGATTCTCTATGGGGTTCAGGTCAGGAGAGTTGTTTGAGGACCTGTTTGAGAAGGCAATAATATCCATTAATGCCATTTATATTAATGTGTATTTCTTTTACTTTCTTAGGTGTCTCTATTCCTGCCCATAGCTGTGTGTTGTCTGCTCTCAGCCCAATTTTTTGTAGAGCCTTTGCCAATGCTCCATCACTTCAAGTGGGCCAGAGTAGACTAGTGCAGCTGGAGGCAGTAGGTGCTCAAGCCTTGATGAAGCTGGTTGGGTTCATGTACTCAGGTGAGATGCAGGGAGAGAGCTTGGATGAACAGCGGGAAGTGATTGATATTGCCTACAGGCTGGGCTTTAGTAACTTTATGGAAGGGAAACAAAAGCAGGTAAACAGGAACCAGAATATAACTGCAAGTTGGATGGAGATTGGACTGCAGACAGTAGAGACCAGAGGGAGGAAGAAAGATGCAAGCGTACAGATTCTGTCTGAGAAACGGAGCTTTTCTCATTCAGGCACTCAGACAGACAGAGTTCAATCTCATTTTACAGACACCTGCTTCACGTCAGAGTCAGAGCTGTCTATAGATATGCCTAATAAAATAACTGGTATGTCTAGTGAATATAACAGCATTTCTTCAGATACTTGTCTTGCCATGATAGATGATACCGTTGCACACTCTCCGTCAAACAGCACTAAAGCCTTGGTTAGAACGCACACCAAACATCAGCAAACTCAAAAGGAAAAGAAAAGAGCAAAAATTTTGAACAAGGTAAGAACGACTTAAGTTTTCGTTAAAATGATCCAGTTTTTTTTTTTTTTTTTTTTAAAGTTAAATTCTCGTTTAACTTTACGGTTGTACAGCAGGGAGGCACACAGATCTCACTGAAGATTAAAATGAAGCGACAGAGGAGTGGGGAATTGTGGGAGATTGTTAGTGTCCGAGAGGAGAGTACAGTTGATGAATCAAAATCTTGTGGCTCCTCTGATGACCCACTGACGACACACAGTCTTGCTGAGGTAACGGCTCTTTACAGTGTGCGTTGGATTCCAGTGACTAAAATGTCTGTAGTTTATTGTCAAGGTCATGTTGATTCTGAAGCAACATTATGCGTTACACTTTTGTTTTCCATGGTTCTACCCTGTACCATTTTCTGTATATCTACTTCTCTTTCTTGACATCTTTTTTCTCCTGGACTTTTCTCATTCAGACCCACAAGAGCTCTGAAGAAGTCCAGCTGAGCCCCTCTTCATCATTGACTTGTCAGAATCTTGAAACAGTCACGCTCACACCTCCCGCAGAGCTGACCACACATCTTCCTGATGAAACAACGAGGTCCCCTACTGAGCTCCACTCTCACCCTGATCCCGTTCCTCTCTCCTCCCTTTTACAAATGCCACATCTATCACCAGCTTTGGCACATCCCAAAGAATCTGATGAACAATTTTCGAAGCTATTAGAGATGGTCACAGAGGGTTTAAACATCTTGCCCTCGGTCACAACACAGGAAAACAACAGCATGTATGCACATCTGGATCAAAATTTGGAGAAGTGTGCCTCTGTTGCTAGTTTACCAACTTCATATCTGTGTTTGCTTGACCATAATCTAAGAACTATAGAATCTAGGACACCAGATGCTTCTCAACAATTAGCAGCAGGTATAGAAAAAATGTCTATCACAGCATCTTTTTGAACATTTCATCTGTAATCTCTCCTGACATTATGGTAGACTATTTGCATCATAAAACAATCACTGATTCAGGTGTTTACTTGAACTTGCCTATCACAAAAGAGATCTTGAAGGGAAAGTTTCTGTTCTTTCAAGTCTGTCTTAAAATCAAAATTGAACAATAGGTCTTGGTTGTTAGAAATGTTTCGGCTCTGCACACTGACCATGAAGTTGTAACCTGAACGTGAGTAGAATGTAAGTAATCAGGGCCAGATTCAACAAACCTCGTTCTGTGCAAAAAATGCATTCCAAAGTTCAGCTGAGACCCTTATGAAACTTCTGCACTACCACTGAGCTAAATTGAGTTGGTATCTTTTAAAGTTATACTGTATGTAATACAAATGTAACTTATCTTTCATTAAAAGTAACTCGAAGTAAGGCGAATGCAGTGACACACTGTAACTTTGAAAGATTGGAACTCAGTTTCTTGACAACGAAGGTTGTGGAATTTAGCCCCAATTACTTACATTGTACTCTCGCATTGGCTGATATATTTCACAGTCAGTGTGCAGAGCAGACTGATGGTAATGTACTTACAAAAATACAGAAAATATGCAACATGGAAGCGACCAATCTTGCTTCCCTAAAAAATTTAAGTTGCTAACTTGAAATTACTACTAACTGCAATAATTACTGCTGGGTTGAGAAATGTCCTCAAACATACACAGCGGACAGTCCCTGAAAATATAAACGGTTCCTACAAGGTATAAACTGGCCAGAAAGTAAACACAGTTGTGAAAATCCTCAGTAATACTCCTGTACCTGACACACTGTAGGACTAAAAGCAGGCGACAACCTGACAATCTAATGAACATATAATTTCAGATTTATACCCCCTTTTGCTGTTATAATAGCCTCCAGTCTTCTGGAAAGGCTTTCCACTAGCTGTTGGAGTGTGGCTGTGTGGAGATGTTTGTTCAGCCAAAAGAGCATTAATGAGGAACATTCAGCTGTTTTTTTTTTTTTTTTTTTTTTGTCTTTTCTTAATTTGTTTGCCTTAATGCTCACCTGTGACTATTCTTCCTGTTGTAGGGTCTGACGACCTATCAAGTTGCAGAAAAAGCAATCTAATGAATGGTGCATCAGTGGCAAGTTACCCGACAACGTTTTCCTATGCCTCTCCATGTGGTAGACAAAGGAAAGACATTGAATCATCATTTACACCACCATGCCCCACTGTTCCAGCCAGACTTAATTTCAGACTTGAGCATCAAAACGTAGCTGAGTTTAAGACTGTTTTAAACAATTGTATGGAGTGGGCAGATACTTATGCACAGTCAGGGAAGCAGACTGTAAGTGATGCTCATAAAGTTTATAATATGCTAAATAAAACCTCAAGAACAGAGACAAGTGATGCAGCACAGGATGATCCCACATCAGTAGGAAAACTAAGTCAGGAGCAGCTTTGTGTGACAGATCAAGTGTCAGTCTGGCAATCATCAGACGTGGGTCGACCCCCCGATTCTGCTAATTCCGTGGATTTCAGTGAGATGAGACTCCCAAGATGTCTTTCACCGCTTACTTCAGAAGCAGCTGAAGCACCTGGTGTTTCTGCCCAAGATTCTTTAAAATTACTGGAATTTTCTTCTGCATCTCATGTCGACCGCAAGCCTGCATTGAGACACACATCTTCGTTTCAACTACAAGCATTTCCTGGCAAAACTAATCAACAGAATTCAGCATGCACTTCACAACTTGTAAATCCATTACATTGCTCAGTGGTAGGGAAGAATTCATGCCCTTTAAGATTAAATGGAGATCATGATGGAGAGGCCAATTTGTGTAAATCAGAAAAGGCAAAGACAAAAGAGAGGAATTTTGAGAATGACATAGGAAGATCTATAGCAAGGCAAAGTGTTCAAGCTGCTAATGAGCCTTGTAGAAAAAAAGCAAAGATTGCTGGTTACACAAATGGAATCGATACACAAACAATAAAAGTAAATCCCTGCAGTGTGAACATGAAGAATATAAGAAACTTTGAAAGCATACAAGATATTAGTAACCCTGGAACCCCTGAGGACCTCAGTTGCCTAAAGGCTCCCAATACGAGGAAAACAGTGTCAAGAGGTCTGAAATCCCAAGAGAACCTGGAACAGATTAGTCATTCCTTTAAATGTAAAGATCAAGAGGCTTGCCAGAAAGCAGTTTGGGATTCAAAACAAATTGTCTCTCTGGTGGCAAACCATGGAGATGGGAGGGCACTACAGGAAAGCGTATGCGCTAAAGCCCAGATGGAAGACTTAAGCAAAATAAGGAAATTTCACAGTTCATCTGTGAATCCTAATGCTGCTTCATCTTCCTTCCATCCTGACTTTCAGTTAACACAAATGAGCAAGGAATGTGTACCAAGACATGGAAACGGAAGTCTACCTGAAGTACAGCAGCATTATTTAGGACTTGCACAAGCTGAAGTAAGGGATTTAATCAGTGAATATGAAAAGAAAAAAGAACCAGGACCAGAAAATAAAAATCCCATATTAGATCCTGAGAAAGTCATTCCGAATGTTAACCTAAGCAGAGAAGAAATCAAACAGCCCCAAAGATATTCTAGTCTCTTTAATAAAACAGGTTATTGTGATAAGATTTTCCATCAGACTACTTTCAGTGTAGGTACCTCTCTCACTCTGAATTGTCTCCCTATTAATCATCAAGTAAGATCAATTTTACAGACGACGAATAGACAAATCAGGACTAGTCTACCTTCAAGTCTCTTTTGTAAGAAGATGCATGAAACTCCAAAGCATCATCTCATGAGTACCAGGCAAATGATGGAAAACAAAAAAGAGGAGAGGAGAGATACACTTAAAGAAAATGAGATGGAGAGCAGAGAACCAGAGACTGATAAACTGGATGAAGATTTGGAAAAAAATAAAGACAAAAACGTGGATCCAAAAGGTGACATTGAACAAACTGAAAGTTCATCCAAAAATATTAATGGATGTTTGATGAATGTAAACTTTGGAAGAGGAACTGAGATTAGTGTAAATACCAATTTATCCATTCTAAATGCTGCTTCCCGTTTGCAAATATGTCCACCAGCAATAGATTTAAAAAGTAATGGAATGGAAAATCTCTTTCAGAATGAATTACCTACATTCCTCCATCCTTTTAGAACTGCAAACATCATGGAGAAACCAAAAACTGATGAACATATTACAGAAAGTCTTAGTGAAGTTCCAGTTTCTAACAAACCAACAGAGGTCAAATTAATCAAGACCAAAGAGTTGCATCTTGAAGGGAATGAGAGCACTCAAATTGTTGATCTGGGAAGACAAGAGAAAGGAACGAAGAATACAGTAAGGAACACCGAACATGTAGAAATCAGTAGATTGAATGAATATGAACCTGGGCTAAGTGATATTGAAGTGGACGTGATGGATGAGAGTGCAGAGCTTGCTACATGTCATGGAGATGATGTGGTTGTTACAGAGGGAATGCTTGATGATTCTGATGTAGAGGAAAGCCAGATGGATAATAATGGAGAACCTGTTGCTCATGAGGAAGAATTCAGTGAACAGCAGGTTCGAAGCACTGCAGTCATGCCACCAGAAGAAGGTAACATTGAGTTTCTTCTATTTTAAATATACATTATGTGAAAGTTCAAATTGTACCTTTTTTGTTTGTTACATTAACATGGTATACATGGACATTACACAACTTGGACATAGATAGACACTGTCTAAGATGATAGTGCTCCTACAGCACCAGCTTTCACACAGTCGTGTAAAAAGTCAGTACCCCCTCTTTTGATTGTATTTTTGCGTAAATTACAATAAAAATCATCAGATCGTAATGTCTTAATATTATGTAAATATAATTTCAGATAAACAACAACATTTTTTTTCACAGTGCCCTTACTTATTTAACAAAAAGAAGAAAACATGTAGGCAATACTAAGTACCCTCCATGATTGAATAGTTTGTAACAGCACGCACCTTTAACAGCAAGAACTTGAAGAAATAATTTCTTTGTGTGGCTTTATCTGTCTCTCACATTTTTGGGCATTTGCGTTAACATTGCTCTGTTAAGGTCCCACTACAGCATTTCAATTGGGCTGAGACCTGGACTTTGACTGGGCCATTCCAAAACCTTTGTTATTTTTTTTATTTAACTGTCAGACAGATGGCCTCACATTTGCCTATAGAATACTCCGGTATACCGAGGAATTAATAATCGACTCAATGACTGCAAGGTGTCCAGGTTCTGTGATTACCAATAGAAATCCCAAATAATTACCCCTCCACCACTGTGCATGACACTGGGTATGAGGTGTTTCTGCTGAAATGGTGTTTGGTTTTTGCCAAACATTGCACTGGGTATTAAGGCCAAACAACACCACTTTGGTCTCATCTGTTCATAGGACGTTGTTCCAAAAGCCTTGTGGCTTGTTCAGATGCAGTTTTGTGAACCTCAGCTGTGCTTCTATGTTCTTTTTAAACAAGAGGCTTTCTCCTGGCAATCCTTCCAAGCAAAGCCATACTTGTTCAATATTTTTCTAATTGTGCTGCATGGACTTTTTGTCATTTAACATGCACACTGGGGCCTGTAGGGTCCGAGATGTAGCTATTAAGTTTTTTGTATTTCTCTCAGCATTGCATGGTTTGACCTTGGTGTGAATGTGCTTGGACTCCCTCTCTTGGGAGAATTGCCAACTGTCTTGAACTCTTCCCCCTTGTGAATAATCTTTCTCACTGTAGAACATTGAACTCCAAATTGTTTGGAAATGGTTTTATAACCTTTCCCAGACTGATGTGTAGAAACATTTAATCTCCAAGACCATTGCTTATGGTCTTTGACTTACTTAAGAGTCTTTCACTCTTGGCGCCTGCATGCTCCAGACCCGCAAACTGCCAAAACCTCTTCTTTTATAAAGGTCTGCCCATCTGCTGATGATCAATTAATCAAGGGCTAAAGATTAGCAGCACCTGGCTAAACTTAAGTCATGTGGAAGCAGTAAGGGGGTGCTTAATACTGCCCTTTTCTTTTTTTCTTTTTTTTACAATAGAATGAAAAGAGGGGGCACTAACGTTTACAGATTACTGTAGTAACATGACACTACAAAAAATTGTTTATCAGGGGATTTCTGTTTAGCCTTTTTTTTTGTTTAAGGAGTGTTAGCACTATGTATCAGAGGCAGTGCTGTAACTTAAAATTTTCCAATATTTAAATAGTCCTTGTAAGATGAGTATAATAAAGTGCTTTCTGTTTAGACAAGGATGTTGCGGGACACCATGGCTCCTGCCCCACAGCATGTACAGTTCATGACTGTTAATAATTCTCTTGACTGAATGAAAAAAAAAAAACTATAATAAATAGTAATAAAAAAAACATTTAATTAAAAAAATATGAATGTAAATTAAGACACATTTTCTAGCTAACACAATGTTAATGGCATAATTTTTTATATAGTATTCACATAGTATTCACATTGAAGAATGGGTTTCTTTGCCAGATTTCTTTTACACTATAACATTAACACAATAACATGGTGTATAGCCACTATACACCTGTAAACTGTTGACAGGATCATGGGCACCCAAGGCTTACCTATCCCCACGGGAGCCAAAGGCCAGCCTGTCCATTCCGATCCCACATAAAATTGGCCATGATAGAACAGCAGGCAATGAACCCAATGCTGCCAACCGGTCCTCCAAACTCTGCAGACCCCAATCTGATCACGCACCCATGGGATCCAAGGAGGCCAGACCTGCTACCATCATCCAGATGTTGTGGGTTCATACCACCAGGGGCCAAAGCCACCAATTTGGCAGAAGGGGAACCTACACAATACTGTGAATATTGTTTTGCACTGTATTGTTATGGCTGATAGTCAAAAATAGACCAAATGCTATTTATATCGAACAAGTCTTAATGTATGGGCTTACAGGATAGTTTGAGTCTTGTATATCTTCAAAAAGCACTTAATTATTTTGAGACCTTTAGTTGGGTTTATTTATTTATTTATTTTGTTTGTTTTTTTACCACTACAGTTAACATTACTTCAAATATGACAAACAGTGAACCATCATCTATTCAACATGGAGAGGAGCCTGTCGCCTCCTTACTCGATTCCTTAAGTTCATCAGTGATGTTTGTGCCTGATGTGAACACTGATTCAGCAGAGGACTGCAGTAGTGCGGACGAGGAGCTTGTTGTGGATGATTTCACTGACTTTCCTATTGAACCATGCACTGGACTTGGTACCCAGTGTAAAACTATTCTGGAAGAGGAGAATGAGTTGGAAGAGGAGGAAGATGTTGATGTGACTGGAGAAGAGTCAAACTGAACTCTTCTTACTCTTAAGCCTTTGCCAAATGATCAACTCGGCATAACAAATAGGTTTATCATGGTAAATTTCCCTTTATTTTTCATGTATTTTATTGTTAAGATTATGTATGTAATGTTATATTTAAAAACTTAATTTATGCAGATATATGTTGACAAGTTTATTTGAATCAGTTTATTTGTGTGCATTTTCCCCTGCACTAAAAATAGACCAATAACTGTACATTATTGTTATTTGTCTCTTGGTTAGATCATTAAGTAAAGCTTGCTGTTTGTGGGGAAAAATATTTGTCATAATACTGAATGAAGTACAGCATATACTGACAGAACAGCACGTAACATTGCTCCCTCACACTTCCAAGGTCATGGTCTCGATCCTGGGTTTTGGTTACTGTCTATACAAAGTGTTGCATGTTTTCCAAGAGCATTTTTGGGGTTCCTCTGGTTTTTCCTATTTATACCTGCTGTAGTTTGGTTGTTTTTGCATTTTTTGCCTTGGCCCTGTGTTAATATTAGAGGCCCCATGTCCACCTTGACCCTGACCAGGGGGAAAAATGCTCTGATGATTAAATATATGAGATATATGGGTCTTTAGAAGAAAGAAAAAAAACTGCTCATCAATTTTAAAGATTCCAAGTATTCCAAATAAGCAGAAGCATGATAAATGAACAACTGTCTTGTTCATTTAGACATGTAGACATTCATCATCAATGTACGTAGACATAAATATTATGACTTCACCTTTGGAATTGGCATTTAATAAAAAAAATAAAAAAAATAAAATATATATATATATATATATATATATATATATATATATATATATGAGCACAAATCTGAAAATGGAAAACCCATTTAAGAGAATTCTTATGGATCTTTACAAGTTGTCCCCAGAAAGAGACTTGTTAACGGAAACAGTGGCAAGGATTATGAAACACCTCTAGAAGGAATTCCAATACATTGTGCAACCAAAAATAACAATCAAAAATAGATGTTGGTTGTTCAGTCAGCTGTGTTTAAACCTACATACAGGTAGACCAAGAAGGATGTCAAAGTGGCAGGATGGAGAAGTCAAAGCTGTATGCTTTGAAAGTAGGAAATGCACAAAAAAATGTAAAACAAATGGGCCGAAACATGAGTCAATGCTTGTGACATAACTTTAAGACGCTGGCTGAAAGAAATTGGATTTTTATACAGAAAATCCAAATGGGAACCGGTACTAACAGATAAAGAGAAAGAAAACAATGGTACAGTGGGGTATAAAGAAGCAATAATGGAGTGTGGCTGGTTGAATTGATATTCAGAAATAAACTTGTCTGGTGCAGTTCTAATAAAACATATAAAGATGAGTACTTGAAGAAAATAAAATTCCTTCACTTATGTATGCTATGGGGTTACTTGTCAGGAGAAGGAGCATGAGAAATGGCAATCATTACAGTCAGTGCTCAGGTGTACAATTAAATTTTGCACTTTTTCCATTTTATCAATAGAAAACAGATTTATTTGTCAGAATAATAGTGCATCTTATCACAAAGGAGCAACAACTTTTTAGCTGTACAAATTTTACAGTGTTATTTTTTAAATTAATGAATCCATAATTTTTTCTCTGCATGATCTGGAAAAATATACCATTATGTAAAATTAATTTATTTAATATTTTTAAGGTACATTTTATAAATAGTAGAAGGTTTAACTGTTAAACAAAAAATGGTTTGAGTTATATCTTTGATTTGTTTATCTGCCTCGAAGGGGGAAAAAACAGGATGAACATCATTTTGGTGTGCTGATTTCATATTTTTTGCCAGGGGTTGTTGATCACTATGTGCAATAACAAGCCTTAGCTGGAAAGGTTTGAACTATGTTGCCACTGAATTCTTGAGCAGTGGAAGCAGGTTTTCTGAGTGATTAATCATGCTTCATTATCTGGCCAAAGCTGGCATGCCAAGAGAACTTTACTTACCTGAATATGTTGTACCAACAATAAAGTTTGGCCTAGGAGTGATTATTTTAGGACTGTTTCTCAAGCCTTGGGCTTGGGCCCTTAGCTTGAGGAAGGGATTATATTAATGTAATGCTACTGCATTCAAAAAACATTTTAGACAGTTGGATTTGTCTTTGTGGCAAAAGTTTGGAGAAGGCCATTTCCTGTTCTAGTATGACTGCATGGACCAGTGCACAAAGCAATGTCCTTAAGACATGGTTTGATGAGTTTAATCTGGCCCAGACAGACCCCTGACCTGAACCCCCTGAAAATCTTTGGGATGAATTGAAACACCAGTTTCAAACCAGGTCTTCTTTTCCAGCATCAGTACCTACTTCACATAAGCCCCTCCCCCCCCCTTTTTTTTAAACATTTTATAGGGACAGTTAATTATCAACCGATATGCACCAAACTCTAACATCTTGGACAGATAAGTGGAGGCTTTTA